>JAJJXE010000010.1:0-1200000 GCA_022432365.1 Hypoxylon sp. FL1284
ACGGTTTGTTTTTTAAAATTAACGGTATCAAATATGATAAATTAATAAAAAAATAAAAAAAAATAACAAGTCGGCTATATTTATATAAATGAAACCATTTATTTATTTATTTTTAAAATAAAAATTTTAAAAAAAAAGAATAATATTATAATTTAATGGTTTATAAATTAAAAAAAAAAAACTTAATATAAAATATAATTAATATAATTAGAAAAACGAATCGAATAAAAAGTTTATTTAATTAATTAAATAATTAAAATTATATAATATTTTTCATTATTTATAAAATATAAATAACCGTTATTTTTATTATTTATAAAATTAAAAGCGTTATTTTTTCAAAGTTTTTTAACGTTAAAATATTTTATGAAAGTTATGAAATATATAAAAAAATTTTTTATTTTATTTTATTAATTTTTTAATTATTAATTTAAACTTATAATTATATTTTAAATATAAAAAAATTATTTTTATAAATTAAACTTTTTAAATTTAACGTTATTATTATTTTTAAATTAAAGCCTTTTTATTAATTTTTATATTAATAAAATTTATAACATATTAAAAGTTTTAATATAAATGAAAATAATAATAAATAAATTTTTAGTTTTTTTATTTAAATATTTATGTTAATTTAAATATTTCTTTTATTTTTATTTTAACTTTTAAATAGTAATAAATTAAATAAAACTTTTATAATTTATAATTTTTATTTTTTAAATGTTTTTTATTATACATTTAATAATAAAAATTAACGTTATATAATTTTTTTAATATATATATTATTAAAAATTATTATTAATTGTTTTTTATTTATTTTAAAATGGTTTTAATTATGTAATTAAAAATATTAATTTTAATTTGTTTTTTTAAAAACGGTAATTTATAAATAAAATTTTTAATAATAAACTTTTTAATTTTTTTAAAAATTTTTAAATTTTTAAAATAAAAATAAATTTTTTATTTTTTTTTATTATATAAATAAGAAAATAATTATTATATAAATTTAAAATTATCAATTATTTAACTTTTTTAATATATTGTTTTATTATTATAATGTTACGATTTAATGGTTAATATAATTAAAAAAACTAGTTAAATAAAAGGTTTATTTAGCCGATTAAATAAATTAAAGTCACGTGATATTTTTCGTTATTTTCGTTACTTTTAAAGCGTTAAACGCCGTTATTTTCGCTATTCTAAAACCTTTTAACATTAAAACGCTTTATAAAAGCTATAAAATATATAAAAAAAATCATTTCTTTTAAAATATTAATTTTTTAACTATTAATTTAAGCTTATAATTATATTTTAAATATAAAAAAGTAATTTTTACAAATCAAACTTTTTAAATTTATCATTATTATTTTTTTTAAACCTAAATTCTTTTATTAACTTTTATATTAATAAAGCTTATAACATATAATAAAAATTAATAAATATTTATTTTTAATAATAATATTATTTAATTATTAATAATTATATATTCGTTTAAAAATAAATTTTTTATTATTATTAATTTATTATTTTTTATTTTTATTTATTTTTCAATAAAACCTTTTTAAAAAACTTTTTAAAAGGTTTTTAATTTATTACGATTTATATTATAAATGTAATAAATTTTAAAACGTGTTTTTTTTAAAAAAATATTTTATGATTTTATTAATTATATTTTAATATATTTTATAAATATTTTTTTTAATATTTAATATTATATAAATACGATATTTATTAAATTTAATATATTTACTTTTTATATAATATAATATATTTTATATTTAATAAATTATAATAATTTATTTATATTATTTTTAATTAAATATTTTATAGAAATTAAATTATTTAATTAATTTTATTAAAAAAAAGTTATTAATTTATAATTAAAATATATTTACGATATTAAATTAAATTTTTATTTTATATTTAAAAATAAATATAAAAACTTTTATAATTTTCTTAAAAGTTTAAGTTTTTTATAAATAATAAAACTTTTATTAACGGTTTTAAATTAATATAAAATATTCATTTATATTTATTTATAATTTATAACGATATATAATTATTTTTTATTTCTAAATCGATTAATATATTTAAAGTTTATTTTTTAATTTTTATTAATATATAAAAACGAGTTTTAATATAAATAATTATAATATATATTTATTCATTATTTTATACTATTATATTTTTATTAACTTATTACTATTTTATAAAACGAATTTTTATTATTTTTTAATATAAGTAATAAATCGTTGAAAATAAAATATTAAAATAATATATTTATTTTTAACTTTAATATAAGTATTATTTATTTTTTATTTTTAATATTTAAAATTGTTACGATTTAAATTATAACCTATTTAAAAAAATAAATAAAGCGAAAGTTATATAATTAAATTAATAACTTTAAATGCTTAACATTTTAATTTAATAATTTAATAAATTAATAAATTAAAAATGAAAATAATTTAATTTAAATATTTAAGCTTATTTTAAAAAAAATAAATATATAAAAATGGATTTTTTATTATATTAAATCTTTTGTTTTTCAGCTATTAATTTAAATATTTAAATTGCGTTTAAATATAAAATATTTTAAACCTTTTTTTATAATTAAAATCGTTAATTTTAAACAATTATTACCATTTAAATTAAAACCTTTAAAATATATATTTAACTTATAAAATTAAACTAATAAAAATAATAAATAAAATCGTAATAATAATTTATCCGTTTTGTTACGATTTGATGGCTTATAGGCTAGAAAAAAGACCTAACACTGGATGTGGCCAGCACAGCTAAAAAGGCCAGTCGGACAAAAGGTTTATCCGACCGATTAGGTAGTCAAGGTCACGTGACACCCCCCGTTACCCTCGCTACCCCCGGAACGTAGGGCGCCGCTACCCTCGCTACCCCCGGAGCGCAAAGCGCCGCTACCCTGGGGCCTTCCGGCGCCAGGGCGCTTTACAAAAAGCTACAAGATATATAAGGAGGATTATTTCCTTTGATATATTAATTCTTTAGCTACCAACTTAAGCTTATAATCATTTTTTAAATATAAAAAAGTAATCTTTATAAATTAAAATTTTTTAAACTTAACGTTATTATTACTTTTAAATTAAAACCTTTTATTAACCCTTATATTAATAAGGTTTATAATACGTTTTAAATAAAAATTTAATAATAATTAATAGTTTTATTTAATTTTATTTTAATAAATTAGTTTAAATTATTAATATATATAATTATAATTTAATTAAATATAATAAATTTTATTATTTAATTATTATTATTTTTTTTATTATTATTTATAATTAATATTAACAAATTAAAAAGTATAAATAAAATATTATTGAATTAAATTAATATAATAATAATATAAAATTTAAATTATTTAAAATATTATAAATATATTTATAATTAATATTTATTATAAACGCTATAATTTTTATTTTTATTATTAAAATCGAAATTTTTTAAAATAATATTAATAATAAAAAACTTATTTATAAATAATAATATTAATATTATAATTATTATATGTTACGATTTGATGGCTTATAGGTTAAAAAAAAGACCTAACATTGGATGTGGCTAGCACAACCAAAAGGGCCAGTCGGATAAAGGGTTTATCCGACCAGGTAGTCAAGGTCACGTGACACCCTTCGCTACCCTCGCTACCTTTGGAGCGCAAGGCGCCGCTACCCTCGCTACCTTTGGAGCCAAAGGCGCCGCTACCTTGGGGCCTCTCGGCGCCAGGGCGCCTTATAAAAAGCTACGGGATATATAAGGAGGATCATTTCCTTTAATATATTGATTTTTTAGCTATTAATTTAAACTTATAGTTATTTTTTAAATATAAAAAAGTAGTTTTTATAAACTAAACTTTTTAAACTTAACGCTATTGTTACTTTTAAACCAAAACCTCTTATTTATTTTTATATTAATAAAGTTTGTAACATTTTAATAGCTTTTTAGTTAATAGCGATAAATTTAATTAAATTAAACAATTAATATAAGTAACATTTTTATAAGCCAACCGATAAAAGAACCAATTAAACAATTTTATAATTTAATATAATATCGATCTTTAACGCGATCTATTAAGTTTTTAAACGAAGCCTTTTAAATCGTGTTAAAAGAAAAGTTTAACAATGAATATAAAAAAATAAAATCTTTAAAAAAAAAAGTAGCTTAATTAGCATTTAAATTTGCTAATTTACTAGTAACTTTTAAAAACCTTTTATTAATTAATAAAGTATTTTAACGTATTAATAATATAGCTATTACTTTTAACATTTAAAAACTACAAGTTTTAAATAATATATAAAAAAAAATTAATGCTTTTAAAAATTAATTAAAAAAAGCCTTAATTAAAAGATATAAACCTAAAGCTTTTAAAAAATATAACGAAACCATCGATTTTAATAGATTTATTATTTAATTTCAAGCCTACTTTAAATTTTATAAAAACTTTTTTTTAAATGAAGATAATAAGGTTTTAATTATCGAAAGATTTTTTTTTAAAGGAGCCCTTAAATGGTTTAAACCCTTTATATAAAACTATTTAAAGCATAATAATTTTAATAATATAAAAAAGAAGATTTTTTATATGTTTTTAAGCTATAATAAATTTATAAAAAAACTTTATAAAATATACGGCAATTTTAATAAGGTTTAAATTGTTAAATAAAAAATATTATAACTTAAGCAAAATAAATTAACATTTAACTACATTATTAAGTTTAAAAAATACGCCGCTTAAATTAATATTTTTATAAACGGATTATTTATCCTATTTTATAACGGATTAAAGTAAAAAGTTAAAAATAAAGTTTATAAGATAAACCGCTTTAAAACTTTTAAAAACTATTATAAACTTATTATTAAAATTGATAACCGACAGTTTCAATATAAGCTTAAGAAAAAAAACCTTTAAATGCCTTTTTATAAAAAAAAAGAAAAGAACCTTTAATAAAGCATCGCGTTTGGTACATACGCCAAACCTATAAACGTAAACTAAATCCGCATTAACAAAAAAGATATAAACCGGATGAAGTGCTATAATTATAAGAAAAAAGAACATTATAAAAGTCAATATAAAAGCTTTAAAAAGCAAGCTAAGGTCCTTAAAAGCGAAAAGAAGAATTTCGTTATTAAAATAAGGCTAGTTTTAAAGGTTAATATGATACAAACCGGCAAAAAAAAGCCTTAATAAGAGGAAGAAAAGGACGAGATCGTTAAGCTAATGGAACAATTTAATTTTAATTAGCTTATCGTTTTTAATATCGCAATAACATTAATACTTTAAAAGCCTATCCAATAATAAATTTAAAAAAAGGCTATATACAGCTAGTGGCTTTTAAATCATTAGGCTTGGAAACTTTTTATATATGGCAAAACATTTTAAAATTAAAAAAGTAGGTTCGAATTAAAAAACCTACCTTTTATTAAACCTTTATTTATATTAAAGTTTATTAAGCGTAAAACCGATTTAAATAAGAAAAGATAGATTCTTATCCCCGGCTTTTTAAAACGAATAGATTAGTAAAATAAGCTTTTAAAAAAAAAAGAGTTTTTAAAAGAAAAAAGCTAAACCAAATAAAAAATATATAAATAAAGCAAACTAATTAAAAACCTTTACTATTTTAAATATATAAAAATTTCATAGATCTTTTATTATATTAATATTTGCTTACGTTATATACTTAATAAAATTAAGAACTTTTTTTAGCCATATAAAATTAACCACTTAAATATAATTTACTAGCAAAAAGATATAAGAAAAATACAAATGAAGCCGAAATAAGAAATCGACATTATTTAACCATATTTTAAATAATTTAAAAACTACGTTTAAAAATAAATTAAATAGTTAAATTGCATTAATGTTAAATGTAAAATCCACGTAAAATTTACAGCGTTAAAATTCTAGATCTTTAAAAAACATTATAAGATTAATAATCTTAAGCTTAAAATTATAAATAGTAAGATTAAAACCATAAAAAAAAGTCATAACGCCTTAATATAATAACAAATTTATTTTTTTTAAAATACTATCGAAAAATATAAATAAAGAATTAAAAAGCTTTATTAAATCATTCGAAAGTTAAAAGATATATTTAATTAATTTTATAAAGAGCTTTTTAAAAAATAAAGATAAGAATTAAATAACTTTCCATTTATAAAAAACGAAAAAGGTAATTCGTTAACAAGTAATAAATTAATTTAAAACTTTAATAAGTCTTATAAATATTTATTAAAAAGGGGAATATTTAAGTAACCATGAAATGAAACAAATAAAAAACCTAAGCAATAATTAACTTAAAATTAAAAATCAATTGCATCTATTTTTAATTAATAAATTAACATAACATTTTGTATTGTAATAAAAAGGAAATCTATCCTATAAAAACGGCTAAAGAAAAATTATCTAATTACAATGATGGATTTATATAAAAAAAAATTACAAATCTTAATATATAAATCAACAACCATTTTAAAAACCTTTCGTTTAACATTATGGAAATTAAAGATTAAATTATTTTCAAATTACTTTAATTTAAAGCTAGCAACCTTTAAATCGATTAAACCATCGGCGCAATAAAATAAAAATTAACACAAATCTAAAAAAAAAAGCTAGACCTAATATTTAAAGCTTTTATAAGCTATAAAAAAATAGCATAAACTACGGTAACATTTACTAACAAAAACAAAATCATTAAAAAAACTTTAAGCTTAAAACCTGATAGGATAAATAAAGTATTTAAAAAATTTAAAAAAGAATTCTTAGCAGTTTTTTAAAAAGAAAAACCAACGGTTACAAAATTACCTAATCATACAATATATAACCATAGGATCCCATTAAAAAAAAGATGTTAACCCCATTTTAAGCCAATATATAAGCTAAATTAGCAAGTATAACAAACGCTAAATAAATAAATTAAAAAAAACCTGGCATAAGGATTTATACAAGAATCCAAATTATTAACAAAGTACCTTATATTAATAATACCAAAGAAAAATGCAAATGGTATTTAAAAACTTAACGACGATAATAAATTAACATTTCAAACAATTAACAATTATTAACTATTAAACAAAATCATTATAAAAAACGGCCACGCGTTAACCTTATTTAAATATATAAAAGAGCAAGCCAATAAAGCACGCTAGTATATAATATTTAACATTGTAAACGGATATTACGATATCCAAATGGCAAAAAAAAAGAAGTGAAAAATAACATTTCGAATGTATAACGGGCATTACAAATACTTAGTGATGCCTTAAAGGCTTACCAATGTTCTAATTACCTTCTAACATATAATAATAACAATTTTATAAAAATATATTAACGTTTTTATTTTCATATTTATTAATAACATTTTTATATATTTTAACTTTTATAAAAAACATTTTAAACATAAATAATTAATTTTATAAAAGCTTAAAAAGTATAAAATTATCTTTAAATTTAAAAAGTATTAATAAAAAACGTAAAAAATTAACTTTTTCAAATTTATAATCACTTCTAATAAAATCCAAATATAAAAAAAAAAGCTAAAACAAATATAAAAATGAAGATTCATTAATAACAATTTTTCACTTTAAAACGTAAAAAACGTTTAATAATTTTATAGATTTTGCAACTTTTTTTAAAGATTAATTAAAAACTTTGCAAATATTATTAAAGTTATAATAAACATTATGCAAAAAAAATAATAACCTTTCATTTAAATAATAAAAGTTGAAAAATCCTTATAACTTTTAAAAAAAGTAATGGCTATAAAACCAGTTTGTTAACTTTTAAAATTTAATATAAAAAAACGAATGCATATAAATACATTTAATTACACTTGTAAAAAAACTTTAAAATAATATAAAAATAAACGATAACATCCGGTAATTTACTATTTAAAGGCTTTTTAAAGATTTAAACTACGCTACCTAATATATAATAAAGAATTATTTGCCATTATTTAAAAATTTAAATAATGAAAACCATATGTTAATAACATTTTAAATCTTATTAATATTTTTTTTAATTATAATAATTTACAAACCTTTGTAATAAATTAAGAATTATTTTCATGCCAATAGCGTTAAAAGAAGTTTTTAAATGAATTTAATTTTAAAATCCATTACATTAAAAGGAAAGAAAATATATAAGCGGATGCTTTTAACCGATAAAAACAAAACCTAAAAAAAGCAAGGAAAAAATCAATGATTATACTCTTTAAAAAATAACAAAAAGTATATCAAATTAAACAAATCATTATTAATAAACAATAGAATTAAGAAATTTAAAACGTTATAACGAACGAAAAAAAGACAAACTTCTTTAAAAAAAAAGAAATATGCGTTTATAATAAGAAAAGATATATGTTACAATCAATGCAAAAAGCATTTATAAAAAAAGCATATAAAAACCTTTTATTAAAACATTTAAAAATCTTCAAAACTATTTAAAAAATCCAAAAAAACCACAATTTCCCTTAATTAAAAGCTATGGTTAAAAAAGTAATTAAAAAATGTAACCTATACAATAAAGCTAAAGCAATTAAATATAAGCCTTATAAAAAATTTAAACCTATAAAAATTTTAAAACAAATATAAAATACCATAATTTAAAACTTTATTATAAAACTACTTGCATTAATAAACCTTATTAACAAGGTTAAATATAATAACATATAGGTAATAATTAATAAACTTTTCAAATATGAAATCTTTTTTTTATTTAAAGAAATATATATAGTAAAAGATTTAGCGTTTTTATACCTATAACATTATATAATAAAACATGATCTGCTATAAAAAATCATTTTTAATAAAAACAAGCTTTTCATATTTAAGTTTTAAATAACATTAATAAAAAAGCTTAAAATTAAATAAAAAATATTAACAATAACATATCTTCAAACAAATGATTAAATAAAAAGGTTAAATTAATTTATTAAGCAATACCTATAAATCTACATTAATTACAAATAAAATAACTAAATAAAATGGCTACCACTAGCTTAATTAATATATAACAATTTAAATAATAAAAACATAAATATTATACCTTATAAAGTAGTTTATAAGTTAAATAATAATAAGTTTATAAATGAAATTCCGTTATTATAAACACTATAACTATTAAGCGTAACATTAAGAACGGAAATTAAAACCAAAAAAATATAACACCTTTAAAAATCATTTTAAAAAGACCTATAATTCTTGCAAAACCGCATGACAAAATATTATAACCAAAAAAGAATTAAAGGACCAATTCTTATAAAAAAAAATAAAATATACCTACTTTATAAAAAACAGCACTTAATATTAAAAACTTTATAAATATAAATAAAACAACCAAACGAAAAACTAAACTTTAAAAAATTAAAACCATTTAAAATTAAAAAGATTATTTTAAACATAAATTACCAATTAACATTATTAAAAGGCATGCAAATATATTTAATTTTTTATATTTCTTTATTTAAACCAGCATCATAAAACGCAAAAATTGATAATAAAATAGAACTTAAAAAACAACCGATAAAATATAAAATCAAAAAAATCCTAAACACTAAAATAATTAATTAGCAACTATATTACCTAATCAAATGAAAGAATTACCCATTAATAAACAACACTTGAGAACCTAAAAAGCACTTGACAAATTGCGCAAAAAAGTAAGAAGATTTTTACCGGAGAAATCCAGATCGGCCAAGTCAACCGCCCCAAAAGGAACGGAGGGGACGTCCCAAAAAAATTCAAAAGGTAACGCGCCAACTCGAAAACGTTCAGCCTCCTTCTTAACCAATCAACTAATCTATACAGCCTTAACAACGTAACACTCCTCTTCCTCTTTTCTCTCCAACTCATCTAAAGCATCTAAATCGAATAAACCTTACAATAACATCTTAAAACCTCGCGATCGTAGGTTCTCACATTGGCAACAAACTTATAAAATCTTCGCAATCAATTCATTTATTCTCGCTTGCAAAATAAACAACATATTTTTAACATCTCGCTTCTTTTAAAACAATTTTTAATTTGCCGAATTAAATTTTTTAAAAGAATTAACATTAACTATAAAACCCATACAAATCTCTTTTAATAAAACATATTAACTATACCGCTTTAAATAATTAAATGCAATCATACATTTAAAATTCTTTTTCATATAACAAATATAAAGCATTACATTTGTAACAATACCAAATTAATCAATATAATTAACAAAGATAAGTTATTCGAAATAACAATTACGCTTTCTTTTGTTTTCATTTAATTTAAATAAATTAACGGCTTGTTTTTTAAAACCAACGATATTAAACATAGCAAACCGATAAAAAAAAAGAAAAAAGACGGAAAGTAAGCCATGCTTATGTAGGCAGAACCACTCACCTACTTATCTTTAAAGACAAAAATCCTAAAAAGGGAAAATAGTATTACAATTTAATGGCTTATAGGCTAAAAAAGAGACCTAACACTGGATGTGGCCAACACAGCCAAAAGGGCCAGTCGGATAAAGGGTTTATCCGACCAGGTAGTCAAGGTCACGTGACACCCCTCGCTACCCTCGCTACCTCCGAAACGCAAGGCGCCGCTACCCTCGCTACCCCCAAAGCCAAAAGCGCCGTTACCCTGAAGCCTTCCGGCGCCAAGGCGCCTTATAAAGAACTACGGAATATATAAAGAAAATCATTTCCTTTGATATATTAATTCCTTAGCTACCAACTTAAACTTATAATCATTCTTTAAATATAAAGAAGTAATTTTTATAAACCAAACTTCTTAAACCTAACGTTACTATTACCTTCAAACTAAAACCCCTTATTTACCCCTATACTAACAAAGCTCGTAACATTATATAAAATGTTATTTATTTTTTAATTAAATTAAAATATTTCTTTTATTAAAAAAACTTTTAAAAATTATAATATTTTTATTTAAAATATTTAATTTTATTTTTATTTATATATTATTGTTAATATTATATAATATTAATGTTTATAAATTTAAAAAAAATTTTTATAAAAATATTAACAATTTTAAATTAATTATTTTTTTATTTATTTTTTTTATTTTTATTTTATATTTAAATAAATAAAATCGATTTATTTTTTTTTATTTATATTTATATTAATAGTTATTAATTTTAATAATTAGTTTTATATATTATTTAAACGTTTTAAATTAATTAAATTTATAAATTTTATTTTTAATTTAAATTTAAATTTTTAATAAAAAATAATAAATTAAATATTATTTTTAATAAACATTTAAACGGTTATTTATTTAAATTTTATAATATAAATATAAATTAATTTAATTTATTTAAAATAATATAATTTGAATTTAATAATATACTATTAATTAAAACTTTTAAATATAATTTTTAAAATTCTTTTTTAATGTTTATTTTAATTTTAAAATCTTTTTATTTTTTTATAATAATATATAAAATAAATTTAAAATTAAATTAAAAAATTAAAATATTAAACATTATTTAAAGTTATTAAATTATAAAATTATTAATTTTAATTTATAAATTTTAAATGATGTTTTTTAATTAAATTTAAAAATTTAAAATATTATATTATTAAAATATTTTAAAATAAATTATAATATAAAAAAATTTTTAAATTTAATAATAAAAATTTATAAAAATTTATAAATTAATTAAATAATTTAATTTTTTATAAAAAACTATTTATTATTTATTTTAAATTTAAACTTTTTTATTTTAAAATTTAAATTTTTTTTATTAATATTATTAAACAAATCGATTATTTAATATTTATTATTTATAATATTTAAATAATTAAAATATAACGATTTTAAAAATTTATTAAAAAAAATGTTTAATTTATAAATAAAAATAAAACATTTAAAATTTATTAAAAAAAATTTTCTTTATAATATATTTAAAAATTAATTATAAATTTAAATTAATTATTATTAACATATTTTATATAAAAAAAGTTTTTATTTTTTTTTATTTTTATATATTAATTTTTTATTTATTTTTTATATATTAATTATAATTAATTAAAATGGTTTTATTTTTTAAAAGTTTTTAAAATAATTAATTAAGTTTTATTTTATAATATATTATTATTATTTAATAATATAAAAAAAATTATTAAATAAAATTTTACTTTTATATATTATTAATTATATCGTTTAATATATATAATACGGTAATGATTTAATAATATAATATTATTAAAATTTAAAATTTATTTTAATTATTTAATATATTTAATTAATTTAAATTTATTTTTTTATAATAACGTTATAATTTATTATTTATATTAAATCAATAATTAAATATTAAAAAATAAATCGACGTTATAAAAAACGTTATAACGGTTTCTATTATACGTTTAAACCGGCTAATATCTCCTTTGATTATATAACCAATATAATACACGGCTTAATATCCTTTGAGCGCTTAACAAAATCGAGCTATAAAGCTATTCCCAGCATTCCTTTTCTAATTTTACCTCTACTCAATACCCTAATAAACAAACTCAGCAAACCGCATAAATAAAGTACGACAGGGGCTAACACGAGCGACCGTAAGCTACAAATAGTAACTCACCTAGTCTAGCCCTCAAATCGAACGTCGCGGACTTTCGTCGTTATCAAGGTTCGTAGCAAAATGTAAAAGTTCCTTTACTATGTTCCATTTCGTGAATCAAGGTGGATTCGATGGATATTGGGCACCCATAAATAGGAACGACGAAAGGTTACCTTAGACTTAGAAGAGTCTTCCCAGCGATTTCGTGATACACTCTAGCTTGAGTCCTCGAAAAGCATCGTCGATGAAGTCGCCATTCCGAAGTATCGCGGCTCGGTTAAAGAAAAACACGGGAAGCTGACAGGTATGCATACGCGTCGAAACCTCAGGTACTGTTGCAATGAGGCATGTGCAGCCCGTCGCTAAAGCGGTATACACTTCGTTGTTGCACTGGACCTCGATGGCTCTATTCAGATGACTTGTCGTCTTATGGAGTAGTATCTCGATAAGAGAAGCGGCGAGAATAGTCGAATTCTCTTTGCCCTTGACTGAACCATAGTCGGCAGATGTGTTGCGATTCTACTCCTATCTCGTTGAGTCAGTGCCAGCGAGAAACTGAAGGCTAAGGACTGTTGTCCATATAGAATCTCTTCCTGTTGAACGCTTCTGCCGCAGGATAACTAGTAGACATCAACATGAAATGAGGTTTGACCAAGCTCGTTTGCAGAACCGTTCGTGATTTTGCACTCCTCAAGTCCGTGTTGTTTTTCGGAGGGTGCATGGTCGTCTATATATTTAAACCGCCTTTCTCATCCAACCCCTGAGAAATTTATAACATAACCAAAATATTCGTTACATGGCCATGGGTTTGATGATATGGTAGGGCGATTATGAGGAGACAGGTGCTACAGCTAGGTATAATGGAGCAGGTTATAGCCCATGTCCAAATATTGACATGTCGGAGAGTCAAAGTCAAAGGCGTACACCGTACACGAGATATATAGCAATTCGAAACACATGTCGTATACGAGCTCCTAATTTACCAAAGTTTTTAACTTGGGAATAGGCAATTCGAAAAGGGGCTGCTCAAGGAGCGCAATATCTAAGGGGGGCATTCCCTGGGAAGTGAATGGTTGCTGGGAGGTGTGCGCTGTAATCGCTGTCATTATAAGCGGCTCTAGCGCTAAATCCCCTGTAGCTCTTGGCCATGTCACCCACGCAGCCACGCAGCCACAGTAAGCCTGGCGGCCGTTATCAGCTGGGAGTGACTTCGATTGGACCTCTGTGAACGGTGGCTGGGCAAGCCAAGAGTTTAGTAGGCGATAACACTGTCGAAGGCCAAGCTTTAGTGGGGTTTTAGCGTGTATCTTGCTACAATTATAGCACGCTCAGCCATGCTGGAATTCTGGTTGTGCACTCGCTGATAGCCTACCACCCCTAAAACATGTTGACCGCCAACTAGAAAGTTCGTGTTCTAATCGAGTGCGAATCGTATCCTAATGTCGACTACCGAAGGATTCGAGTCCCCCATAGCCGGGTCATGCGTTGGATAGTCCGGACGTCGCTTGAGCCAATGAGCTGATTCATCGAGGCTTTTCTAAGCTTACAGTATTGCCAGGCATCACCGCTCCGAAGGAACACTTCAGCCTCACGGACAAGTCATAGCCACGCGATTGATATCCGGGCCTACCTACAATGCGGCTACTTCGGACGGAAATGCGCTCATCGACCTCGTGTGGCTAGATGTGGAACGCCGCCGGCGGACAATGAAGTGGGCACTTGACCAAGAGAACTTGACCAAGGGAGGCCGCTAGTAATTCCAGTCAGCCCTTTGCTATATAAGAAGGTCCAAACCGCACGAGTTCCTGTTGAGATTCTGACATCAACAAAGACAATCACTATCCAACTCACAACCTTCTCAACTATCACACCTTCACTTGACTCTAGTCATTCCACTCGCTTCACAGCCACCACCATCATCATGAAGACTTCCGCAATCATCGGTTTCCTAGCTGTCGCCGGCCTGTCCGCCGCCACCCCTTCCCCTCACCCTGTAAGCATGACTCTCACCTTCCAACTCAGCTCCCCACAATCCCCTCTAGCAGCCCTTGAGCAGATGAGCTAACAGACCACCCAAAGCCCCGCGACCTCGGCAACTCGCTCGCGAGCATGAAGCGCGACACGTCCGGCGCCGGCTTCACGCACATCGGGTCCGACAACGTGGCGCGGTCCTTCGACGCGGACCTGAACGTGCTGGACTACCGGGAGCTCGCCGGCAGCGCGCCGTCGGGCGACGTCAACTGGCCGCGCGCGCCGGGCGCCGACGTGCTCGCCGAGTTGCGCCGGGCCTTCGAGCAGTCGGCGGCGCAGTCGTCCAAGCCGCAGGCCCGAGGCCCGCTCGACGCCGCCAAGCGCGCCGCCGCCTACCCGCCCAACTGCGTCAGCGAGAACTGCCGCGACGACCAGATGTGCAAGGACCTCTCCCTCTACGGCTACAACTGCTCCTCCTGCCTCATGGTCCAGGACTTCATCGGCAACTGCCAGACCATCTAGGCTTGCCGACTCCGTCTTCCTTACCTGAGAGACGCTGTTGAGAGACTTGTGTGTTCTGGGAAAGGGATGCTGCATTCGATATGACGAAGCGGAACGATAAATAGATCAATATTAGACTATTGGGGAGGGCTTCGGGACGTTGTTAGACTACTTGACTCTTAGAATTCGATAATTTGACTCGTTATACATTATAAAGATCATGGCTTCAAGTGTCTGGCCATGTCCTGCCTTTTGTTACGTGGGATCTGATACTCGTCCTGCGCAAAAGCCAGCAATGGACTTTTTGTATACCCAGGAAGCACTTTGTACGATGTATGCTTTTTCTTTCCTTTTCTCTTTTTAAAAGAAATAAATAAATAGAAGATGTATCATCATCTTGAACCGTGTTGCTTCACACTCGAGCAGGGGGAACCATATCATCGGATAGCAACGTTCCCGAGAGCCGGATGTTAATGTAACGCGGCCGTCCCAATGCCTACGTCATCAAAGAACTATGTAGTCTGATTGGCCCCACCCTTTTGACCCGTCAATCTGGTTACCATTTAAGTCATTCAGCTACAGCTGTTGACTGCTGCCCGCCCCGAACTTTACCTACAGCTTGGGCTTGGTGCTATGTTTAGTGCCGAGTTTAGTAGTGCCGAACGCGATGCTATATCGCTAAGGTTTGTGTTCAATAGGTTCCATGGTGCTATATTCTGTTTCACTATTCTCAATATGTCCCTGCATAATAGACCCCGCGAGATGATGTGCGGCTTCTGCTCGTTCGCCGCGGCGACCACGCCGTCGTCCGTTACGAGCCCCTCTGCTCGCGTCCAGGCAGAGATAGTCCCCGCGACTTCGGCATGCGTGCAGGTAATCAACCATGGTCACGGCCCACGCGATCTCTTAGACCCCGACAGCGGGATCCTGGTTGGCCCGCGCATTCACAGTTGCGCCCAGCAGCTGCAGGGCGCTCAACGCCCTCAGGTTCCGGTATATCGCGAGCAGGTCGTCGTGCGTCAGCAGCGCTAACGACGCGCCGCGTCGTCCACCAGGATCAGCCCGTTCGAGAATACAATTAGTATATTTCATATGTTTTCTAAAGTGTTGAATTCGTACTTGATTTACCATTCGCCATGCTAGTGATGTCGAATTGTTAAGCGTATTGAATGACATCTAGACAGGAGGTGGCAGCCAAACCCATACCGTTCTATTCCGCGCTGGTGCGTTGCAACGAAGTTCAGACATCATTTCCCCCTTGTCTCACTGTCATCCTCATAGCTCCATTTATTCTTCAGACAGGGCCGTTGTTATCTTCTTATTGTTACTTACAGGAACTCATTTCTTAGCTCAGGTAGTGATGGGATGGCACAACGCTGGGATGAAAATAAGAGTACAAGACCTCATTCAGATCAGGTATGGTGTGAATTGAGTGGCTGCTCATCTGCAACCTGATTTCTCTCCGTACTTGTGAAAGGATAGATGATAGGCTATTGCCCTCATGAAACACATGTAGATGACTTATCTTGACCTATATCTTAGGTACGTTACTAGAAGGTTGGATCTCACTCGGGAAGGAGACGCTAGAGATACCCATTAGCATCAGATCGGAGAATGAATCTCCAGTTCATGCTCAAGGTACCGTATATTATCAACCCTACAGTCCGTGATCGGGTCGGTATGTGATGCCGGACCAGATCCACACCGGGCCAACCTACTCCGCCGATAGCACCGATGCTAATGAGGTATGCGATTACCAATCAATCAATTACCCGCCCAACTCCACATTGAGGTAGTATAAATAGCCCCTTTTATAAGGTTCTCTGTCAACCTCACTCCGCCAAACCTAATAACAACGACATATTGAATAGCAGCCAGCCAAGGCCACTAGACGGGCATTATCAGATAAGATCCAACATGTCGCATAATATCCTCATTACTGGAGGCTCCGGCTACCTGGGAGGGTCGCTTCTCGCTCGTATGGGCGCTGCCGACCTGCCCGCTTACGACAAGCTATACGCCCTGGTCAGGACGGACGAGCAAGCAGCCGCCGTGAAGCAATACGGCGCAGAACCATTAGCCTTCAACATACAGGATGAAGCTACAGTTCGGTCCACGGTGCTAAAATACGGCATCTCCGTCGTCTTCTACTTGGTTGACCCTTTCTTCAGCGCACCACAGGTCCATTTCATCAAGGCACTCGCCGAGATCCAGAAGACTACCGGCAGAGACGTCCACTTCTTACATGTAAGATCCCCACCAAATACAGTAAAGCACAGAGAGATTTGGATCCCTAACGAGACGACTTGTCCAACCACAGACGACCGGCGCCAAGGTCTTCTCTAGCCACACCGGAGCGCCGACCGACCGGCCTCTCCTGGATAACGATCCTGGCCTTTACGACGTGCAGAAATCCCAACAGGCCCCTATCAAACCAGTACAGACGGTAAGCTATGTCCTCCCCGATAATTTGCCTAGGCGCATTTACTAAGTGCAGACGCAGCCTATAGAGACCAATAATGTCGTCATCGAAGAAGCCGAGAAACACGGCGTTCGTAGCTACATTTTTGTACCCTGCATCGTGTGTAAGTGCCAGTTATCTAACTTAATCTATGGGAGATTCCAGTCCAAAAGTCAATCCGTATAGGACGAGCTCCGTGCTGATATATAGTCATGGTTAGATGGAAAAGGTTTGGGTTTTGGGAATCAGATCTCTATCCAGACCGTTGCCATCGTTCAAGCGGCCAAGGCAATGAGGCGAGTGTATCGTGTCGACTCGGACAAACCAGTCAGTATCTCATCAAATTCCTTGGCGGGTTCTTAGGCTAACAAGAACACTCGTAGACGTGGCCCGTATGCCACGTTCTCGACAACACTAATCTTTATCTGGAGCTGCTTCGCAAGATCCTTTCGGGCGGCAACCCGGGGTATGGGAAGAACGGCTACTACCTCGCTTCGTCCGGCAGCGTTTCTGTAAGTAAACTTCGGTGCAAGTCTTGGAGCCATGAGTGTCTAAGCTCTTGACAATTTATCTGGTCAACGTGGTATTGGCACCCTGCAGCCAGATACTAACAACTTCTAGTGGGATGATCTCTATGACGCCATGGCAGTAGCTCTGAAGAAGCGGAACATCATCGACGACACCTCGGTAGTGATGGCGAGCGACGAGAACTTCAACGAGATGGCAAAAGCGTTCAAATATCCGCCCGAGATCACGCCGCGGCAGTGGGTGTCGTTTTCAATCGGCGGCAAGTATGTTGTAACCGAGCCTATCTTGAACATTCTACAACTCTAACGCGCATCCTAGGTGTACTTTTACGGCTCGGCATGGGTACGAGCTGGGTTGGAAGCCCCAGTATGCTCCGAGCCATATCCTCGAAGACGCCGATGCCGAGGTGGAACACATCTTGAAGAACCTAAAAGACTAGACAGTACCGTTTATGGTATAATGGTACACCTGGATTAGTGTAAATATTGGTATCTTTGGGTGAGCATTAGATGGTCTTGTCTTGTCACACTTGCCTACCTATAGATACCTACCTAGGGACCTAGGTGACTAATGAATATTTGGCCCAGCACTTTCCCTTCGACAATTGAGTTTCATTGAGTCGTAACCTCTGTAGAAAATTAATATAGCATAATTCAGTGGGATGGGTGAATTTGCTAGCATTCGATATATCAAAGCCGTAATTTTAATTCTCAGAATCATCAAGCTGGTTTGAATATTATCCCTGAATAGAATCAACTAGCTCATTGATCTCTGGATAATTTGTCAAAGTGCTTCATCTTTCAGAGAGTGACAACTCTGTGTAGTGGTGACCTAGGTACTTAAGGTAGGTAACGTTACCTGATCAACCGGTACTTTACTGGCGTGAGGCATTCGCCGTTGCTGGGAGATAGGATTTCTTCGGTTTCGCGTAGGTTCAAATTTAATTCTATTCGATACCACCTATAAAATAGCAGAGCTCCCCAGCAACGCGAATTCTGCCGTTCAAGTCGCCCACCGCCCATCCCACCTCTTATAATTCTTTCTCTTTCTTTCCCGCTCTTCGTCTACCACTTCCTCATACACAGCACACTTTCCGGAGTCCAGCCACAGGTATGAAATCCTTTCCCCTTCCCCTTTTCCTTTCCCACCAACATTTCTACCACCGCCGCCACCACTCCTCTCCTTTTCCTCGCCATACCTTTTCTCTTCCCCTTTATCTCGGCATTCATTCTTCCCATCCCGATCCCGATCACTTTCCATGAACCCCCGTCGTCACGAGCATTACTTTCGCCATCACTACCAGCATTATTATTAGAACCATAATCATCGTTATCATTGCCATCAGCAAACTTCTATTACCACCAGCATCATCATCAACCTCAAAAGCGTGGGCCTTGAAGCGGTCACCGTCGGCAGTATGGGGTTTGCCGGTCACTCTTCGCGTACCCCTTATCGCGTCTCTACACCCCTTCCGCATCTCTACACCCCTCCTCTCGCCTCTCTTCAAATCTTTCCCCCTCCAATGCCTACAAAATCATTTTCAACCTTTCAAAGCTTTTCTCTTCTCATCTCCTATCCTGCAGCATTGCCATTTTTTTCTTCTTGCCATACTCCACCTCGCCCTCTTCTATTCTTCGCGGACGCGCCATTCCATCATTCGATCAACTAATTCCCCATCTACTTCATTTTTATTTCGCCGTCTACTCCTAATCGCCCTCCTATTAGCTCTTCCCAACTCCTTTAGAAAGTTTCGGTACTCTGCAGCATTGCCCACCCACTCAGCTAACTTCATAAGCCAACCCACAAGATACTCCCTTCCCCCTTTTCCCCTCCATTTCCCGACCCGTTCATCATCGCAACTCAATTCTATCAGCCTGTGTTTATTTCTCTTCTGAGTTTAACAGTTGACCTAGGTATAGGAGGGCGGGAAAGCTTTACCTTTCGACTCTGAGCGATATTCCTGGGCTTGGGAGGAGACTTGGACGGGAATGGCTATCTGCTGGGCTCACATGCAAGGCCAAATATCTCGGCCCGACGACACATGACGACTCGACGACACTCGACGCCGCTCGATGACAATATTACCGCCGATGCTCGACGACAACTTCCCCGCCGATTTCTCGACGACAACCTCCCCAGCTTAGGGAGGCCAGGAGGGAGGGTGGGCTACAACGATTCCTACATTTTTTGACCACTTATCTGGACACTGGACGGAATGAGTCCTCCATGGACTGCAAGAGGGACTGGGAAAGATGGCACTATGGGCGAACCTTCGGGATGGCGACGTCCCTACCGACACTCGACGACAAATTCCCGGCCGATGCTCGACGACACTTTTCAAAAACCTCGAGCCTGGATTTGAACGCAACACACACCTCCGCGATCTCCGATCTAAGCAAGATGCCGACTCGTCGCAAAGAGTCAAGCAAACACCACCCTAACCCGGTCGCGTCCCTGGACCCCGTGTCGTCGATGTCCAGAGCTGCTGAGAAGGCGGCTGCGATAAGCGGGACGGGAGAGAAGCTCAAGTGTTCCCTCGCTTGCTCCGGACTACAGCCGCGGTCGTGGTGCGGCCGCGGTGTGAGACACCCCGTAGAGAACCACCAGATCGCACCTATACCACACTGTCGTGCACGAAGTGGGTTCTCTCCATCCCAGCGGTTCGGGCCTTACGGTTCCTGGCGACCCAGGGTTTGGAGAGGGGGCCCGGCCCAGCCCACGCCGCAGGAGGTCCGCGAATCGGTGGCCCGCGATGCGCGACTAGCAGGAGCGCGCTCTCCAGGGCTGCCCCCCTGCTCCGTACGATGGCAATACTGACGCCTGAGCAAGGCTCCGTGTCTGAGCCTGTAGAGGTCGCCCGGTTCGTGTGGTCAGGTCTTCGGTGTCGTCGTGCTCGCGCATGCCCTGGTTTGCAGCCTGGCCTCTCGATGACGCGCGGGAGGGGGAGATACGATTCCCTTGGGCGCCGGCGGAGAGAGGCTATTGCAACTTTACGGTTGGCGGGGGACTCGGTTCGGACGTCGCTGGGCCGAGTGGTCTTCGATGTCTCCCGGGTCTTTCGTCGACGCCAGATGATTACATGCCCCAGCCAAACGGCCGTTACCATTCTACGGGGTGAGTCCCTCTCCGGATGAGGAGCATTCATATAGAGGGTCTGTACGATGTGTCTCCAGTGCGGGATATCGCTGGTCTTCTTGACAGAGGGGGCTAGGCTGCGTGGCTGGGGGAGTCCGAGGATTTGGGAAGGAAGCCCTTAGCTACGCCAGCTGTATCCAGGCACACCACACCGCGGCTTAAGTGGCATCTGGTTTAGAGAGGAGAGAGCGTTGGAAGTGCTGTTTTTTCTTTTGTTCAATCTTTTTTTTTTTTGCCTTCATATTTTCGCTTGGTTTTCACGTTCTGCTTTCTTGCTCTGCGTTGGTCTGTATTTTGGTTCTATTTTGTCATTCTTGTTTATCGTTCTGCTTTCCTATTTGGCCCTTATACTTTATCCTTTCGTGATCCTTACGAGGCCACCTAATGTGTTCGGCGAGGAGCTGTGAACCTAACAGTAACTAAGCTCTACACGTATTAGGCAGGTACTCATAAAAAGAACCAAGCGGCCTAGACTCTGCTATCCCTCATTTGTGTCCATCACGGCTGTATCATTTCCTTGGTGGCTAGGGATGGAGTTCTGACATTCTTCTGCCTTTTGATACAATTTTTTTTTTTTTTTCATTTCATTGCTTAACTGTCTTGCGTTGAATAATCGTGTCCTGGATTGCTTTTCTTGCTGTTTTCCTGCGTTGCTTTTTCATCACCATCTCCAACTTGCTTGGGGAGGCGAGGAAGAAGCCTGCAGATTGTATTATGGCTGTTGACTGGACTTTCGAGGGTTAGACAAGGACAGAGCTAGGGAAAGCTATCGTCTCGGATGTCACGTGATATGAAGCCTCGCGTACCGCTTTGAAATGACGATTCTAGGGTTCCTGACAGTTAGGTAAGTACCTACCTGGTAAGTAACTCCGCACGTAGATGTACCTAACAGATGCACCAATACCTACATGTACATACCGTAGGTACCTATAGGTACGGTAGGTACCTTAAATACTTTTAACTACATGTAGGTTATGTACCTAAGGCATGTAAGCCCCCGGATAGCAAGAAATGCCTCCCGTACTGGGTGCGCAAATTCGCGAGTCCAGTGTCAAACCCATGAATATCTGAGTAACTTTTTGAAGGAATAGCTTTCTAATGATATGTCTCGAATTGAGAAAAGCCATCTACTCAAGGTTATCGAGGTATACCGGGGACGGCGCCGGCGCCCTGCCTGCCCTCCTACAGCGCCGGAATTTACGACAGGCAGCCACCTACTGGTCACGGATGGGAAAATGAGTTGGATATTACGATTGCTGGGCCGTAGTGGGGGACTGTGCCGACTCAATGTTACCTACTAGCTAGAGCAGAGCCTTTATTTCAGGTAAGCAGGAATGATCTCATGCATACGAGGAACCCGGTTAAGTACCTAGGTACTATCTGCGGCTTTGTTATATGCTAAAAATACCAGATCTGGCTTGTTCCTAAAAAACGCCGTGCAACCAGCTGGTATGCGATCGTTCTCGATGTATAAAATTTTGTCTGGCCCAGTGAATATACTGATCACGCCAAAATCGTGTCTCCTGGTCCATAGTGGGAATGCGCCAACGGATCGTTCCTCGTCTCGGCTCTGGGGAGCAAGAGTCTTCTGGGTTGCGGGACCCAGGTACGTCTGTAATGCCACTTGTGTCAGCCATACCTATGGAAAATTGCAAACAGATATACAAGCACTTACCGTAGTGCTAAATCCGATTCCACCACCAGTAAGAGAAACATTTAGATCACCACCTGTGAACAAACGATTCGGTTGGTATTTCGACACTACTACTGTGATATCCTCGGTGTGTTGGTTAACGACCCACACACAAGGAGGGGCACCTTGGATAGTTCTGGCAATGGCACCGATAAATCCCTTTAGTCGCGTTAGTGTTGCGTGTATCTAGCGGCGAATGGAGGCCACCTTAGGGATCGGGGCTGAAGGAGGGTAGACAGGAAGATCTTTCCCCTCATCAGTTAATTCCGGCGTCGGAAGAGCGGAGGCTTTGATCGGAAGATAGTTAGAGTATTCGTTTTCAGAATCATTTAAGTTTGTATCGGCACTCATGATACGATTCTTTATTTTCAGTTTGATATAATCACAAAATGTGAAAAATCAACGAGGAAATAGAAATATTTCGAAGAGGAAAAAAGGAGCAAGGATTCAATCATTAGGTAGCCTTTTGTATTGGAGTAAGGTAAGCGCGTTTAACGTCACGTCAAGTTTACAGCCTGAGGTTTACGGCCTAACACCCCTCGTTTTCGCCTAATGCGACCGTAGGGTGATTACGTAACCGCTGGGCATTAGGTATCGGCTGGCACTAAATTGTAGCTGTGAGAATGAACCATTGCCCGCCGTCCCATCCAAATCCAACACGAACTACCTGCTTGAATTTGACAATCTCCTCCTAAATATTCTTAGAACTGAATCAACTCTAGCAGCAATTAGATTCATCATTGCAATAAAAAATGGCAGCACTTGACGAAAATATGCAGCGATTTGAGCAATCACTCGGTATGACACTGGAGGACCATTCAGAGCAGTCGCATCTACTTCATGCTCTCGCTATTGGATACCGTGAGAGGTATAAGCATGATAGCGAAATGAAACAACTGGATGATATGGTTGGATTAGCTCAAGAAACTATCGGAACAATTACTAGGAGACACCCTGGCTATGCTAAACGTCTAAACGATCTCATCGGTCAGGCGATCGGAAGGTTCGAGAGTACCGAAGCCATTTCAAGCGTTGAAGAGGCCATCGACAATGCACGAGACTCATTAAGAGGCATGTGCAAAGATGATCCGAATCGGCTTGGATCACTGAATACAGTCGCCTCACGAATCCACTACCAGTATCTATACTACAAGATGATAGAGGATTTAAGAAGCGTCATCCAATATATCAGAGACATTATCGAGACATCTGAAAGTGGCCACGCGCAATGCACAAAGCCCCGACTTGTGGCAATTAATTTTCGGCTCGGCGATAGATACTTACGCCATACATTACCAGACTTTGTCAAGGCCATGCAACTAAGTCGAGATCTATTCAAACTGGGGGTAGAGCCTCCATTGAGTCCTGTGGTATGGCTGCATGAGGTTGGGAATATATTGTATCGGAGATATGATATGACTGCGGCAGCCGAGGATATTAGTGAATCCATCGGCATTGCGCGAGATGTTGTGGAAAGAACATCAAACGACCACCCACTTCACGCCGAACGATTGAATACCCTAGGTACTCGACTATTCACGAACTATACACACTATGGTGTGACAGAAAACCTGACAGAGGCAATATCATTGGCACGAAACGCACTTGCATCCACCCGAGACGGCCGACCCAATACAAGCAATAATATGGATATCCTTGGAAACTTTCTACACGCCAAATATACTCTCACGGCAGACATAGAAGTCCTTGATGAGGCTATATCCCTTGCGAGAAGTGCGCTTACCGAGACCCCTGACACACATCCTAGTTATCCTGAACGTTTGCACAATCTCGGGACCCGCCTCTCTTCCAGATACTCCAATATCCAAGCGTTGGCAGATATCGATGAAGCTATCAGTGTGACTTGGATGGCTATCGACACTTCTCCTGTGGATCACCCAGCTCGTGCGGCCTGGCTAGGTAGTTTGGGAGACCATCTGGCCAAAAGATATGCTCGGACACAAGTCTCAGAAGATCTTGAGAAAGCTATTTATTTTACACGCGAGTCCATTAGTCTCGACTTGCACGACAATAGGAATCATGCTGATCAGCTTGATGCACTTGGAAATCGAGTATTCGAGAAATATATAGAGACTCAGCAAGTATATTACCTCGAGGAGGCCATTCAGGCAGGTTGGAATGCTATCAAAACAACCCCGGAAAATCATTCGGACATGGCTCAACGTTGGAGTAACCTTGGAATTCGAATCCGGCATCAATATCTGCGTGATGGCTACGTGAGAGATCTCGATGAAGCTATTGAGACAACCCGAGACGGGGTTAAATTAACCCCAGAAGACCACCCGCACCGCGCTGAGAGATTAATCAACTTGAGTACACTGCTCATGGATAAATATGCACGTTATCATCAGCCATCGGATTTAGAACAAGCGAAAGAACTTTTGGGGGTTGCTTTGACGCATGATCGGTCGCCAGTTATCAAGCGCCTAACCGCTGGGCGTCAGCTTTTATCAACATTCAATGTACGACAAGAGTCTGACAAAGCCTATAAGATCGCCAAACAAACGACTGAACTGATTCTTTCACTTTTCTCCTCTTCTCTACGAAATAAGGACAGACAATACCTTCTCTCCCAAATAGTCGGACTAGCATCAGAAAGCGCAGCGATCGCGCTCATTGCCGGCAAAGACTGCGCAGAAGCTATATATCTACTCGAAATCGGTCGTGGAGTCCTTACTAGCTCCCTGCAGGATCTTCGGTCAGATTTGCGTGACCTTCATACGGATTATCCACATTTAGCGGATGCATTACGCAGCCTCCGCCGGCAGCTTGACAGTGGTCCTGAAAAACATGATGCAGAGATGGCCGATGTTAGCTCAAGTCATCTCCAAACCAAAATGGATAAACGCCATATAGCCAGCCGTCAGATGACACTCCTCGTCAATGAAATCCGCAGCAAACCGAGGTTCGACAGGTTTCTACTACCCCCGTCTGAGGAAGAAATTCGAGATGTGGCGTGTAAAGGGCCAATAGTGATCATCAACGTCAGCTCATGTCGATGTGACGCATTGATTATAGAGCATTCTATCACCCGAGGTCTCGAGCTGCCAAGGCTTTCAATTCAAGACATTGAGAAACGAATTCAGCACGTTGCGTCTCGTGCTACCCTTGAATGGATGTGGGACTGTATTATTAAGGTCATTCTTGACGACCTTGGTTTCACCGGGACGCTTGCTGAAAATCCATGGCCACGAATTTGGTGGATACCAACAGGACCTCTTGCCAAATTTCCTCTTCATGCTGCAGGATACCATTTCAAAAGCGGTTATGATACAGCACTTGATAGGGTCGTATCATCCTATAGCTCATCGGTTAAAGCCTTAGTGCACAGTCGAAAGCAGCTGATTGAAAGACAACCAGCCAATCAACCTAAGGTTGCACTTGTGTCAATGAAATACACCCCCGGGGAAGGCTCCCTTGAGCATGCAGAGAACGAGATCAGGGTAGTATATGATATATGTGGCTCAATAGGATGGCCTTGTATCCAGCCTGATCCATTCTACAAAGAGGTTTCAGGAGCCATGAATTCCTGCACAGTCTTTCACTTTGCGGGCCATGGAGACTCGAAAACTAAACATCCCCTAGAAAGTTCACTCCTCCTTAAAGATTGGAAAAAAAAACCTTTCACGGTGGGAGATATTCTCGACATGAGATTCAATACTCAGTCACCACTTCTGGCGTATTTGTCAGCTTGTGGAACGGGGCACAACCGAGATGATGACACTATCGATGAGAACATACACCTCATGGGCGCTTTTCAACTAGGTGGGTTTAAGAATGTGATTGGTACGCTTTGGGACGTTGATGACGAATTATGCGTGGAGATGGCAAGGCTTTTCTACGGATATTTGGACTACAATGGCGGAGGAGAAGGATTAATCAGCTATGGGCTATCATTTGCAACAAGGAAGCTCCGGTCTAAATGGGTCGAGAATCAGATGAGTATGCAGCCATGCTCAAGCGATCATTCAAAGCCGACCACTGTTCTTTCTGTTAGGGACATTGAAAGAACCGAAAGTAACAATGCTGAAAAGCTGCTTTGGGTTCCCTATATTCATATAGGGGTATAATTTCAGGTAGTAAACGATAGTTGACTGGAGTAAGTGGTTTGATGTTAACAATTGCATATACGCTAAGAAATCATAGATGTTGAGAAGCAGTATGAAAGAAATTCGGGGTCGTGGTGAGTGTTTGTGTATCCCATAGTTCCCTATCCAATAGCCTTCAAGTGTGAGATCGCATGATGATATTTGTATACCTATCTCATCTTCCCCTCAATGATATCCTCCAGTGCGAGATCGCATGATGATATTTGTATACCTATCTCATCTTCCCCTCAATGATATCCTCCAGTGCTTATCTTATGCTTGTTTGGCGATCAGGTCGAACGCGAATCTCTTTACCCCGAATTGGGTAACGTATCGAGCCTCCTTCGGCAAGTCTCGAGCGTTTCGCGTAGAGAAAAGCTCGATCAGTTCGTTGAACACTAGCCCATGCATCCTTGATGTGCCTGAGGTTGTTGTTTCTAGATTTCGAAGATCGATGCGATCATTCGTGACTACCAATACAATGGTTTCCAATACGCTGCATTCTTGGCGAGGGACACATTTTGGCCATTGTGTAGCTGATCCAGCGAGCTCTCCAAGGTAATCTAACTCCCCATAGGTATAGATTCCACCTGCTCCGAGCTCGCGGCCATCGGGAGTTGAGGTAGAAATGAGCCTTGCCGATCCTGCGCACACATCGAAGAGGGATACGTACACTAGCGACTGTCCAGTGTTCTTGACTCGAATATAGATCGATTCGTTCTCTTTGATCGTAATCGTCTCTCCCGATAGATCTTCCCGCTTGCCATTTCGAACTGTTCCCAGCGTCACCTGAATTGGCTTAGAGATATCTTCTGGACCATCCCAGGGCTTTAGTGCAAGTAGATGGCGGGACCGAGCTACATCTTCCAATTTAGTGACGCACTCCGTTTCATCGTTTGCGTCGATGTTGCTTTCTCGGATTGTCCATCGGCGTAGAACTGTTTCTCTTCCTGGTTCACGGAGAACAAGTTCTAGTTGCCCTTGTTTCTCTCTCACAGCTGCTAAGGCTTCCCCCCCTTCAACGATGTTGATGAAGTTAGACTTCGATATGAAACTTCGGAGCGTAGGAAAGGGACTTTGGATGTCTAAGATGATCGGAAGCTGGGCTAGTTTCTTTTGCTTTAAAAATGCTTTCACACCGCTTCCTATCTGCTGATGTGATGGCCGATCTCCTTCGAAGGACACCCGGGACATTGTAGGCCCTAAGGTAGTGACAACCACCTCTCCCATATTACTTTCTAGGTTCAATATTTCGGTGTCAGAAGGCTGCAAAATATAACGGTCTCCCTGTGCAACCCCATGGATCTGGCCGCCGCCGAGTCGCAGATCTCCGTTGTCGAGTGAAATTGGAAACGTGGTCAGAGGATTGGCTGTGTCAAGACTGAAAGGCAATCTTAGATCATTGCCCTCGAGCAGTGGGTACTGATGAGGACAGGTGACTTTCAAGCGGTCTCGAATTCGAAGCATGATGGTACGCCATGATGTCTGTGCAACCGCTTCCGGTTCATATCGTAGGGCTGCTTCAAGGGCTTCCGTGAGAACACTTCTCGAGACAAGCCCAAAGAGCTGTTCCCAGGCAATATCAGTTGTCGCCGAAGCTGCGAGAACAACCGCGTCGGGATTTCTCTCATGGTGGAAGGTTTGCCCATCAAACCTGCCCTGGGCCAGCATTTGTTGGATGTGCTCATAGACTGTGGAGTATTCGTTGGGGTTGCGCGTCTTCACGACACCAGGTAGTCGAGCCATTCGAGCTGCGTGGCAACAGTCCAGAACCATGGTGGTATTTTTAGTTTTGTCCGTTGTCTCACGCAACATGGCCGACAATTCAATGTCCGAGATACCTTTCCACTCAGTCTCTGTTGTACTGTCGAAGTCCATTGGCATCAAGTATTGCAGCCGCCTGGATGTAGGCACAGCGTCACTTTCGCCCATATTCTCCACCATGCCACCATGGCCACTGTAGTATATCACAATGGCATCATCTGCTGTGAGGATTTTGATATAACGGTGCCATGTGTCCATGATGTCGTCCTTCTTCGCAGGGCAGACAGACGTGGTCTCGAAGCCATGCGCTTCCAAGGCGGCTTTCATGTGATTAATATCTGTCTGTACACCGTTAAGGAGGCCCAGAGGACATCCAAAGAGGAGAGCATACTTTCGACCTTTCTGTCTTGTAGATTCTGCCATGTTGATGAAGCTAGGTAAAGCAAGATTCAGTAAAAAGATAGTTAGGAGAATAGGAAGAGCAGCAGCCACACAGGTCAAAGTAGTGGTCAAAGTGATATTTTGAAGAGGGCGAAGAAGAACCCAAAGCATTTAACAGCAGAAATATATACTTGGAGGCTGAGAAGGCTGAGCAAAGTCTCAACCCGAGATACCGAAATGAAACGTACAGAGCCTGCTGCTGCTAGGTCCGAAGATCGGCCAGGAGAAAGCAGGCTGTGCGAAAAGCTCACTTTGCTTGAAGTCGTTATCAAGTTTTCTAGTTCTAGTAGGGTGACAGTCACCCACCATCGCTTGCTAAAAAGCTTCATCCTTATACGATAAGCCTATGTGCCGACTCTCAGACGCCGCCCAGTGTGGGTGAGGGTGAGGCATAATAATCGGTGAGGCAGAGCAGCAGTTTCCGCTACCTACGGCTTAATGCTGACCCTTTGAGTTCCATTCCTGTAAGCATAGTAGTGCTTAGGAATCATTGGTGCCCTCTTTGTTGTGTAGCGACTAGACGCAGTCATCATAACAGCTGTCTTCTCACACCTTTCTACGACCGACATCACAGGCTATGTTTCCAGATTCATTTTGCAGTGATTTCGAATTGTGAGCAGGTTATCCGCTACTGGATTTTAATATATCTAGTCCTGGAAAAAAAAAGGAAAAAGAAAAAGTACGTCATGCTGTAAGTGCTTTTTGAGACCACCGAATAGCACTCATATCGACTTGCACAAATTTATTTCATGTCGGCTTTGGAGTACTTGCATGCATATAGGTTTACAACGTTATAATTTAGGTAAAAGATCGAAAGCTGCCCTCACAAGGCTGCCTTGGCGTCACGTTCGGGAAGAGTTGGCACGGCAGTTGTGTGGCCGCTAGGTTCAATGCTTACTTTGACAGACTTGCGTAAGGATTCCCAGAATGAGGAAGGGAACTTAGTTTCCATTTCTGAGATGAAGGAGTTGGGCAATCGCCAATGAAAAGTCGGTTCATATAAGGTCCTCGAGAAAGTTTCCCTTACAGGTGTAAGTTGGATCTCCCCAGCTGTTTCAACTGGCTTCCTGTAATCTCTGCCCAACACCTGGGGCCAGCAGCACACGACCCATATCATTGAGATCAGCCCACATCAGTTATAAAAGACAAGAAAACGTACCACCTAAGTATGCAGTCGAAGAACACCTCAAGAAATGGCAGCAGAATGGCCGGCAGCAGTACTTGGTGCACTAGAAGAGCTACGTTGATGCCACCTGGGAAGATGAGGAACTACTGCGCGTACTGCAGCAAAACTTAACCTACGCATCGGGTTGAGTTTGATTTGGCGAGAGCCGGTCCCTGTACATATACTTGCTTGATGCGAGGCCTTAGCTTCGTCCCCAGGAGCCTCTGCCTTGACCTTCTAGGTGATCTTAGGACGCCGCCCCGCCCCCCCTCAGGAAGGGTTTGATAAGGCATAGAAGTGCGTTACTACCAGAGAGTATCTTTTTCTAGACGTTGTTATATATACGAGGAGCATTAGTAGCTACTAGGTTCATAGTTCTTCGCCTAAAAACTTCGTTGTTGACCTCATCGTAAGGTTGGCTTCGTGTGTGCTACACTTAGAATTCTCTGTACTGAAGCGTGCACACCAATAGCCGTCAATATCTAGATTTAGGGCCGTGCTCGCCCTAGGAGACGTCTTTAGAAAGAGGAATAGGGAAAGATGTGCAGTTGAGCTTTTGTCATTATGAGCAGCGCGTCTTCGCCTAAGTCCTGACACGCGATACCTAAGGCCCTAAGAAGAGAACTAGCTTCCTAAACTCTTTACCAACTCGATATTTACCGACGTAAACCTACCGATCCTGGTATAGTCGGAAATCACTTCTCCTCAACGCGCTCGGCGTCGTGATATATGAATGCGAGGTGCATCCGAAGACCAGAAGAGCCAGGGTCAACTACATCTTCATCCATATATATCACCGACACACTAAACAACTCAACCCTTTGAAGCCGTGGCGCCTATTCGCGAGATCGTATGTGATTCGCTGGCTGAGCACAGAGAGAAGACGAAGGCGTATCTATATGCGATTGTCAAACGTCACCTGCAGCTCGCTGAAGTTGCCACGGCTGCTTGCCATCATTGTCGACATTTCAAATACGAACGCAAATGTTCTCCAGATATTTCTGAATAATATAGTGTCGCGTACCAGCAGCGCTTATGAAACCTTCGTTGTTAGAACTCGATCGTCTAATTTTGAGTCTACCTATTGTAAGAATGACGGGAGAGGTCGGGATTTCGTTGGCGGAAATTGCGGAGTCTTGGCTTTAGTCGGCGTGGAGTTGGTCCGCTTGCTATCCGCCATTTCGTTAACGCCGATGGCTGCTAGTATGTTATCTCCATCACCAAGGCCTCATCGGCGTAATTGTTGTTCTGCGCCGAATCACAATCTTATCATCAAGTGATAGCCGTTCGCCAAGAATGCATTTTCATCTCAGAAATTCGGGTTACCGACTATCTCCCTAGGCACTATTCCAAGTTACCGACTCAGGTCCGATGGCATCCGTTCACCTAACACCATTCAAATTAAACTACCGGCTCAATTTAGATCGGACATGACGGGATTAAGACATGAGACCTCATGTAGTCATCCGCATGTCTGGATCTGACGAGATCAATGACTTGAGTCGACTCGATATAAGAAAAGGGGTCAGACCGTCCATGACAATAACCTACTCGACTCCTCACATACCTTAGTATTGAGCAACACCCCTATTCGGTCCATACTAAACATCAAGCCTGCTCTGCAGCTACTCTTATCCGCTCGCAGCTTCTCACATCCAAACTTTGCTTCGCAACCAGCAGTTCGACTTCATATCAAACAGTGCACCATGACTGGCAACGTGTGGTTCATCGCCGGGGCGAGCAACGGCTTCGGTCATGCTATCGGGCTCGAGGCTCGGAAGCGCGGAGACAACGTCGTCGCGACCTCGCGAAACCCCGCCAAGATGGCTGACCTCAAGGACGCCGGCGCCCTGGTGCTTCCTCTGGACGTCACGTCCGACGACTCCACCATCCAGGCCGCGCTCCAGAAGGCCGTGGACGCTTACGGCAAGATCACCCACTGCATCAATGCGGCGGGATACATATTCGAGGCTGCCATCGAAGAAGCCTCGTAAGTCACACTCGATCCCCTGAGGGCGAGCAGAAAAACGGGAGAAATTGGTAAAAGAACAGCAACCTGCTAACACGCAGATGCAGTCCCAAGGAGGTGTTCGACGAGTTCAACACCAACGTGCTGGGCGTCATCAACATGACGCGCAACGTGCTGCACTTCATGCGGCCGCGACGCGAGGGCGTCATCGCCAACTTCGGCAGCCTGGGCAGCTGGCGGGGCGGGCCGTCGTATGGCTACTACGCGGCGACCAAGTGGGCGATGTCTGGGTTCACCGAGTCGCTGTACGAGGAGGTGAAGCCGCTGGGGATCGCGGGCGTCATCATCGAGCCGGGCTACTTCCGGACCGGCTTCCTGCACCAGGGCGGCGGCAACCGGCTGGCGGCGGCGAACCCGCTGAGGGAGGAGTACCGCGACACCGTGGTGCAGCAGGTCAAGGACCAGCTCAACGTCTACAACAACCACCAGCCCGGCGACGTGGCCAAGGGCGCCCGCGTCATCGTCGACGTGCTCACCCGCACCGGCGTCTCCAACGGCAGGGAGATCCCCATGCGCCTCGTGCTCGGCCGCGACGCGATGCAGGTCATCCGCGACAAGATGAAGCGCACCGACGCCACGCTCAAGGAGTGGGAGGATGTCATCCTCAGCACTGACCACGACGACGTGAAGCAGTGAGAGGCCTCTCCGTAATGGAATCCAACCGAAACCACGATTGGTGGACACAGGAAGACACCTAAGTGCGCAGCAAACATAGCCTCGGCCTGCAACGTGGTATACAGGGTCCTATAAGCTTATAGCCCGAAATAAAATGAGAAACGTTTCTCGAGGAACATCCAAAAGCCATTAAGTAGCATACTTGTCGTAAGCATCGAAAATATGGCCAGACATACGAACAAGATACCCGTAGATAGACTGGCCAGGAAATTATAGCATTTGCTACGCAAGCGACTTCGTGGTAAATATACCTTGGGAAATTTACAACGAAGAGGGTGACAGCGAATCCCACCTCGCTGTTGAAATTGCTCCGAGGCCCAGCTAAACGTTAAAAAAGTCTCCGAGCCAGCACTTCGCGAGCCCCATTTCCAGCCGCATTATTATTCCAGGCCTGGTATTTTCGAACCGACTCCGAGTTGCTTCGTCTCTCCTCTGCCGCTTAAACTGTAGACAATTCGCAATCGCATGACCAAGCATCGATAATTCCATACTAAGGTTACAGCCTCCCCTCGGTGATGATGGGTTACGATGCGCCGGCTATGAGCAAGGTCAATGGCCAGGTTGTCATGACAGCTCGGACAGACCGTTTCATAGTTTCATATTAGATAGGTCGTCAGTCACGATGGCAAGCACGGTAAGGTAGAAAAGAAGACTCGCGCTTCTATATCATTGCGAATCTTTCCCGCCCGAACACAACGAACCAGCACAGGTTATTCAACAGAAGAAAATCACCTGCCTCCACTTCTTTTCCCTGCCACCCGACAATGACAAAAACCATCGTAATCCTCGGCGCCGGCATCGCCGGCCTGCCTCTCGCCCACTTCCTCGTCAGCCGCGTGCAGCCGTCGCAGCCGGACCTGCGCATCGTCCTCGTCTCGCCGCTGACGCACTTCTACTTCGGCCTGGCCTCGGTGCGCTTCTGCCTGCCGGGCCGCGGCCCCGCCATGGCCGAGGACCGGTACCTGCACCCGGTCGCCGACGGCTTCGCGCGGTACCCGCACGCCGCCGAGCGCTTTCAGTTCCTCGTCGGGTCTGCCACCGCGCTGGACGCGGACCGCAACGTCGTTGCCGTGACGCTGAACGGCGACGGCGACGAGGCGGGACAGGTCGTCGAGCTCGAGTACCACACCCTGGTCGTCGCGACCGGGACGCGGTACGCCGACGGCGCGCCGTGGAAGGCGCTCGGCAGCACGGCCGAGACGCGCGCCGCCGTCGCGTCCCTGCAGGACCGCATCGGCCGCGCGTCGACCGTCGTCGTGGGCGGCGCGGGCGCGACGGGCGTCGAGTTCGCGGGGGAGCTCGGGGCCGCGTACGCCAGGGCGAAGAGCGACAAGAAGACGGTCACGATCCTGTCGGCCTCGGCGCTGCCGCTCGAGCCGCGGCTGCAGGGGCGCGTGCGCCGGACCGCGCGCAGGGAGCTCGAGAAGCTGGGCGTCGAGTTCGTCGGCGGCGCGCGCATCCTGTCCGTCGCCCAACCCGAGAACGGGGACGAAAATGGCAAGACGCAGATCACGATCGAGGTCGCCGACCCCGACGACGGCAGCAAGAGCACGCGGTCCATCGCGGCAGACCTGTTCGTGCCGACGTACGGCGTCGAGTACAACACCTCGTTCGCGCCGCCGTCGATGCTTTCCCCCGACGCGCCGGGGCGGCTGCTGCAGGGTCCGGACCTGCGGGTGCCGGGGCGCGACAACGTGTTCGTGGTCGGGGACGCGGGGTCGCTGGAGCCGGCCCAGGCCGTCCACGCCGTGGCGCAGGCACGGCACCTGATGACGCAGTTCCGTTCCTACCTCGCCGGCGGCGCCGTCGAGCCCTACCAGAAGCCGGGCGCCGCCGCCAAGGTCACGTTCGCCGCCACCGTGGGCCCCAAGCGGGGCCTCGGCCAGGCCGACAAGTTCCAGCTGCCCAGCTTCCTCGTCTGGTGGCTCAAGGGCCGCTACCTCGGGACCGACAAGGCCGGCGACTTCGCGACGGGCAAGGGGGACTGGCCCAAATAAGCGATACTTCGACTAGGTTGACTGAGTACTGATTATCACCAGCATCGTGGACAAGAGATACGCATACATATGGTAGCCGGCTTAGGTAGACTTTGAGAATGGGATATACCATGAGTCTTTGAATTGACATACATTACAAGGGCTGTTCGCGTTGCTATCGTCAACGGTGTTGAATCCTGTGCACTCGTACTCGTCGAGGAGAGATCCTTTGCTACTAAGCCATTTCCAGTTCTCTTGTTGGCATCTTTGTGCCACACAATTCCTGGGCCTCGATCCCCCGTAAAGTCCTTCCCCAACAGGTAGGGCATAACACACTATATATAGTTCTTGGATGTTCTGAGGTGCTATCTCCCGCACGTATCGCTGCGTCACTGATGCTTTCTTCAATTACGCAGTATCTCCGCAGCTCGCACGGCTTTCTACTCCGCCGCTAACGCATTTTCTGCGCCCTCGTTAGCCTGCATCGCGTTAGAGCTGGCAGCACGGTTCAACGAAGGCCCTCGTCCATCAACGTGTGGGCGTTTGCTATCTCGCTGAGAATCGTGTGTCGAGAGCGGTCGTTTCTTGTCCCTGTCGCGGCTCCCTCCGTCCTTGGATCCCGCTGCACGCCGTGCATCTCTCTCTTGTTTCTCCTTTTTCTCCTTTTCTCGACGCAGAGCCTTGGACTCGAACTCGTGCCAATCGCCCTCGATATCCCGGAGTCTGTGGGCCAGAGTTAGCATATCTATACTGACCAGTAAATAGGCAAATACGTACTCGAGGGCTTGTCTAGGCGGCGGTGCCTCCGTCGTGAAATAGGGGTGCTCCAAGACTTCGGCGGCAGACGGTCTCTTGACGGGGTCATATTGGAACATGGAAGCGAGCAACTCGAAGGCAGCTGCAGGCACACGTTCCCTGTACTTGTCTGAGAAGACGTTCGGGCGGCGATAGCCAGGTCTCAGCAACTCAAACCAAGGCATATCGACAAGGCCAGGCCAGTCGGCCTTGTTAGGGGTGCCGAGCACCGCATAAATCTTCTCCAACTGATTGATCTCGCCACCATCGCCCGGGAATATGGCATGTCGCGTGAAGATCTCTACCAGAACACATGCCGCGCTCCAGATATCCACGGCGGCGCCGTACCGAGTCTCGCCTAGCAACAGCTCCGGAGATCTATACCATATGGTAATAACACGATTGGTGTAGTCTACCTGGTGGCGTTTGGCGTAAAAACGAGCCAGACCAAAGTCGGCTAATTTCAGGACACCGTCGCTGCTGACCAAGATGTTGGCCGCCTTGATGTCGCGATGCAGCACGCCTCGCTTGTGTAGGTAGTCGAGTCCCTCAAAGAGCTGCAGGGCGAGATGTTTCTTCTGCGCCGGATCGAGAGCATACGACGGGTGGTTCAGCAGGCCAGTGAGGTCATGGGACAGATACTCGAATACCATGTAGCAGTCGTTCTTTTCCACCATGACCTCTTGTAGATTTACGATGTTTGTGTGCTTCAGGGATTGGAGGAGTTTGATCTCCCGCACCGCCGTGACCGGGAATCCGTCTCTTTCTCCTTCCATGCGGATCTTCTTCAACGCCACGAGCTTCTTGGTATACACGTGAAGTCCCTTGAAAACTTTGCCGTACGTGCCAGATCCCACTACGGATTCGTTTCCGGGCTTACGGAAGAATACCGAGTCGGAAGCAGCAAGATCGGCCGGCAGTTCGGGCTTGGCCTTGAGCTTTCGCTGTAGTTTCTTAACCTTCCGCGTTCTCGGCGGCTCAGGCAGGCCCCTGCCTCCGTGATATTCTGACCTTGCTCTTGCAGAAGCCGGTTCTCGTGGTGTGTCTCGAGGCAAGTCCCGGTCTTGATTTCGGCTTCGATTCCGATCCCTATCCCTCTCTCGATCCCGGGCTCGGTCGCGATCCCGGTCCCGTTCTCGATCTTGATCCCGATCTCGACCACGATCGTCAAAAAACGGCCCAGTGTCCTTTCTAGATGCCGTGTTAAACTTTTGGGATATTTCTGGTTTAGGGGTTGCGACGGGAGTCTTGTTCGTTGCCTTGAAAGCAAAACTGAATTTCGAACTCGATGGTCCCGTGGGAGCAGTGAGGGGTGGCCCAGGTGGAGGCATCTGTTCGTTAGCATTCCCCCCTGACGGCAACTCTTCATCATTGGGTGCTCGATGTGCGCTGTCATCGTTTCTTTCCTCGTCTCTCGAACCGGTTCGCTCCGGGTGGCTCGATGCGTTATATGGGCTATGATGCCGAGGAGAGCTTTCACCAGATGCACCCCTACCGGGCCCTGACGTCCGCTGACCGCCTATCCCACGATACCCACCCCGAGCGGGGTGTGAGCTGCCTCGAAAACCCCCTCTGGAGAAGCTGCGATTCTGAGAATACGACTGCGAGGGCCCGGTAGGCGGATGTGGTGGCGATTGACTCGAGGCGTGGCGGCCTGAGGGGCCAGTTGGCGGGAAATGGTTATTACTTTGGGGCTGTTGCGATGGTTGCCGGCTGTGATATCGTCTGTGAGCATGAGAAGTTGGCTTAGAAATATTAGGTTCTTCATACCTGTGGGGTGAGCCTTGACGCGGGCCGCTCCAGCCTCCTCTGCCGCCGCCGAAAGGAGACCGTGAAGTGGGAGACTCATGGAAGGATGAGCCCGAGTTTGGACGCACAGGCGAATGAGCTGACCGACGCTCATTATATGGAGGGTTTCCTGAACGAACTGGTGGCAACGGCGTATTGGTAGTACCCCGATTTTCGAGCCGTCTCGACATATTCACCTCGATGCTGTTTGCGCCGGATGCCAAGTGATCCCTAGCAAATCTTGGGTCGTCGCGATGTTTACCCTTCTTGCGAGAACGACGGTGCCCACGCCCCCCAGGCGACCGAGGAAAGTCTGGTCTACGGTGTTCAAACGCCGGGGAGGACAGGCGAGAATACGAGCCGGTTTCTGACGAACCCGGCTGCCGTCGACTCGGGGGACGAGGAGAGTGGGTATGTGAAAAGGATGATCGCCGAGATTCGGATAGTGGTGAACGGCTACGTTCTTGAGTTTGTGAGTTCCTACGCGATCGGGGTAAGGGAAGAGGTTCCTGGTCGGGATCGCCTCCACGTGGCAATGAACGATCACGATACTCCCGACGGGATTCAAAAGAGTCGCCGCGGTCGGTGTGGCTGAACCGAGGATCGTCGTAACGCGGAGATGGGGATCTTCCGCGAAAGGGCGGCGGGAATTGATGCTTGACTTGGTCCCTCTCGGCCCTCTCTATCCGTTCCGCCCGTTCTGCTCGGCGTCGACGATCTCGTTCGCGTTCGCGTCTAGACTTCTTGGGACGCGAGGGCGGGAAAGGCAACGGGCTTCGAGTCCTCCGCCGCTTTCTCGACCCTGGCGAGAAGGATCGACCTCTGCCTCCGTAGCTCGCGTATTCGTTTCTTCTGGAGCCGCGTCGAGGCGGCGACACAGATCCGTGGTCGAAATTGCCCTGCTCGAACGTGTCCTGGCCTTCGTCCCAGAAAGACCGAGATTTCGGCTCGTGCGAATCGGTGTCGGGGTCTCTGCTTCGGTTTCGTGATCGCCCGCGCTGACTTACATCAAGCCTATGAGGGTTATCAATGTTTTGGGCAGAACGGTCATCGCGGTTGTCTCTCCCTCTGCCGCTGACGCTGTCGCCGCCGTTGCCGTAGTTTTCGGGTCGTCGAGAGCTGGGCGACCAAGGTGGTAACGCAGACGTCCGAGAGCTGGAGTCAATGGGGGATACTCGACCGTCACGGTCTAATCTGTCCCGATCGTTGCGACCGCGGGCACGATCGCGGCTGTCGTTATCGAACCCTTTGTTGTCCCGAGCGTGTTTCATCGCAACATCTCGAGGACGGTCTTGGGCCTGGCTGCGGGAGTGGTTGGTGGTAGCTGAAGGAGGCGTTGGTGATGAAGGACCAGCCCTGCCGGGATGTCGACGCATTACTGGATCCATGTCTGCAGCGCTCATATTTTTTTTTAGGGATATGATGATATCGGCCTATTGCACACACAGCTGGGCCTGGTTGGTCTGGGCGGTACCTGGGTACAGCGTGTGGCGCTGTAGCCTGTGAGCATTAGCAGTGCCCAGGTGATTGCACCCAGCCCGGGCTTTGGCGCTATGCCGTAGTGGGAGGAAGGGACGCTAAACCGCTTGTAGATTCAGCGCCCATATGCCCCCATACCTCGAAAAAGACACCTGGGCGCACCAGATCAGCCTGCCAGGCAGGGCACCTTTGACACCTAGGTTAGGTAGGGACGCCTGAGGTAGGCTAGGTAGCTTATAAAGGGTGGCAGGAATAGTGTCAGATGGGAATTATGTGGCCGTGAAGTGGACGGGGTAGGCCACCTCGTTGAAAGGATACCCAGAGCGCTGCTGGGTGACGGTCGATGATGATAAGTGGTTGACAGGTGTGCGCAGTGCCAGCCAGACTGCTAGAGCGCCTCCCAAGTCACAGTCTGCCAGCGCTCTACCCTTGTCGGCCCCCGCAAACCGAGGTGATGCAATGTAACTCCTGGTTCGCGCAGGCGTTATGGGCGTGTATCCGCGGAGGCCTATTAGGATGAAGTGAAAAGATGTGTAGAATGGGGCTTGCCGGTTGACAGATTGGCGAAAATATCTGAACGTGGATGCCGGTGAAGCATTGAACAAAGGTCGGGGAATCGATAAGGTGAGCCCAGAGTCGTCAGGCTTTTGACTGCTGGGAAAGATGAAGGGCCAGAGGGCAGATGGCGTGCAAGGCTAAAGGGTGGAAGGGGAAAAAAGCTCCAGTGCGATACCTGGCAGCCTTGGGAAGTTTTCCTCAGAGAAAAAATTCTGGGTCGCGAAACTATGGCGTTTTTCCGGCAGCCTCGCGACAAAGCTGCACAGGCAGAAAATACCACCAAACCCCCAACATGCCAACCAGTACTGGCCAGCATTTAGCCAGCATCAGCCAGCATCAGCCAGCGCAATAGCCAATGCGTCCTCTGCTGAAGACGTACGCATCTGTTCTGTTTCGTTGTATCATCCTATTCCACTCACCACTCCGGGCGTGATGAGCGGATATGTAATCGCAGTGACGTGCGCAGACGACTTGGGCTGGGGAAGAAGCCAAGCTCCCGTAGGCTCAAATCCGGGCATAGTCCTCCGTGCCTCCCATTCGTCTGGGTGATGCTCGCGTCGTCTAGACAGGAGACGAGCATAGAATAGACAGCCGCAAGCGCATCAGACCAAACTCGACTGGACGGTACCTCGAGTACTTGTCAGAGCCGGCCCGGAAGCAAACGCTTGCCTATGTCTCAACACGCCCAAGCTTTAGGGATCGACTAGCCGATTATCAACAGCTAGGCGAGTTTAACAGTAGGATCCCCCAAAACCAAGCCATACTATCTACGTTGAAATGCTCTAGATATCTTCCCACCTTGACATTTTCCAATCCGCCCTCACCTGTTGCTAATGGGAGGACCGTCAAGCATGGCAAATTACCCCGGATCCATCTCTGCAGAATGCGTTTACACCGCTTACCCAGCATGACAGCCAGTGAGGCTGTAGTAGCATCCTAAAAGACGGCCCGTGTTTGTTGCATGCCCGCGTCCTCAAGCTCGTCGAGAGCTCCGGGTCCAGGCGAGGCTAGTCCTCTCATAGCGGAGCAGGATATTCTGTCCCTGCGAAGTAGGTTAATAGTATATATATATATACTTGCTGCAAACCAATCATGTTGCTGGCCGCATCGGTTTGCATTGGACGACGCCGGAGGCAAGCAGAATTCCACCGGGGGAGGGGGGGATCGTCTGTTGGCAAGCTGAAGAGACCAAAAGGGACTGGAACACTACCCCAGTCTTCACCCCTCAATTGCCCCCCAGCTACCACCCAACACCCAAGTTATTTGCCAGCAGATCTTCGCGGTTCGGCTCAGCACATCCTTCTCCGTGTTCAAGCTGCGAATGCCAACCAAATAACTTACGACGCCGAGACAAAGAGAAACCCATATACGCAGTAAATATGGAGCTATATGATACGTCTGAGAGGGAGTGTCAAACCAAGCCGGCCTAAGAAACTGTCTGGATACTGGAGCTCCTTCTCTAGGCAGCTGCGGTTAAGAGTGCACCGCTGAGGTACATGGCAATAGCCTCGGGGAAGACCAGCCAGGGCGCGATGCTGGTGTTAAGGTATAGCGTTATCCAGTAGATGCCCGTGGAAACTTGACTACATCTTGATGGAACCATCGAGTGTCAAAGTGTTCCTTGCGAGATGGCGTGTACCACCAGGTACGCTATCAGATATTGCCCGCTCCCAAAAGAGGGATCGAGGTCATGGTATCAAAGATAACGGACCCTTCATGTCGAATGAGTTCGCCATATCGCACCGTACCGGTCGGCAAGGTAAGGAATCCGTCCGCTGCCTCGATCGAGGAATCAAGTTCGAGATCGATGTCCGCACATTTAAGATTTTTCCAATGCTTTCGGGAAAAGGACTGTAGACTTGGCTGGATGGAAGTTCGTCGCCCGGGGATGAGGGGAAAATCGGACAGCCAGCAATATTGTTCAGCACATCCAGAAGTGGGTGATCTTCGTCTTGGTCGTTTTAATCTGCTTACTTTCTCGGTAGATCTTGGGCGACTGTAAGACCAGAGATCATCTTGACAGTCGGGTGTAGGGTGGAAAGATCAGCAAGCCTGGCGATATCAAACGGTACAAGATTGTAGGTAGAACGAGTTGGCGGTGTCGGTCGCAAGGTTGCTTGCGCATCCCCTCTGCGGCGGGACTAGTCTTTGGTCTTTAGAAATTGTAAGTCCTCAAGAAACATGATTACACGAGTAATGCGAGTATTTCGCAATACATATGCCAAAGGCGTTGACGTTCTACATCTCTGCTGGCGATTGATTTGGATGATGTTAAAAGGGAAGACGTGTAGTTCGGATTAGAGAGAAGGATGTAGTCTAGGCTAACACGTATCTCCCAAGTGTTACAGTGGCTCAGCAGCTGGCAAACAGTCAGTCAGCCAGTCGGGCCAGGGCAAGTCTGGGATGGCTTATGTAAGGCATGGATTGTGTAAGGCCATGATAACCCCGCGGCCTGAGCATGTATTTTCTGGCCTGCCCGCCCTCATTGCTGCTCTCTACTGCTCACATTCTTCAGACTTGCAATCCAGCTACTGCTGCTCTACGGGAATCTTCAACTGTTCAAGTTGCACTCTCCAAGCCTCGGCATGTCGAGATGCCGTTGGTTTATACTTAGAACCATACCATCACCCAGGCATAAGACATGGGATGAGACCGCGTCCTTCATGTTACCTACAAACTCCCATCCTATCACATTTCCATCGGACGTGTCATAGCCTGCTCTGGCTGACTGCTTCTACCCCTTCCACATCCAATCCACCGGAGCTGTGAATCCATCCAGGCAGGTTCCTACGGGATTACGGCAATGCATTATCACGAAGGCAGTCAACCAGCCAGAAGCTATCGAATCATGGTCCTTCTTACATGGGCAAGCAGGCTCGCAGTTGGCGAGCCATTGGCCACAGTTCCAAGCCCCTTGCTATGTACCTCTAGGTCTGTATCCTACCACTGCGCACTGCTTACAGCACATAAGGTACCAGCCAGCCTGCACTGATCCCTTGCAGCTACTCCTCATCATCTCGGATCGACATACTTCCTGCCTGTCCAGCAAGGGGTGCCTAGACAAAAAAAAACGTCAAGGGCAAGGTCCTCGGCTCAGCTTCCTGATCATATTAAGGGACCAGCGGGATAGATCCTATCGATTAAAGGCTTGGCGCATGCCTTATTGCCCTGTTTCGATCGCCCGAATCGCCCAAGTTCATGCCATGCCATGCCGTAAGCCAAGGTCGGTTCGCTCGTCGACCTCGATCTCGACCGAGTCCATGATTCAACTATGGCCAAGCAGCGACTTCGTTTCATGCCTGGCGGTATTTCTAGCAAATGTCACATGCCATTGCCAATGACCGTGATCCGACTCAGAGCTGCTCAAGACAAGAGCGAGACGCCGACTAATCAGCTTTACAACATCTCAGCGAGTATGCAAGTCTGCGTTTCGTGGTTTAATAATAGCTCAACTCACGTTTCTCGTCTGGCATCTCGCATTCGTTCGTCCGAAATATTGTTGGCAGAACGCCCCGAACGCCCCGCGCATCAGCTGTTTCCTCGCGGATTGGTGGGTTGCATGTATCATATCTCGGCAGCAATTATCACAAGGAGTTCCACCACTCTACTAGCCTCCGTAGCCCAAGCCTATCATCTCTTACGAGCCGTGCTTCAGACCTTGGCCAAAGTCTGGGGAACACGCGGTGCAAGCACAGATCCCGTATTCTAGGGTCTGACCCAGATGCCACCGTTATGATCGCTGTTAATACAAACAAATTCGTTCCGTTTGGCTTCACCGGAGCTCACTTGGGTTTACGACGAGTAATAAGCCAACCAGCACCTATAGCATGATGAGGTTGGCCAAGCAGAGACCCTGAAAAATAGGTCGATGCAGTGTTTTTTTTCAAGCGGTTCGCAGACTCGGACGACGTCAAGAACGAACGCCATCTGAAAAATCTTCATTTACTCTTCGAGAATACGTACTATAGCTTAGCTTACAAGCGTGTTGGCTAGCCTCGAACCAGCCGCCAGAGTTCTCAAACCGCGCGTGCTCGCAACAGTCATTTCAAACATGTCACATTATCTCGACTCCAGTCGGCAAGGTGGAAGAGTCGTAGCTGGATAAGTTATCCAGGTCACATAAGTCACATCGAGTCCTGTGATGGGTATTCGAGAAGACGTTGGAAGGGCCCGGCACATTGCAGGGGACTGTCTGATGTCCTCGACCCCTGGCTGCGGGCAGGGCCCGACCGGCCGACTACCCCCCAACTCGGTCTAAATCTCTTGAGCCCCAATGCGACCTTAACCCTATTTCGATAGCTTAGCGAGCCGACAAGGGACGACGAAACCACTACCTGTTCCATATTTGCCTCATCTACCTCGACTACCACCTAAGCCGCTAACTTTACCATGCTCTGCGACAAACTGACAGTGTCGCCTTGTTCTTGTTCCGGTCGCAGTAAAGGCCTCTCTCAGCACCAATTCCTCGCGTGAAGATGGGAGAATGGACCGGTCTAACCTCAACTCGGCAATACCAGTGGGTAGTGCTCGTCCATATCTCGCGAATTGACGTGGCCAGAAGCTTCACCAGTGTGGATATTATCCCCGTCATCGGGGAATTTCCCATAGCCAATGATACGTCTTGATGAATCCCATGCCCATCTGGGACTCCGGGCCCCAGCTATCGTAGTCGTCAAGGAGGCTGTCTCTCGTTATCGACCTCTTTCAGGAGTTTCTTTCCATCTGACATCTCCTCTGGAGGAGTCTTGAGGCCTGGCGCACGTTTCTTTTCACTTCACCGGCCTCCGCCCGTGGCCACTGTTAATCTTCGTTTCTATTCTCTAAGGCCTAGCAGCCTACTATTCTACTGGTTCATGAATGGTGTTTTCTAATTTACGAGCTGGCTCTTTTTATGTTCTTGCTATCTCTTTTCCCTCTCGTAGATGATCGACTATCGAGCCCGCCTTCAGCACACTTCAGCATCCTCCCCCAGTTAGATGAGTAGACCTACGACGGACAGGCGACACTTAGGCCCAAAGCCCCTCGCCTGATATCGACCGAACCTGGGCTTCACATCAGACACGATGAAGGACTTCAACTTCAACCCCTTCGATAATGTGGGCAGTAGTTGGCACAAGAATGCGAGTTTTCCGGGCCATTCGAGTGGCTTCTCTCAGGCTGCTTACAACCAGACCGGTTCATTCGGTTCATTCGGGTTCAGTGCCTTCAACCAGTTCAAGTTCTCTGCTGCGAAATCGATACGGACTTCGACAATAATCCTCGCCGCGTTCAACGTCGTGTCGGCCTTTGCGACGGCAGCTGGAATTTATTACGATTGCTACACGACGTCGAAACGTTTGAATCCGAATGCAAAGACGAGGTAAGTTCTTGGGTGGCCAGTGAATGATGAGCAACATATCGCTTACGACCATCTCCAGAGATCACGTCTTCCGCTGCGTTCGCGGGCCTGAGACGTACCCATTTATCTTGTCTCTAGGTATCACGATTCAGGGCATCACGTTCGCCGTCCTGCAGTCGTATGGCCTAGAACATATGTTCCTATTGAGGTGTTCTCTGATTTCACAACTCATGTGGGCAGGTACGTAACAGAACTTCGCAATAGCAGTACCATCAACTGTAGTCGACTGTTCGTATACTAAACTCGCACTCTAGCCATCTTCATCGTCCCGTACACTCAACTAGTCTTCGTCCTGGAAGTCACTTTCCGGTCCCTCAGAAGCACGCCGTTTCCGTCGAGAGGAAAGTGGACTGTTGTCATCTGTCTCGTGATAGTGAAGATCCTTCTCGTGGGTACTGGCTTAGTCGGCTTCTTCATTCCACCTCACAACTTCTGTTTTGCTTCACTCTTTTGGTACGCGATCAAATGGTCCGAGGGAGGTTTCATCCTCTTACTCACGATCGCCATCGTTCTGGCCATTTGTGGTGTCATTATTTTCATAAGGCTCAGTCGACACTCTACGATCGAGACTTCGGAGCGCATTAGCGCTTCCAGGACAGTGTTCTATATTGTCCTCGCGGTAATATCCAACGTATGCCCTGTATCCAGTCCTTATCAGACTCCCAGTTTCTGACGTGCTACAGGCCTTGATCTTACCATTCTTTGCTTCGTTCGCCTTATCGGGTTCAGACCCCAAGGCCTTCAAGACCACCACAACGCTTGCAATGATCTCGACAGTGGTTGCCAACGTCACAGGCCTGATGACAGGCGGTCTTCATCTATTTCTTCGATCCAACACCATCGGCACGATCGCGCCCAAGGACAAGCTTGATGAGTATGAGCGACAGCAAGCGAAATACAAGAGCCAGATGAAGATGACACGCGGCATGGATTTCAACGACCATATACTCCAGCCCGTATCGAAGCCTCAGTCCCTACCAAAAAACGAAAGCCAAGAGAATTTGATAGACGAGAAAGGCTACGCGAAAAATCCATCTACCGGTGATGACCCGAATCCATTGAGATCCAATGCCGCGCTCGACATTTCCGGCCTACCGCAAGCTCCGGAGCCGGCCCAAGTAGCCTCGACCATCTCACCCACTACGCATAGCCGAAAGCCTTCGGCGTCTTACACACTTTTTCCCAGTAAAAATCAGGCCAACAAAGCCTCAGCTGCATTACTACCCTCAACAGCTTACATCCCAAACCCTCAGTCAGACCCGACCGCGATCGAGTTTCCGTTGATCGGTCCTAGCGAGACTCTCAAGCCACCCCCGTCGTACCAGTCTTGGGGTCGTCACAGACGGAACTCTTCGCAAGTTTCGTCCGCAACCGTCCAAATTGGTCTGCGCCTTTCAAATATAGCCAACATTGGGACGGCGCGCAAGCCCTCGTCGGATACAGAGAGGCCATATGTTCCAGACTTCCCCGGAAAGGAAGAGATAGGAATTGCATATCAACCTCGTCCTCTCGCGACTTCCAGCACTGCGAAAGCTGCGGCGCCTCCCTCAAGTGGATCGACGGCCGAGGAGGCTTTACAAGAAACCGCCCAAGACAAAGACAAGAAAGACTGTACGCTGAGTCCGGCGGTCTTTAACCCAAATAGCCCGACCAAGGCGAAGACCCCGAGCCCAAGAGGGGTGGGGTTCAGCATTCCAAAGAGGGCGAATACCTCGCCGATGCAAGGCACACCAGCACCGACGCCATCTCGAAATCGTGGCAACTCGAGCGGAGCTTCAAACAACAAGTCTGAATGGATCTAAGGTCCATCAAACTGATCAGAACCTTCCTTTTTTTTTGTCTGCTTTCAAGGTTATAGACAAAATATCGCGTCAACATGTACTACCAGAGCCAAACTGTCTCTCTTATCAGGGGACCAAGTCCATTCGTTAGCTTTCCTTCGATATTATGTTTCACATGCACCACGAAAGCACAGCAACCTTGCTCGCTCACTTGTGCTCTTTTTTCTTTGCTTCTTCCCTATGATTTGGTTCGTATACAAAAAGGCGTTTTGCGGCTGGTAATACGATGCCATGACACAGGGCAAACGCGCGTTGTTTTTTTATATACACGTCAAGGGGAGACTGGAAGGGATATGCAGCATTCTGCATGTATGGGTGTCCGCCAGGAGAGACGTGGTCGTCTCTCATGTCTAGGCGGCTTCGCGGCGGGAGCCTATCCATCATGGGCCGTTCGCTATGCCGCGTAAGCTAGCTGGGGATTCTGTACGATGAGGGTCGAGGTCTGTATATTCCTGGAATGATTAGATGACGGAACAAGCTGCAAACAACGGCGGGTAGCCAGAGGCGGGAGGGCTCGTTGGGGAACTCTGTAACTTAGTGACATAGATGATAATTGCTGATCCACCTATCTTTGCACGCACGAAAATCCCAGCATATCCTCTTCCGGTGCTATACCGTAACCACGTGTATGTGTAGATTCGTTTACTTGACGATAACCCCTACGATGTCCTCCCTCCCTCGCTGATCGGAAAACGGCACCGAAACAGAGGGACCTTCTAAAACCAAAATACCTGGACCAATCGCATGTAGCGGCCGTAGGATCGGGCCATCCACCCGGTCAGACTCGTTTATGAAACAGACCCCTATACTAGTAACCAAATATCGCATCTCCCTCGGCTATATCATGTGTCAGTGAGAATAAGAGGCGTATTCACATGATGGTAAACGTAATGGCCTGTTCGCGATTCCGTTTCCCACAGAACAAGTAATAAAAAGGACTGCAAAACGCAGTAACGGAGAGACGCGGTACAGAATGTAGGCATTCATCAGACCTACGAACTTTGCCCTGTGGACATAGGTTACATTCCTGCTATACGAGGAGTTTCATTCATCGAGAAGTCGATATCGTACGTCGTACTTATATACAGCCCCCAAGCCCCCTAATCTCCCTCGTCAGTTTCTTCGTCTTTCCCCACTGCCTGGGTACCTCCTTAGCAGAGTAGCACTCGGGACAGCAAGGTGCTGGGGCCGGTTGAGGCTCATCGCCTTTCCACAGTGGAGCGGAACGAAGAAGTCGTCGAAGCCGCTCGGCGCCCCGTCTTTACGGAGTTTGCCTAGACTTTGACGACGGGGTAGGGTGACCCTGTGTTTTACACCGATATCACCGTCGTAGTCATTTTTCACTAAGTCCCGGAATATAGGAATAAATTTAATGCTGGGATGGCAATGCCGCGGTCACATACCTTGGGCCGCCTCAGAAAATATAATGATCTGTATCTCATGTTATTTGTTGTTACTTACCAAAATACTTGACACATCGCGTGCCGGATATCACGCAAAACTATAGTTTCAGCAATTGCACTTATCTGAGAACAATATGATTTAGCTCTCGTATACTACGTTTGGTGAAATCAAATTTCGATCGCCATATATACCTAGGTACGTATATTAACTATCTAGGGTCATGGTTCTCTGAATACGCCTTGTACCGTGGCGTACGAATCCTTACACTTTACATTCAAATACCTATACCAGATCAAGTTTCAGAGCGATTAGGGACAAATATCATGAATAGCTTCTCTAACAAATTAGACTGTAAGTTCTGTTACAATTCTGAGCCATAGTTCGAAGACTGAAAATAGCTGTACCTCTCCCGACCTTAGACACAAGGTCCTAGGATAGACACATCAGGTAGCAAATATGAAGATAATTCAAGCAATAATTATTTAATAAGCCAATTAATTTTTTTCTGCATTCTAATTCTTTATCCGGTGACTAACGATACCTGTAGAATTCATTACTGAGCAGGGAACATATATGCCGGATAGGAAAAGTGAGCCTAGGGAAGAAATGAATGATCAAACTGTCCCGCAGCGGGCTTGAATATGATCACATCACGGAAGAATTGTTTTAAAGATAGTTGATCATCATATAGCGAAAATGGCTACAGAAAGAATGTATCATCGCTTGCTGTTGTTTTACTCGACATTGGAAAAGGGACGTCAGACTCGGAGTGGCTGAAGAGTAGAAATGTCCGGGCCGCACAGCCACATTGTGGCACAAGCTCGAAGATTAGCGAATTTTTCGAGCTTTCAATTATATGAGCTACGTCAGCAGTGATCGCGATAGAAAAAAGAATCAGAAAAATAATAGAAGAACATAGACAAACAAGACCTGCGGCGGATAGTTGAAAGTCGGGGGCTTGTTGAGGAAATGAGGTAGATACGTTTCCATCTTACACATACATTTTCCCTATGAGGTTCGCGGATACTCTCGTCGATTTGGCCGCCGTTGTCAAAGCATCCCAGGCCGTCGCATCGAGGCACATTGAGCTCCGAGCTCGCCAAATCGATCGATATGGCCAGACCTCAAGTATCGTGCGGTCGATAAGAGAGACTCGCCCAGTTGCTCCTCCGGACTATCCAGACAAGCCAAATGACGACCAGGCTTCAAATCATGACACAGAGCGGTCGCACAATGCGACAAGTCAATCTCAGTCGGATTCGTCGATAACGACATCCGAGGACTTAGAGCCTAGCACAAAAGAACCTTCACCAAGTAAGGCTGGAAAATACGTCGAAGTCCCTTTCTTGAAGCGGCAAAATGAATACAATAATCTCTTGCGGCCCAGCCCACCAAGTGATGCAGCAACAGTGCGGCATCCCTCGGCCGTCAAATCAGATCAAAGCGCCATTCTAGCACAACTAAGAAAGTCCGTCAGCGAGGCTGAAAAACGCGACGATACTCATACCACTCCAGCCTCTCAGCCCCGTTTGAATAGATTAAGCGAATCTTCTGGTGTCACGGCTGAGGAGGATGCTGGCCCAGACGTGGACGTTAACATTTTTCATACGAATCGAGGCTCACAGATGTTAGAAGGACAAAAGGGAATAACAGCGGCAAAGCGACCACAAGTCCCCTTACCGTCTCCTAGTTGGTTCAAAGACTTCGGCCACGGCGAAGCCCAGCCCCGCGTGGGGGAAACACAGACGGCGTCTCCTATTGCTGAGAGCCCTGCAAAGCATAAGAACCCGACCACGAATGACAGCCTGACACATAGTGGTCTAGATAATCATGAATCACCTATTAAAGAAGCGGCGCCTGCACAAAGCCAAGATGAGGCTGAGCAGGAGCACACTCAGATGGTCGACGAAATTTTATCGAAAGAAGAAGTCAAAGCAGAATCAGAGCCAGAATCAGAGCAAGAACCGCCCCCATCATCAGCACCCTCAGACGTCGCACCCGAAACAGCAGAGATGGTGAGCAAGACACCAACCAAACCAGCCTACGCCCTTCGCGAGTCCAAGGTCCCTGCCACTCGCCTAAGCCGGCTATGGAACTACGGGGGCCTGGCAGCGGGCATGCTCGGAGGGGCCATCACGGAAGGATTCAGCCGCGGCTTCGGCTACGGCGGCTCGGGGTCCGTCATGTTCAGCCCGGGCAACATGGAGCGGCTGGTGGCGAAGCTGTCGCGGATGCGGGGCGCGGCGCTGAAGCTGGGCCAGATCATGAGCTTCCAAGACTCCAAGATGCTGCCGGCGCCGATCCAGGAGGTGCTGCAGCGGGTGCAGGACCGCGCCGACTACATGCCGGCGTGGCAGCGCGACCGCGTGCTGGCGGCGAACCTCGGGCCCGCGTGGCGCGACCTGTTCGGCGACTTCGACGAGACGCCCATGGCGGCCGCGTCCATCGGTCAGGTGCACCGCGCGACGCTCAAGGCGGCCGGCGGCCGGCAGGTCGCCGTCAAGATCCAGTTCCCCGGCGTCGCCGAGTCCATCGACTCGGACCTCGACAACCTGGCCATGCTGCTGACGGCCTCCAAGATGCTGCCCCGCGGCCTCTACCTCGACAAGACCATCGCCAACGCCCGCGTCGAGCTCGCCTGGGAGTGCGACTACGAGCGCGAGGCCGCGTGCGCGCGCCGCTACCGCGAGCTGCTCGCCGACGAGCCCGCCGTCTTCGCCGTGCCCCGCGTCTTCGCCGAGGCCTCGGGCCGCCAGGTGCTGACGATGGAGTACATGGAGGGCGTCGGCGTGACCAAGGCCGGGTCGTCGTCGTCGTCGCCGCCCCTGACGCAGGAGCAGCGCGACTGGATCGGCACGCAGATCCTGCGGCTGTGCCTGCGCGAGATCGCCGAGTTCCGCTTCATGCAGACGGACCCCAACTGGAGCAACTTCCTGTACAACGCGCGCCGCGGCGGAAGCGACGGCCGGCTCGAGCTGCTCGACTTCGGCGCCTCGCGCGAGTACCCCGAGCGCTTCGTGCGCCAGTACGTCGGGCTGCTGGCGGCGGCGTCGCGGTCCGACCGCGCGGCCGTGCGCCGGCTGTCCGAGGACCTCGGGTACCTGACGGGCCACGAGAGCCAGGCGATGCTGGACGCGCACGTGGCGTCCATCCTGACGCTCGCCGAGCCCTTCCTCGCCTCCGCCCCCGACCTCTACGACTTCCGCGGCCAGACCATCACCGACCGCGTCAAGGCCCTCATCCCCGTCATGGTCCGCGAGCGCCTCAGCCCCCCGCCCGAGGAGACCTACAGCCTCCACCGCAAGCTCAGCGGCGCCTTCTTGCTCTGTGCTAGGCTTGGCAGCCGCGTCCCCTGCCGTAAGCTGTTCGAGGACGCGCTGAAGAAGGGCGATTTCGATGTATAATTACCCCTTATAGTAGCTAGGGGGTGGATAGATGTTAGAAGCTTGTGTACCACTCACCTCTGTATATGTATATAAAATTCTATGCGGTGTTACGGGAGACAAGGTCGGGTGGAAGAATTAAGCATCGCAACGACGGATAGAACAGCGAAAATGAAATAGCATCTCTTGGTATCATCTTATTTCATTACAATCACCCAGCAGCAAGCATGCGCATCTACGGCAGACATAATCTCGTGGTGTAGTATAATAAGCTTGCCAGCATCCCCCCTCTCCACATGTAACCTACGACTCGGCGGCGTCCCGTCTGGCCCTAGGCATAGGCATGTTCTTCTTCTCCTTGGAGGCGAGCTTCTTGCGGCGGCGCTCGATAGTGCGGTCGACCTGCTTGGGCTTGAGGCCCTCGAAGCGGTCGACGAGCAGGCGGCGCTTCTGCTCGCTCTTCTTGAGGTAGAAGGGCTGCTTGCCCTGGCGGACGAGGTCGCGCTCGCGGCGGCGGTGGTCGGCCAGCATCTTGGCCTCGTCGTCGCGCCGCTGCTGCGCCTTCCGTCGGCTCTCCATCGACGCCACCGCCCGCTTCAGCTCCTCGCGCGCCCCCGGGTCCCGCGTCTTCCGCGCCGCCGCTCGCAGCGCGCCCATCTCCGAGTCCCGGTACTCGTCCAGGAACCCGTACGCCCGCCGCGACCGCGCCTCGTCCTCCGGCCGCGTCGACGTCGCCGACGAGAACCGCGGGTCCCGCGCTGCGCGCCGTGCTATAGGGACTACCTCTCGCCTGCGCGTCACCGGTCGCTTGCTCGTCTGCTCCGTCGGCGCGTGTTTGTGTGCTCGGTGCGGCGTGGGCAGCTTCGACTTGTCCTTCGGTTCGGAGTCGGGCTGGTCAGAGTCTGATTCGGATTCGTCCTCTTCTTCTTCGGTCGGTCGCCCCTTTCCCCGTCGTATACTTGGTAGAGATGCCTGAGCCTTGGCTAGGGCGCCGAAGGAGATCTGGGACGCGGCAGCCGATGGGTCTTCCGCTTCTTCGTCTTCGGATGAAGAGCCGGACTGTACAGCTCATTAGCAAATGCATTCATAGAATGGAGGAAATACATATTGCTCATATATACCTCTTCATTACTATCACCTTCTTCCTCTTCCTCGCTTCCTCCCCCGGACTCTTCCTCGTCGTCCTCGCTGCTCTCTAAATCTTGGTCCTCATCGCCGAAGTCATGGAAGGGATCGGGCTCCGGTTCGTCTCTCCTCGCTCGTACGCGGCGGTAAAGATTGAGGGAGGGAGCTCCTCGCTTCTTAAATGTAGCGGAATCCATTCCAATGAAGGAGTGTACGCTACACTACCCGGAAACAACGTAGAGAGCACCTGCAAGATTTGGTAATGAAGCTTAAATGATTGTTGTGATTGCTGTAGAAAGTCAAAAATGAATTATGGCGTGGCTTATCGATAAATATTTTTCTTTGGCAAGCCGGCAGCGGGGCAGGATGTGTAACGCCAATTCGTAATTCTGGCAATAGCGACAGCGAAATGAGAGGATATCGCCGCAATTGATGAATTGATGCCGCTGTCCAGTGGAATTGCGTCGCATAATGCTGCAAAAGTCAGTATTCAGCGGTTTTTAGTGCCTCGCCATCTCTTTGCTGCGACGCGTCCATTCTCAGCATCGACGGCGCGCTGGACAAATCTCAACCGACTTCCTGGCCTCGCGCGTAGCCCAAAAGGACGAAAGACTCAGAATCAAAATCAGACTCAGCAAGAGCATGGCCCTGATACCCCTTCCACAATGGACGCCAGAAATAATACTCCCTTCACAACAGTGCCTCTGTTCCTTCCCTCTGCCGACAATCCCGACCAGCATTCCTACCAGCCCTTGCAAGACAACTCGCAGCGCAACCCGTATCCCACCCAGCTTCCAGAACAGCCCAACGGCAATGAGAGAAGCATGACGAGCCAGAACAAACAGCGGAAGAAAGCCAACGGGGCTCGAGACGTCAAGGTGCAGCCGTCGGCCGCGTCCGGCGGGGTCCCGGACCCGTCGCCCGAGTACCTGCGGGCGGCGTCGGTGCCGACGTTCCTGCTGCCGTACGCGCGCAAGATCCTGGTGGTGCTGGACCTAAACGGGACGGTGCTGTTCCGGCCGGACCGGCGGCGCAGCCCGACCGAGTTCGTCGAGCGGGCCGGCGCGCGCGCCTTCATCGGGTACTGCGTCGAGACCTTCCTCGTCGCCGTCTGGTCGTCCGCCACCCCCCGCAACGTCGACCGCATGTGCGCCCAGCTGCTGACCCCCGACCAGCGCCGCCGCGTCGTCGCCGTCTGGGGCCGCGACCGCTTCGGCCTCACCCCCGACGACGCCGCCCGCCGCGTCGTCTGCTACAAGCGCCTCTCCAGCCTCTGGGCCGACCCCCAGGTCCGCGCCAGCCACCCCGACCACGCCGCCTCCGGCGCTGTCTGGGACCAGTCCAACACCGTCCTCGTCGACGACACGGTCGAGAAGGCCCGCGCCGAGCCCTTCAACCTCATCCAGGTCCCCGAGTTCGCTGTCGAGCCCGGCGACCCCCCCGAGCCCGGCCACGTTCTGGCCCAGGTTCACGACTACCTCAACGCCTGCGCCCACCAGACCGACGTCAGCTCCTACATCCGCACCCACCCCTTCCGTGCGGATCCTAACTTCGTCATCCGGCCCCACGCTCCCGACCCCGATAGAGACCCGGGTTGGGACGCCGTATGAAGACCAGGGGAGGCGGGTGGTCCGAAGAATGGTGAAGAGAATATGAAATTAAGTTATCGCTGCATTGTTGCGTCGAGTTATTGAGAACAAGAGATACGATGATTTACCTGGAGAGAAAAAAAGGCATGACGGGAGTACTGAGGCATGATGCTACGGATAAAGGACGGCTTTTACTTTGATACCCCCCAGGTTTGCTGCGTCGAGCGACTTCGCTCTTCGGGATGGGCAGGTAGGCAAAGCATAGAGACAGAGAGCATGCGAGATTTACCAGCAAGAGTAGGCGCCACAGAGATATGATAGTCAGATTAATCTGTCAATTTGCCAAGTCAAACTGCGACTATCTCGAGACAAACAAGTTCGCTCTCATAGCTAGACCCAAAAGAGAGTATGCTGCAAACAAAACCCAACCGCCAGCCTTTACATCCTTTAGCATAACATTTCTATCGTGTTCTAAAGCTGAATAAGCATTCGTCCTCCAAACCGTAGTCCCGTCCAGCACCTCCCCGTATATACGTTGGTGAACATTAGATAGATACAAAGATACAACCGCTTACCAAGAAGCCCATCCTCCCCAAGAGACAGTAAGTAGCTACCTACCTACGGCTGACCAAAGGCAACTTTGAGAAGCTTCAGCGCCTGCTCGTTCGCCGTGAACAAGATGCCGCCGGCCATGACAGTGCGGCCGAGGCGCATGACGGTGCCGCGCCAGAGGCCGCGGACGCCGTCCTCGGCGAGCACGTCGCGGACGCAGTCGAGCGTGGACCCGACGGCGCGCGCGCCCTGGGCCTTGGTCTTGACGGTGTCGAACGGCTGGGTCGCGAGGGTGGTCAGGGTGCCGGCGAGGGCGCCGTTGGCGAAGCTCATGAGGACGCCGTCGGCGCGCCAGCCGCGCGCGCGCTCCCAGTCCTTGAGCGCCGCGTAGCTGCCGAGCCGGAACCCCGTCGTGCCGACCTGCTTGAGCGTCGTGGTCGCGTACCCGCGGTACAGGGCGCGCAGCAGGCCCTGCTCGCGGCGCAGCGTCGCGACGCAGTGCAGCGGCCCGCGGAACCGCCGCGTCTCGCTGGTCCGCGCGTCGTCGATGAGCGCCGTCTTGATGCGCTCCGTCGGCGTCACGATCGCCGTCGACGCCACCACCCCCGTCAGCATCCCCGACCCGATTGACTGCGCCGTCGTCGAACGCCCCGTCGCCGGGTCCTCGAACACCGCCCGGATCCGGTCGAAGGCCACGAACCGCACCGCGTCTTTGCCGACCGAGCCCTGTGGTTACGCGCCCCCGCGCTCCCCCCGCACGAGGAACGCAGCGGGTTTGTCAGCGGGGTGCGAAATAGGGGGAGGGGTGAAGATAGGAGATGGGGGGCACAAAAAGGGGGCGCGTCTCCTGTCTGCGTCGAGTACCATAGGTACTCAAGGGGGTAGGTGTGCAAGAAGGAAAGGATTTAGACAAGATTCAAAGTAGAGGATTCCCCCAACGCGGGTGTGTTACATCAAGAGAGGAAAGCGGATCGGCCCGCCTACGGGCAGAGAGCCGCGGGCGAAAAGGATATGCATGCAAGGCACACGAAGGAACGTGGGCACAGCTGGCTGTTGCATCCGCAGGGGCCGGATCAAACATCAACCGCCTCTTGGTTCTGATCGACTGGGGGCCTTGATAATATGCATATGCCGCCGCCCACGCCCATTGGTAAGGGGGAAACGGAGGGATTTAGGATTTTGGGGGGTTCAGAGACTGCCTTGCCGGCCTCGTCCAAGTACAGTGCCCCCATCCTGAGCGGATACCTGCGTCGAGCAGGAGGATCTGCGACTTGTTCTAGGAGGTGTCGCTATATACATATATATGTAACGCGTACATAGGTCAAACGTCGATCATCGCGTCTATCGGGCCGCGCAGTGGGAATCCCCCTTGAGCAGGCGTTGATGATATCGCCTCGACGTCGATCATACGACACGAGCGCATATAGCCCACCACCTCAGGAACATTACCTCTTTGGTGCAAAGGAACAAAAGGGGGAAACGGTCTAGAACGAAATCGTGGACAGATACGACAGTGGGGGAGAAGGGAGGACGGGGGCGAAGATAGGAGAGGAAGAGGAAGAGGTAGAGGAGGGGAGCGCATGTAAAGATCTCAAGCATCATATGCCGAACGTACCACGATCATGGTGGAACAGCCCTTGTACAGGGCGCGAATCCCTTCGTCGCGGGCGACCTTGGCGACGACGTAGAAGGGGTTGCGCACGCCCTCGTGGCCGTAGAGCTGCACTCTCGTCTTGGCGAACTCGAAGGGGTACGTGCAGGCGGCCTCGACTCCTCCGGCTATTCCGCCGGCCGCCAGCGTCATCAATGGCGGCGCCTTCTTGCTGCCCGCGTCCGCGACCATGATGTCTCCCTTACTGACTCGATCGGTCACTCGCCGTCCCTTTCTTCCCTCCTGTCAGTCCGGTTCCCGCTGAACCCACACTACATGGACTGCCGCACGCCTGCGAATGCCGGGATGATGTGCGACTCGGTTACTGGTGCGACTAACGAGGTACCTGATATATGTACGGGATGTATGTGACAGGCAATATGTACGATATATGGTGTGCAAGGAATACGTTATGTACGATGCGCCGAGTTTCAGTGACCAGATGCAAGGTTGATCAAATCATAGAAAAGCCGATACCATCAAACTGGCAGAAGGAGGCAGAAAAAAGAAAGACGAGGAAAAAAAGGATGAAGGATGACGTTGTTTTTTAGACAAAACCCACATTGTAGAATAAATCTCGATTGAGGTTTAGACCCCGACAGATTCACGGGTCGGAATTCGTCATCCGGACAGCCGGCCGACCTCTTACCAAGCCAGGATTTACCTCCCTCCTCCTTCCTCAAGCAATCCCCAGCTCCCCCGACTCCGAAGTCTACAGGATGTGCGGGCAGGTGGGATGCGCTGCGGGGCGCCAGGCGCGGCTCTTCAAAGGGGGGCATCGGGGTCATGTCGGCATCTGCCTGTCATATCATGATAGTAAGAATAATAATAGACTCACCATATATATCGTCGCACAAAGCTGTCAGGTATGTATGCGCAAGGAGGTATATATGCTGCCGCCTGGGCGCATGATCGACGGTGGACGTTTTTGATCCCCAGCCATGTACTGTACTCCCTTATCAGCTCCGGTACCTCCAGTACACTGAAAGGCTTCCGTCGCGTAATTCTATTTCCAAATACTTGCAAAATTTTCAAGTCGAACCCAAGTTCTGCGCAGCGATGGATCTCATGTCTTGCTTCGTTTGGTTTCATTCATTCATTCTCTCATTCCTTGGCTGAGGTGGCGCTGTAACCTCCTCACGCAATACTGTCTCTAGTACGAGTACACTTTAACCCCGTGCTGTCACTCCAGAGACTGTCAACCGCCTAATTCGTCCATTCGTGATACGTCGTAGCATACGCCGCTTTCTAGGCCGTGGTCGGGGATATCTCCATCTAGGGCTAATGTTCACCCATTACATTCCCCTTGCCATACCTGACAAAACCTTTGGTTGGAGTAACCGTGCTATGGGGCATATCGAAGTAGGTAGGCCGTTGCTAGCAGAGGTGATACTCCTTTTGTTCGGTGACCATAACATCGACAGCCCGAATAACCTCATAGGAAGCCAACCTGGTTCGTTAGCCGTATACAGCACCGTGGCCCATATGATCCCACTCGGCAGTCATGTTCTCTACCTGGCTGACGTCGGCGCCCCAGACGCCCGACTTCTCCAGCTCGCGTTTGAAGAAGTCCTGCATATCCTGCAGTGACTCTTTTATATCCTCCGCCATCTGGTCGGGGTATCTTCGAAGGTTGAACCATTGCGTCACGCTTCGCAGTGCTTGTTCTAGTGGCAGCGCCTCCTCTACCTCGGCATCGACGTCGCTTCCTGCCAACCACTCGTCCCTCAGCTCCGGTCGGCAGTGCAGGTATATCGCTGTGATGACCCGCATGTTGCTCTGTCGCCATTTACGGCCACAGTAGGGGACCTGGTTCTTGAAGAGCTTAAGCGTGTACAGCCGTAGCTCGTTCTGAGGTACCTTGAGAGACTTGCGTATGATGTTAGATGACTTATACTGCACCAGTAGCAGGTTGCGATGCGCCTTGTTCTTGCAGATTTTCTGCATGATTCGCAGATAGTTGATCAGCGCGAAGAAGTTGCGCCGCGAGAAATCCGTGATCGGTTCCTTCGGTAGAGGGTTCACCGGGTAGCCCAACTCGTCTACCTCGGGTCGAGCCGACACTTGGCCCTCGGTGCTGATCGAGGATCCGCCACCTTCCGCCACAGCCATTTGCTCCGATGCTGATCGTACCCGTTTGATGGGCGGTGGTGCCGCATCATCCTCGCTTTCTTCCTCTGCGCCGTCGGGCTCTGCGAACTCGGCCTGCGCGTTTTCGGTAGGATTGGCCGTATTGCAAAAATGGAAAAAGCTAGAATATGTTAGACGAGAACACCTACACGTGTGGTGGGAAGCTTACCTGTTTTCTAGGCGGTCCGTCTTGCTATCCACCACCTGCTGCACGTCCTGATGTGCGAATAGCTTCAGAACTAGAGGAAGATAATTAGAATCCAATAGTAGCTGCGCTAGGTACTCAAATTTCAAGATATCTGGTGAAGCGGTCAGCAAGGTTTACCCGCAAAGGCGTCTTTGCCACGTACGCGAAATCTTGAGCCACTTCATGAGGAGAAGGATGATGCCCGTGGCAGCTTTCGATTCGATTTCCCTTCCCCTTGTAGTGTCTAGCTCCTCTAACGAAGGTTCCGAGCCATCTTGGTTCGTCGGGCCCTGAGTGCCCATCGAGTTGTCCTGCGATCTGTTTGCAGCAGGGCCGCCGCTCGCGCGAGCTTGACCGACGCCGCCGACTGCCGACTGTTGCTGGCTATTGGTCGGCATGGCAATGCATGCAGTCACGTTCAGCAGCACACCCTTCATGAGAACGATCACAAAGGACTGTAGCTGTGGTAAAGCAACAGCCTACCAACATCAGTAAAGATCCGAAGGTACTTGACAACGTCACTCACATAAAACTCGTCGATGGCGTCCAGTCGTCTCTTGACCTCTGCACCGATATTCTGGTTCGGGCCATAGTCGTTCTCAGCTTCCCGAGCCTTCCGTTGTCTCTTTTCGATGACTTCGAGTATCTTTTCGTCATCAACTTCACCATCTTCGGGAAGAGCGTCCAGATCAAAATCGATCTCATCGATATCGTCACCGTCATACGGTTCCCAACCTCTTTCAAATTTTTGGTACTTCTCGCGCTCTTCCCACAGCTGCCTCGTGGCCCGAGTCATCCGCACTCGCTTTGAGAACAGCTCGCCGGCCTCGAGAATGGACGCGGGCACGTCGCTGCCTTTCCACTTGCGCCCGACGAGGAAGTCTTGCAGACCAGCTCGCCCTTTGCCCCCTGCGCTGTTGCTGGTGGCATCCAGTGGTGGGTACATGAAGGGGAAGTTCTGGTTCGTCTGGTAGTTCTGCTTCTTACCTCCTTTGCCTCCAACTGCTGGAGAGGGCGGCGGCGACGGTGCTGGGGTCGCGATGTGGACAGGCTGGTGCAGAATCGACGCCCCTCCACTCTGCGCGCCAGGAGGTGCTGGGAGGATACCGTTTGAGCCATTGTTTCTTGTAGGATGATTGGGCAGTGGAGGTAGAAGCGAGGTATTGTCAGCTTCGAGGGGTATCGCTGGTTGAGGAGGCACGTAGGCTGGGTATTTCGAGGTGATCTCTTGTCGAAATAAGTGATAATCCAGTGGACTAGCCGTAATCAAGTCTTTCTCCTTGTCATCCGAAGCTGTTTCTCTCAGAGCCAGCTTGGTATCTTCGATCTCCTTGGTGCCACCGAATTCTAGAAGAATCGACTTCCAGAAGAGTAAAAGTGACTATGCAGAGTTAGCAGGAGCAAACTAGAGTCTATCAGAAGCTATGGTACCTGAGCAACAGGTACAACGTTGATGTCTTGCCATCGTAACTTGGCCGAAGAGATGAGCATAAACGTCGTCAAGTGTGGTTGCAATGCCACTACAATTGTTAGCCGGCTCCCTTGGCCAGGGAGGTATGTAAAAAATATTTTCAGATTACGGGACTCACAAAGTTTGCCTCGAACCGTGACCATGCCATCCATATCATTTAGCGTCTCCTGTATAGAGATATACATGATAGTTATCAAGTTCATAAGTTCGTCTTGAGTCTCTGTCAAGCTGTTGCCTTGAGGCCTGATCGATTCGTCCACCCTGCGCAACAGTGAGAATCGTGTGGCGCATACGAGAAATGGGGACAGCATACCATAACTTTTGAAATGTTTTGCGCGAGGCTTCCCAGACTGCCACAATGCCATCTCGCTCGGCGAGGAGCTCGACGCCAGACTTCATGGCAGCAAGCTGGGAAGGCGTAGCAACACTACGGTGGGTTTTCTTGTCCGTATGGAAAGAGCCGGCAGTCTCAGCCCATCGGCCGAGAACGAGATACGTGAGCCTTCCAACCGCGGCGGCGCGAGCCGTGTCATTGCTAGACTTGAGTTCATCGAGAGCTTGCGAAACGAAATTGGCTCGGAGCTCGGGCGCTGCCTCGCCCCAGGTGATTTCGTCCTGACTAGCTGCAAAGTCATGCTCCCATTGGGAGTCAAAAGCCTCCCGAGCGCAGTTCAGGCGATGCCACTGCCAGGGTTGGTAGACGAACCACTCGTCGATCTCTTCGGCATGTGAATCAGTGTCGGAATACTCGAAGTCGTACGCGATAGCCTCTGATCGTGGGAATTCGGATACGATGCGTCTCAGCTGCGCCAGCGAGAGCGAGTCGGGCGGCTGGTTGCTAGTCGGCTGAGGTTGGGGCGGCGGAGTGGGCTGGCTTGTATTTCGCAGCAGCGGAGGTCGCACGGGTTGTTGTCGGATGGCTATGGGTGCCGTGCCTGAGGTTCCAGCTCCGGTTCCGGTTCCGGTTCCATTGTCAGGCCCTACATCAGCAACTCCAGTATCTGCCACGTCCACGGTATCTTTGGGGGCCTCAGAGCCATCGTCGGTGCTGTCCTCGGCAGCCCTTGACGGCCACAGCGAATTCATCGTGTCTCAACGCGTTGCGGGGTCTCGATGCTTGGGACGCAGTATCGTCTAGGGGTACATAATGATTGATGGTTCCTAAACTGATAAGCATGTCTCTCTATGGAGATGTGAAGAAGAGAATAGGCGAGTGCAAAGTAGGGTATTGCTTTTTTTTTTCAAGTTAGTTCGACTTTTGCGAGGTTGAATGCGTCTCGAGAATATTGCTACCGGTAAGGGACAACGCGCATAGGTACCAATAGTGGTAAAGTGGTACAATTAGTGACTTCGCGCTAGCAGGTCTGCGGTGTGGCGCGAGCTCAAAAGATGCATAAGTTCGTTTAAGTGAATAACGTGTGTAGGGACTCGCATTATGTCAATCTTGCTCCTTGTCTGGACTACTTGCTCTGCTACTCGGCTCAGAGCCTGCATCATCTTGTGCGCCTTGTTTCTTCTCTCTCCCCTTGGCCCTTCGCTTGAGCTTCTTCTGTCTGTTGAGTCTTTTCCTCTTCTCTTTCAGATGTTCCTCCTTATCAACTACCTGTCGTTTTGCAGCCTCTTCCCGCTCCTTCTTCGCCTTGTCTCGGACCCTCAGGATTATCCTCCGCTTCTTACCCGGCCTCTTTTTCTTTCTCGACATAGCAGTTGAGTCGTCGGTTTGACTCTTTGAGGGGGTCAAACGCTTATCCGTCGTGATGGTGATGGTTGTGACTTTCCAAGGCTTTTCAAGCCCCCAACGCCTCTTCCCAGCATCCTCCAGGATATATTCCGCACTCACAGCAGCCGACGCGAATTCTTGGGCCATCTTAGGCGATATCTCTCTGGCCACATAGTATGACATGGGTCGTTTGGCGATGACGAAACCGTCGTCGCCGCTCTTCAACCCCGCATCCTGAGCTTCAAGCACTACTTTGTGTGATGAATTCTCATCTCGAAATAGACGAAATGCGAATGCCTCTTCTCCGGCCTCCTCGGCATCTCCCTCCTCTTCGGGGAGTTTGCTCGCATTGTTATGGGGCTCGGTAGACTCAGAGGCTTGGAGCGCTTCAACATTTTCATTTGCTGTGAAGCTGATATCTAGTAGTCCGGAAAGTTGCGCATTCAACTTTTGCTGCAAGGAGGGATCGTGCTCATCTGTCCCTGCTGACTCTTCATCGGAGGATGAATCATACAGATCCTCCCGTCGGACTCTTTGATTTCTGCTATTAGGCACAGAATATTTAGACAGTAATTAAGGGGTTTCATACCGTTTGGCATCCGGGACCTCGAACATGGTGTTATGAATTGGGCGAGTTCACTGAGACATGGACATGAGGCGTCGAGACGAAAAAAAGGTGTTTGTTCCTATGAGCTTTGACCACATAGGCGCGTAATGGAAAACCAAGCAGTGGAGCGTGGGGGCGGGGGCGGCTGCGGCTGAATTAGCAGCCACAGACAAGTCATGTTGGCTTGGCAGATCGATCAGGTCGGTCAGATTTCGTCCTTGTCTCTCGTCCCGACCCATTTGGATCGTGTTGACGTGCCAATTCTGACTGAACTTGTCCACATGGCTATCTTAGCGTCATCCTACCGCTACCACCCAGCCAGCCAAGATGTCTTATCCATCAGACCTTTGTGTCACTTTGAGAAGCAGGGCGGGAGCTGGCAGGTTGTATTACATGAATTACCAAGGTATCTTACATCTTATATGCAAGGAAAGCCCTCTGATGTGGTGCATAAAGTACATGGCAGCTAGTACATGCACATGGCGTGGACGAGGAACGGCTATCCGCAGCTTCTGACGCGGCTAGACAAGCCGTCCAAGATATAAGGAGGAGCTTACTAGACGGACTCTTTTTTTTTTCTCTACCTCTACTTGTCAACTTAAATTCATCCTACTTTTCCCTCTATTCCATCCATCATGTCCATTTCCACCGTCAGGACTTACGCCCTCGCCTTTGGCTCCTTGTCTCATCAGGTTACTTTACGGCCATCTCGTAGCCTTCTGCTACAGTGTCAAATATCACTTTTATATCGATATTTCTTTTAGCCATTAGCTCTCATTATAGGCCGCTAGGTACTAGGAGGGACCAATAGTTCGTACTAAAGCTAATAACCCCTTAAATTGGCAAGTGGAAGACTTCAGCTGGGATTGGCAGGTACTTTCGCATAGTCTGGTCTAGCATGGACCGAAGCAGCTGAAAGTCGTAAACCTAAAGATATTAGGTTTGTATGCCCCCTATCGAAGCCAGAGGTTCAATGATAAAGTACAGGTTTTGCTGTTCTTGTCGACGTATAAGTAATGCATCCCATCAACTCGGCCATCTCGCCCGACACGACAGATCCCGTCTATCCCGTCGTGTTCATTGGCTTCCTGTAAGCCGCCAATGGAGGACTGCAATATCGCCCTGGGAGCCGCGTATCGTGTCACCTCAAAACTAATCGGCTATCCAAACGCCTCTTATCCAAATCACTGTTTTTCTCTGGCCCGAAGATGCGATCGTCCCGGGCGGAGCTTAGGAGTTATACACGGGGTCGGAAACGAATATCGATATAATAATATTGGGGGGACGGGATATGCTTGCTTTCCCTCTTTTCATTCCATCGATGAAACTGGAGAAACAATATGAGAAACGACGAACAAATTACCACTCCAGCATTTCCCCCGGCTACAGTATCACAATGAGTTCCGATCGCTAACGAAAACAAATACCAATGTGGCCGCCTTTGCTCGCTTTGCTCCAGAACTTGTATAACGGGTAACGACGACGGTACGGTACGATATGATACGAACGAGGGGGGGGGGGGGGGGATATCGAGAATATAGCAGCAAAAGGAGGGCCTCCAACTCTTGGGGGAAAATCGACAGTATAGGAGAAACAGGAAAAAACCAACTCCGGAGTGTTTATATCGTCCAAACAAGTCCGGCGGAAAGGGCCGCGCTCGCTATCGGCGAAACGATGGAGTTTCGATGAGGAAAACACCAACCACCAGGCACACACACACACACACACCGACCACAAATCCACGACCGCGACGGCAATGAGTTTGCTTCCTCTTTTTCTTTCCAACACGGGTTACACGGAGACCCATACGCTCATTCATCTTTCTCCACCCGTCTTTACCTTCCTCCCTCCTCCTCCTCCTCCTCCCTCCCTCCTTGTCTCTCTCTCTCTCCTCCTCCCTCTCTCCCTTCGTTGACTCTTCACTGGCCTTATACACGAGTCTTCACGAGCCTTCGGCGAGAGCAAGTATGCCAGAAAATTTCGAGGGAAAAAAAAAAGCACAGCTTTTGGACCCTTTTTCTTTCCACCACTGATTCTCTCGGAAAAAGGAAACTGGGAAAAAAATCGAGGAAGAAAAAAAATATTGGAAGCTCTCATTAAAAAGAATACTATACAGGCGACATCGAGCAGAAACGTCGCGCTCTTTTAAGATGTGTTTTTTCTCTTTCTTTACGGGTAAGCTTTCATCATTCCCGCTCATGTTCTCTCCTCCACTCGCGCGGGTACGGATGAGGAAGGATAGGTAGGGTAGGGTAGGGTAGTGTGTATGTGGGAGGGATCGTATCGATCGGGTTTCGTGTGTTTTAATTTCTTTCATTTCTTTTCTTTCTCCTCGGTTCCGTCTCGTCCTCTACGACGGGCTCCACGAGTAGTGGTTCAGCGTCGAGGCGTAGCTGCCGGTGGGCGCGGGGTGGTCGCTCTTGCCGGGGTACGCGTAGGGCCTGCTGCTGTCGCTGCCGGCGCCGGCGCTGCCGTGGTACGAGTGCACGGTGGCGCTGCTGGGCTCGCCGGCGGTCGTGGTCCAGGACGTCGTCGGCGGGTAGTAGTCGCGGGGCGGCGGCTGCTGCGGCTGCGACTGCGGCTGCGGCTGGTGCTGGTGCTGCGCGTGGCCGCCGGCGGAGGGCGGCGCGCCGCCGCTCGCGGGGCCCCCGCCGCCGCCCGCGCCGCCCGCGCTGTCGGCCCCGTACGACGACGCCGAGCTCAGCTCGTTCGAGCTGCTGTTCACCGGCACGTACGCCGGCGGCCCGTACCGGTACTCGGACGCGTCGTTGCTGTTGCTGATGGAGCTGCTGCTCGGCACCGACTGGTGGCTGCCGTGCCGCGGGCTCTTGGCCGGCCGCGGGTTCGAGTCCACGTACCGCGGCACGCTCAGCCCCCCGTGGTCCGAGCTGCCGCCCATCGAAGTCGTCGTGACGGACAGCTGCGGCGGCGCTGACGTCCCTTGCACGTACGCGTACTGCGTCCGGATCGACGGTGGCGGTTGCGGTGGTTGTTGCTGTTGCTGCTGTTGCTGTTGCTCTGAAGCCGTCAGTGACAGCTGCATCGACGGCATCGACGTCTGCATCGGCATCTCCTGCGGCTCCTGCGTGAAGCTCGACGTCCCCGAGAGCGGCATCTTTTGGTACGAGTCGGCCGGTATGCTCGCCGGCGGATAGCTGGCTGTCGCCGATGAGGGCATTCCCGATAGTGGCAGTTGGCTCGGCGGGTTCCAACTAGGATACGAACTTGAAAAAAACTTCCTGTTAGCCATGGATCGCTAGGGAGAAAACAGAGGAAAGTCGGTGCTGCTCGTTGGCTTTTCTTCCTCTTCTTTTTGCCCTTCATTTTCTCTCCTACATCGTCATCCGGGAGTCCTTATTTCCTTCGTTTTTCTTTTCATCTTGAGGAGTACAGAGCCGTTTTAGGGGTCTCCAGAGGGGCTGGATAAGAACAAGAGACCTACTTTGACCTCATCGTCATCGGGCTGCCGGGGAGCTTCGACGCGTTGAAGGTGAACGCCGTCCTCGGCAGTTCGAGGTTCAGGCCCCTTAGCTTGGGGTCCTGCGGTTTTACTGACAGAGGGCCGGCGACGATGCCCAGCCCGGTCTCGACCAGCGCCTGCCCTCTCGAGCCGGCGCTGGACCCCAGGAGCGGGATCTCCTTGCGGGCCTGGAAATTCCGCGGGCTTCGTCCGCGCACCACGATGGGCGCCGTCGTCGACTCCGTCAGCACCACCTTGGACCCGTTCGCGAGCGTTCCCACCACCTTGAGGTGCAGCACGAAGTGCTGCTGCAGCTCTTTCCGCCTGCCGTTGTTCGCCGTGGCTCTGCGACACGCGTGTTAATATCGTAAGACCTCGTCGAACCAAAAGCCTTGCGCCTCTTGGGGAGAGAAGCGCGAAGAAAAAAAAGTTAACTTGAGAGGGGACTCGTTTTCCTACATTCTAAATTGCAGTCGTCTCCACCCTATCGGGTAGACTGCGTACTCGCCGTCCGCCTCCTGTCCGTCGTCCGGGAATGGGATCAGCGGTAGCGACGGCGGTTCCTGGTCCGGCGTCTGCGGTAGTTCGGGCGAGTTCGGCGGTGGCGTCTTCCAAGGGATGACGATGAGTCGGACGGGGTGGCCGTCTACGGATTCTATGGCGGAGATCGTGACCTCGGTGCTGTTTACGGGAACGGTCTCGCCCGTCTCCGGGAGGATGACAGACAACTGACCGCGCGGCGTGATGAGCGAGCCGCTGATCTGGAACAGGTTTCTCCGGTAGCACGTCAACTCGGGCTGTAACATCGCGCCGTCGGTTGTGCTTGATGGCATCTCGGATAGGAAGAACATTCCATGCAACTGCGCGGACAGCTCGAGCTGCTGCATGCGCCCATGCTGGTCCACGATGGTGTGCTTGTCCTGAACTCTCCGGAAGGAGAGCAGCTTGTGGTCGTGGTTCACGGTGAGCTTGGACCCGTCGTCTCTCAGGTCTTGCACGATCTCCTGGTAGGGCGGGTGCTCCCCGGGCTGGTGCGGCCTCTTGAGGTTCGGGAAGCTGTGATGTTGCGTTAAAGAGGGCTGGGGGTATCTGTCAAACGCATCCGACTCCTCCTGCGGGTATCGAGGGTACGGGTACGGGTGGTCGATGGTCGGGTGGCTGCTTCGTGGCCGGCCCGGGTGCTGCGACGATGTCGTCGAGGGGTGTGAGAGGTTCGACTCCATGGTGTTGGGGAATCGAGTTGATAGCGACACCGGACCACCGCCATAGTTCGACCAAAGACTACTATGCGCTGGCTCGGGCTTCAACTCTGCCATGGTCGCCGTCAAAGTCGTTGTGGCTGACATGGGAAACCGCGTCCCAGCCGGCTTCCAAGACCTTCTCCGCGCGCGCGCGCCGCCGACGATTAACCAAACGCCGCCTCTTTCTTTCTTTTTTTGCCTTCCTTCTCTCCTTCTTGTTTTTCCCGTCTCTTTCTTCCTGCTTCTTTTCTCCCTCGTTAGACAAGCAAGCCGACCTGCTCAGACCCACGTCGAACCCAAAACTACCAGTTTCGTCAAGTCCAGATTCTTCGTTCCAGTAGAGGTAGTACCTCGATGGGGAAGTAGAAATGGTCTCTCTTTGGGGGGGAGCTCCTCGAAAAGGTAGGTTGAGGTCAGAATAGAGTGAACGTTGAAAGAAGGTGAGGTTGCAGGCCGAAGTGTACTTGTATGGGATGGAACGGGATACGGTAGGGTAGATGTTGCCTCTTGAGGGGACTGTTTTGTGCAGAAGACGGCATTATCCACCACCCTTGGGGGGGGGGGGGGGGGGGGGGGTGGGGGGGGTGCACGTTTAACGGTTGACGGGTCCTAGCCAAGCGGAGATGGCCCTGATCCAGGTCCAGAGACGGTCAATGAGAGAGCAAAGACGCGACTTGGGGGGTTTGGTACAGCGACCTCTAGTCCAACTGACATGGGTTTTAGAGTACAGTGCATGCAGCCCGACTGGGAAGGAGGGCGGAACTAAGGACGATCTGGCCTGGGGGAGAGATACAGGGCTCGCAAGTTCTGGCCGGGACTTGGTTGATAGGCTCAGTACATTATCGACAGCGGGCTACGTTAATCCTGTCTGCCTGCCTGCCTGCCTCTCTGCCTATCTCTCTCTTGCCTCCTATACCACGAAGCTGACCAAGGACATGAGATGAGATACACGAACGACGAAACTAGATCCTTCCGCCTACACGCGTACGAGATCGTCTGGGTGGGCGAGCTGACAACTCGAGGCTGCAGAGAGAGCCAAAGCACGGTCAGAACTTTACCAGAGGAAGAAAGAAAAAGAAGTGAGCTGAGAAATACGTTCGAGTGCCAGAAGCTACATGACGAGATAGCTCAGAGGTAGGCGAGGGTAGGTAAGGCACGTCGAGATTGTACTGTACTTCTCTCGTACTGGGAAATACATTCGATCCGGACGGCAGACCTCACCCCCATAATTACATTCATCTATCTGTCTGCCGACTCTCGACAAGGGGGCCAAAAAGGTACGTGAGGTACAATACCTACACGGCTCGGCGTATGTACTCATGTACGGATGTATGTACTCATGTACAGTCTCTCCTCCAACAACCCAACCGGCAAACGGCCCTGGCCACTATGGATAAGCATGGACGGTAAAGGCTTTTTGTTCCTTCTCGTCTAGAGGCGTGCGCGCTGTGTGGTGGTTGGGAGGGGGGGTACGGAGTAGGCAGGTAGGGGGACATGTATCGAGAGAGAGGGAGCATGGATCGTATGGAGGCACGGGGGTTTCTATCGACAAGAGAAGGACCAGGTACAGCACGTAGACATGGTAGATTGGTACGCTCGGTGGGCTACTGGTAGGTATTAGGGCATGTAAGTACTCATCTATCTTGGATGTATGTACACTCATAGCAAAAGAAGCCCGTCCAGGAAGATGGACCCCTTGACAGAATAGAATAGGTACAAGAGAAGAAGAATTAGAAAAAAGAGGAAAAAAAATAAAAATGCCCCCCTCGTCCCACGCCAGCTCCGTTTCTATCGAATGCTTGGGCTCTGGCCCCCAACAGTGAGGTTTTAACTGATTAGTTTTGGGAAATCCTCCGACGGCTTTTGCTGGGTACGCAGACGAGATGGTAAAGGGGGGCCCGCTATTTTTCTAGAAAGACCGTTGGACATATCCGCCGACGAAGAGCCAGAAAGGAAAGGTCGTGAAATGGGGCCATGGGGTTGCTAGAGGGGCAGGGGGGCGGGAAGGGGAGGGGGGAGAGGATGGATGATGGTGATGGTGGGTGCAGTGGGCAGTGGGCAGTGGGCGAAAGAAGTTGTGCGGTGGTGGTGGTAGTGGTGGTGGCAGTCTTTTTTTTTTTTTTTTTTTTTTTTTTCCTCTTCCTCTCTATTTCTCACGGTACAGTAAAAATGTCGGTTCACGAGATTGCGTCTCTAGCGAGGCGAACAGGGGCGCGGGCGGGGATCCAGTAAGCTCGCTTCGCCAAAAGGCGCACATAAGTTGTATGGAGCTCTCCTCCCACCCCTTGCCGGGCCAGGGGCCCCCCGTTCTGTTACGTACCCGTACCTGATATTATCTGAGTCCCCAAAAGAGAGGAGCGATTAGAAGAGAGGGCGCTATAGCGAAACATCGCCGCCTTGTTAATAGCAGGCTGCATATAGGGGAATGATATGATAGCTCCTCGGCCCACGAACCGCAACTGGAGATGGAGAGGCAGAGATCGATGTCCATATCAGAGGAATTTCGCTTGCATCCCCGATCATCATCTCTTTTGTCTCCTCAGTTCCCTTCCCTGCCAGCTTTTACTGCGAGATATCCCGAGATGAGGCTTGTTTAAGCTGTCGAATTGTCGTGGAGGAGAAGAGGAGAAGTGTGGGCCGAGTGGCAGATGAGAGGGAAATGCGGTAGCTAGCCTGCTATCACGGCCGAGTTTATCTGTAGTCTGTTATTGCGGTTCGGCAGCTCGCTCGCGCTTGGAGTTGGACCAGGTTCTGGGCATGAGCTGAAGGAGAGAAGAAAGAATACTTGCCATGTACGTAACGATGCCGCTCCCCTCCTCGCCCCATCTACGCATGTGAAAATATTGGCAGAGGACTCGGTGGCGTAGTTCTAGGTTCCTGAAAAATGCGGAGGATAACCAGCCAGCGGCAGCTCAGATCACGACGCACTCAAAGCACATTCCCGATTTGGATCAGCGTGCCTAGCAGGCGAAGATCCACCGCTGAGCCAACCCGGCACGCCACTTCGGAGCGTCATGTAAGCTTTCGAGGGGTGTGTGCCACAGCGTCAGGCATAGGACTTGTGGACAGGAGCTGGGCTGCGAGCTGGAGTATGTAGCGAAGCACAGGCATGTTGATGCACCCGTGCATGAGGAATCGGCCCCCAACGTACCATGTGTATCGCATCGCGTACCCAGGCCCAGGCCAGGCCAAGGTACGAGGTGAATATCTCTGTGTTTTTTTTTTCCTTTTTTTATATTACTTATCTTTAAGCGAAGCTCTCCCGCGGACCTCGACGACATACATGTATGTGTCTGCTCGGCGCAGTAGCCGCATCCATTCCGCTAGCTATGGAGCTCTCTCCTAGCTGCCTAGGCGCGCCTCGAACGGGCGGATCCTGAGACGGGCCTGATTGGAGGAATTTCGGTTGATCAGAGCGAAGCGATATATGCCGGTACTAATGAAGACCTGCAGTATCATGACCGAAAATGTGTCTGTCAGCTTACTCAAGCCATGGTGTGTGTGCGTGTCTTATGTATGTTAGGTGCTACAATACCCTACAATACAACACATCTGCCCTATCGATGTCTCTGTTGTTCATCTCGAGCACCTCTCACTTGCCGGTTGCGGCTCGCCGTCGCCTCTCATTCGACGGCCGGGGTCCTCTAATTGGGTGTGTTATAAATGAATATATGTGTTTTGTGTGTGGTAAGTGATGTGTGGTGTGTTGAGACGACTGCTTCCAAAATAGAAACGACAACCCTTTTCATTCTCTTTCCTCTCACATGAGGCGATGCCAGGCGATATCAGTTCTCAGTTTGGCGAGCTCATAGCCGCTTGCCGCCCTCCTCCAAGCTTCTCACTACCTGCTGTACAGGGGCACAATATCGAATCCAGACCAAAACCCGTAAGAGACGCGGTGCTGTGGGGAGAAAGGAAATGATAACTGGCCTCTCTTTCTTAGCGCTTAGCTATGAAGCTCTCATTTTCCCAATCTGATGATTATGATATAACCGCCTCAGCTATTCCTGTAAGGCGTAGGTTAATATATGCTATATCAGACACGGTTATGGCGGTCTTCCCGAGTAGTAGACGGACGACGCACGGGAGCTGTCAAAGAAGCGAAAAGACCACGTTCCCGCAGTACAAAATGAAGCCGGTAGATGGAAGGGCGCTAGATAGACGTAGGCTGGCCGCGAGGACGGTTTGGGTAAATAGGTCATGTTGCTCTAGCCTTGTCGGTCCAGTCCTCCACAAAACGACGACTTAAGCTGCTTGGGACCAGGACAGGCAGAGAGGACTAGGGCTGGTCCTGGCTGGTCATAGCGCTGCCCTGGGCGGAGCGCCGAGAGCTGACAGGGACCAGGTTGGTAACAATCAGTCAGGGGAAATGTTACCGGACATTTTATTTCAATTCTACTACTCTCTCTTGTCATAGATACAGTCGTATTTCGCCGCAACCTAAGGTAGGGGGCCGCAAGGACGAGGGGGGGTGGAAGGGGGAGGGCGGAAGGGGCACGACGGGCTCGAGATAACATAAGTGTGCTCATGTACCACAACGACGACTACCAGACCACATGGCTTGGTTGCTTCCCGCCCAAGCCTGCCTGGGCTTAGCTGGCTAGCTGGCTGGGTACATGTCCACCACGGCAGTCGAGAGAAGACAGCCTTCACCCCTGATTCCGCACCATGGCCTCGAAAAGTTTCAAGGAGCGGCTTCACTAACGCTCGCTAACTGCAGCTTCGACCTTGGACACGCCATTTCTTACCAACACGAGTGAACGTGAACTCCACCCGGCCTGCCTGGGCGAATGAGTGTCTGTCTGCATGAGCTACGAACGGTGGTTAGTGTTGCGAGACTGCAAGAGTAGCCTGGGAGTGCGTCTGTGGAGCCTGATGTCAAGTCTCCGAACGACTAAATCAAGACAAGACTCTATCCAGTTCGGGACTGGTTAGGACACCAGAAGTTTGGTTCGAGAAGCCTGCTTGTCCTTTTGCATCGGTCCATGTCCTTTACCTGCCTGGCCTCGCATAGTATCAGGTTGCTAGACTATGTGGACGTGTGGACGACGAGCCGAAGCGGTCAACGTGTTTCATACCGACAGTGGCAAACGAAGAGGACCTCGATGACCCTATTCTCAACAGATCACCCTCGACTCTTGAAGATCAGGTCGCGGTCCCTTACAGTAGCGCGTCTCTGGCTATCTGGCCCGTCCTCGCGTTACTACATAGCTCTGCTACCTCATGTGCTGGGTAGGTACTAGTGCGGCGGCTTTGCGCTGCTGTGACGTTCGGCGGCTGCTCACGGATTAATTACGGCAAATTCAGATATATATCATGGGTTTGCCCTTGGGTTGCGACGTATACTATGTCGATGATATCGGCTCCATTGGTTGGGGGCTGTTCGCGAAAAGGAGAAGGGTTGCCTCGACCCGAGATCAATCCCAAAGCTTTTCTTTTCTCCATAACCCACCTGATCTCGAAAGAGGCCGGGGTTCTGATGCCTGTATGTGGTGATTAATATATAGTGAACCAAACTCGCGAACCCATGTCCGGCTCGGCTAGAAGAGCTCTTAAGATATCCGAGTTACAGCTGGGTTACGATATTCGTACGAGCTCGAGAGCTGTCTCACACATACAAGCGCCATGTAAACAGATACCCAGCCTAGCATCCCGTACCCGCAGGGGCTAGCTCGGTGTCTTTCGGTGTGATGCGTGTGGGTAACGGCAGGAGAAGAACCGAAACCGACAATCCTTTATGACCTATGTCCTATGCCGTGTGCCGTATGCCGTGTGCCTGCGCCCTGCACCTGTTCGCCTATCGCCTCTGGCCGCGGTCCATGACCTGCGCCTGCCAGGCCTGTTCCCCAAGATTGCCGTCGCTCTACGGGATGGTAACCTCATAACCAAGATCAAAGGATTGGTGGGGGTTCGCCGTACATATGCCCTGCTCCGCGCGTTTCAACAGCCCAATCGAACGGGGCCTCATTGTCACCCATGTCCGCCTGCAAAGGGGGATGGGGGAGGGGAGGGGAGGGTTGCTCGGGGAGGAAGCGCTATCGCTGGTCTTGGTACCGGCGCGTCAGAGAAGGATCGAAACCCTTCAGAGGTGAACATCGGCCAGCATAGCAAAGCACAGGGCAGAGAGATAAACGTCAGGCCGTCACATACGGTCGAAAAAGCAACTTCCCAGCGCCGGGATCGACAGATGACGAGAAGTGGGGAGGCCCTAATTCGTTTACTGCGGATCAGATCGCGGCAGATAAGAATGGAGGAAGCCTCAAAAGAGGCCGACTTTGCGACACAAGGATTACGGGGTTACAGTACAGTGTACACGTCGATTTCCCGGGGGCGAAGACGTTATGTGCGTGTGAAATGTGGAGGCCCAGTGACGAGTCGGGCGATGATACGCAGTGTAATACGTTTGTCGACGACGAATTGGTTTCGACCTGTCAGGCTGTCAGGCTGTTTGGTTTCTCTACCTGCTATGTACTCCAACTCTTGCGAAGAATAACTGGCGAACCTGTGTATGTAGGTGGCTGTAAGGACGGCTTGCCTACATACATCCATATAAACGTCCAGTCCAGTCCTGGACGTCCTGGCAAATCTTGCCGCCGTCCCGATAGTCGGTCGAATCAGCGAGCTCGGCGGGAGCAGGCCAGCCAGCAAGGCGGCTTGAATCATGTACCACAGTAATACCAGAAGCCTGCATGCGCGCCTGGCTGTCAGTCGACGAGCTAGCCCCCTTTGAGGCAGTGTGGCCGACCAGCAGACTCCGTTTTCGAACGAAGATCGCCAGCAACCCGCTGAACCCAGTCGGTTGCAACACGATCTAGCAGAGCCTTGCCTGCACACTGCCCTGGGTAGACAGTACATACAACCTGGCACGTACATATCATAGATGGTGATAGTACGCACAGCCTTGCTGGCCTGCCCTGTCTGCCTGCTTGCTAGCCCGGCAGCTGCCCAGTCAGTCGCCCTTTTTGTTCTCTCGATCCTCGAGTGAAGGATCGGATATTTGTTGCTAGCGAGGCCCGATCGAGCAGCCAAGCATGCCAAGTCGAACAGCATGGCCGAATCATGGGGCAAGCCGACGCGCCATTTTCCGTACGACACCCTTTCTAGGGTATGGCCGCCTCAGCGCCGACGTCGAGGCATCTCCCTTCCGCTTGTGATCAGGGCCCTGTGCCGCATGTCGGCGGCATGACGCAACAAGCTTCTACTTATGTACCTGTCTCGGGGTACGCATGATATGCCAGGCAGGACGGGAATGCCTTCTTGGAACAAGGACTACGCTCTTTTGAGCCAGCAAAGTTGGGGTGCATAATTCATAGGAATACCAAGACTCTCTGCCTGCCTGCTTCCTTGCTTGCGCTACCGCACGCAGCTGCTGGCTGCATATCGATAGAAGCGACCCTGAAGATGCAGCGGAAGGGGGGGTGTGCGTCGAAGCAGACGAATGCGCCGCGAGGCTTCTCGCTGGTGGAACATACATACGATATATGCCTTAGGTAGGTAAGTGTATAGAGGTAGGCTACGAAAGAAGCTTTAGGCGAGCTAACCAAGACGACCCAAGAGATCAGGTCCGCGAGGCTTGCTTGCACATGCAAGCAGGTACCCGTACCCTCGAACGGACTGATCGCTGGGAGGGGCTGGGGCGTGGTCCAGTAAGCCGCCGTGGATGATACGTACATCTCGTTTGACGGCGCCGATATTTCGTCACTGCTATGTAGGCTGGGTAGATAGACAGACGACAGCTCTCATTGCAAGGGGTGATTTGCAGCGATGAACAGCCGGTGATAGCCCCAATAAGTGACCCTATGGGGGGGAGGGATGGGGATGCGGGACGCGGGATGGAGGGGGGCGATGGCCAACGAGGGGACGAGGGGGAGGGGAGTGGTTGAACAAGCCTCGATTCTTACGCTCACAGGTGATGAGAAGTGGCTGGGCCATCTCATGCATGGCTTCGCGAAGAAGCGCGCTCGTGTCTCAGTCGTCGTCGACCAAGTATGCCTCGTGAGCCAAGGTCCAGGTCCGGGACGGTACGTGACTTTGCGAGCACGGAGTAGAAAAAAATCGATGAATGGGAAAAGGGGAAAAGCTTAGCGCGCTTGGGATCAGGCCATCGATCATTGTGATAGCCCGTGGGAAGAGCCCATTAGGAGACAGAAGCGATGCGGGGCTGGTGTATGCATGCAGCAGACATGCCTGTCAGTCAACAGGATAGAGTACATAATCTGTATGTACGTGTGAAGATGTAGATGCTGCGTGTCTGCGCGTATGCAGGGCGTATAGGCATAGGCATGTATTGTACATACAGACAGGTCTGTATGTATAGGTTGGGAATATACACTCAACGCACCCCCGAGGCGGGATTCGATACGATACCTTCGGGGTTTGGGTTTTGGCAATCAACTCGTATCCCTACCCGGCCGAGATAGATTATCTACGGCAGCTACCTAACGCAGGCTCTCGATCATGATATCTCCTACGCTCGTGCATGATGGTGTTGGGCCGACGATAAGAGGGAGGAAGACGAAGACGAAGACGGAGTTGCGAACGCGGGAGGCGGAGAGCCGATCTCGCTTCTTCGGCTACTTGGTCACCCTTGTAATTCGCGATCATGAACTGTCTGTCCTACAGTTACTCGGAGACATCCATAGAGGCATGGCATACCACACCACACACGCACACACGCACGCACACACACAGCTGAAGGGATTCGTACGTCTCGCATGCTGCTAGTACAGCCTTGCCGAGTATCTCGGGGCGAGCTCCCAGTTAAGAAGGCATCAGCACGTATACAGAAGCTGATTGGCTCATCTCACCCTCCATCACGTCTAGGAAAGGGGGGGGCAGCTCAATGAAGGTTACTCCCGCTCTCGCATCCCGAACACGAACCCCAAATCTAAAAGGCCACCTATTATTACAGACTTTTTCTTTAGTTTCTTTCCCCTTTGAACCTGTCTAGGCATGTAGGTACCTACACCATCGGAGAAGGCAGGAAAGAAATCCTATTTTTTTTTCAAGTTCCTTCATTCCTACGATACCTACTAAGGGTAGATATCCGAGGTACTATATTCGATACTCGGCAAGCAAGGAACCTCGACCCAATCAGCATCGTATCCGCGTCGCCTGTTCTTGCGAGATAACGAAACGCCACAGCTATACGCCGTCTGGCCCCCGAGGGACCGATTAGCTGATATTGACAAAGACCGGTCCCAAGTAGAAGGATTATTGGGTTGGATTTGCCAGCCTGGGATCTTCCCGCCGTCGTATAACTGACGCAGCCCTACAGAAAAGCCACTGTGGTGAGCAGTTGGTTGTAATTCCTCCCGCGCGGCCCCCAGCCCTCCCGCCGTGCTGGTACTTTATCTAGACAACCTTACCTTACATTGCCTCCTCACATACGGGCTAGCTTGCCGAGCGTAGCAGAGGGGAGTGAGAGGCGAGTCTAGGTTGGTAAGCCAGATGGGGGACTCAGCAGCGCAATCTATTAACCGACGTTCCAGAAAGTCTTAGCATGGGATGGCAGGCTGTTTGCGCCTTGTCTCGTTTCTATTTCTGGCATACAGGACAAGAGCAAGAAGCTGAAGCAGAAGCACAAGTTGGAGTACCTATCCTGAGATGAGATACTTACCTAGGTACATACATGGTAGACGCGCACGTCGACTCCCCCCCCAACCTCGAATACTTGCCAGAAAGGGAAATACGTTGTCCTATACGTAAAGTCCGCCCCCGTTAGGAGTTTAGGGGTTCTGGCACAACTCCCGGCCTCGAATGCGCACTACCCCGCAAAACATGTTTGCCCGTAGGATCCGAAACCGACATGAGAATTGCATGTGGAAAGTCGAGATATCAAAGCCTCTTTGGAACGGTAGCGAACCATGATGAACCATAGGGAACCATGAACCATAGAGAACCAGCAAGAAAACAAGAAGTCATACCTAAACCCCCCTGTAATGATCCCGCCGTCGCTTTCCCCTTCCCATCCGGCTCTAGCGAGCTTGCGTCAGGCTGCCAGGCTTGGCTGTTCGAAGGTCTGGTCTTGGGCGAGGCTATATAGCCACGCGTGTTATTGCATATCTGCCAACCACACTTTAGCCTGCAGCGAGAAGCAACACTCCCCGACTTTAACCCGTCCAATCGCCCGCCGCCGGCTCGCTCGACGCGGTCTTTCCCAAGACGTCGTCTTTTCCAAATTGCGGCTGGGGGGGACGAATCGATGGTGGAAGGGGGGGACGAAAGGGGGGGGGGGGGGGGGGGGGGTAGCTCACGCCGCAGCGGAAAGAAGAAAAAGCAGACGATCGTCGAACGCTGACAGACAGCCAGCCGGGCTAGGCTGTCGAATCTCTTTCCCTTACGGGCGACGATGCAACCATCCGGTGGCTTCACAAAACAAAAACGGTGCTGCAGAAGACAGACAAGACAGATGGCCCCCCAACCGTTGCCTATTTTAGGTATACTCGATGTGACGAGAAATAAAGTGTCAAGTCTTCCCCCTTTTTTCCTCATATACATATGTATTTATATATAAAATAATGCACTACGACGGTGCTACGGTGTGTATATCCTCCCACGTGTAGCTCAAGGCGCTATTGACGTTTCCGCACGCGGCAGCCATTTTTTCTTGTTTGGCATTTGACAGCAACGTCGTGCTGACCTTGACGCGATACCGGGTATGTAATGTAATGTGGCTTATTAGCAGCCGCCCTTTTTTCAACATCGTCTCCTATCTCTATCTCTACACAGTATAGACCAGGCTTCAGCTACCATGTCCATTTCCCAAGCGAGCACGCAAGCTGAACATGTGGCCTCCCGGGATCTATCCCTCCATATTCGCCAGGAGAAGAGATATCAAAGTGGGCCGCAAGGTAGAAGCGCCGGGCGGCGGGGGGGGAAGCGTGATAGGTATGCATTACCAAGACCCTTCTTTTGTTCCGTTCTGGCAGCTGGACATGAACCGCTCTGTCTCTATACTTAATCAAACTTGGGACCCTATATCATACGCACCGCTATAAGAGAATTGCGGGAAATCATCTTGTTTAATGTACGACACGCATAGGATGATGGGGCGCCAACGGGTCCCGCGTGCGACCCAACCTCCTCCACGAGGCGAGCATCTCCGGTAGAAGCACCCTTCGCTAACCAACGGCGCCGACCATTGGATAACGAGCAGCAGCCAAGAGGGAGAAAAAAAGGGGGAGAGCGGGCGACGATGGTCACCAAGGAGGTGTCAGTTATCACATTATCTTCCCTTCTTCTACATGGTATCGTATCTATATATAAATCAAGAAAACTTTGGTTCTTTACTACGGATTATGTATGTACATACTGCAGAGGATGAGGGGGCCAAAAAAAAAATACGTTATAATAGAGAGAGATATTAAAAATCGAAAAAAAAAAAAAAAAAAAAAAAAAAAAAAAAAGGGGGGGGAGATGGAGAGAAAAAAAAGAAGACGAATCAAAATTCGGCCGTCAGCTGCAATAAAGAACCAATTATCTAGCAGAACCAATGGGAAATACGAGACGCAGAATTGCTCTAAAAATCGGGTTCCTTGCTCTGCCTCTCTCTCGCAGTCTCGTTCTTCAATCTCACCCCCTCCCCTGGGAACCCCCACAAACTCCTGTCCGTCCTGTCTTGTCCTTGCCTAGGTCCTGTCCAGCTGCCTGTGGCTTACTTTTGTCCTTGATCCTCACCCCCCCCCTCCGTCTGGGGGTTGTAATGAAAAGTCCCGTAGCACCATACCCTAGGCAGGATAGCGTAATGGTATGATAAGCTGCACGATACGCGGAGATCCTCGCAGATACATGTACATGACTCATGAAAAAGGAGATCTCTCCGGCCAGGGGCTGCTATGTATTTCGGCGCCCGGGCTTAATGCGTACGATAGAGGGGACTGGGACTGACTGACTATCTGACTCTCTTTGGGAGGGGGAAGAGGACTGCGGAATTATTCCTGATAACCCAGCATGACAAGGCAGAAAAAAGAAGGCATGGCTGTGATCCATACAGCATATGTCTATGCCTAGCCGGAAACCATTGGTCGATGTACCATGAAGATCCCAACTACTACCGGGGCCCCCCAACGTCAAAGGGGTTTCTCGGGAATTGTAGATGATGCGCCTGTCGCGACATGGAGCCGTGGAGCAGCGACCGATCTCGTCGCAAAATAGAAAAAAAGAGAGGGAAAAGAAGTGACGGGTGACGAAAACGCGATGGTAGGTAGCGCAATCTGCGGTGCTGCTGTTACATACGTTATTTTGAGTGCTTACGGTGATAGTGCCCTATTCCTACGTGCTGGGAAGGCAGGCGAGAGTGTTGCTGTGCTATGTCGCATTGTGCACTTTCATCGTCACTTTCATCGTCACTTTCATCGTACACATATGGCAGTGTACCTGTTTATTATTAGCTTTCTTGCTTCCTATTCCTCTCTTCTCCTACACACACCAGCTGACTTGGGCCTATGCCCAGCCTGCTTACCCAGGGTATATGTCTGCCTGCTTGTCTGTCTGCTTACCTATCCACTAGACATGGCCTACCCCCTATCCCTACTGACTGTGCCTAGTCCATGCTCTTGAGGTGCTCTGCATGAAATACAAGTCTTTGTCAACTCTCCTCTGTCTATCTGTCTCCTTCTCTGCCTGTGTCTGTCTCTATTTCTTGCAAGGGGGTTGGATTAAACATCACAGCACGATTTCCACTTCGGCGCACGGTAGCATCGTGTCCCGGCGAGATCTGCCTATCTCAGCAGTCCGCTGCAACTCTGGCACGAACAAAGCGATTCGTTTAAATTCTGCCTCTCCCCCCCTGTACCAGACAACTTTGCCCCGTGACAGCTGCCAGAAGCCGCTAGAGATGCGACATGGCGCCCCCATTCGCTACCAGGGAACGGCGAGCTTTGGTCAGCTCCTTTCGGGAGTTCAATAAACTTGTGGCTATTGTACCCATACTCGCAGCCAGTGCGGTCTCTGCGCGTCGTCGTTACCATCTTGGGAATATCGTGCCTCGCATGCCTACCGTGCCCAGGGCCCGATTCGCACCTATCACCACCTCCCTGCCTACTCGTCATCAATATCCCACTCGAGTTGATCTTCCTGATCAATCATTGCGAGCTGCACGAATTGGCGAACCCATGCTGCCTCCCGAGCGTTCAGTTGGCCGTCTCCTCGGAGTTCCTCGCCATCCCCCATCCCGTTCTGGCCGCCGCGACCGTTGCCGTGCAATTCTTGGTTCTGCCCCTGATGTCGATTGCCATTGTTTTGCCGATTTATCCCACCTCCTCTGCCTCTCCCGTTGCCTCTCTCCCTGCGCGCATTGGGGATCCCGGGATAACGACGTCGCACTACTGCTATTCGAGCCGCCGGAGGAGCATCCCTTTGGGGCGGAGCATCGCCCTCGATTCGGAGTACCAGCGGTCCCTCGCGGGCCACGGCCACTCGACCCTGACCCTGAGCCTGGTCCCCTGCCACCTGAGGCTGGCCCGGCGCTGGCCGCGGCTGTTGATGTGGCGCCGCCGCTGCCGCCCCTCCCGCGTCAGCCTCGTCGGCTTCATCGCCCATGTCACCGTCTTCGCGCTGCTCTTCGACGAATTCTATCTGTTGAAGATGATCGGCGTTTCGTACGGGGGCACGCCCTTCCCATCCGACTCCAGCGTTTCCGTCATCGCCGCCCTCTAACTCCCAGAGTCTCATGTAGCAACCGTTCACTTCCCCAGAAGGCTGGATGTTAAAGTGCTGATACTATCACAGCCGTAAGTTAGCGATGATCATTGACAAAATGCGAGGCTCCTAGACGACCCGTTGAGCAAAGTTCACTACGCCCACGGCCGCCGAATGACAGTCCAGACGGTGAGGTATGTGTCCCAAGACAGTGATAAAGAAGTAAACGCCTCAAAAGTAGAGCTACTTACCGGATTAGAAGGATCCAGCCATGCCGAACAGAGGTAACAGAAGTGCGTCTGGCATCTGAAGCAGCGCATGTGATTGCAGCCGTGCGTCTTCTGGCATGGAGCAGCACAGGTTGGGCAAGGCGTCGTGTGGAACTTGAGATAATCCAGCGATGCCTGCTCCTCTTCCGTGATCTCCTTTTTCCTTTCCTTGGGGATGCAGTACTTGAATTCGCCGTGCCACGACTGTCCGCATCGAGTGCAGAAGGCGAAGCCGCAATCCTCACAGATGGCAAGCAACTCTTTATTCGCGTCGAACGTCTTCCCTTCCTCGCCCTCAGCACCGATATCTTCTGCTTCGGACTCCTCATCGGATGATTCGACAAACTCGAGCCCCTGGGGTTTCTTATGCTTCTTTGATCGAGCCGCGCCCTGACACCACGATCGAGGACAATACACGGTGTTCTTGTCCGATTCGAGTTCGGTCTTGTGCTTCAGCGCTACATAGCGCATGACCATGTCCCGCTCCAAGGGGATTTGCAAGAGTTCGCTCGGGCTGATGAAGGTCTTGGCCTTCTTCTTTTTGTTAGAGGCCTTTGCCGTGTCTTCGCGCTCCTTGGCGCAATTAGGCTCTGGGCATTGGATGACGGCTATACTGCCTTCCGTGATGGCATTATTGTAGAACTCCTGTAGGCACTGGATGCAGAAGACATGCTCGCAGTCGAGCATTTGATGACATACTGAGCCCTTTTTGGGATCTAAGCCAGAAGTTAGTTACATACAGACTTGACCGAGTAACCACGCCCCAAGGGGTTATGGCAGCACTCACCTAAACAAATGCCACAGTCGAAGGTCTCCTTCTCAAAGGCCTTGCGCTTTGCTTTGATATCGTAGTCTAAGATAGCTATCCTGTGCTCGAGTGATACTTCTAGGTCACCCTTGTCGTCAACGAGACCGAATATATCTTCGGCAGACTGTTGCAGGTTATCAATATATGAATAGACGACCTGGTCTCGACCGAATTCCTCCCATAACGCCTCTACTCGGCCTTCTAACTCGCGTATGGTCTGTTCTGACAACCACGGGGGCGAAGTCGATATAGAAACCTTGGGCGGCTTCTGCTGCGGGTATCCATCTGGAAGCGATATAGCAACTTTGAGCGATGGAAGATATAGAAGAGTGTGTGACTCCTCAGTGGCTACCGCCGGTAATTGTTCTTGAACGGGGTCGACGGGAGGAGCGCCTTCTGTGGCAGCCGGGAAGCGTACTGTCACGGGGCTAGCCAAGCTCACGGGCAGCTCGATAGAGAATGTGTGGGGGTCGTTGTCATCAACCTGAAGCTCCGGGTAGATGGCGGCGATCGTGGTCAGTTCGACCTCGCGGATATCCTCCTCCTCCATTCTGGTCTACGTTACCGGGTTGCATAAAAGCGTGCGTGATCCAGCTGGTTACTTGGGGACATCTCCAGAAATTGAGAACGCGATCACCGGTGAAGGGTTATTGAAGGTATCGAAGGGATATCTCGATCATTTGCTGCTACCGCCTGTTTCCCATGTGTATTTCCTTGTGATGGGCGAGCAAGCGAATCGTGAGCTCTCTACTTTGCGATGCTCTTATCTAACGGGTTTGCTGGGCTAAACGACCTTCCGTACCGATACGCTTGGAGGTCTGCCTCAAGAATCGAAAGGCGCATAGGAATATTGGGTGTAGAAAGATATTAAGCTGAGCAGAGGTGAATGGCAGGCGGCAAGAGTCAGCATGTGTCGCGGTCTCTGGGGATTAAATATGATATGACTACCTCATGTACGTAGAATGAGTCGGACGGCGAAGAAGAAGCAGTGGGGCAGGTACCTCAGCAGCTTAGGAATCTCACCTTAGCAACGCCTAGGCGCATGTACCTGATAAGCTTAGAGGGCAGCGGGGAGACAGACCCCTGCTGAGCTTCTTATCGATACTTCTATCGCGCGAATGAGGGGCTACAAATGACTATCTCTACAGGAGGTAGATAGGCAGTTCCGCTGCTGAGATGACGCTGCCCCGGGAAGCTCTATCGATCCCACCCAACTGTCCGACGGCTGGCGGACCCCTACCAATGACGAAACTATCTTCAGGCTTAATTGTTAGACCCTTTTTTTCTCCTTAGATCGTCCCAATATCGTGAAAAGCTGCTTTTCTTGGGTTCCTCGTAGCGCCCAAGAGGCCAACTAAGGTCTTGTGACGCGTTTTCATCATTCTTTACTTTGAAAATCCAGATCACTGTTTGCGCTACTCGCATCACCAGAAAACAAAACAAAGCAGAAGCTCGGCTGTGAAGAGCAATGCGCGCCTGAATAGCTTCAATATATCTCCTAAAGTCAAATATTTGCTTCTCGCCCAGCTCACCGCCTGTGTAGTCAGTACACTTTTTTGCAATGTCCGATGATGCGGTACCCCTAGCGTCTCTATCGCTCACTCACGTCCACTATGTAAGTGTAGTATGCCCATAATCACCTCTCTCACTCTTCCAACCCAAGAGATACACCTTTGGTATATACAGTCCATCTTGGAGCAAGCAAGCAGCTAATCGCCTACCCCTCACTCCAGGACCCGACGGACCGCCTGTCGTACCTGTGCGCGTGGCTGGCGCTGATCCCGCAGGGCCTGTGCGTGGCGTACGCGACGCTGATCTGGGCGACGCGCGAGGCCGAGGTGGCGCTGATGTTCGCCGGGCAGCTGGCGTGCGAGGCCCTCAACTTCGCCCTCAAGCGCCTCATCAAGGAGGAGCGCCCGCCCCGCATGAACGGCAAGGGCTACGGCATGCCCAGCAGCCACGCCCAGTTCCTCGCCTACTTCGCCGTCTCCCTCGCCCTCTTCCTCCTCTTCCGCCACCAGCCGAACACGAGCCCCAGCCGTCGCCGCAATGGCGGAAGCGGAAGCGGAAGCAGCAGAAGTAACCACTCCCCGATGAGCCTCCCCGAGCGTGCCCTCTGGAGCACCCTTGCCCTCGCTCTTGCGGCTGCCGTGGCCTGGAGCCGCGTCTACCTCAACTACCACACGGAGCGGCAGGTGCTGGTGGGTGCCGCCGCGGGCGCCGTGAGCGCCGTGGCCTGGTTCCTCGTCACGACCGCGATACGGCGGTCTGGATTGCTCGCCTGGGCTCTCAAGAATCCCGTGGCCCGGTTCCTACGCGTGCGCGACCTCGTCGTCGAGGAAGACCTGTGCCAGGCCGGTTGGGAGAAGTGGGACGACAAGATGGCGGCGCTCATGGCCGAGAAGGAGAACAGCGGTAGCAAGAAGAAGAGGTGATGAGTGCGCTGGCGGACCTCGTTCGTCTATGCGTCCTGCTCACAATAAACATTAAACTAGAGAACACTCTTGGTCGAAATATACCCGTAACCTTTAGCGATGAAGACAATTTTATATCAGGCAGCTTCTCTAGACACGTGCTCAAGTGACAATTTAGTGCAGCAAATGCGGTGATATCTTAGTCTAAGAAGCATTGCAATAAACATGCATATTGTAACAAGTCCTTAAACATTCCATTATCTGTACACAGCACTGGTAAATGTAATATGCGATCACGATAAAACCTCATAACTATTGAATCATCGTCTTAAATTCTGGCTCATGTCATTACAACATCAGTATCACCATTTTCCACCAGCTTCATATTAGTCAAGGCGGGCGCGAGACTGTCCATCTCCTGCAGGGTATATTCCACCAGAAAGCTCTCCTCGACCAGCTCCTCCATGCGCTTATAGTGCCTCTCGGTGTACACCTTGAGCGCGTTCAGCACCTCCTTCAGGCTCTTCTGGCCCCGCGCTCCCTTGACCGACAAGCTGGAGAAGCGCGATGTCGGATAGCTCTTGGCCAGCGTCCACAGGATGCGCTGGGCCATCGACGCCGTGCGGGCGTTGGTGTTCCAGTCTCGCAGTCGCAGGAGGAGTAGGAACAACTGCTCGTCAGAGAGAGAGGCTAGTACCTCGTCGACAGCCTTTAGTCCCGAGAGACTGTCGACCTCTTGCGTCTTCGAGTTGACTACTTTCTCAAGGAGATTCTGGAGCTTACGGGGATGGTTGAGCTGAAGCGCCATGGTAATCGCTTCGCGATATGCTCCCACGTACTCGTAGTTCTCAAGTTCCTGTTCTTGCTCGATGCGCTTCACCGCCGCCTCGTTAGAAGCCACTTGGGTTTCACTCGAGGTGTCCTTCCAGAACGTGACCGTCGAATCACCACTGCCCGAGACGATCATATTTGTGTCGGGGTGCACGGCCAGGGCCCAAACGCGGTCCTCATGGTTGTCTAGAGTGCAGTCATTCTCGCCGTTGTTGACATCCCATAACTTCACCAGGCCATCTCCGCCAGCGCTGGCGCAGAGGATCGGTTTCTTGCTGCGCTCTTCAGGTGGCGGAATGTTCAGCCAGGCTACTTTGAGGACGGTATGCGAATGACCTTCAAATGTCCTTAAGCATGTATAGTCTGTCAGGTTCCACAGCTTAAGTGTCTTGTCACCACTTCCAGTCAGTATAACACCTTTTCCAGCAACAGAGCCTTGTTCCCCTTGGAGCACCGGTGTGGTGGGAGGGGCAAAGCTGACCGACCAGACGCCTCGGCGGTGGCCACGAAGGATACCCTGGACCTCCCCTTCTTCTACCGACCAGATTTTTACTGTCTTGTCCTGAGAAGCCGAAGCGAATAGCCGTGACTGATGGTTGATATCAATGGCGTTAATATCTTTGTCGTGTGCCTTTCTTGTATAGGCTGCTCTTATTGTCGTCTTGGCCCTTTGCACTGGCTCTCGAGGTATCTCCCACTTTTTAACAGTCTGATCAGAAGACCCAGTAACGAGGAATGATGGTGGGTGATTCAACGGATCAGAATGGGCCTTGGAGCCTTCGACTGGTCGGCTCCGAGGCAGCGCCACTGCCGTGACAGACTCGGCATGTCCCGAAAATGTCGCCCAACAAGTGTACGAGTTATTAGCAGGGTCTATTCTCCATAACTTTGCCTCCCTGTCTTTGGCGCCGGTGGCAACCCAATGTCCAGACCAATCCACATCGAGGGAGAGAATTATATCTTCGTGCCCCTTGAGGAGAGCAATGTCCTGGCCGAAATACTCGGAAGACACTAGGGGTTGCAGTCCAGGCGCAGGTTCAGTCACCGAGACTATCCGGATATCTTCGGAATTCGTCGCCAAAGCTAGCGCAGAATGATCAGGAAGAAGATAGCGCAGGTCGATGATGTCGTCGTGAGTACCCGAGATTCGGCGGAACGGTTCAGGAGGCGCTATTTGGGATGAGGTGTGGACATCGCTAGGAACGTTAAACAGCGACAAGGTGTGGTCGACTTGAACACAAACGATAAATGGCAGTTCTGGATGGTAGAAACTTGCAACGAAAGCTTCGACCTCGGGGCTTGGTGCTTGTTCTTTTGTGAGCTCCTGGCCGTTCTCCGTGTTCCATACACGTAAACGCCCGTTTGACCCAGCAGTATAAGTGAGCTGGCCGTCCCCAATAAAACCAACCCCTTCCACGAGTTCAAAACAGGGCGTCACCTTGCGCACTTTCCAGGACTTCGTATCCCACCACCGAATCGTTTTGTCTCTGCCGGCGGTCACTAGAATATTTTGAGTGGGACAGTAATCCAGGCCCCGAACGTCAGAAACGTGGGAGTCAAGATTTGCTACGACGCTCCTCTTGTGCAAGTCCCATATCCGGACCTTTCCATCCTGACTTCCTGATGCCAGCCGGAATCTCGCCGTCGATGGCACCTCTTCGCTCTCGGCGTCAATCTCGGACCCGAACGTTTTCCTTTTCTTATTCTCCTTAGAGACACCGGCTTCCGGTGATTTCCCGGCGAGTTCGAAGAAATGGAGGGCGGATACAAGCACGCTCGGACCTCGGAAGGTATGTGTGACATAGCCGCCGTTGATATCCCAGACCTTGATAGAGCCGTCTGTTCCTCCCGTTGCAAGAAGCGTGCTAGTTCGATCGACGGCCAGAACGAGGACCGGGGTGGTATGAGGTTTTAATGTGCGTATTAGTTGAGGTTCTATCGAGTCGCTTGTCCTTTTCAGGGAGTATATTCGCATGGCCTGCGAGCGGGAGCATATTATGAGGTGGGATCCAGACGGTGTTACTGTAGTCAAATGAGCATCGGCGTATGCAAATCAAGGGGTACCGTAGAGAGCTTACATGTCAAGGTAGATATTAGTTCGCCATCCTGTACGAGGAATACGGGTTAGTTCTAGAGTCGCCAATTGCATGGAAAGGGAAACGAGAATATACTGACTCCCTCGACTGTCGTGATGTGCTTCCCGGTCTTTATGTCAGTCAAGACCGCATCCTCGCCCAGCGTTGTCGCAAGAATTCGTGCACCATTCTCCAACGCGATAGAGCCGCCGGTGAAAATAGGACGAATGACTTCGCTTGCGTCGAAGGTTGTCTTGAAAGGCGCCTTGTTGGCCATCTTTGGAAATTGACAGGAAGCACCTATAAGTTGGCTTGCTCTTGTCGTCTCATTGTAATTTTTTGTAGTTGAAGAGTCAAGAAATTTTGATGAAGCGATAACGATAAGAAATTTTAATGCAAGTAAGCTGTACCTAACGTAGCAGCGTAGTAGCAGCCGCAGCTACCTTGCTAGGCCGATCATCTGCTGGAAAGCACCCCGCCAGCCCGCCTAACCGCCAAGTTTTAGTGGTCAGAGCTTGTCACCCAGTTACCTCGTTACTTGACTGGCTAGGAGCTGGCTAGGACCTGACTAGAACCTGACTGAGCCTCTTCATCAACAATCATTTTCCATATTCCATGTCCTCTTCCTCTTCATATGCTAATAAAGGGCCAGAGTACGTTCATACATAATCCGTACCATATTCCATGGTGAAAACCCGTACCGCATTCTATGGTGAATACCTAAGCCGCCAACTCTTTATGCGCCAGACGCGCCTCATCTCACGATGGGCCGGCTTGAACCTCTTACGTCCCTAGCCCTAGTAAGCATCCATCTCTATCTTCTTTGAGCAGCCCCGGCTCACAGTTTCTATAGGGGCGATCTCCTTACGATGACGCTGTGCCGGGAGAGGGCGAGGCTGATCCTCATGAGCCCGAAAAGAAGTACGATGGGACAGGGCGTATCGTCAATCCCTCGACCAAAAAGATCATCAAGGATGTTATACGCGCCCATAACGAAGTAATGCAAGTCATTGGAGTCGCCGAGCATGAGAGTGGTGAAAATAGCCTCGCCGACCTAGAGACGACCAAGATGTATCACGACTATGAGACCGATACAGGCAACACATTATACCAGATCGGTAGCAGTCTGGGAATAGTGGGCACTTGGGGCGTTCTAAGCATACGACGCCGTATCTTGGTGAGCTACGCTTTACCAATGTGATCTTCAGAGATGCTGACATCTCGACAGGTGTACAAGAAGAGCGCCGACGTCTCATTCCTTCGTCTGTTGCAAACCGAGTACAACAGTCATTCCCTTTTCAGATCACTCCTTGCTGGCTACCCCAGTAACCTTGTCAAAGATGGACTACACGTGGCAGCTAGGAACACAAGGCGCCCGTGGTAGGCCTAGCATTTCACTTATTCACGAGCGAAGCTAATGTTTCCCAGGGTCCATGGTATAATCCATTACGTCCGGTTTCACTTACAGATATTCCTCACTATGCAGCGTTTAGACTTGATCCCAGCGTCTCGCTGGCTTCCCGGCATCACATTCTTCATACCCTTCTCCAGCTCGTCGCCGTTCTCTGCACCGCCACTGCCTGCATCATTCGACATCTCGAGCGTCTCCAGTTGGGCTGCCCAACTCATTGCAAATCTTGCTCCCTACGCCTCATTCTATGTCTACGGCGTTATCTTGCATGTGGTGTGCTATATTGCGAGGCTCTACATAAGAGAACGCCTCCCACGGCCATACCCCAGCAGCCGCGTATTACCACAGCCTGTACCAGAATCACCGACTCTGGGGACAGCCGAGCCAGAGATGATGCATCAAAGCGAAGAGACTGTACATCAAATCGGAGAGACTGTACACCAGAGCGAAGAGACTGTATATCAACCGGCCGAAGACGATGCTCCCACTTCGCTGGCGCTAGACGCTCCCTCTAGTGGTGAGCCTATCCCGGTTGGAACGATCAGGAGACAGAGCACAATTTCGAGCCGGGGCGGGGAGGACTACGGGACTGACGACGAAGAGTCGGAGATGGTCAACCCTACACTCATTAGCTTTGATGTGGACACCAGCGACTCTACGGAACCGTCAAGCGGTGTTTGGTCGGCCGAGCTGCGGCCAACATACGCAGGGGACTTGCGGCAGCAGCCTAAGGAAACACCCGTGTATATCAACAACCCCTTGACTAATCTTCCCAGCAGACTTGCGGCGGATATCCTTGCTCAGTTCGCCGCCAACATTTCAACTGTAGTGCTAGAGTCCCACACACTCCCGTTCATAGCCAGAGCTTTTGCGAGCAAAAGAGGCCTCCCATACGGCGACATGGTTGGAGGGGGCCTTCTAGGTGGCCTAACATGGCAGCGTGCCTTCAATGTTATCCGGTTGGATATCGTTAGGCTGCTTATCTTTGGGGAGGTATGGGGCCTCACCACCATGCTGTCGCAATGGTTGCATGTCAGCGAGGAGGAGTGGAAGTTAATGCAAAAGGAGAATGAAGAAGAGAAAGCGATGTGCCTTCTTAATTAGGGGTTCGTCACGGTCGACCCGAAGGCCACTCGGCAACACTGAGCATCGGGGGAAGGTCATGAACATGGGCGGATGCGTCCTATCAGGCAGCGGCGGTTCGAGAACGGCACCGAGCGGCTATCGTGGTCGTTTATCGCGTTTATATTGCATAGGCGACTGGTCGGCGACACTTTCATTGGCGGATGGACTGGTATGATACCAATTTGATTGGGAGTAAGGCAGGAATTGCAGTTTAGAGACTCGATGGGGTGGCTAGCTCAGGCAAGTAGCAATTCGAAGCTCTATCGGGTATTCATTTCACATGGTGTAAATCCGATGCCATGATTATATCCAGGCGGGGGCTGCTACGGTATCATTTCGAGGCCGGCGATCCCAACTTCCAAATATCGAACAGCCATAGGGAGTCCGGTATTTCAGAGCGGAACGTTGTTGTCAAGCCTTCTCACCTATGCAGAGCAGCTGTTAAGCTTCGATGCAGAGAATGCCGAGAAGACGGATCTAATAGGGGCAGGTAGATCGTCTGGAGGTTGGTCTCCTCCAACTGCAACCCCAACCCGCGAGAAGATATCGGAGGGTTAGGCGAGTCCAGGGCGATCGAAAACATCTTAATATATACATAGGCAAAGTCGAATTCCGATGGAGACACCGCATGGACAACTCGGCATGAGCTTACGACGGCTCTCTGGCCCTTTTCTGCCGGCATCCCGCTGGGAGGGAGATCATCTTTTTCTCTTCTCATTGTCGGTCTGGAAAAATTGGAGAGATGGGATTGCCGTGTCTTGAAATTGCTTTTTTCTTATTTCGTCGACAGCTGAGCTCATCCACCGGCTAAGTGTAAAGGTCTCCAGAGCTGTTCTTTACCTATCTCGAATGCCTCCCACGCGGTAGATGTCGTCTGCAGGGCTCGCTCACAACTACCTACCGAAACTGCCAGCGTTGGAATCCACTGCTATCTATACGCGTAGAAGCTGCGGATTCCTCGGCCGATCGTAGTCAAAGAACCGGACGGCAAGTCGACGTGGCTGCAGCATCGTGCCGGTACTTCTCTTTCTATTATAGATGCAATATAGGTCGCTACCTCTTACTGCGTGAGAATCCTAGCCCACGTGGTTTGCTTGGCCAGAAGAGTGCTACCATGGATCCGGAACACGAGTTGCTGCTGGCTCCTGGCTCCTGGCTAAGAACAAAGATGCCAAAGAGCCGAACTACGATAGCATCTCTTAAGCCTACCTCCTAAACCATACGGCAGGACAAGACACTTGCGAATCTATCGCTTGTCATACCTGAGTCCTTTCACGGACAGTGAGCTACGATATATGCACTTCCGGGAATGATTCGGCATTCCACCTTTCCCCGACATGCCGACTTCCGACATGTCTCTCACCGGGCCAGCCCGAGATGTTCTATGTTCTGCGTGTGGATGAAGCCCGATATCCGGCGGTTGCCAAAAATTCTTTATTCTCGAGTGACACGGCATCTAAGGCCTCCGGCTCCGGAAGCGGGAGGGTACTCTAGAAACAGCCTTTCTTTCGAGAACTTGATTTCAATTCAAGTCAGTGGTAGATCACCTTCTAGAGCTTTCGGAGGTGTGATCACGAGGGGCCTGCCGACATCAGATTTTCGCAATGTCTTTCTTCTCATTGGCGCAGGTCCACGTTGACAATTACATATTCCCGGCCTGCGCTTGATGGACGAGTGAGAGAAGAGATGTACATGGCAGGGTAATAATTCGGACCAATTGCTACTTGGAGAGAAAAAATGATAGTTCAGATATTGAGAAAAGCAGGTATGTAGAAGGCGGGAGCGGGAGCTGGCCTTAGGATAGGCAGCCTTGGGTAGGCCCAGTCTGGAATCCCTTCCATATGCACGGTCGATCCTACAGGCATGTGGCGTGACTTCGTGAATCATGAATGTCTGCTTGGAGCTGAGATCACACGTTATACCAGATCGGGGCATCCGCATATGCTCGCAGTGCGCCTCGCCCGCGTATAGCCATCGCGGAGGGCGAGAGTCCCAAGTGGTGAGAACTGGACGTAAAAAAAAGACAAAGACATGACCTCAGCTTGCTTCAACCCTTGCCATCACTAAGCCTTTCGAGTAAGGGGAAACAGAAGACGCTTCAAAGCTTGAGATGTGTCTTGAATAAGGTGCTGGGGTGCCTGGGGTGCCTGGCGCAGATCGGACAAGAGGGAGGATTTCACATGAAGACAGCTTGCGGGGCCCCAGGAAAAAAAAAATACTTCAGGTCTCGCCACCACACATCTCAGATCCGGGGTTGGTGATGGGAACGACGCCGGCCAAGCAGCCAAGCCAGCTTGACTACATGCCTAACGCGTTATTACGCCTTAGCTCTCGAGGCCGCTGTCACGCACTGCGGAGTAACCTAGCCTTGAAGAGCTACTCCAGGTCGTCCCCATGATTTTGATATCTCTGAATCAAGCGTCTAGAACGAAATGGTCGTTTCGGAATAGTTTCTACGGATTCAAATTAGTACAGTATATAGGTACCTCATACCTAACGCTTCAAAACCCAAAGAGTCGGTGAAGACCTGATGAACTAATTGATTCACCGGTAATTGTTCACTTAGCTCAAGCACAGAAGTTCCATGTTATCCAAGAGCTAGGCGAAGTAGGCTCGATAGGTAGGCCTGTTAGGTCAGGTAGCTGTAAGATGGGCACTAGATTCGTATTGAGAAGACTCCTCTCGTCCGGGGTCTTCTCCGCATTCGAAGGTCATCAATTAGTTGTACCACAAGATGTAGTTAGCATCGCTTAACAGCACCCGAAGCAGCGGGACCAGGACCGCGACTACTTAATCGCCAACCAGAGTCATGGCTGGAGAGATGGGCAGACGATGCCAGCGAGGTCGGGGTCCCCGTCGGACCGTAGCGTGGGTTTCGTCGACTATCGCTGTCGACCGCCCGTCCGGTGCTGCTCTGCGGTGCGGTGGCTTTCCTCCTACTCACGGTCTAGCCCCGAGTTCCCTTTGTCGATGTTAGCATCGGATACCTGGAAAAAAAGATCTCGATCCATTCCGCCGCTGATTTCGTATTTGCGTCAGCGAAGCCCATGAAACATATGGCGTGAGACCAAGAAAAAAAAAAGGTAAGAAAAAAAATCGGTGCTCATGAGGGTCTCGCGAGCTCAGTCGTCAGCATTGCGTCCCGAACCAGAATACCGGCGTTCCCTTTGGGGAAGCCAAGACGATCGAGACGACTTGGGGGTTGCGCCTTTGGTCCGATAAACGATAGGCGACGGTGGGGAAGGCGCAAAGCGGAGCGGCGAAGAGCTGAGTAAGAAGGTGGACATCTCCGGAGTACGAAGTACATTACTATATATTCAAAGACTGCTACATAGTTCTGCCGCCTGGCCCAGACGATGTATCCATTATATACGTGAAGCTGGGAAAGATACGGGATTGCGTAATCTGAGGCTAACGATGATCGAGGTATCGTTGCATTCGATGTTCTGCGGTGGGCTGCCATTGGCCGCTGGCTGGGGGTTGGGGGAATATTTCACCCGTCTTTGTCTCGCAGTTACATTTTATGCCGACTAGCTCGATTTATCTTCTTCTCGTCTCCCTCATCATGTCGTCTTCAAGTATCATCTTTTAAGGTACGGAATTACCCTTTCTGCATGTCGAGAACAGGAATAAGGTACTTTGAACCCTGCGGCATGTAGTGACACGGCGCTGCCCACGCCACAGACCCTGGGACAGAGATCGTGACCTTGAAAAAAATTTAATGGCTGATACGTCACATTCTTACTATCGTGTCCCGGCCGTGACCAGACCCAATTCGAAGATATACATGTATAATACATGTACGTACATACACTGTAGTACACAGATACGGCACGTACCTTGTGTACTATGTAGCAGCATGTTGTATGTACGTAAACGCGTACACGTACCCGTTTTTAAAAGGGAGGGAAATTTATTCGACCAACCGCCAATGCCGTTGTCCATATTTCAAACTAGCCTCCGAATCCGGTCCAGCGATCGAATATGGGATAGACAGGTCCTATTTATGTGACTGGTGACTGGAGACTGCGAATTACCTCGAGCACGAGTCCCACTTGGACCGAACTGGCACGCATCTGGCACGCTTTTGGCACCGCACGCCAGTCACTCATGCGGCATTGCTCATGACTATGCGAACAGCTCCTAAAGCACTCTAGTCTCGTCCGAATGTGATCCAACCAGCACCTCCCCAGGGCATGTAATACATACCTAGGTCTAGGCTGACGGGCTACGGTGACGAGATCATCACCGATAATACCCCTGACTACTTCACTGCTCTGGCATCCCAGTATTTACCGCCGACTTCCGCATGGGGTCGCAGACGTCTGCGTCTTGCATTCTGCATCATGCAAAACCACAGAGGTGCGGATTTTGCCATACGGGCTGCACAATACTACATGGCTACACATCGTGGACGTGGGACGGGCCTTACTCGGATCTTTCTCTCTCGGTGGACCGGGCGAACGGCCGCAAAGCGTATCTGTTCCTTACTGTCCCCATGCCTATCCATGTTCCATCCATGCTGCGAGGTATCCATCGATGCCAGGGACGCCATTTTTCGCATATCCCGATTAGGATGGATAGCGCCTATCTTGCCGGGCTCAACTCTGCTGGTTACGACAGAATTTTATCTAGGTACGTCTTCTCGCACTGCAACCTGCTTTGATTTCTCTTTTTAATTGACCGTCGCTCTTATCCACCGCCATCAAAGCATAATAACGGTAGTTGACACGTAAGGGCTCTTGAGAACCACACTTCCTCCACCTTGGTCGCTTATAGCTGACTCAAGGTCGTGGGTATTTTAGGCAATTGTGCGTAGGCTCGCGTGGCTGGCTAAGCCTCGTCGAGACTAGAGGAATTGGCAGTGTGATGCAATCCAAGCTGAAGAGAACCAGCGAATTGGTACTAGTTAGCTACTGTAGCGTATCGTGATGATTGGCTCCTCCGCAGTTCCAAGACTGAGGGGAGCCTGTGCTATACATACGCCAATGTATAAACCTGGATCATAAGCCAGCGTCTACGAACCATCGTGATCCTGGGAGGTAGTGAAATCCCAGGGCCAGGGTCTGAACAGAAGAGGGAACTTGGGAAAGAAGTCGATTTCCATTCCCCCAGATTCCAAGCGGTGAAAAAGAAGACGACGATTGGCTGCTAGCTCGGAGCCGTCGAACAAACGACTAAGATGGGAAGCGTATCACTTTCGTCCTGACCGACAAATCATGCCCAGTTCTGGCCGAGCTGGGGCTCTCGAGATACTGTGGTACATATTACATACGTAGACGTAGGTACGGTACTGATGTAAGTCTTTGAAAGAGGATCATCGAAGGTCTCGAGTGTCGAGGTCACAAGGATGACGAGGCTACCGCCCCAAGGTCTTTGACCCAAGTGTGGGCATGTGAGAAGGCCGTTGTATCGTTCTAACGTTAGTTTCACGAACGCATTCCTGGCTGAGGCCAATGGCAGGACAGGCACGAGAACGCTTATTATGGGGAAAGCTCGTAGCTAGGTTTTCGCAAGGATTACATGCAGGTTTAATAGACCCCGAATAACGAATTCTGTCGGGAATCTGATGGACCGGCAACTTTTCCCAGTGAGGTACAGCACTCATTTATGACGGCCGCGGTAGGCATGTAAGAGGTTATGTATTGCTACCGAGCTACGACGTACGCGGACGTACGTACATACATACATACATGGAGCGAGTATGCTATGCCTTGCCGTGCCCAGGTCAAGGTAGGATGTATGTAGTAGTAGTAGTAGCAGTAGTAACAATGGGAAATATACCTAGCATACATAATACCCATTACTCCCCCCACCAATATCCACCTCCACAGTCCCGTCTTGCCCGTCCACTATCCACCCCGTCTTCTTTCTTCCTTTCCCGATTCCAATTCCTTAGTTCTTCTCATGTCCAAACTCCAAAGGTTACGCTTACAAGTTGTTGTCCGGTGCGGAAGTTCAAGGCGGGAGAGAAGATCCTCCCCCGTTAGTCTCGTCGCCGCAACCATCGACGATCAGAGGCCACTCGCAGCTAGTCTCGCCTCGTGACTTACACGGCACGCTCTGGGTGTTTTCGCCTTCACAGCTCTAAGCTCTACCGAAGCTCACTTAGAATACCTGGCATAAGATATCTATTGCTCGAAAAAGGCCTGTCTTGTTTACTCGTTCTGAGTTTCGTGAGGAAACGGGAGACTTGCGTCCTGTCCGGAAAGACCCCTTAGCAAGATGGCTTCAGAAGAAATCCACCGGCGCGGCTCGCTCGAGGAACAGGTCGACGACTCGATGGAGGGTATTACTACGATGGACACATCCTCGCCCAAGCCGGAGGACACGGCCAACTCGGCAGAGTCGAATGCACAGTCTAAGAAGCGATCCGCGTCGACTTCGGAACCCAATGGCACGACAAAGGTGACCAAGCGGCGGGCGGCACGGGCCTGCATAAGCTGCAGGTCTAGGAAAGTAAGATGCGATGTCGTCGAGGGGGCACCGTGTGGGAATTGCAGATGGGACAACGTGGAATGCGTCGTCCAGGAAAGCCGGCGTAGAAGGTGAGTTACTACATCCGCACACTCCAACTGCAACCTACACTCATCTTGCTCGTCTTCTCTCTGCCTATCTCTCGGTGTCTCCGTCTCCGTCTCTCTCCTTCTCACTCTCCCTCTCTCTGTCCCTCTCTCATCCCTTTTCCCACGCTCTCACTTTCACATACACGTATCTGCACTCATACACCTGCGTGTTCGTTACCATTGAGATCGCTTTACTGTCTGGTGATTCGATCTTGATTGCGTCATGCTCCAATTGCCTTCCTCGTTGAGCTCCAATCCGATCAGATCTCCAACTGCTTAGCACCTCTCTCACACGTTTTATTGCGGCGAAACTTACACCCCTGTCATTATTTCGCGTGTTACAGGAAGAATCTTTTCCATCCGAATTCGTCTACTCCTCAGAGCGCGGTCCCGCAGACTGCCGAGGCACGACTGAGAGCGAAGCCTGCTACCCCCGTGGCCATCGCTTCTGCAGCAGCGCCGGCACGTCGTGCTAGCGAGGTCACCCAAGCATCATCAAACGGTAATGATGTAAACGCCGCTTCGGGGTCCATCTTGGACGGCAGCTTAGACGGTCACGTTCCTCATTTGCTATGTAGGTGACGCTAGTGGACACCCCCCCCTCCCCCTCTCTCCCTCTCCTGTCCTAGGAATTTCACATGCCAGAAACCGTCAGCTTAGCCTGTCAGCAAGCTGTCGGACTTTTACTCTTGACCATCTCGACTTACATGTGCTTCAGATCAACGATCCGGCCTGCGACCTGACCCGATATTGTCGTCCACCCTCCAGGCCAGCAACAATGGATCGAGATATCCCAGCATCTGGCCGAATCCTAACACGTGCCAGAACACGAGCCCGATCGTGGGCGCCGGGGCGCTGAGGACAGCGCAGTTCCTCAACTCGCTCGAGGAACCGGATGCATCTTCGCAACTGCCCGCATTCATCCGGCCGCTTCCGGCCAAGATCGCTCCGGAAGATGTCACCTATCTTCACACCAAGGGCGCGCTGTCCCTGCCCAGCCTCACCCTCCAGAACGCCTTACTCAGCGCCTACGTAGAGTACGTCCACCCGTACATGCCTCTCATAGAGCTGCACGATTACCTGAGCCTCATCAACGCCCGAGATGGCGTGTACGGCCAGACGAGTCTGTTCCTGTACCAGTGTGTCATGTTTGCCGCGACTGCTTTCGTCGATGTCAAGTACTTGAAGGACGCCGGTTATGCCAGCAGGAAAGCTGCTCGAAGGGAGTTCTTTTACAAGGCCAGGGTAAGATTGACTCCTACTCCAGCGTGCATGCAGGTCTTGATGTTAACGGAATATAGCTTTTATATGATTTCGACTACGAGAGCGACCGTCTCATCCTCGTACAGGGGCTCCTGCTAATGACATATTGGTATGAGACGCCGGACGACCAGAAGGATACGTGGCACTGGATGGGGGTTGCTATCTCGCTGGCACATACCATCGGCCTACACCGAAACCCGGCCAACACCAACATGTCGCCTCGAAAGCAGAAGCTGTGGAAAAGGATATGGTGGTCATGTTTCATGCGGGATCGCCTAATAGCCCTAGGCATGCGTCGACCGACACGTATAAAGGACGAGGATTTCGACGTCCCGATGTTAGACGAGAACGACTTCGAGATCGAGCCCCTGGCAGACGAAATCCTGATCATCGGCCCCGAATGCACGCTGATGCGCGACGTCCTGATGCAGCAAGAGCTCGCCCTGATGTGCATCTCCAAGGCCAAGCTTTGCCTCTGCATCAGCCGCATGCTGAAGGCGCAGTACTCGGTCTTGATCAGAGACAAGTCGCGGGCGGAGAACACGACGAACAGCACCATGATGCTGTTCCCCAACAAGCAGCTCGACAACGTGGAGAGCGTCAGCAGCTGCGACCTGGAACTCATGGCGTGGGTGCAGTCGCTTCCCGCCTGCTGCCAGTACAGGCCGCTGTCGGCACTGGACCTCAAGAACGGCCGGGCCACGATCGCGGTGCAGCGCAACCTGCTGCACATGGTGTACTACACGACGATATCGGCGCTGCACCGGCCGCAGTTCCTGCCGTCGTCGCCGACGCACGCGCCGCAGACGTCGGCGCAGGTGCAGGACATGTCGCGGACGCGGGTGCGGGAGGCGGCGGCGCAGATCACGCGCATGGTGGCCGAGCTGCACACGTGCCGGCTGGAGAAGTACCTGCCGACGACGGGCGTCACCGTGATCCTGCCCGCCATGATCATCCACCTGCTTGAGATGAAGAACCCGCTGCCGCACCCCCGCGAGGTCGCCATGCGCGGCTTCAAGCAGTGCATGAAGGTCATGGAGCGCCTGCGCGACATCTACGCCGCCGCCGACTACGCCGTCGCCTTCCTCGACGCCGCCCTCCGCAAGGCCGCCATCGATCTCCAGCAGGCCGCCGCCGCCCAGCAACAACAACAGCAGCAGCAGCAGCAGCAGCAGCAGGGCTTCGGAGGTAACAGCGCTAGCAGCGTCATCGGCAACATCAAGACGAACCTGTCGCAGTTCGCCGCCAACGCCACCACGACGGCGAGCAACATGGCAACGCCGCCGCCCGAGAACGCGCCGTACGCGACGACGCAAGAGGCGGCGGCCGGCCTGTTCCCGAAACCGCAACAGCAGCAGCAGTCGTCGCTGTCGCAGCCGTTCGTGCCGCCCGTCGACCTGATGGCGGTGTCGGCGGTGCAGTCGCCGCCGCACACGGAGAAGGAGGTGCCGACGCCGAGCGCGAGCGGGTCGTCGGACGGCGGGCACGCGGGCGCGCTGGACCTCGAGATGGACTTTGGCAGCCTCGACGACCACGACGAGTTCGACTGGAACGCGCTCACGGGCACCAACATCGACTTCGACCAGTGGCTGCAGTTCCCCGGCGAGGGCGCCAAGACCGCGACGACGGCTGGCGCTGGTGCCGGTGCTGGTGCTGGTGGAGATGTGGGCGCCGGGCTCGTGACTATGAGCGACATCGACGGGTCGGCTAACTTTAACATGGGGCTGCTTGATACTGTCGGGCAGGACGTTGTTCCTTGAAGACAGACGGATGCGGTACATGACTTTGACGATCTGAGACGAGGCTATGCGGTTTTGGTTTGTTTTTCTTGGGCCTAGTCTTGGGTGTTGCTGGCGGAAGAGGTTTTGCTTCTTCTTCTGGCCCGCGGCTTCGATGGAGTTGGGACATTGTTTTGTTTCATTTTCCTTGTCTATCACGGTATATAAGGTACCTATTACATACACCTGCCTATCTACAGGTGCGTACATAGACGCGGGTACGGACACGGACACGGACACGGACACGGGGGGAAGGCAAATTCGCGATTGGGGGGGCGTTTTTGGGGGAGTTGCACGATCCAAATTCAAAAAGTTTTGGACAGCTTTTTCACGAGGGAGGTCAATACTTGTGTTTTCTATACCCCCATTTGATGAGCTGGTATGGAATAGGGGGTTGGTCTGGTTGGTGTTCAGTTTTCCCGTTCACGTAGACATACCTAGACATTGGACATTTTAGAATCGGACTTTGTTTTATCATCTGACGTCGTGTCTTGAACTTGAGTCTCTTGCGATTTAGATTAGTGTGTACTCGATTCTCCCTAGATAAGGACCTAGTGTACTCGACTCCCTTCCCAGGTTACATATGAATAGCATGTACTCGTCGAGATAGTCCATAAGTCTTGTGTGAAGTCCAGGTCGAAGTCGAGGCAGACCGGGACTCTTGCTAATTTTACATAGTCCCGGGTATTGATCTACAAATCTCGTCTGTGCGACCTAGCAATTCGTCAGGACCCTGGCTCGCGGAAGAGGCTCATCTCAAATCGGCTGGTCGACAGGGGACCAACTACTGCACATCATTTGATCATTTTGCCTCCTATGCAGCTAAAGATAGCTGAAGATACAGAAGCAGACAAGATTGACTCTTGCCTCGATTACCAGGCTCACAGGGAATTCATTATAATGATGTTGTATTACGTCTAAGAAGCTGGGGGTTACCTAACAGCTGCCGAGCTGTGTTGCCTCACTTCCTATCAATCTAAATTACCAGCCCCGTCAGCTCACATATACGCGGTATACTTGGCATATATAATATTGATGCTTTTTCAGCCATGGTCCGAGTCTTGCCTTTTCCAAAATTATTATGAGATATGTCTCGGCCGTCCCCCCTCTTCGGCCCCTTTACATAGCCCTACACATAGTCGTCTCTATAGTATGTCGATAGATATCATGACTTAGCTTGCGTTAAGAGGGGTGAGAGTGAGGCAAATTATAAGGAGCCCTCAATAAAGCTGATTAGCTGCTGCACGTTTTAATGAGCTTTGTTTTGGGGGGAGAGGGGTGCTGAGAGGGGGCAGAGGGCCGGCTTAGGTCAATGTGGTTAGCGTTAAATAGTGGTTGCCGTGGCGCTAGGTTAGCGAGGGTTCGCACCTATTGTTTAGTGCGGGATTAGCTGTTAGGGTCTACCTGGGCCTACCTAGACCTGCTAGACCTACCAGCCTGCCAACGTGCTACGTAGACCTGGCAGACCTGGCAGACCTAGCAGACCTACCTGGCACCCGGTAAAGACTGACCGTGTTCTGGCGCTCTAATGTTTCGCCAAATACGAAACGGCCATCGACTCCATTCACTCATCGACTTCTTTTTGCTCTTCTTTTTCCTTCGCGTCCAACTTTCAACTTGGCAAAGCCTTAGCATCTTTCTCATTCGTTTCTTCTTTTTTTTTATCCCCTTCTTTCAATTCATCGGCGCTCATCAATCAGGTGTCCGTTGCGCTTCTTGTTCTTCTTTGCTCTTTATTTTCTTTTTTTTTTTTTCCCGTACCTAGATAGTAACATACGTATAAACCGTACGTCACCCCCGTAATCCGTCGCTCCTTAAAGACACGAAAGAGAACGAACGCACGAAGTGTCCTGATACCCACTCGTCACACCCGTCGCCAATGGTGATGGATTAGAGACAAACTACCACTCCATCCCGAATCTTCGAACCTATCAAAGCTCTCTAGCTGGTTGCCTGCTCGTTACCTCAGAAGCAGCTGTCTCGGTTGCCTCAGCCCAGACATTTCTGCAGGTAGCCCAAAGAAACCGAAACCCTTCTTTGAGCAGCCAACCTCCTACCGCTTGTTTAGTTTTCTAGAATCGCGACGACCTACCCGGACATCGCCCCTGCGCTGTATCACAACAAGGAATCGAAGGAACTCGCGGGAGGGCGCACAAGGAGCTTAGGCACAACATTCGGGGGCAGGAGGGAGATGCGATTTTGCAAACCAAAGATCCAACCGCCATCGCCTCCCGCCATGGAAGACCGTCCCTAACTCACCGTCCATCTCCACCTATTCGTGTCGACAGGTCACTTCTGAGCTGGATATGCCTGCTCGGACTGCACCTCGCACAGATTCCCGGATACTAACCCACAGCAATCAAACATGGCCGACCTACAACGCGCACCTACGCCCACCGGGTCGCGGAGCGCCGTTCGACGAGCCCTTCGCACCAGTTCCCAGTCCCCGTCCCGTTCCCAGCATCGCCTAGGCGACGATCTTCTATCCCGACTTACTCCGAATGCCGCAGTGGAGGCCCTCCGATCGCCCACCGGGGCTCTGAAGATATGCATGGACCAAGCGTCGGCCTCGGAGCAAGCTTTTGCTATGAGGACCGCAATTGCCTCCAAGAACATACGCGAGTGGCTCGAGGAGCTCTCTGGCTGGCTCTGGCCGAGAAATAGTGGTTCTGCTGGTTTTGAGATGCCTCCTGCTAAGAGACGGAAGCTGTCTCAACCCGAACTCGAGACGCAGGATACCGACGAGAAAGACAAATCGACCAAATCCGACACGACGCTCGATGGCGAATATTTCGGTAGTCTTCCTGCGGCCATCGTTGATCACTACGAGAAGCGAACGGACCAGATCCAGCGTGATGTGGATGACCTAGATCTGGAGGAGATTAAGAACCAAGTTCTACACAGTCACATTCTCCCGCTATCGCGACCCGGTAGTCCCTTTTCCGAAGGCGGTCGCTCCGCCGCGTCAACCTCCCTGTTTGCCAGGATGGAGGACCTCACCGCAGTCGTTACATCGGTTACCGTCCAGGCCTTGCCAAATCTTGCCAGGTTATTGAGGCTTCTCAATACGTGGAATATGCGGTTGCTTGTTTTGCGAAAAGTCCCATCGCTACTCCAAATGATGACCGATGCCGAGATAGCTCTAAGTTCTGGTTGGACCGCCATTGAGCCGGAATCGAAGGATAGCCCTACAAAGTCCGATGTACGCGAAGGAAACAACGGAGAGGAAGAGTCTCTTGCACTGTCTAGAAAGGATTTCGACGTCATGAAGCGTATCATACAGCAGAAGGTTACGAAGCCAGGTCAAGCCTTAGATTCCATGCTTGACCTTTTGGAGGGATCATCAGACACTCTGCCAGACCAATGGCTAGATGAGTTAGAGGCTCTGGAGCGCGACTATGCGCTGTGGGAAACAACTGCGGAGCGAAGGGTCAGAATGGGCGAGAGCTCAAGCTTGTTCGAGGTGTCTCCTAAGCCTATTCTTCGAGTAGAGCCTGAAACTCCTCGCCCGAAGATCCAGGTACATCGTCCAAGCCCGACGAAAGAAGTACCCGACTCACCCGGCTCACCTGACGTGTCGCAATTTGCATCACCTCCGATGCCGCTCGACCATTCTCCAGACGGTAAAGCAAACAGGGGATTGCACACATCTAGCCCCGAGACGAACAACGTTGCAACACACCAGCGTGGCACTGATTCGGAGACTGAAGATGAGGACATGAGCTTCAGCTACGATGGCGCTTCAGAGAAACGAGCTCCGCTGGCCAAACCTGCTGCCTCCAAGTCAGCATCGGTTGGTCCGTTGTCTAACCCTCCGCGTCTACCTCGCCCGACGCAATCTGTTAGCCAGGTACACGACTTATCCGATAACGTACGGACGACGAACGAAAACACTGCCCCTGTCTTGGGTGAAGTGGACCGAAATATAATCCGCAACTCGCAGGAGTCCAAGAAACATGATAGGAGAGAGCCCATTTTGGCTGATGAGCCAGAAGTGTCTTTTCTAGAGCCTTCAGTCTTGGAGCCGGTTGACGAGGAAGGAGAGGAGCCCCAGCTGCCGCCTGCACGATTCCCCAAGCGTATTGAGAGTAGGGATTCGCTTGCTTCGACCATCATACACGGCACCTCTGGTGACTTCGTCGACAACTCGGATAATGCGTCTTTCAGAGAAGGGTCCATGGAACCGGATCTGCCACGCTTGCCGGATCCCGACGAGCCATTTTCAAGTGATGCTATCAGCCCACCCAGCTCGCCACCTCTGCGGTACAAGACTCGGTCTACGTCGGTTACCTTCAAGGATGTGCCGGAGGTCAGTACGCTTCCAGAGATGAGTAGTACTCCTCCTCGAAGCCCTCTTGAGCCTCCTGCGATTTTCGATGCGGATACTTCGTTCGAATATGAGAGCCAGATTAGCAGCCCGGGTCGCATGAGCACCGTCAGCTCTACCAGCGAAGACGATCAACTCCAGCAGCAGATTACCGATATCCTGGAGACCATTCCGGCTAAGATCCGTCTGGAAAGGAAACCCCGAGTCAACTTGAACCCACCCGACTTGAATCTCCCCCAACGACCGAAAGCGAAATCAGACATGTCGCGCCGCAGCAACTCTAGCTTGTCTTCGCGAGCCGGAACTCCTTACTCTCGAAGTGGAACTCCCTTTTCTCGAAGCGGAACGCCGTCGTTCATGCTGGCGCCCGCCAAAGACAACCGACCGAGGACCAAGAGCAGCCAAGGAATAAGAGTTTACAACCTGAGTCGATCTACGGGCGAACCTCCGCTGAAGCTACTTATTCGTAGCGTCGGAGACAAGGGAGAACGAGTGATGGTTCGGATTGGTGGCGGATGGGCAGACCTGGGCGAGTACCTGCGGGAGTATGCGGTACATCATAGCTCGCGATCTAAGGGCGAGGGCAAAGTGGACATCAAGGATGCAGCTGCTGCGCCAGGCGGTCTAGGATCTAGTCCGTCAAGCAGGCCCAACTCTGCCCTGGGTTCTCCGATGACGCCCCTTGCAGTCCGGAAGACTAGAAGGAGTCTGGGCGAAGAAGGGGCGCCCAAATACCCGCCGAGGACAGCGTTTCCTACTGCCAGGCGGGAGTCGGAGACACCATCTCCCGAGGCGTTTGGCAGGTCGCGCGAATCGTTGCCGATGGACTGGGACGAGGAAGACAGCGCACTTGGGTTGGCAGGGCCGAAGGGCAAGAAGGTGGACATGAATGACGAGAGCCGAAAATGGGTGGAGAGCGTCAAGGAAAAGGTTCGCATCGCTAGCGGCGAGCGCCCTCCTCCACCCGAGCAACGACTTGACACGAAGTTTGGTGAGATGGGTAGAGTCGGCGGTACGAAACGGCTGTTTAGAAAGAACTAGGAACATCTCTACCGCCCGTGACGTACTTGGCTATGATATCGACAAAACGAAGGAAGCCCTTCGGGGCACGCAGCTATTTCTGGTGAAGAGGAGCAGAGGGGGGGGAAGGGGAAGGAGGAGGAAAATGCCACCAAAAGAACAAGGACAGGATTCAATTTCGGTACAGCATTCCAGGCCGGTGTTCAACGGTATCGAGTTTATAGCAAGCCGCATTGCTGGCTTTTTTCTTTTCTTCACCTACCTCTACCTCCTACGCATTCCAGCACATACTCACGCAAGCACACAAGCTTTTTTTTATTTTTATCTGTTTATCCGTCTGAGCATTGTTTACTCTGCCAATACCCGTTTTTTTTCTCCTTTATTTTATGCTACTCTGAGGAGAGCTAGAATGCTTCACCTTCACCTACCTACTACCTACTCTACAACGAGAAACCATGAATAACAGCTTCTTTTAAACCAAAATGAACCTTGCGTGAGATAAGTGAGGGAAACCTTGCGGTTACCAGTCGGGTTTCCTTGGCTTCATAGAGCCTATACCACGTTCTATGTTTACTTTGTGAATGTACCCTGCCTTGTAACGGATGTTCTCTATATAGGCTGATGGATGGATGGGCGGATGGCGAGCCTGAGGTTCACCGGAGAGCGAGAGCGAGACATGACCTCCATGCTACGATACACGGTTTTCGGTGAGGGAACTGGTGGAATCTACGCTCTCGGGTAGTTACATGCCTGACCTAGCCTGGCCCGGGAGGCATACAGCGGACGGCTTGCGACGGGAACTTGGCTTCGGCCCCGTGATGCTGGCTTGGTCTCACGAGACACTGGGAACTCCCTTTCTCTCGCTTAGATGAGATTCGCCCAGCTAGGCTACAGGTGAACGCGAGGTTCAGCAGGATCCTTGTATCTTTCCAGTCCACGTGCCTAACGGCAAGGCAGATGGTGGTAAGACTGACGGACGAGCTTACTGCTGTAGCAGCGTGGCACCACGGTTAGTAGGCGTATTATAGCCTATTCCCTACACGAAGTCAGAGAAGGACGCCAACGTGACCCCTTAGTACAGTCTGGACTCGCAATGCTCGAGATTGAGATGTACGCTGGGATGGCGGGCGGGCCCGGGGGGACTGGACTATTGAATTGACTGGATAACTACTACGACGGTGATGTTCTGCTCACGGCCTCACTTCATCATACAGATGTACCTCGTCCGCTGGGTGTGCGATGGTCCCTACTTACATTATCTACCCGGTACTCCCCTAACATCTTCTGACCGTGCTCGCACGCAACGCACATGTACGTGTATTGTAGCATATATGTAACAGGCCGTGCCGTTTGCCACGGCAAGCCGGTGGGTCGGTCTTGGATGCCGTCCTACATACCATGTCGTCCCTTGCCTCCTCTCCTTCTCTCGTTTCCCTCTTCCCCATATCGTCTGGCGTCTGGCTTACGCGACAATAAACTCCTCCCTTAGACTTTATCATCATATTGTTGTCTTAGCTTTGTTTACACCCGCTGCTTCGAAACTGCTTGCTTGTTGATAACCCAGGATCCATGCTCCCCCGCGCCCGCTCCGCCGGACAGATGCAGAATCCCATTATCGGCTTCGGGCGTATACATTGCGATGGCCAGGTGCTTGGTGGGGGGTTGGCAAGTTCAGTTCTTCTCGTGTTCGGGTATCTGGTTTGCTGCTGCTATGCCATTGATTCTCAACATTAAGAGTTCCTCTCGTGCATTCGTGTTCATGCTCATCAACCGGCCTGGTACTACAACGGCCCCTCCCACCGAACCCTTCTCATTCCGGGAGTTCAACTGCGATAGACAATGTCTTCTGCACCCTTGATTGCAGATATGGAGATCGCCATTATAGGGAACGTTGAACCGTACCTAAGATTGGCTGTATTACCATCTAACGAGCTTGCTACGTGCCGGGTGTCTATTATCTAGCAGTATTCGGAGTGCTTGGCCGCGATAGACGCTGCGAAAATGAAGGCCCATGTGATGGGTGCCGTAAATGCTCCGGCTTTCTGCCTGCTTCCTTATGATCACCAACATCTGTAACCCGTCGTAAGATCGGGGCACGTCTTTTTCAACAGACGACGTGGATGAGAGGGGCAGAGAAAGCACAGCAGCAGGATAAAGCCATCCTGTCTTGAGTACGCAGAGGTATGACCACATGCTCCAATAGGGATGTATCCCGCTCCCTACCGTACATAGCGTGTATGCCGGTCGAATGTCGTGTTGGAAGATGAGCGTTTGCCACAATGAGGCTCGTGGTGAGGTAGCCATGTCTCCCATCTTTGATGATTCCATGCCGTGTCACAACGCCAGACAAGGCAGCCTCTTTCCTATAGGCGGCATCTTTGACATTCTCGTCCTCGTTTCTGCGTGTTCGACTCGTAATGGGCTAGGTCAGCGTTATGTCATATCTCTAAACAGGCTCCTTAATATACATCATCTTCATTTGTTTTTCCAGTTATCCGTTCAGTACTGGCGCTTCGGCGAGGAGCAGATGTTAGGTATTTTCCCCGCATGGTAAGCAAAGACGTCAATATGCTTGTAATCATATGAGCAAGTTACTTACCCTTCCCATTGCCCCGTGTCTGCCTTCTTCTGGTGGTACTCGCAGCAAGCGAGGAAGTAATTGGCATCTCTCATTCGCGATATTGTGTTGCTCATCTCGAATGTTCAAAGAGGCAATGAGGTAGTGAGTAGATATGTCCCTGGTCACGAAATGTGGCCTGGGGACGCAGACATGTAGGCGTCAGCTACCTATTTGTCGATCTTGAAATGATCCTCAGGGGGAGAGTGACGATTCGGCTTCAGGGTCTGGTGATCGCTCTTCGTTGGCTGTATGAGATTGATTGGGCCGTGTTCTTGTAGCCGGAGCGGTCGACGGCGGCCCTGAGTTAATCGGAAGGGTGTGACGAGATCTGCATATTAAGTATATAGGCTCAAGCGGTAGAGCAGGTGGTGGTGCGACGGCAATATGCGGAAGTGCCCAGATCAGTGTGCGGATCTGCTTTTCTCGGTCAGATAGTCCGTTGTGTTTCTAAGGGATGAGAAATCAAAGTGGCGGCAATCCATTATCTTCCAATGGCGTGAGCCAGCAGAGGTATCTGAGTGTCCGGTCCCAGCGCGGCGGCAGCTCGAATATATTGTGCTGCGCGGACGTCGGGAAGCGCGTCGCGGCGAATAATATTGTGCATGCCATGCTGGAACATGAACCAGAGTTGCATCCGAGGCCCGCGTCAACGTTCCAGAGGCAGAAAGCGGTGCAACTTTGGGTAGCGACCTAGAAGACGTAGATAGAGGACGTTCCCTTGGAGTAGCTGTAAGCACAGCGACACGGGGTGAGACGCCGGAGTTTTCAGCTGCATGCTTAACCCGCAGCGTTGCATCCATCCGCGAACTTGGTAGCCGGACAGGCAATATTAGGTATCTGACAAGTCTCCAAGGTGACAGCAGAGTCCCAACATGTCTCTATCAACGGCATGTGAGACACACGGCATTCGTAGCAGTCGTCTTCCATTCTCGCCGCGGTAAGCTAGATGTCATGGCCGAACTGCAAGTCGCCTTACCGAGTAATGATGCTCAATCTTATCCACTGTTTCTCTGCACACGCCGAGGGCGCATGTAAGAGGGCTATGACGAAACGTGGTGAGATGAGTTTTCTATATGACGCTCTGTTTGAGTTGGCAGGCAAAGCAAGTTGTCGGGAGATTGAGAATTGACAAGTTATCGACCTTCATTCTTGCTGATCGTTCCCCTCTGTGTCTCAAGGTGAGCGACACAGTATTCTCTAGATACGTAGAGGTAGGCAGGTAAACGTCAACAGGCCGATACCCTCGTACGGTACAGTACAGAATATATGCACAAACAATAACTCCATACCTAGGTCGAACGACACCATGCTCGCCATGATACCACAACACCGACGCTGCTCAACCTACCTAGATCCGTCTTCAGCCTGCCCGTTCTGCCTGTACACGCGGAGGCGAGTTGACACTTCGGGTGACAGCATTCTCACGGCCCCGCGAACCCGTATCTGGCTGACAGGTTCGTCGTATCCGCATGTCTGCGTGTCTGCGTACAGAGAGCCCTCGCCGCCGCCCGAGCTCGTGGATATAGGCCAATCTGTGTGTACTGTATCCTACACTGGGCGAGAAGGGTCTTTTTGGAGATTTCCAAGGTGTATATGCATAACACCTGCATGTGTTGTGCAGAGACGTAGTACGACACATCCAGCTGTAACAAAATTGGAGTCGGCGATGGATCTGCTCCAGTCAGCAGTCCTCCCGGCTTATTAGACTGTTTGGTTTGGGACTAGCGAGGGGATCGATTCGACTTGGGCCAGATGAGCCAGTGATAAATCAGCGATTGGGCCAGAGATGAGCCAGTGAGCGGTCGGTCGAGATGGGAAAATGTAACGCGTTGACGAGACCAGATTCCAACAGAGGAACCCCTGTTCCCCTTTCCTCGTCCCTGCTCGTCCCTGCTCGTCCTCACCCCGCCAGCCCGCCAGACTGTTTCCCATTCCTCGTTTTTTCCCATGCTGCCATGCTCCTTCCCATGCTCCTTCCCACGACTGCATGCGACGTGCGTTAGCAGCGCGACCTTGGCCGGGGCTGCCAGGCATCTACCCAGCTCTCCGACCAAGAACCCAAGCCATCACTTCCTCGCGGCACTTAAGGGAGCCGTCTATGTCGTTTTCGTCATTAGCTGGCTTGGCTAGTGCCACATGCGACATGCTACAGCATGGCTACAGCACGCTACAGCATGGCTACAGCACGCTACAGCAGCTGAAGAGGCTGGATTGGGGGGGGGTGAGAAGGGGGAGATGAGGTGGAGGTCAAGGAAACGGTAAGCCCCGAAAGGCCAAAGCCACTGACCTTGGAGGCGTTTTTTCTGCTTAGAGGGGGGTTCATGTCATGCTTTTAATAAAGGCGCACCGCCTCGTTAGCTGAGCTAGTCACTTGACGCTTTTCCCTGCAAACCGTCCTGCGCCAACACTTCCTAGGAGGCTGCGCTGCTTTGGTCGAGACGGCTTGTTTTCTTCTGTCCCGTCCCTGTCCACCTTTGTATATCTGTCGCCAGACGACCAACCCGGCACCTGTGGCCTCGGGAATTTGTATAAGCTCCGACCTCTCTTGCGCGCCCCAAGCCGGCCAGCCGTATCCCATATCTGATTTGACGCGTTTCGACCCTCGCAACGCTCGTTGTTTCGCAACTCTTCCAAGGCAACCAGAGAGAGCTAGGTCAGCCCGAGTCGAGAGCGGACTAGTCTGTCAGCCCACGCAGCCGAGGCAGGGCAACGCTCCAGACTCGCATATCTACCTACTCTACACTCCTCTCCGTGCACTGGTCCGCACACCACTGTTGCCATGTTCCAGCCGTAATCCCCCTCAAGTCAAACCGGTCAGAAAGCACGCCAACATGGTTGACGTCGATATCGACGCCTTCCTACAAAAGGGCTACTGGCCAAGTTCCAGAGCCAGAAGTCCCAACACGAGACTGTAAGTTTCTTAAGCTCTACCCCTTCCTAGATGCGCCAGCTCTTCAGGCCGAATTTGGTCGGTTTTGCTAAGATGTAATGAACAAATCAGTCTCGGCTCCGGCACGACATCGACTCAATCCCCTTACGTGAACGTGAATGTGAGAGCTCCAAGAAGGCTGCCGCCCTGTCCTCCTCCGCCCCCCAAGGTCGAAGACGAGAGCGAGGCTATCGCGACGGAGCATGGGTCTGAGGTGTCGCTAGTTCCCGGCGAGGAGCCGTTGTATCGTGGAGATCTCGAGCAGTACCCCATCCTTCTTCCCGTGCATGAACACAATCCCGAGCGCCGCTTTGTTCTAGTTTCGACTTCGTCCAACCCTACCAATCGTACTACGGACGGTACCAAGAAGCTGCCGAGGCGACCCAAGTCCCCTCAAGGTGCGCGGCCCGAGCCAGAGTCTACCGCTTACGAGGCGAACACATGCCGGAGACGTCCGCCGGACGACGAGGGGTCTGATAAGAAACGTGATACGGAGCCGCCCCGTGACAAACATCGCAACAAGCTTGATCATCTCCCTGCCATAGTCACCGACGTCAAAACCCCGCCACGATCGCCGGAGAAGAGACCAAAATCTACAGCAAGGCCCGAAAAGGGAGGCGACGACTACTTCACACCTCGGCTCGTCTCACGGCTGCAGAACGGAAACACACTGTCGCCGGATGTCATAGAGCATGCTAGCAGAGGAAGAGACCGAGGGTACTATCATGGCGGAACGAGCCCTGGGCAAGACCGAGACCGTAACCGTGACCGCGAGCGCGATCGAAATCGCTCATCTCACCATGATGTCCAGTATGAGAAAAATCTCCGAGATGATAGGAGATACAAGGAAAAAAGCTCTACGTCATCTAGAGCGTCAAGTCCAACCCATCACAAACGACGGTCAACTGCAGACCTTTCCCAACATACGAGAACATCATCAAAGGTGGATCGCGAGGGTAGTCGAAAACACACTGAGCCTCGGTCTACGGCAAATGACCGAAGTGGTTATTCTCATTCGGAGCGGGACAATGCTTCCCAGGTCTCGACAGGGTCGGTAGAGAAGCGGGACTCACCGCGTTCTAGTAAATATTACTACTCGAGCGACGAGGAGGGGCACCGTTGGGCTCAGGCTCACCGCCGACATGAATCGGAAAAAATTGCGCACCTCGAAGCCCCAATAGATTTGAGATCAGACACCAAGCGAAGATCCCGCGCGTCATCCCCTCTCCCGTCGCCCAGGGTATCTCAGGTTCACGAGAAGGACTCGGTATCTTCTAACCCGCGGAGCCTTACGTTTCCGAAGGAAATTCGGTTCACTCGGGCCGAGCAGCGTAACCAGCCGCCAGTATCACGGTCCTCCACTGGGAAATCTGCCTTGACTTCTGCTACCCCTATGGCCATCCCAGTTGTTGCGGCAGCGGCAGCGGCAGCTGTAGCGGTCACCAGGTCGGACTCACCCCCGCCTCCTCCTATTCATGGCTCTGCCACTCCTCGGCCGTCGACGGTGCGTCCGCCGTCACGAGCAGGGTCTATTCACCCAGATTCAAGACCTCCAACGCCAAAACTTTCTTCCAGTCCTCAGCGCTCAGCTCGGCAACCGCTCGATTCCAGTCCACTAAGAGAGGTTTCGCGTGCGGAACAACCGCTAATCTCGGACAAGCGATATCTCGACGAAGTCCGGGCTGGCAAACTGCCTGACATGCAGTATTGCCCGCGCCGAAAAGCCGTCGCGGGATGTGTGGACTGGCTGACGCTTCCTCGCTGTGACAATTTCAACATCTGTCCTTCATGTTACGAGGTAGCCTTTTCCGACACCGAGTTTGCGCACCAATTCGTTCCGGCGCCGTTTCGCGCGACAGACAGGCCCATCGCCTGCGACTTTGGAACATCCCGGTTTTACCACATAGCATATTTCTTAATGAGTAAGCATAGGAAGGCGGACCTGACCTTGTTCCGCAACATCGCCAGCATCGGAGCGAAGGGCCAGCCGTGCGTTGGGCCGAGAGAGGCCAGTCGCATCTGGTATTCTGTGAAGGACCCTCGTTCGACGCGGCCCGTCGAAAGCTTCAACGTCTGCTCCACGTGTGCGAAGACCGTTGAGATTCTACTACCAAACCTGACGGGCATATTTGTTCCCATGGATTCACCGGCCGAGCCGACGAGAGGCGTATGCTCAATGCATCAGCAGAACGAGCAGAAGTTCTTAACCCACTTCGACCTTCTAGAGGCGACATCCGACAGGGCGCTCTTGACCAAGAGCACACCCGACGTGCAGGCGCTTGCCGCAAGGCTCCGAGACCTCAACCGAGCGCCCGAATGTGCGTGCGACCAGCCAGTGCGAAACGGCAAGTGGTACACGATGCTGTCGCTACCAGACTTCACGGTGTGCGAGGCGTGCTTCGGGGAGGTGGTGTGGCCAATGATCAAGAGCGACAACAGCTCGATCGCGGCTAACTTCTTGCAGAGCCCCGAGCTGCGGCCCCTCGCGGCCTGCCAGCTCTACTCGCCTCGCATGCGCCAGATCTTCGCCGAGGCCGTGCAGCAGAGCGACATCCGCTTCCTCAGCAGCAAGCTCCGTGAGCGCGAGGACAAGGAGCGCGACTTCCACGCCCGCATCGTGGGCCTCGACCGCAGCATCATCGGCCCCGGCTGGGTCGATATCGAGGTCGAGAGGGCGCTACGCGAGTGGCGCAAGTGGGAATAGATCCCACTATTCGGTGGCTTGATGATAATAGATGGGTAATGGCTGGGTACGACAGGTTAAAGAGGATAGAGGGGTGGCCCAAGCGGTAAAGGGGTAAAGGGGTAAGGGGGGCAAGGGGAAAAAGACGGGGGCAGGCAACGGCTATAAAGGATAAGGGGCAAGACGGAGGCATGGGGTACGGATACACGAGGGGGCACGAGACAACGTGTGAGCATGTGTAACGAATGAATTAAAAAGCACAATGACGAGTAATGAGACACGGATATGGCAAATCAGGTTCCAAGTCAAGACCTTGCTAGGTCGATCTGCTATCACGCGTACGAGTGTCCCGTAGTCTGCTTCTACGAATCTACGAAGGCAAGTTCGCCACAAGACTTGTTCGCTTCCTCTGTCATCCTTCTCCCTCTCCCCCGCTCCCTATTACTTTCACCTTCTCCCATCCTGTCCCATGTGTGTCGTGACGGCTCATCTGTTCCCGCTCAGCTGCTGAGGCCAGTCGGCGGGGCAGCTTCCCGTGCAGGGGATGCCGGACTCGGCCTGGCCGTCGATGTTGCTGCAGAGGTACTTTGGGTCTGTGGCGCCGGCGAGGGTGGTGAAGCTGACGTTCTGGAAGGAGAAGCCGGAGCAGGGGCTCGAGGCGGAGCAGTGGATGGCGGCGGCGATGTTGTACCGGCTGGTGCCCGTGACGTTGATCCAGCGCACGTCGCGGATCGGCAGCCGCGACTGGTCGCACCCGCGCGCCGAGTAGATGCACGGCGTCACGTAGATGGGCTGGTTCACGTTCTCGGCCTCCACGTTGGCGAAGGTCACGTTGCGCACGAGACCCGTCCCGCTGTACGTCTTGATCCACGCCGCGTTCGAGCTGTGCGTGCACTTGATGCCGTCGAACACGATGTCCTCGACGTAGTCGGCGACGTTGGATGGGTTGCCCAAAGAGCCGATGGTCGCGCAGCCGGACTCGTAGCAGTGCACGTCGGAGACTTGGATGTTGCTGCTGTTGCCTTTGATGCCGATGCAGTCCTGTAGGGTGGTGAGAGGCGGTCTCGTGTTTGCTCGGATAGGGGAGGGGGAATGGAGGAGAGTGTGTGGTTATGTAGGAATAGAAAATTACTTACATCGCCGCATGTCACCGTCCAATTCCTGATGAAAACGTCTTTCGAGTTCCACGTGTTGGTCCCGTCGGTATTGACCGTGTTCCACTGGCTGTTGCTCGTCGCGTTCATGTCCAAGTTCGTCATGGTGACGTTCTGGCTGTAGGCGACGAAGGTGTCTGTATCACGTTAAAATTTTCTCGTCTTAGCCCAGATCCTAAGGATTGACATATTCCTCACTTACGCCAGAACTGGCTCTGCCTCCAGGTAATGCCGTCAACGAAGACGTTCTTGGCGTGCCAGAACGTGAGGCTGATGGGGCGGCCGGGCTGGTTGCTGCCGCCGCGGTTCTGGTCGTACCAGAGCTGGCCCTGGCCATCAAACAGGGCCTGGCCGAAGCCGCGGAAGCTGATGTCCTGGCCGCCGACGCGCCAGGCCGTCGAGAGCTGCGCGTACTCGACGCCGATGCTGCTGCGCAGCCAGTACTGGATGTCGGCGGACCACCGCAGCGTGCCGTGGATCTCGACGTCGACGCGGTTCAGGTTCTGCAGGTCCATCACCTGGCCAATGTGGAACAGGCCCTCCGCCAGGATCACCTTGCCGTCCTGCCCGCACTGCCGGAACGCCTCGACGATCTGCGGCGTGTCGTCCGGCTCCCGCCCGTTCGACCCCGTCTCCAGCGGCGTCACCGTGCACGTCGAGCCCGTCACGTTGAGGGCCGCCAGGACGCCGCCAGCCAGCGCTAGCAGGGACGGTAGGATTGTAGACTTCATCTCTTCTTATACGTTTGCTGCTTGGCTAGATGTGATTGCCGTAGTCGCTTATTCTTGTCTCACTTTGGAAAGCGGGCGTCGAAGGTGATATGGCGGCGGAGGGTAGACCTAATAACGCCTGCTGTTCGGCGGGAAGCGGAGTTCGCCATCTCTGTCAGCGGCTTTGTCGGTCGACTGGAGATTTGAAGTTCGAGGCCGCCCCAATAGAAGCATGATGAGGGAGGCGTGAGGGGAAGAGAAGTGTAGCATTGTAACGTCAAAATAGACAATATATATTGACTGGACGCCATGTCGGCGAACATAACCTATCGCCATTACCCCTAGACCCCGGATGCGCCCAAATTACGTCGCGCAGACGAGGATGATACCCTTGGGATGTCATACTAGCTCAGGGAAAAGGGCCTCGGCTAATATGAGTTGGGGATGGCAGAAGGGGGGGGGGAGGGGAGGTAAATTAAGCGAATACTAGGAATCTGGGGTCTAGACTAGCTATCTGACGAGACCGCCGCAGGAATGGGGAAGAAGCTTCGCACTATATACGGCAGATTGGGAAGCCCAGGAATAGGGGTTTGGGGAAATCGGAGGCTCGACAGCAGGCACCTCGTCTATTTCCGTTCATGGAAAGCTCTTCGCGAAAAAGGCAGCGCTGTGTCTGACGTAGGTCTTGATATTAGCGTACGATATTTCCTAAATGATACCTAGTATTTCGAAATGCTGAGTAGCTGGACTACATTGATAAACCTGACGGCCTAGATATGCCTCCTTATTAGATGATATATACATGTATCAAGAAGAAGTAGAATGAAATATCCTTTAAGGTCAAAGAAAGGGGACATTGTTGAAGTAGTCGTCATATCCCACATCACTCACTTCCCCAGCTTTATGCCATTGACAGGCCCGGAATTCTCCCTGTCCTGTTAGGTACCTAACCTACCTGGTAGGTATTGGTTGCTGCTGTATAATTGCCCTCGATTTGAAGAGAGTTTGTGGAAGAGTTGAACAGCCAGCAGTTGGCCCCGTCATTAGCAACGGAGTCGGACATAGCTTTGCACCAAGTTACCGCCCTGCAAGGGTACTCTCCGTCACTGACCCATTCGTTTAGCAGGAAGCATGCCTGGATGCAATCTTGAAGCGAGTACGCAACCAGCGCGGACAATCTGCTGATAGATGGGTTTCCTAGAATTCGCTGTCCGCATGTCACTCTATATTGGTCCGAGTTGGGGTCTTCGATTATAGTGCCGTCGAGCTCAGGGCAGTTGATATGCAGTGACTGCACGAGAGATGGTTCTGGGGCCGTGTAGTTAATGAGCGCTGTCGACGTACTGGAAGTTGACGAAGTTGGGATTGTCATTGATGAAGTTGGAATCGAGGACGACGTCGAAGATAGACTACCAGTGCTGCTGGTCAGCATCGGCGATGACGCCTCGCATTCCTCTTTCTTCCTTGCCAAGGCACCCCCTACTGCGCCCCCGACGGCAGCTCCCACAACCAGGGCTGTGATGAGGGCAATTATCGCTCCGAAAGCAAGAGGACCTAAGCCAAACGGGTTGCGATTTTCCGAAATGCGCCGGTGTTGGTATATGTCGCCGGGCTCCATGATGTCTGCGGCGGGGGCTGGTCTGTACTCGGGTGTTTTAGGGGGATGATTCGACTCGTGGACTTCGGGAAGGTGATTCGACTCATGGACTTCGGGAAGGTGATTCGAGCCGTCGGGGTATTCAATTGGTTGGATTCGGAGGCTGTCATACTCTTGTTGCGAGGACATTGTGTCTTCATACGTAAAATATGGACGCTATCCTTCGGAGACTATTTATGTTGGGAGGAAGGTTAGCTGAGGTCTGAACACTAAGTGGTAAGCTGGATAAGGGTTCTGGTATCGACGAGCCGCAGTCGGAACATAGATGTGATGTTTCGCGGGGGGCTTAGATGTGACCTGATTATTAGACATGGCTGCGTCAAGAACCGATTTGATCACAACGAGGTCCTTTAAATTGGCGGCGTCGATAGTCTCATATCGCGGACGGTAATTGATAGGGTCTGCTCGCAAGCCCCCCTCCTTGAGAAACATCAACCAGCCTATAACTACTGTTGATTCTCACTCCCACTTCCTTACTCGGCTACCTGCATGTCTCTTGTCGAACGCTGTCCGACCTTGACCGTATTCACTTGGCTGGTGGTCGCCCACCTGGCTTGGCTACACCAACATTCCATCCCCCGTGGCCTGGATGTTCCTTCTCATACCTTTGAAGGTATTTGATAGCCGAGAAAGTCCCGTCTCGTAAAATAAGTAAACTACGTTCTTATTTTGTCACTAGAACAACCTTTTCCTCTCTTACGCTATTATATAACAAACGTGATTATCTTACAATATCTTCAACCTCTATTTTCGTCTCTAAGTTCCTACAAGTGACAAGAGAACTCAGGGCTCATCAGTAAAACTAATAACAAAGAGCTGAATGGAGGGTAGTTAGAGAACAAGCCTCTGAAGTAAGTCATACTTAGCCCGTAACCGTTACCAAGCGACATTATTTGCACATCCCTTATTATATTCTTCATAATTACGTGTGAGTAGCCAGGTTGTAGCTGTCATTCGTAAGTAAACGCATCGTACAGCAGAAGACTAGGATCGTCATACTCATTCACAGAAAAACGCATGAGTTCTGGGCACAATCAGTCCCGCCGAGTCCATATCACGGGTGCCAACTCTGCGTTGTCACAAAACGAGGCCTGACTGGCCATTTTAGGGACCTGCAGAGGGTGGAGCCACCCTGACCAATCACGGCTCATGCACGGGAGAAAGAGGATTTCTTATGTAATTACAGGATTACTCATCAGGGTCACGTGATACCCTTTTGGGGAGACGGGGAGCCAGCGCCCCAGCTCCCCAGGAGAAGCGGGGAGACAGAAGCCTGTCTCCCCAGGAGTTGATATACGAAGATAAAAGGAAGCAGGAATCCTCTCTTTTGTACAAGATATTTGACAGCAGTCAACTTAAGCCTATAGTCACTCTTTGAATATACTATAGGGGGAGACCTTCTCCCTGACGAACCCAGAGCCCCTTGCTGTTTGTTACCTGCAAAATCAAGACCCCCTTCTGATAGATCCCCAGAATTGTCACATGCGTGAGGCGGTTGAAACATTTCTTAGAGCAAGTTCCAAGCTGGCTACTTGATACGGAGCGAGGCCCAAGGACTCAGGAGAACTACACATGTACTTGCCTGCCTGGGAAATCGCCCATCGAGTTGGCGTCTATACGTATGTCAGATTGGCATTGACCACACGTATTGCCCATGAATACCTACATAGGCCCACGCCCACAGCAAATGTTTGCAGCAACCGCGCCCTACAGGCTGGATACCTAGGATACCGTAGCTGATGTATGTTAGGCAAGTACCTGGACGGTGCTATGGCCTACAAGAAAATCCTTATAAGAAGGATACTAAGCTGACGTGTTGATTTAAGGCGCGCCCATTCGTACAAACCTCCCACACTTTCAACTCTACAACATACCCGAACTTCCCACGCATACAACCACCACGACTATTGACCATGCCTCCCCAAGGCAAGCCCACTGGACATGATGAGAAGTGCGCCCCGGGCGCGAAGCACGCAGAGAATCAGCGTAAGTTACCTGCGTATTTTGAAGTAGAAGCATTTGGGATGGGATGGATGACAGACTGTCGCGCCACTGGAGGTGTCCTATAGACACACATCATGCGCAAGAAAAAAGAGGACACTGCGATAGCTAACTCGTATGATAGTCGTCAAGATGAAGCAATCGGCTGGCAACGATGAAGCCGAGGAAGACCAAGACTGGTACGCCGCCATCTTCATCCCCCTTCGAAGTCAAGTCACTCACCTGCTACAGGGTTCTTATCTCCTTTGGAGTGCAGGACGCCGCCTCCCAGGCGTCGAAGCAACCTGCAAAGCCGACTGAGGATCCCGAACTTCTTGAGATGGCTGCCAATCTTCGCAAGATGGTCGCCTGTCTTCGTGAGAAGGCCGCCGAGGACCGCGAGATGGTCACCGACCACCGCGAGATGGTCACTGACCACCGTGAGACGGCCACCGATCGCCGCGAGACGACCATCAACCCCCGCATCCCTCCTACCGACGTGTTCATGACAGAGATGGAGTGGATCGAGTGGCGCGATACAGGAAAATTCCCTCCCCACATTGAGCGCCAGCGCTCTGGTAACAAGAAGGCTTGAGGATGAAGGGATTGAGCTGAGAATGATTCAATAACGAATCGAGAGGCTCAGTACAGGAGATGAATCGTAGTAGTTTCGGTGGCATTGTTTTCTCCCTGCGCAATACTAGTTTCTCAGACAAAACTGAAGCTCGGGAGCTATCACGGATAGCATACAAGGCATCAAGGATAGAAGAGCACCTAGGTCAATAAAACTCTGCAGTATCTCGAGTAATATTGAGCAGAGATCAAGACTGTTCTGTGTCAGTAGTCCCTAACCCGTCGACCACACTCTAGACTTCCAGCCTTCGGGTTGCTATTTCATCTACCTACCTCAGGTAGACAAGTATCTGGTTCCCAGCATACCGGGGGAGGGGGGGCTGGCCGTTTAACGATACATCATCGGATGGAGAAAGGGTAGAACAGTTATTATCAGGCGCTATGATTTACGTGCTCCGGGCTGAAGCATGAAATATCGTAAGGAATTTATTGTGTAAGGTGGCATTTTGTACGGGAAACGTATTAAATCATTGTTATGAGAAGAAACGTCGGTAAGTGGAACTCGTAAAATCCAAGAGCACTGAATAACATACATAATGTACCTAGGTACCTAGGCACACATCTTTCATAGATTCATGAGTGGACTTGTTTGTTTCTTGAATTAATGAGAGGACGTAAATCAAATGAGTGAGTGTAAACCCTCTTTACGAAGTCGCCCGGTTGCAGCTTACGGATCGGAGACTAATGGTATCTTAAAAGAGAAAAGTGGGCGAGCCTTGTCATAAAAGTTACCTTTCCTAGGTATAAACTTGATGGGTAGAGTACTTGCTTCATAAAAGTCTCAACAACCTTTCTTAGACGAGTAGATGTGAAGACGTAAACATGAAAACACGCATTCGAAAGAGAGACGTCTGATTCGTTATATAATCTCACTTGGAGCAGTACGTAAGCAATGCTTGGTGCGCCACTATGATATCGAATCGCTATCGATAAGCTGATATGGCGGTATGGCTGCAAATGTGAGTGGCTGAAGCTGCGAAGTTTCCCCACACATCCACCGCAGCTAGAAAATTTCGGAGCTTTATTATTATTTTTTTTTTCCTTCTCTTCGCTATCCGCAAAAGCACCATCTGAAGACGGTAAAATCCAATCACATCGTATCGTTGTCATTGGAAACACTCCCCGTCCACACCGTCGCTAGTGTACCTTTGCATTTCTGATTGGCACATACTTCGGCGGTTCAAGATGGCGACCAAAGAAGATATCAACCCCAAGGAGGACGAGTTCTCAATCAAGCCAACCGCGGTCACTCCGTCAGTCGACACGAGCACATGGCCCTTGTTGCTGAAGAACTACGACAAGCGTACGTGATTTGAATCGCTGGAGATATGAAATCGAGATGTTGACTTGCCAAAATAGTTCTCGTCCGAACGGGACATTTCACTCCCATCCCCAATGGAAGCTCACCTCTGAGCCGCGACCTGAAATCCTATATCAGCTCTGGTGTTATTAACCTCGACAAGCCGTCAAACCCCTCAAGTCACGAGGTCGTCGCTTGGGTAAAGAGAATCTTGCGGTATGATATCTCCGAGTAGCACGACCCAGAAAGAAATTCCAAGACTGACATAGCCTTTCTAGTGCCGAGAAGACGGGCCACAGCGGAACCCTCGATCCCAAGGTCACAGGCTGCTTGATTGTCTGCATTGACCGTGCGACTCGACTAGTCAAGTCTCAACAAGGTGCCGGAAAGGAGTACGTCGCTGTCATCCGACTACACGACAAGCTGCCTGGTGGCGAGGCGCAGTTTGCCCGAGCTCTCGAGACGCTCACCGGTGCCCTCTTCCAACGACCTCCCCTGATCTCCGCTGTCAAGCGTCAGCTTCGTATCCGAACCATTCACGAGAGCCGAGTCATCGAGTTCGACAACGACCGCCATCTAGGCATCTTCTGGGTCAGCTGCGAAGCAGGCACATACATCCGTACGCTATGTGTGCACATGGGTCTTATGCTCGGTGTAGGTGCGCACATGCAAGAGCTGAGACGAGTCCGAAGTGGAGCTATGGACGAGACGAAAGATCTTGTTACTCTGCACGACGTTCTCGACGCCCAATGGATGATGGACAACACCAGAGACGAGTCGTACCTGCGCAAGGTCATTTCACCCCTAGAGACCCTCCTTACCACCTACAGACGAGTGGTCGTCAAGGACAGCACTGTGAACGCTATCTGCTATGGTGCGAAGCTGATGATACCCGGTCTGTTGCGATATGGTATGTATTGAATGCTCTGATCTTGCGTTGTTGGTCGGGACTAACTTGATTTCTAGAGGATGGCATTGAAGTACATGAGGAGGTTGTCTTGATGACTACCAAGGGCGAGGCCATTGCTCTCGGTATCGCCATGATGTCAACGGTCGAGATGTCGTCCTGCGATCACGGCGTGGTGGCTAAGGTGAAGCGATGCATCATGGAACGGGACCTCTACCCTCGTAGATGGGGCCTGGGCCCCACGGCGACCGAGAAGAAGAAGCTGAAGGCGTCTGGAAAGCTAGACAAATATGGCCGAGCGAACGAGGCAACTCCGGCTAAGTGGACCGCCGAGTACAAGGACTTCAGCGCGCCGGCTCCGACGGACGGCGCAGCACCAACCCCAGCCGCCGATGTCACGATGACTGAGGCTCCTTCGGCTGCCGTGGAGAACTCTGTGTCTGCGCCTGCACCTGCGGCGGCCGATGATGAGAAGAAAAAGCGCAAGAAGCACGATGGCGAGTCGGCAGAAGAGAAGGCAGAGCGCAAAAAGAGAAAGGCGGAGAAGAAGGCAGCCAAGGAGGCCAAGCGAGCATCCCTGGGGAAGGCCGGCTCTGATTCAGAATAAGAGGAATCTCCCTAGAGTCCGGGTAGCATGTCTCCCGGGTTGCATTTGGTTGATACCACTCGGGCACTGGGTAGTTGCATCTGCAATCCTTGTTCTACGGCGTTGTCTGCTGTACCATATCGTACCTTTGAGGGCGGAAAAAGTGGCGTTTAGGACCTTTGCTTTTTTTTTTTCTTTTCCATTCCCACACGCTTCGATGCCGACAGAGTCGAACGCGGAACCTGCAATAGGGTAGATAACAGGGAAGATCGCTAATTGAACATATTCAACGAGTTCACTTGACACAGCCGACCTCGTTCGGTGTGTGCTTGGTGTTCCCAAGCGAGGACTAACACTGTTGAACTGACACAAGCAGTGTTTGCCCTTCCTGAGGCTCATTGATCTGTAGCGTGATGATAGTACGACCTTCCGGATTTGTTATCCCGCAGACTTGAACCACCCGGGCATTCGGCTCTGTACAGGATTGTAATCCTGCCGGGGGACCTTGAGCACCGCGTACCCATATTCTCGGCAAGTATGTCACGGGCTTCAGACGGTGGTCAGACTATTGGCCTTGGTGGTAGTACGGGAGGCACCAGCACGCCGGAAACCTAGGCCTGTCTTGCGTAGGACGACGCGAAACAATAATAATATACGACTGCCATACCTTCCTACAGCGGTAGGTAGTTCATATGCGTAATTTTCCCTCCTTCTCCCGGCCGTGTCTATTTTCTTATTGTCGTTCCACGGGCCCACCCGGCTCCAGCGTCGGGAACCTCGTGGCGCTTTTTCCCCCTCCGATCCTGTGTATCCCTACGGTAAGCTGGTTGGTTGTGCGAGTGTGCTGATGACTTGACTCGCCCGCTCAGCCGCCTAACCTCACAGGGTAATGCTTATGTCCTGTACCATATCGCCTGTAAGCTTGGGCAGGATTTACAATGATGAAAGAAGTGCCTATCTAGGAGGTACCTAACTGCTAACCTAGCCGAAGATGAAGCTATCGGCTTAGCAGCCGAATGATTCGGCAGTCGGTCAATCCGCTATGAGCTTGAGGCATCAGTCGTCTGTTTATATCCTATTGAAGATCAAATTTAGTCGCTGTTATGGGGTAAGCCTGTGCCTCTCCCTTACGTGCCGATATGCATTGCTATGCCTACCTAGGCTCTAGATGTAGCTTATTATGTAGCCTATTGGATGACATGTTATCGAACTTATACATATTACATATCAAAGGATCTGATGGCTTACGCTTGCCAGGATGATAGAGTAGACAAAAGGGCGACCGCTTCTCCAATCTGTCTCTCGGCTCTTCTCTTCAGCACCACTTCACCGTTTACCAGAGTGAAATAAACACGCAAAAATGGCCGACAGCTCGACACAATGGAAGCTTACCGTCACCCACTACCGCAGGCCGGAGCACACTCACGAGGACTTCATGAAGTGGATGGTGGAGGGGCACCTACCGCTGGCCATACCCGTCTTCAAGAGACACGGCGTTATCCAGTACTCGCTCGTAAGTCCGACCGACGCGCAAAGGGGGAAAGGGGAGCAGGACTGACTCTTGTGACATGTTACCTGACCTATATAGTTTGAGACCCCGGCCGCGCTGAACAACGCGGTGAAGGAGGAGATGAGCAAGAACCGTACTGGCTGGAGCTACGCCGACTTCGATTGTTTTATCGAGTACATCCTGCCCAGCCCCGAGACGGTCAAGGCCATCACGACGGACCCTGACTGGCCGACGGCGCTCAAGGACGAGGCTAAGTGGGTCGATACGTCCAAGGCGTTAGTGTCGCTGGGCCAGATTACACCTTATCTGCTGAGTACCGGCGAGGTTGTAAATATGGGGAAATAAGCGAGCGCACCTACTATGCAGTATGTATCGTACGAGACAGATTAATGAACACCCTTCTGTTCTCTCTTCCTCTCCTTTTACGAGAAGAAGAGAAACAACAGAATAAGGAGATAAAGAATCAACAGCCGCGCGTTGCCACCCGCCCAGGATCGACCCGGACGCATTGCCGACCCAGAATTCCCTTACGTTGGTTGTGGGAAGATCGAAACTGATTCTCTGCGCAGATCAGACTTGCCAATCTGCCAGCGGCCCATCTTTTCAGGGGTGAAATGCCGGGTCTTGGCGCACGGAACTCGCCATGATCGGGGGTCGGCCAGTCGGAGCAAGATGCTCTCCTGCGAGCTCTGCAGCTGTCGGCACATCCCCAGGTACATATGTAGTAGGATCCCATGGCATATAATGCACCGTAGTTAATAGACGAATGGCATGCCGAAAAACCTTCGAACAAACCACTGCGAGGGAATTCTCGACTGACAATGTCTGCAGAATGTAAGATTACCTCAGGGATCATTTTCCAAGCCGCCAACTTACTGGCCCGCTATATCCAATGGTCCATATTAAAACATGCAATGTAGGAACTCGACTAGAAGGGTCGCCTGCCAAGTTGCCAACCTACTTTGAGAAGTAGGTATCGCCTGCCGTGTCAGGTCTGACATCCATACTCTGTGCACATCGGCATCTTTTGTAGCCCGACACGGCTCCACGACATGTCTAGACTTGTGTATACATACGGAGGCCAGGTCGGTCACTCTCGTCGGGTAGGCCACGAGCCGCGCCTCTGTCTCTCCTCCTCGACGTGTGCTACCGAGCTGTGCGGGTGACGGTGTGGTTGACGATTCTGATTTGACCCGCCGGTTACACTGGCTCTACTGGCATCTCAGCCGCACGTACGTAGTAGTACTTACTTTCTTGAGCGCCGTGATACCTGATACGCGTCTTGGTAAGGAGCGATCTGCCAGGGTGAATGACCACGGAGAAGGAGGGTCACGTAGAGAACCACGGCTGCCATGCCCTGTCCGCCCGCCTACCCGTGTCGATATTTATATAATGTGGGCGAGGACCCCTTCGGATCGACGAACCAGACGCAAAGCGACCGTCAGTCCCGTTATTCATCTCAGAGATCGGCTTGCCGTGATAAGCGGGCCCGAACCCCTGATACAGCCTCCTATTCTTATTTATGAAGCCGGATCCCCCGCCGCGACCAAGAGCCTATTCACTAATACGACATGCAAGCTATTGAGGATGAGATTCCTTAGTATGCTAGCAGCCATCGCGCTGTCGTCGAGTCACTTCGTCGTCGCGTCGGTGATACCCCACAAACCTCTTCGAAGGTCGGGGGAGGACCCCGTCTTCGACGAGGACTTCCCGGACCCGTCGGTGCTGCTGGACAGGGACGGTACGTGGTACGCCTTCGGCACGACGAGCAACGGCAAGCAGATACAGGTCGCCGTCGGAGGGAACCTCTACCAGGGATGGGCTCTCCTGGACGACGTCGACGCCCTCCCGGACCCCGGCAACTGGACGACCGGACGCAATACCTGGGCCCCCGACGTGCACCAGACGCCTAACGGGACGTACGTCATGTACTACAGCGGCGAGGTGGCGGCCGACTCGAGGCACCACTGCATCGGCGCGGCGGTCTCGGATAAGGCCATGGGGCCGTACGTAGCCAGCGACGAGCCCTTCGCATGCGACCTGGACGCGGGCGGCGCCATCGACGCATCGGGGTTCGAGGACGCGGACGGGAAGCAGTACGTGCTGTACAAGGTGGACGGGAACAGCGTAGGGCACGGCGGGAGTTGCGGTAATACGAACGAGCCGATCGTGCCCACGCCCATCATGCTGCAGGAGGTGGATCCCGACGACGGCATGACCAAGATCGGCGACCCGGTCACAGTGCTGGACCGGACCGACGACGACGGGCCGCTCGTCGAGGCGCCCAACATGCTGCGCAGCGAGGACGGCCTCTACATCCTCTTCTTCAGCAGCGGCTGCTACCTCGAGTCATCGTACAACGTTAACTACGCCACCTCGGACAGCGTCAAGGGCCCCTTCGAGCGCGCCGCCCGCCCCATGATCCGGACGGGCGACTTCTCGCTGCAGGCGCCCGGCGGCGCCACCGCCGTGCACGTCGACGACGGCTTCGGCATCTCCTTCCACGCTAACTGCCCACAGGGGCGCTGTATGGTATGTTGTGCTCTCACCCGTGTCTGCCTGTCTAGTAGTCAACCATAGCTAACCTGCTGTAGTAAGTAAACGAAATTCCGTCGATCTCTCGATTGCCAAGCCTAGCTTGGCATCTTCCTAGAAGAACCGCAACTATGCTCGAGTATACTATATCGGATGAAGAATAATGACAGTGCTAACATGTTTTGTTATGTAGGCACACGACACCCGCCACTCTCGACGGCCACGAGGTTAAGGTCGATATAGATTAGGGTATAGCTGGTATAACCCTTCGATTAGCCATCCGGAAAAGTAGACTGCCATGGACGGATTCCATAAATAGACACCTATAGGTGCATACATACCTGGGTAGTAGAAGGGGGGCATGGGGATAAAATCATGGGAATACATAGAAATATGGAAGCAGGCTGCTTGGCACTGGACATTGGACACTGGACATCGGGCACTGGACACTGGGATACTCTGGCGCTGGACTGGACGACTCGGTGCTTTATTCCGTAATTTTTTATTTGTAATAGCGAGGATACCATCTGATAGATTCTGGAAGCGCAAATAGTCGTAATGTCTAGGCGTATTATTGAAATTCAATCGAGGATGATGTTGACGTTGACGAGGTGGAGGGGGACGAAAATCCGACTACAGCATGTGGGGGGGATATCTTTGTAGCATATCGGGATAACGGGGCCAATTATTGCTACTATTAGGTATACTGTAGAATATGCAAAGTACGCGCCCAGAGCGAGCCAAGACAAGACGAGCTCGTCAATCTGCAACCTGCAAGCTCTCTATCACAATCACCGTCCCATGCGCTGCGGCACGAAATCTATGTTGCGCTTTGGAAATGATACCTACGTCTTCTTCGTCCAATCTTATACTCAATTCCCTCTGTTGGGTCCAAGCGCCCCGCGACGCTGAGTGCTTCAGTGCAACTTCTCTTGACACCTCGTAGAACGGAGGTGAGATGTCGAATATTACGAAGCCAAGCCAGCGAGCAGCATGGCGACGTTAGAGAATGTCGGCTTCATACCTGTCCGAAAGCAATTCATCCAATTGATCGAGCTTTCTCTCAAGGTCAGGCACATATACTCCTTATAAGCAACTCAGCGTTTCGACTCGGAGTAGATCGACTTCTCTTGGTGCCTAGGTCGGTAGGTTATCCGGACTCACCACGTTTCTGCTTACCCTGCTTGTTTGCCGACCTAATTCGTCAGGATGTCGCCGATTGGGAACTACACGAGCCGCGTCTTTTCCGGAAAAGGACATGACCTGCTAGGGCTGTTCTGTCGGTCTCCAGATCGTGACCAGGCGGTCGCCATTTTTGCCGCCAGCGACCTCAGTCCAACCCGCTAGATGTGATTACCGAGCAAATCACGGCGCTTAAAGGACGAGGAGCACCTGGCCGTCCTGGCCATCTCACTGGCTGACAGCGTCGTATTAGCCCCTCTGAGACACTCATCTTGCCATTGTCCAATGCCATCTTCGGTTGCCCGAGAACGTGTCTACACCACGGCCCTATCTGCTTCGTGCGATTGACCGGATCGGAGAATTTCGTCTGTACTATGCAAGGGGCAGCGTATTGGCGTTCCTGCGATACCACCTCCCCGGTGCATGTCATCCACACCGGGCACACCACCATATGCCTCTACGCGCCGACGACACCCGACCGTCGGATGAGGTGGAGCCCCAATGGCACGGCATCACCGCCGCGAGCGCATTTGACGTCTGCCCCAGTGAAGCTGTCAGCCCTACTATAATATTCGGCCTGTCCCGAATTCTGATGTCGATGTTAGGATGTTTTGTTCGATGTTTGTGCATTCTTTTTCCACCTTCGAAACTCCAACCAGCTGGCTGGCGGCCACTTTATACTAATATTATTGTAATATCCTCAACTTATACTGTCCTTAACGTCACCCTCAACATCATTCTTTCATAAAAAACATTATTTTAATTGTCTACGTCGAATCTCCTGGCGAGATGGCTTCTCTAATATTCACTCTGCTTCTTTCTCTCTTTGCACAATATACCGTTGGCTTACAAGTCACGCCAAACTCCCCTTGCTCTTCCTTATGTATTGACTCCCCGGATCTGGACCTTTCTGATCCGAACTCATCGACAACTGGCAACGGAGACATCTCGTGTTACGACTCGGAATATTCCTCGTCTCCCAAAGGCCAAAAGTTCCAAAGCTGTATGAGCTGTCTTCAGGACAGCACCTTCTCTCAGGGATCTGAGAGCGATCAGCTTTGGTTTCTATGTAGGCGACTCCTTCAACACGTTCGCGTGCTTATTCTGACGCCGGCACAGATAATCTCAGATATACGTTCGATTACTGCATTTTTGGGTTCCCGAATGCCACCGTGGCATCAACTCCTTGCTCAACATCATTCGCATGCGGGGACCTGCAGCAATCTCTGAAGAATGGCATCCTCAAGCCGGAGGACAATGGCTACTCGTACTGTCCGGCCAGTGGTCCTATGGCCGATGATATAGTCTCTAAGTGTATGACCTGCGTATCAGCTTCCGATGACCAGGACTACCTAGCCAACTGTAAGTCCCATCATCAACTCCTGTAGTATCATACGCTAATCACTTCCCCAGATCTCGTCGCCCTAGACACAGGATGCAAGCAACGGCCTCCTAATGGAATGGCGATAGGATTGAACGATACCGTCTTCTCCAATACCAGAATTAGCGCCGTTGATCCTGTCGCAGAGGATACCGCCGACGACAACAAATCCGCCATATCTGTCGGTCAGATCGCGGGGATTGTTGCTGGCGCGGTCGCCATCTTGGTCATCGTCGCATCCATCATATTTGTGCGCTGCCGTAGGCGGCGCAACCGCAGCCTCATAGTCGGAGGTGTCAGGAGGAGCACCTCGGGGCAGAAGAAGAGTCGCCATCGACCTGACTCCTCGCTTTCCTTCCGCTGCCAGACGAGCTTGACTCCGAGGTCACCGGCATTCTTCCCCAACCCTTCCGACGGTACCATCGAGGAAGAGAAGCCTTACGCGGGCCCCTTTTCTGCCCTGGGCTCTCATCCCATCTCCCCCGGCTCGCCGAAACAAGCATCATGGCGGGGCCAGATCGGTAATCCGCGCTTGAGCTCGTTTACTCGAGGAGACAACAAGACGGTACCGTTGCATAACATCGCCACGGCGATTCCGGCGATCCCGGATAACGTTCACTATTCCACCTCGCCAAAGGCCGCGTTCTTCTCTCCTACAGACGAACCTGCTAGCACCACCAGCACCAAAAGCACATCTCAGCTTCTGCCCCTGCGGCAGTATAACCCAGCCGAATACGGGGTCACCTCACCACAGCTTGGCAGCACCCCGGACGGCATGTTTAATAGTCCCACGTCGGGATCTACTTCCAGTCCCCTGATGAGCCGGGCTTGGGATCAAAGGACACCCACGTGGGACTTGCCGTCGCGCGGTTCAAGCCGACCGGCGGGCGTCGGGGCCTGGGAGAGAGTGGCCGCCGGCGTCACGGCTAAGAACAGGACTAGCAGCAACGGGAGTCCTGTCGAGACTACGTATATCAATCACCAATATCCCCCTCCGCCTAACTCGCGAAGGTAGTCTGGGTGTAAATAGGATGTAATAGAGTACTGTACCTGGTATAATTCCTACCTGGAGAGGGGCTCTAGTTGAAACTAGGCGGGCGATGCATTGCCCCTGAATATTAATAAACAAATATCCAACATATACCTACGTTGCTACCCGTACATCATGCTTGATTCTTTCTGTGTAATATAGAGCTCTCGTGAAAATCACTCAGACATAAGGAGGCAGGCGTGCTCCCCTCATACCGTGACAGGCGCGTAATCACCAAATTTCTGCAGCCAAAGGCTTGATCGAGGCCAAGAACCTTTTAGAAAAAATAAGTCTCACGGCTTCACTGAATAACCACGCACATATACCTCCTTGGTATTCCGATCGTCGCCGGTCATGATAAACTTTTCAAATATCGTCCCGGAGAAGTCCTGGTCCTCCAGCATAGTCATGACGCCCGGCGCGCTGCCGCCGAGCGTGGCCACGTAGAAGAGCTCAGAAATCTCCAGCCCCTTGTCCGCGCCGCCGCTCGTGACCTCGCGCGCGTTGGACGCGACGAGGGCCTGGCGTACGGCGTTGAGGATGCTGCTGGAGAAGCCGCCGCCGCTGTCAGTGCCCGGGCCCACCTTGACGCCGCGCCGCAGGAACAGCCGCCACGTCGCCGTCGTCTCCTGCTCCGCCTCGTTCAAGTGCATCTGCACCGGCAGATCAGGGTTCGCGGCTGAGTCCCCGCCAGCAGCTCGTCGCCGCACGCGGCCGCAAACCACGGCGTGACGATGTAGCGCACGAGGCACCCCGCCGGGTCCGCGCCGCACGCCTCGGTGTCGGCCAGCGACGCCGGCGCCCCCCGATCCATGTTTCACCTTCCGAGGAGCGCGCGCTGGCCCCGCACCAGACACGCGTCGGCGAAGGGCCCTAGCGAGTAGACGATCGGCCCGTGGAAGGCTCGCGGGCTCATCGCGGCGGTTGTCTCCAGGAGGAGACTGACAGCATCAAGTCAGGCGGGACGGTGACTGGGCGATTGCCGCCGTCACCCGGTGTAATGTCTCGACTTGTCTATCAGTTCCGATTTCGACTTCGCGCATATCGCGTCAATCGTACAACGTTTGACATGCCATGCCAGCTGTGGTCAGCTGAGACGCGAGCCAAGGATGCATGGCGGGGACGATATAATGGTGCTTACGTAGGATACCTCGGTACATGCATGGCTGGGCTTGAAGCTGAATTGATAACGTTGCATTCTTTTGATCTTTTCGTCCTACATTCATTTCGGCAAGTCAGCAACCGTCCTCGGCATCGGCTCACTATTATTTCTTCGTCAGCTCGTAATTCAAGTCGAGTACGGGTTACTTATACGGATACGCTAGCGATATTTCAATGCACGATGCCGACTGGCCTACTCTATACCTGACGGTCGTGATTCGTGAATCGGACCCGACACCGGGATTAGTGTTGAACAACTATCACTGTTTCAGAGGCCAAGTTCGGGAGTCCTACGAACTGTACCCACTCGCCAGGCCAGAATGGCTTCTCCGTGGGACGTGGCCGGCGGCCTTCGATGCACATACCCAGCGAATCAGCCTCTCCGGATCCACAGTGAAGTCAGTAGGAGTTGAGCTGAACCGATCCACGGATTACACAGTCCGCAAGAGGGTGCCTGGACGCCCAGGATTCGCCCAAAGATTCGCCCAAAGAGCGCACCCTCTTCATCTTAGGATTCCTTTTACGTGAAAGTGTCTTCTTGCCCTTCCTGTGGATGGGTTCGAATATCACGTCAGACGAAGCTACTGTCGACGTGTGTGGCTTTTGGGTTAGGCGAGGATCACCTCTAACTTCTCTACGGATTAGGCCCACCAGGACTCGGCAAGGATCAGCGTCATATCTCATAGCCTATGACCGACACCCGCCTGAGCGCAGCTGGATACGAAAATAAACCAACGAGAGAGGCGGATTGCCCTGTCAGTCCACCCCCCCCCAGAGGGGCGAAGTAGCCGTCTCCGGGGTGCCTCAGATGAATGTTGAATTGAATTCCCGTGCTCGTGTTTTCTTCTTGTCATCCTTGAGTCTCCTCTCGCGTTTCTTTCCTCCTTGATGTGGAACTGGCCTCTGATGTCTCGATCGTTTTCCCCAGAGTCCGGATTATCGTGAAGCTGTGCGTGCTGACAGTGTTCTGGTCTGAGACAGCGCGATCGAAATCATGGCTTCTCATCTTACGCTCTTTACTCTCCTACATGTCTGGTCATGTCTATTTGAGCACGCCGCGGCAAGCCTAGCTGCGTGGACGTACGGGGTGGGCGCGCCTCAACTTATAACGCAGGATGCTGCCACCGGGAAGATATTCCACAGCCTTTGTAATTCCAACGGGACTACGCCGATATTTCCTGCCAACGATACCGCTTCCCTCAGCTTGACTTTGCCTCCCAAGAACGGGACGAGCCTTGCAGGCATAGGCTATTTTGATTCTGGTACTGGGGCTAATACTGTGAGTACTCAACCCATGCCTCCACACTCACCACAGGCAGGTAGCTTGCCACGCTGCTGGACAGTTACTCATGCTTGGAACAGGCATCGATATGGTATTTGAACGAAAACAACCAGATAATCAATGCCCTCTTTAAGTGTGACTGGACTGGTCATTTCGTCCCCGCCTCAACCCCGAATCAGTGGATTGTATCGTCTGGTCACCCGGTATTCCCGCCTTCCGGCCTTGCTGCAGTAAATCTCGGGCCCGATGCAGGTTATCGAGTCTACTTTCATGATCCGCACAAGGCAACGTCGATTCTGCGCTACACGACGGCGGATGGGTGGGATATTGGAGGGAACGCTTCACAAGATATCGTTAATATGATGCCTATCAGCGCCGGATTTACCGACACTCAAAGGATTACCATAGTCTGCGGGAGAGGGCCCAGTAATATCGAGGTTTCTACACTACAGAATAATGAGACTTGGGCGATCAGTAAGTCACCTATCCAACATCCATGGCCTGGCAAACTAACCCGACGTAGGTACATTCCCTCAGGTGCTTAATAAAGTCGGTCCTTCGCATGACTTAATCCCAACTAATAACACTCATCGGGCGAATATCACTTTCAACGCGACTGCAGGGCAGACTTGGGCGCTCGAGGGTTGGGATGGTTCGGCGAATGGGATTGGACTCACCTTCAACGATGACTCGACCCGAAATATCTTCTATATTGGAAACGACTCACTACTGCATCACGTATCCGAGTCCAACGGTGGCTGGCAGCAGTCCCCGAGCCAAGATATCCAGGCCTGGCCCCCGGCTGATGGCCCTAATGCGCAGTTTGCCACTACCTACGACTTCAATCATAACCAAGTCTGGATCTACTACCATAGCAACGGCCGCCTAGTGCAGGCCTACCAGTCAGGCAAAGACAAGTGGGAACCCTCATCCAGGCTTGCGACGTACAACGATACCGTTATCCCGGAAAGCGATAGCGACAGCGACAGCGACAGCGGTCTATCGACCGGTGCTAAGGCTGGGATCGGCGTGGGAGTAGGTGTGGGCGCCCTCGCACTGCTGTCGCTGGCCGCATTCTTCTTCGTCTGTCGGAAGCAAGGAAAGGAGGACGAGAAACGGGCCGAGGCCGAAGCCGCCACCGCCGCCGCCGCCTCGTCGTACCAGCCGCCGTCCCAGCCGCCATCCCAGCCGCCGTCCTCCTTCACGGGATCCCCGACGCCAACGTACGCGGCAGGAGGCGGCGTACAGGGGCAGTGGATGAACGGCCAGTGGGTACAGGTCGCACCGCAGATGAAGCCCGAAGCACAATGGCAAGAGCAATATTCTTACGTCCCCACGCCAGCGCCACAGCCCATAGTCCACGAGATGCCCAGCCAGCAAATCACGCACGAAATGCCGGGGGAGACAACTCTCCAAGAATTACCCGCCAACCATTACGAGCCGGCGGAGAGGAGATCGTGAAGAAGCAAGATCATAGAAGTGCGATCAAGCATTGCTCATATTACTTAAATTGAAGGGAGTCGTGGCCTGCATCGTTGGATACCCCATTGGACTGGATTTCGAGCTCGGTTGAGGGGAGCCTCTTATTCGCGCGGGCGGGCGAGCACAGCGGGCGTTATACGGCTGGGCTTGGGGTTGGTGGGTCCAAATCTTTGATATCTTGCATCCCATATATTAGAGCGGGTGTCCCCCTTTTCAGTTTAGCATAATACAAAGGAAATATGATGTCAATTTACTTAGAATCGTGTGATAGGTTGCGAATTTCTTCAAATACTTAACTGGGTACCTTAGGTACCCAAGGTAGGTATCTCGGTAAGCAACAAACGGTGGTAAGGTAAGGTTGTATTGTCAGTTGCTACGATTGAGTCTGCGAACATCTTCAGGCCATAATCATGCCATACACTTGTTCGTCTTCTTCGTCTTCTTTCCCACCTTTAAATCAGGAGACTCGGTGAGGTTGTATGGCTTCCGCTCTATGAGTACCAAGTAGCTTTTACTGGGAGCCTTCCTGTGATTGGGGAAGGAGATGTTGATCTGAGAGACGCGTCGGCGGTCTGGGAGCGTCTGGGAGGGCGGGCTCCGATGTGTGAGGTGTGGCTGGTTCGGAACTGGAGGAGGAGCCAAGTTGTCAGATGATACCAGCGCGGTACGAGGACTATCGCTGTTTCCTCTTTCCCTGACAGCTTCATCCAACTACTTTCTGTAAAACGCATCCTCAGACAACCCATCAAAAGAGTATCTTCTCGGGATTTGGCTTGAGTGTTGGCTTGGGTTGTAGGGCACGAATCTAAGACTGAAGGTTGTGTATCTGTCTATCCGTTCATTCGAAGTCTCTCTTGGTAAAGGTGTTGGTTTGGAGGTCGGTGATCTGCTTCTGTAGGTTCCCAGGTCGGCGTGATCTCCGAAGACCTCCCCGTGGACACTCCTGGAGTCGGTGAACTCAAGCCGGGGGTGTCTATGAGGGGAGACGCGGATTGTTTTTCTTTAGAGCCGGCGGCTTTTGCCTGCCTTGTATGTACTGGATAGACTCGCGTGACAGCAGCGGTGCCTGGTTCTGGATGCGTCGTGACGAAAGGCTTGTGGTTCATCCTGGATAGGACGTCCGCGTTCACATATTTCTTGCCCGGACGGTTGTCCGCCACTGAGCATTCCGCACGAGCGGAATACCGATAGGTTAAGGAGCAAAAGGATAAGGATACGGCACGACTGACCCAACTCGAAAAGGACATCAGAAACATCCGTCCCGGAAATCGAATCTGTTGACGACATAGGTACGTGCCCGTCCCTTGGGACCGAGGTGCTTGAGATCTGCCTCGTGAAGTGCTTGGGAGATTTGCCTGTTGGTGAAGCTAGTTGCCATCGCATGTGCCCATTCGTCCTTTGAGATTTGGACTTGAACGAAAAATTTTGACCCGTCGACGACAGTCATATAGAGGCTGCCTCGTAACTTGAATATGATTCCTTCTTGCGAGGGTAGAGGGTATGAGTCAGGCGCGGTGACAAGGTTCGATCTACACCTGCACGTCCAGGTAAATTCAATGTACCCTTTCCTGGCGTTGGGAGGGCGGGCAGGAAAGATTTGTCGATCTTTTCGTTGCTAGATGCAACGGGGAGGTGCTACCATGTCGCGAAAAGGAAAAGAGACAGAAAGAGAAAGACAGATACGATCTTATAGAAAGAAAAGAAAGGAAAACGAGAAAAGAGTTGAAAAGGCATCGATCTGTATTGGTTGTATGATGTTGTAAAGGAAGAGAAAACTCTCCTCAGATGTAACTGAGCTAAGATAGCCTACGCAGAGTCGTTCCTTCCCATGCTTCCTCCTGCCTCCCATGACATTTTCCACATCTTTCATCCTCAACCCTTCAAGCTTTCTTTTTCCTGCCTACCTACGAGGAGCGATCTAGACCGAGCCGACCGACAGGTTGCCGAGCTCCGATCTCAAATTCAAGCATTGAAACCTAAGCCTACACCTAGGCCTCAATCTCAACAAACCCCTGGCAAGCCCGCGTGGCCCGAAACTCTTCGTCGTCAGATTCGCACAGCGTACGACTGAGGACTGACAACGGGACGTTGTCTTTTCTCTTCAAAAGGGGGCAGAGGATGGAGAAAGGACTACAGGATCGTACAAGAGGATTCCCACTACAAGAAAATGAATATCTTCACGCCTTAGAGTCGCCGCCAGTACCACAACATACCACTTAAAGAAAGCGCCGGCGCCATTTCAGCCTTTTCTCTTCCTTTTTTCTACACCTTTCCTCCTAAACCTTTCAAGCCTTTTCTTTTCTGCCTAGCAATACCAGTTACCTGCCTATCAATACCATCTGTCAACCACCCACCATGGCAGACGAAGACAAGCCGCCGCGCGTACTGGCTGGGCTTGATTTGGGGCCCAAGGGGGCTGTTGGCTTGCCCAAGGCGGTTGCTGGCTCTGTGTCTGGGTCCGAGCCGAAGGAGGTTGCTGCTGTGGCTGGGGGGCAGCGGGTTGGTGACTTGGAGCCGCTGATGGCTGCTGCGGAGTAGTCGGAGTCTGATCTTGATGAACTGACTGGGGCTGGTTGGTGTGGTGACTGGCCTGGTCTCGTCCTGGAGTAGTTCCATACCTGGGACAGTGTGTCATGGAAGGCAGGAGCATGGAAAGGGAAGGAACGACTTTGCGCAGGCTATTTTAGCTCAGTTACAGCTGAGGAGAGATTTCTCTTCCTCTACACCATCATGCAAGCAATACAGATCGATGCCTTCTGAAGCCTTTTCTCGTCTTCCTTTCTTTTCTTTTCTGTAAGATCATTTCTGTTTTTCTCTTTCTTTTTCTGTCTCTTTTCCTTTTCGCCACACTTCTCCTTATTCTTCTCCTTCTTCTTCTTCTTCCTTTCCTTCCTCTCCTTCTTCTCTTTATTCTTCTAGTTGTTCTTGCCTACTTCATAGGTAGATCGTCAACGAATAGCGACAGAGGCTATGAATGAGTTGCACAACACCGGTATACAGGCGATAAGAACGATTGGAAAGCCGTTGACGATAAGCTAGATTTACTAGCTCACGATTTATTTACACACGAAGAGTCCGCATGAACTTTCGACTGGCCGAGCTTTTTTTAAAAACCTCTTGTTCACTCGTAAGATGTGCACGGGGTCCAGATGGGAGCAAGACTGCCGACACAGCCATGTAGTTCTTCTTGATAGCGCTTACGAGCATATCAGCATGGACTTGGCGCATTCTTCGGGTAATGACCCTGACGAGAGAAACAGAAGCCTATCTAGGTATCTACATGTAGGTCTCTAATTACATACAGGTAGGACCTTTTAGGTTGCAAATCTAGGTACCTAGGTATCATTCGCTACTTTTACGATTGTCGGACCTAGAGAGTTTAACGCTTACATCCAGATTACGGAGTGGCCCCATGAATTTACTCAATTTTTTTACCCTCGTGCCAGTGCCCTACCAAGAGACTACTTCGTAGATAGCTAGCTAGGTAAGCTTTTTGGATGTGTCTCTGTCCTGAAAGGCTATACGATCGTACGACCGAAGGGTTACCTTGGTAGGTAGGCATTCAGAAATAGAAATCTCTATACCATACCGGCGGTGCTAGCTCTGGCCTTATCATTGGTCGGATCGCTGAGATCTAGCTCTGACTATTACGTAGAGCGAAGTGCTCTGGGCGCATTTACGCGCTGGAATACCCAAGTAGGGACAATGCTAAGCCCCACACGCCAATATATCCACTTGTAAGGCTGACCACGTGGTATAGAATCCTCCGGGAACCCCGACTTTTATTGTTCTGATACGGCTATATGTGAAGAATGCCAAGGAGGTGAAGCTGAGTATATCTCGGCCAAATAGTAGGTTATTTTGTTCTAAAAGCTGACCAAAAAATCATGGTCGTAATTGTTCAAAGATTTCAATTTACGGTACCCTTGATTTTTTCCTTGGCGAACCTGACGTTACGGCGTCATGCTCCTTCGAGAGAGCTTGACCCTAGGCGACGAGGAACGAGATGGACGCTGGTGAAGTCAAGAAGCAAGAACAGAAGAACATACGGCTTTCGAAGAAACCCCCTAGATGGTTGGAAAGCAGTAGAGACTAGGACTTCACGCCTGTCTTTGATCATTGCGTTACAAGACCACGTGAGATGGGTGGCTACCATGACTAGATCTAGCTTTACGAATCTTGAGTTGACCTCGACGAAGATGGATTCCGCTGTTATGGTCAGGTCACTCTTCCCACCTCTTGACCGGGATATTCACTTCCTAGTGCGCCGAGATCCTGGCCATCGGGAACATGTCAGCTGGATGCTGATGGCAAGAGGGAACCAGCCTGCGATACATCCAGGACTTTGGGTAATTATAATTAGGCGTGCTGCACCTCTTCCGGTGGAAAATTTTGGAGCAGATTCATCAAGCTACTATGAGCACACCAGGAGCTAAGGCCGAACAGCTATCACTACCGGCTATGTCTCGTTCTTCGTCCCCAGCGAATGGCCACCTAGAGCCCGAAATGATGCGGGCTGTGATCTGGGAAGGCAAGCCATACGAGATGGCCGTGCGCTCCGTCCCAAAGCCGCGCATCCTGATGCCCGAGGATGCCATCATCCGCGTAACTTCCTCGGCCATCTGCGGAAGCGACCTCCACACCTACCACGGCCTGCTGGGCAGCGGCGAGCCGCCATGGATTCAGGGGCACGAGGCCATTGGTGTTGTCCAGGAAGTGGGATCGGCCACCGAAACGTTCAAGGTGGGAGATCGCGTTATTGTAATCGATCTCCCCGATTCTGGACACTATGAGGCTTACCCTCAGCCGCTCCCGGGTATGTACTCCATCTACGGCTTCGGCAAGGAGTTTGGAGGCCTGCCCGGCTGTCAGGCCGAATTTATTCGTGTCCCTTTCGCTGACGACAGTCTTGTGGTAAGTCACTCTCGTGATATACTCTGAACCCCACTCACTTTCTCAATATTGTGCCATGGCTTCCTCCAGTGCGGCCTCACTGGAACAAGCGAATGCTGAGATTTTTCCTGCAGAAAATTCCCAACAACCCGTTGGATGACCTGAACTACCTCTTTTTATCTGACGTCTGGGCGACCGGTTGGAGATGTGTGGACTTTTCGGGCTTCCAGGCCGGCGACATCGTGGCCGTCTTCGGCGCCGGGGCCGTCGGGCTGCTGTGCGCGTACTCGGCCATCCTGCGGGGCGCCGCCAAGGTCTACGTGATCGACCACGTGCGCTCGCGGCTGGACAAGGCGGCGTCGATCGGGGCGATTCCCATCGACTTCACGGCGTACGGCAAGGGCGGCCCCGCCGCGCAGATCCTGGAGCTGGAGCCCGAAGGTGTCAAGCGGGTGTGCGACTGCGTTGGTTTCGAGTGCTTGAACGCGGATCTCGAGCCGCAGGAGGACTACGTGCTGACCGAGGCTGTCAACTTGGCGGCAATCGATGGCGGCATCGGCATCGTCGGCGTCTACATGCAGGTGCCCGTGTCCAAGGGCGCGCCGCGCGCCGACCTGATCCCGCCCACCATCACCTTCCCCATCGCCACCATGTTCTCCAAGAACCTGTCAATCAGGTGCGGCCTGGCCGACCCGCTCCGCGTGGACCCCACCCTCCTGCAGCTCGTCAACAGCGGCAGGGCCAAGCCCGGCTTCGTTGTCACCGACGAGGTCGGCATCGAGGACGCGCCCGAGGCCTACCGCCGCTTCGACCAGAAGCTCGAACAGAAGATCGTCATCCGCTTCCCCTGGGAGACCAACGAGTCCACGCTCGTCGTGCGGAGGTCCCGGCCTTCTCGGAGTCGGTCGTAGGTCTACGGCACCTGGGCTGCTGGAAGCCCAGACAGCGTGTGGCCATCTTGTGCCTCTTTTCATATTCACATGTTTTTCTAGATTTCCTTCGTACCTAATATCATAACATGATCAAGTGCCATGAGCCTTGCATGATTAAGCGCACCACTTGTGATCGCTGGTTAGGAAACTTGCATTTCCCCACCCACGGAGATGCTTCCTGATGGATGTGGCATCTCGTACGCCGACGATGCCTAGCTTCCATTTTATTTTACGATGTTACTCTCGTCCGTATAGATGCTAACACGCGCTCCAGTCCGCGGATTCTTAGGCTGAACTTGAGATCAATGTCATGTTAAGCTCTGACAAGCTGAGGGGGCTACCTTGTACGGAGTGGACCGGATCAAGCTCTGCCGACAATACAAAAGTCTTCAATAGCTGGGCACAACAGACCGGCCGAAGAACGCGCTCAACTCCTATTGTCTCAATGTCGCTTGAAATCGATTAGTAGCACAGTAATATATGTAAACCGCGTCACATTTGCAGACCTCCCCATACCTAAGCTGGACTATTACGGCCATTCACTGAAGCCATCTACAAATTATCTACGCGGCCCTAAGAAGTCCGTGGTCAAGAAGAGACTCGTGTTGATAGTAAACACGCCGGTTTGGCAGAACAGCCGCAGCAACGTCGTTCAAGCTTCACCCATCGAGATCGTCATCACGACGAGTCTTCATAGGTCCGCTTGTATCGCGTCGCTCGGCGCGCCGTAGGGTCGTAACGAATTTATACGGGCGCGACTGTGGGGAAGACCAGGACCCTAGCTAGCGGCCCAAGCCAGGCCTCTCCCGCAAGAGAATATCCGGGGAAATTTCCACTTATACTCCAATACCTCTTCGGTATCATCCGTCTGTGGCGTAATAAGACGTTGCGTACCTGGCCACCTAACCCCAACAGCCCCCCCCTTTTCGTATTCCTCCCCTTTCCTTCTCCCTGTCCAATCAGGAACGGATTTGGTGCTGCAGCTAGCTATGGTGGCATTGGGATGACATCGGCCGTGATAGCCCGAGCAATGACCTGTTCGCAGCTCGTATGACCTATAAAGGCTTTCGAACGCCCAAGAGCAATGGAGAAAGATATTGACGAATATCATAAGAGGTAGGCACACCAACAGGAAAACATGGTCACGATGAAGAGCCTCATTCTCACTTGGGCACTCCTATTGGAGACGCCGGTAAGGGCAAAACTGAAGAAAACTGAAGGCCCTCCAATGGGCTGGAACAGCTATAACTATTACAATTGCAACCCGAACGAACAGATCATAAAGTCGAATGCTCAAGGGCTTGTTGATCTTGGTCTAGCAGAGTTGGGTTACGTATACGTAACTACGGACTGCGGCTGGATGATACCACAGAGAGACTCGCAAAACCGCATGCAATGGAACACGAACCTCTTCCCATCCGGGGGAGCGGGCCTAGGAGAGTATCTCCACGGTCTGGGCTTGCAATTCGGTCTCTACTCGGGTGGAGGGTACTATCAGTGCGGGTCAAACAACTTGCCAGCTTCACTCGGATATGAAGAGATAGACGCCAGGACGTTCGCCGAATGGGGAGGAGACTCTCTGAAGTAAGTCTACGGAGTTCCCTAGCCAGTGACAGTTGATGTCGTTCCTGAGTATTGACTCTTCAAAAGGTATGATAACTGTTACGCAGCAAGTCGAACCGTCATGGCCGACTACTCGTCGCCAGAGGCCACATCGCCAGAGCGTCACCAGAAGATGGCTGCAGCTCTTGACGACGTGGATCGAGACATGGCTTACTATATCTGTCAGTGGGGCCTCGGCGACAACCTGGGCGAGTGGGCGCCGCCCATCGGCAATACCTACAGGATCAGTAACGACATCTACAACGAATGGAGGTCGATCTGGAGGATTACGAACGAAGTGGTACCGTTCTATAAATCAACGACTGTGGGCGCCTATCCTGACATGGACATGCTTCTGTAAGTGTGGGGCAGTAGGATATCCATACCAGGTAGATACCGCATGCTGACAGATTCAAGTGTTGGGCTGAAGGCCTTGTCCCTCACAGAGGAGCGTTTCCACTTCTCCATGTGGGCATTGGCGAAAAGCCCGCTCACGATTGGGGCACCAATCGACTCGAATCTCATGCCGGCTGACTCTCTGGACGTGCTCAGCAACGAGGAGATCATAGCGATCAACCAGGACGAGCTAGGGAAGCAAGCACGGCTCGTCCGCCGGTACACCGAGGAAGAGTGGGACATCTGGGCCGGGGAGCTGTCGGGCTCGCGCATGGTGCTCGGTATCTCCAACTGGAAGAACCAGGCACAGACCGTGAACGTCGACCTTCTGGCCGTCAACATCTCATCAGCCACGGCCCGTGACGTCTGGGCCGCCAAGGACCTCGGCACCATCTCCGGGGTCCAGAAGCTCGAGCTCGAGGGTCACGAGATGCGGGTTCTGGTGCTGAGCGACATCGCGGCGGCATCGTCGGTGCCGGCGTCGGCGGGCTACTACGCGGCGGCCGACGGCACGTACGCGGGCGGCGCGAACAAGGTGGGCTGCAGCAGCGGGGAGTGCGCGCCGGCGGGCAGCAAGGCCAGCATCGCGCGGCAGGGGGCGACGGTGGCGCTCGGCGGCGTGACGGCAAGCTCCGCGGGCACCAAGCTGGTCGGCGTCGACTTCATCAACTACGAGCTCGCCATCGGCACCGCCTGGGACTGGGGCTCCAACACGCGCAACATGACGGTCGCCGTCAACGGCGGCAGGGCCAAGCGTTGGGCCTTCCCCATCTCCGGCGGCGACTGGTCCGAGTCGGACAGGATGCTCATCGAGGTCGACGGGTTCGTCGCCGGCGACAACACGGTGACTTTCGGGGTCAGCGGGAGCGCGCCGGCGCCTGACTTTGTGGGCTTCGAGCTGTTCGAGTGATAGCTTCACATGCCTACCTAGGTACCTAGGTAGCTAGGTACCCAGATAAACATATGTATCTCTCGTAGTTGCTTAGCCTCTCGTGCTCAAGTACCTAAGTAGGTAGGTGACACTTTCACCCTCATAGGTACGGCGACTTTATAGTTATGAATATCAGATTCTGATGAAGAAGTTGCCGAGAAGAAGACTGTAAGATGGTTTATCAAGCCGGCGAGGGGGAAATGGCACTGGGGTTTTTTTTTTTTTGGGTTGGGGGCGAGGGGGGGGGGGGGTATTGATTGTCGAATAGCTTCAAATATCAAACATGGGTGCTAAGTGAGTCAAATTTTCCAACCAGGGTACGTTCAGAGCGCTCTGTGAACAAATGAGCTCCTGTCACAGGACCAACCCGGCGATGAGGTGAACGGTGACGCGTATAGAAGGATATCGAGCAAGAAAATCCCTCCTATCCCTTGTTAAGCCTCTCACCAATCCTACTAGACTGGGGAGGTCATGGTGCCTTCCAGAAAGTGAGGACTGGGAATTGCCCTCATGTCTTTGTCCACATCACTAAGTTCCTCTCACGCTTCCCAGGATAACTTTCCCATTGTACGGTCAACTTGCTAACTTTCCCTTGATAGTTTGTGATTTCTTGCGTAATGATTCATATCAGTGACAAGCTGTATCCAGGCTCGCTTTCTCGAGTATGATCATATGGGAATTAGTTGACTGCTTCATACGAACATACTGTACTATAATCATTATTCACTTTGCCACTATATTAACTTTACGGTGGATGGAAAATGGGAAAAGGTTGATATTAAAAAGGAAGTGAGAGAAACTGCTGAAACTTGATGTAATGTGTTATTTCATAGCTGGCGTCGGAGCAGTATAGAAAAGGGGGGAAGGGTCTGGGCTCTCCAGGACACGCGCGGAGAGCTATTACCGTTCTCTGTACCTGAAATAAGGCCATATACTTGGCCGAAGCTTTTGCATTTCAACGCATCCTACTCTTTACGTCTTATTTCCCATGCAGCTTTCTATGTTTCAAGTATTCAGATTGTATCTATGTTTTCGCTCAATTAAGAGCTTTCACACTGCACCAACCTCGAATTGATACGACACGGGGATGTGATTTATACTATTTGGAATTTCGCATCTCGCCAGGCCGGGCGCGGCCAGCTACCCCGCCTGAAATACGGCAGCTGTGGTGAGGCCAATACAGCGGATGTCAGCAGCTGCCGTGAGAACTTCCGTCCTACAACATCAGTAAACCCCCATTCTCGGCACAGACCGACCTATTAACGATCAGAGATAAAGACTTCTCTGGTAGAGATGGCAGGTTCGGGCAGTTCATGTACGCAAAACACAGCTGAAATGCGCTGCCGGCCAATACCAGCCGCTGGCCTCCAAGCACTGCCCCCTCATCTGCGTCGTCTTGCACAGCGAGCCTTGCGTGGGCATCCAGAAGCGCAGCATGGCACAGCCCGCTTCGAATATGGAGTTGCGACGCTTTCCCATCTTCATCGCAATCATCTCGATTTCAACAGCATAGATCATCATGGCCCAGCTGGACCTTGACGTTCTCCCGTCGGCCGAGACACGAGAGTCTGCGGACGAGTTTATCAACAGACTCAGCGACAATGGCTTATCAAGCATGAATGCAGAGATGCGGGAGATGATCAAATCGGAGCTAGAGGCGTAAGTCGTCATTCACCGAGGTCGCATGTTCTTACTAACTCCCGGCGCACATAGCAACTATGACGAACTGTACGCAAGGCCCGGTCACTTCCTATACGAGCTGCTCCAAAATGCCGACGATGTGAACTACGAGGATCCAGATCCGGAGCCGGCGCTGTGCATCACAACGGAGAATCCTTTCGATTCTGTGCGCTTCGATTGCAATGAGACTGGCTTTACGAGGAGAAATGTCCGCGCCATCTGCCGCTCCAGGATGAGCACCAAGATGGGTGAAGTAGGCACGACTGGGGAGAAGGGAATAGGCTTCAAGAGTGTCTTTGCAGTTTCGAAGACTGCTTCAATCGCATCCGGACCCTACAGGTTCCGACTCGACAAGTCCCAAGAGTTTGGTGTTATCTGCCCAACTGTATGGGATGCCGATGTTCCAGACGATCTCGCTGTAGAGCGCCAAAAAGGCAGCGTCCTGGTCCTCGAGATAGACCAGAATGAGAAAGCACGAGAGGAGGTCCGCAGCATGATCAGGGGCTTCAGGCCGGATACGATGCTGTTCTTACGGCAATTGAAGCGCCTCGAGATCAGTACATACCCGCCCCTATCGCCCGTCATATTCCGCCGGCAAGAGATTCTTGATGAAGACGGTACTACACACCTCACAATCCAACAGGATGAGAGGTGCAGATCTTGCTTCAAGGTCTTTGAGAAGTCTGTCTACGGTCTGAAGCCTCGACGGAGATATCCCAAGGTCAAGGAATCCAAGATCAAACTAGCGTTTCCCGTTGACCCCAAATTTGAGCATGCCGTCGCTAGTTCCCTGATGCAAGTCTATACATTTCTTCCCGTCTCGGAGTACGGGCTTGGCGTAAGTTATCGCTTCTATTTTGGATAGCCATCGCTCACGACGGAACAGTTCACACTTCAGGCTGAGTTCGTACTGACGTCCAGTCGAGAAGACATCCAACCGCTCGTGGACTGGAATGACGGGTTACTCGAAGCCATACCCGGAATATTCTGCGAAGCTATCCATCTACTAAACCCCACTTGCCTTCGTTTCAGTTGGCCGATATTTCTCTCCTTGTCCGAGCCCAAGGGCTTTTTCAAGGATGTCCGAAAGAAAATTATAGCCAAGCTGAACCAAGAGAGAGTCTTACAAGTTGAGGACAAGACGAAGCCACTGTCAGTGCCGAGTGCGGTAACGATAGTCCCCGACAAGTACAAGCTGAAAGGCTTGCCACTTGTCCGTAGCGAAGCCGCGCTATCTCGCTACCTATCTCACAAGTACCTTGAAAGCTGCATCCCCTATCTCCGATACGCAATGGGCATCAAAGAGCTGGACACGGATTCTTTCATTCGAGACCTACAAGACTACGTGAACGATGAATCTAGCTCTTCCACCGTGCTGGATGGTGAGGATAAGGACGTTCCGTTCAGGGCTCAGAGCCTCGAATGGCACTCACGCGTGGCCTCAATTTTAAAGAAACATACATGGCATTCAAGGGTCAAAGCGATGAATATGATTCCTTTGAATGATGGAGAGACTTGGGTTGCGGCAACCTCCGAAGACAAGGCCAGCATTTTCTTCCAGCCCCAGGAAAGCCAGCAGCACGACCTGCTGGACGGCATCAACATCCGCTTCGTACACCCCGACATAATGTCGGAAGAGAACATGCAACGATATCAACTTTTTGAAGCTCTAGGGGTAGAAAAATACGACTCGACCAAGCTCTGCAAGCTAGTCGAGGCAGCACACAAGGATAGGCTGATCCCTGAAATAGGAGAGAATCCTTCGCCGAACACACTGATTTCGCATGCTCTTTTCTTATTCCGCAACAGCCACACCCCCTCAGTCGATCTCTGGGTAGCTACAGAGGCTGGGAAGCAATCGCGTGCGTCGGCCACTTACTTCGAAAGCATTGGGCGACCCGTTCAGGGCTGGGAGTGTCCTGTCCTGCACCCAGATTACTACACGTGTGTGAAAGATGAACATGAACTGCGTCGCTGGAGGAGTTGGTTAGACAATGAGCTGGGTGTGAGAAAGTATCTCCGGCTCGTTAACGTGTTTCCGCGACTCGCAGCAAGCCCTATACATAACAAGTTCAACATATCTCAAGAGATGGAATGCATCCTCGCCGATACCGTTAATTGGAGGCCATACGACATCTTGACGCTGCTGTACAGTCACTGGGATAATGAACACTGCACCGACGAACACTGGGCCCATTACCATTCCTTCTTCAAATATGACATTCGCTGGGACTATGACTCCGTGTTCACACTACGAAGAAGAATATCAGAGCTTCAGGTGTATTGCCTTGGACCCGACGGTGGTGTTCTTCGCAATCTGGAGGGGACCATCCTGCCGTCGGATTCCCTAGGTGGTAATTACGAAAACGCGCCAATATTCATTCTTGATGTCAAAGGAGACAAATCTGAGAGAGTCCAAGGAATTCGTTGGCATTTCCTAGAAATATTTGGAGTCAAGTTGGACCTTGATCTGGACGACTGTATTGCCTGCCTGAAGAAACTGAGGGACAAGGTCGACCCAGGCAAACGACAAGCTTTCGTTCATGTTCCGTTTCTCTACGATAGGCTTACCCGCATCTGCCAAGATTGCCCGGACCGTCATGAGCGCATCAGGCAAGTTTAATTGACCACATATATGCAGTGTCCTACATACTGTTGACTCTAGCGCCCACACTACGAATTTCTGCTGACTGTATATACTGCGAGATTAGGGACCTCTTCAATTCGGAAGCGCTGATCTATATCCCGCAATATAGTAAGTCTTACAGGATACCATGGCCGATAAACGCAACTTGGGTTACCGCCCGAAACTGCGTGTGGAAAGGGGCCAAGTACGCTAAACTAAAGAATCGCAACGTGATATCGCACCACTATGGCCGGCACGAGACGCTGTTTCTCCACGTCGCGAGAGTCCAAGCCACCATTGAGATTAGCGATGTCTTGTCAGAGATTGAATTCAACGCGATCGCATACTCATCTGAAGACCTTTATGGTATTCTTCGCGAGCTGAACGAGTTCATCAAAGACATCAAAGAGGACTCAGATCCCAGCAGGCAGAAGAGTAGACGATCCGATAGCGATTTGTGTAAGGTCCTTTCACGACATAGAATCTTTCCTGTTTCCCAACCAGGATCGACGGCCATAGTCAACCTCACTTGCGCGCCATCATCTCAGTGGTTCATACCGGACCACCAATCCTTCCGTGATTTATTTATAGACACAATTCCTCTGCTGAATTTTGACTCTGTGGCCTTGGGAAACATCAGCTATCTTCTTCAATACTTGGGCTGTAATCGGCGCCGCCTCTCTTCGCGGGCCAAAGCGTGCCCAACGAACCCGGATCAAGTGCGACTCGCGAAGAATTACTCAGAGAAGCTGAGAAAAAAAGCGAAGTACATCCAGGCGTAAGGTTTCTCTCGGAATTGATACTGAGGTGCATACTGATTTAGGCGTCTTTTCTAGCCTGGTTCCTGATTCGTTACCGTATTCAAGACCGTCATTGATTGCGACAGAGATCGCGGTATACAGAGCTGACTCGGACACTGTGACAGTCGACTGGCTAGTCGAAAGTGATGGTAGCACCCATAAGAGCTCCACGTATGAGAGCTCAGTGGTGGTGATGTTCCATGGTAGAACTCTCAAGATCTACATGCCCGCAAAGTTCACAGAGCAACATGCACTCCCACCTTTAGACCTGGCTTACGACCTAGGAGCACTGCTTGGAATCCCTGCCGAGAACAGCGCTCTCGTTGAGCAGATACTGACACGGGTTTGGGAGCAAGACACGACTGAAATCGAGAAGGTGCTTACGAGAAGGAAATTGAAGTTCGACTTTCCTAACGAAGGCCAAATTCAAGATCATTTTGAAGAGGAGCCTTCAGAGGAGCCTTCAGAAGAGGAGCCTCCAGAAGAGCATCGATCAATAACCGAGACGCAACAGAATGACCAGGCTAATTCTGCAAAGATGCATGTGGAAAGGATAGCAATTCGCCCAAAGAAAGAAGATAGTGGTCCAATAAAGGACGTCAAGTCAGAAGTCCAAGATGAAGACATCGGGGTAAGTCAGCCAATCATCATGTCACTTGTGTGCCTGGGGAGGGAGTCGTTCTCTACTAAACCATATCACTTCTCACAGAGTGTTACAATTGCGGACGAGAAAAAGGACGACAGGGGCCAGAAAGAAGAATTTTTTGAGAGCGAAGAAACCGATAATGTCAAGGAAGACGAGGCAGAGCGTATTGCCATCAATTCACTTCAGGGCGACCTTTCGATAACCTCTGGGATGAGCGATGGGCCCCAAATGACCCTGTCGAATTCGGAGAACTGGTCCAACGACCTGGTAAAGTCAAGCGAAGATTCAAACGAAGATGACGAGGACCCCCTGAAGCTTTTCCAGATGGTTCACAAATCCCTTGATGTCAGCCTAGTACAAGGTTCTACTTCACTTAGTGTGAAACAAAAGTCTATACCAGATGTGGAGGAGGGCCACTTCCGAATCGAGACGTCGACGCCACTTATAAGCAAAGAGGAGCTACTCTATTTTCGACCTCGAATATCATCGCCCACTCCTAGTGATGACGGTGAGCCCGACGAGAGTGATTATAGCACAGATGATGTCGACTCTCCTCTTCCAGGAGCGCAACCAGCCTCCCGGAGTCAAGACGTCAAACCGGCCGATAGCAAGCTCCCATCACCAACTGCGAAGAACGAACATCAAGCGCAAAAGCAAGCGCCGGCGAAGCTTACTATCACCTCTTCCAAGTCGGCCCGCAGCCCACTGTCTAAAGAAATGTCGCTTCTCCAGATGCGACAATTCGTCTCGCCTCTGCGGAATGCGACGCCGAACGAGCGGGTTGACAGGCAATACAATGTTCGCCGCTTCCAAAGAACTGGCTTGTTTCGACCGTCTGGACCTACAAACATCGTATATGTCAATGATTTCAATGATATGCCAGTAGAATCAAAAAGTAACGATCCACAAATCCTGGCAACTCTCCAGGCGCGAATGCAGGTCTTCAAAGACAATAGAACTCGAACTGTATTCGCTCTCATTCCCACCATCGTGAACGAGGAAGATACCGAACTAGCCTTCCTGGGACAGGCATGGGTATGGTAGAATACTTCTCAATTGCCAGAGTACTACTTGCGAGCTAACCGATTTATGTACTAAGGTATCGCAGATGCTGTTCAATTGCCTTGGATCGGCGTGTTATAAACCTCAGCGGGATTGGCGGAGTTCAATGCGCACGGGTCTTGGATACGATGAGGTAGACACGTCCATTGGCAGCGAGACTCCCTTTATTATCGAAAGAAACACCGATGCTCTATCCCAATTCCTTTTCCAGCAAGGATATGAGCCTGCCGGGAGGTGGATGCGAAATTCCCCTGGTGTCCGGATTTACTATATAGACGTGCAGACAACACCTGACTCAAGACCATCGCCATTCACGGTGACGCCTGACCGCATGGAAAAGGCAAGTAATTCTGTAACCCTACTACTCTGAAAGCAGCCTGTTAACCTACTAGAAGATGAGAGAATGCCACATTTCAAGAGAATCAGAAGCTCCCGAGAAAGTCTACATTCTTGTTCGCTTGAGTGACGTACATCCTCGGCATCCGAGCGTCATTCCTACCGCTTGGTTCTTCATCAACCCGTGGGCCTATTATACGGAGGGTTTGATGCGCGCACATTTCAGCAACGCCAACGAAACCTTTTCGATGAAGATCAGTAGAAATGCTCCGCCAAGCTTTACAATGAAATCTCCGGAGTGCGACCTGGACGACTCGACTTCATCCCCAGACATTGTTGATCGAGTAGCCCGGTTATTCTCCAGCAGCAAGTCTCGGGACCAAACAAGACGACCCCAAGATCTGCGTGTGGCTCCGTCCCAAACGCCATACAGGTACAAATCATTGCGACGGGCTGACAGGATACGACTTCTCGCTCTCAGTCCCGGCAAAGGCGCAACACCTCTCCGAGGCGACCTAAAAGTCCATAGGCTGCAGGAGAACTCAAGCCCGCCTGAGTACGCCTGTGTTTCTTACGTGTGGGGTAGTTCGTTGAGACAGTTTACCCTGTACACACCAGAGGGCATGCTGATGCTCACGGCATCTCTATACTTGGCTCTCCTGCACCTGCGGGACGCCACCAAAGTAGTATACATCTGGGCAGACGCCATCTGCATCGACCAAGAGGACAGCCCCGGTCGCCGGAACGAGGAGAAGGAGCACCAGATCCGCATGCTGCCTAGGATTTTCCAGCGCGCTAAGACCGTATTCGCGTGGCTGGGTATCGAAGAGAATGGGAGCCGCAAAGTTATGAGAAAGTTCGAAGACTGGGGGACCAAGATTTTACAAGAGAGACACGGGGAGCTGAACGATAAGGCCGAGATCACAGATCCGATTTGGGTGTATGTCAGCCGGCTCTTCAGTCGACGGTGGTTCGCGCGCATCTGGATTGTGCAGGAGGTCGCGCTAGCGAACGAACTTGTCGTGGTCTGTGGGAAGCACCGACTCTCCTGGGATATCTTCTATGCTGCCGCTCAGCATTGCCTGATTAGAAATAAGTACGATCCAAAAATCGACATTGCGACGCTCGATACAGCCAAGAATATCATCGACCTGGGCCAGCTGCGGAAAGACTTCACTCCGGAACCGGTATTCAAGCTCCTGAATCGCTGCTATCAGAAAGAAGCAACGGTACCGCGTGATCGGATATTTGCGCTGCTTAGTATGGCCACCGACAAGGACGAAGCGGGCTTTGGACCGAACTATTTACTGGATAATGTCACCATTATCCAACGGCTCTCTTCCACTTTCGTCAAACAAGGCTACGCCATCGATCTCCTCTATCGCACGCGACCCGAGACAAGGACGATAGAGGAGCACCGTATAAAGGGTGAGGAATGGGTGAGGCTGCCGTCCTGGATGCCAGACTTGACCGCGAATCATTATCCGAGTAGCTTGTCTACTTGGTCTAGAAACTACGCTGCAGGGGTTCGAAAGAGCGAAGAGGGCAAACTCGGTAGCCGAAAAGAGCCGAAGCACCTCGCTAGAGTCCAAGGCCGAGAGCTGCTACTCCGTGGATACGTCGCATGTAAAATAGGCAAACAAGGCAACTGTCATTCCATGGTCGACGACGTGTTCAGCTATTTGGAAGAGATGTTCGACACAATTGATAGGTTATACGACCGGAAGAAGACGGCTCAAGAGATCGAGGAGATCAAGTGGAAGACGGCCATCGGCGACGCTACGAATCTACTCAGCGAAGAGGGGGACCAGAAAAGTGGGAGCGCCGGCGACGAGGTACCGAGCACGGAGCACACGCCAGAGAAGGCTAAGAAGATACAGCAGCACATGCAGCAGAGGCGGAAGCGGTTCGAGGCGCAGGCCGCGGCTGCTTACGGGGCACTGGTGGGATACCTGGCGTTGGAGCGGCCGCACAGCAGCTGGAAGAGGCAGAAGCTGCGGTTCGAGTATGCGATGAAGAAGGGGCAGCAGCAGGCGTTTCCGGGCCCGGCCGCCGAAGACCGAGACGCGTGGCGACGGCTGATGCCGTACGTGGACAAGGCCATGGCCTTCGCCGAAGCCTTCACCCCGCAGAGAGTCGTCGTCTGCAACACAGACAAGGGAGACGTGGGCGTCGTGCCGGCCGTCGCCTCGGAGGGTGACGTCGTCGCTCTCTTCCCCGGCGCTACGGTCCCCTTCCTCCTGCGCAAGAACCACGCCGACGAGTACGAGCTCTTGGGCGAGTGCTACGTCCATGGTATCATGCGCGGCGAGGCTTTCCCCGCGAGCGACGAGGAGGAACAGGTCTTTCGCTTGGTGTAGCCCCTTTTTGGCGGGGGGAAGGGGATAGGATACCCCGCGTACCCCGCTTTTACCCCTGAAAATTCTGACAGAAATAGGGGTAATCGTTCAATTGGACAGGATGAGTTTAGGGGTGCAAATATTCTCACAAGAAGCTGTCCAATAACGATATCCTGATATTTAAGCCTGCTAAATATTTACTCTGTTTCTATTTCCCCCACCTGTGCATTGAGAGTTTGTGATCTTCTCCTTCATGACTTTGTATCCGGAGTGCCATTCTTCGTCCATCCCTGGCAGCGGCGGAACCCCAGCCTTCGCAAGATCTCCGTTAACCCAACTCAGCATCTTCTCGATGTACACGTCCTCAGCCGCCATCATGGAATGGAATCGTTCCCCGGGTTGGGACCGGGCTTTTCTTTCCTTGTGCTCTTGTCTCATCACGGACTGGGGCGGGAGATGGGCCTGCCCCGCGAACACCTTGGCCAGCACCTGGGCTTGAAAGTCGAAGAGCGAAAATGTCGACACCAGATGCGAGACCCCTATGAACGATAACGAGGGATCTGGTATGTAGAAGATGTCCTTGTGGAGGTTGTGCGTTATGTAGCCGTCCGACGTGATCAGCACTTTCTCGTCGGCCTCCTCCCACCGGACTGACGGCTGCTCTAGCTCCCCTAGGAAAGGATACGAGGTGATATATCCGGTAGCGACTATGACGTGGTCAATTCCTTCTATACTTCTTCCGTCTTCAAGTCGAACCCTGCCCGGTATAGCGTGGCCGGGCTCCAGCAGCCGATGATCGGCCTCCGCGGCCGTGTCGTCGAGGATAAACTCAGCAACCATTGCCACCCTCTCAACGCCCTCCGGTAAACGCACTCCCAGTAGGTCGTATTTACTTTCTCGCCTGCTCTGGATAATCGTAGCCCCCAACGGCGCGGTCTCCTTCGCGATGTCGATAGCCGATGCGCCGGCCCCTATCACGAGGAGCGTCTGGTTGCTGAAGGGCGTGGGTGTGCGGTACTTCTTCGAATGCATCACTCGGTCCGGAAACTTTTGCTTCCACGCGGACAGCCCGGGGATGTCGGGCACGAACGGGATGCTGTAGTGTCCGCTGGCCACGACTACAGCGTCGAACTCACGGGCCTGCTTCGTTAAGGCGTGGCCCGAGTCAGTCTTGGTAAGCGTACTGCTCAGGACCTTCCATTCGTTACTGCCGCTCGGCTTTGATACGCTTTCGACTCGCGTGTGGAAGAGGATCTTGTCGTAGACGTGGTGGATCTGCGCGATGTCTTGTATGTATTGATGGACGACCTTCTGGTCCACGAAGTCCTCGCTGCCTTCTGGCCACCGTAGCAGACTGGCCCGCATAATCGGCGTGGGAATATTATTCCTCAACCCGGCATAACTAGGAAGTTGTTATTATTCGCTGATCATAATTTGATGATTTATTTTTCTTTGCGACCCAGTGGCCATTTCTCGTTTGAGAGTAAGATATTACAAGTCATAGTGCTTACCACGGGTTCGGAGGGCCGTGTATCAAGGCGGCCTCGTCCGATGTCAGCCCTTCATCTTCGACTTTGTCCCATTTCGGACTCGGAGGTCGGACGTTGGGAAATGGCGGGTCCCTATCAGCCTGCGGCTCGTAACTCCATACGCCGCCAGCGACGCCAGTCCGCTCGAATACAGTGACGTTGAAACCGGCCCGGAGAAGGTGCGCCGCCGTGACGACGCCGCTGATCCCCGCTCCTATGACGGCCACGCTCTTGATATAGCCAAGATACGGACCATTTACGATATGGCTTTCGCTCGGTACAGAGCCCATAGTGCTGGATAGTTAGGGGTGAGAAATGAGGGAGTGAGATGGAGGAAATAAGGGGGCTACATCATAGGATATCATTGAGAGGTGGAGCTGGCAAAGGTCAGGAGATGTTGCACTGCAGATCAGCTTGATAGCTTTACAGAGCGCATCTCTCAATGCCGATTATCGATCCTTGGACTCGTCTAGATTGGAGGCAAGGAATGAGGCCATCTGCGCATACAATTACGTGCTTACGACACCAACGGTACCTAGTCCGAAGCACGCGGGGGAGAGTACCTGGATGTATACTCGCCATCCCCTTCGCCGGTTCGCTGTCCTCAATGCTCAGATACAGCAGAAATAATGGGCCTCGCAAATATTTAGATACTTGCAAGGGGTCTACCGTATCTGGTCACCGTCCTACCTAGTTCTGGATGTCTATATGATTCTATCACTGGGAACGGTTTTTATTCCGCCATTTTACTTCGAGTTGATTGATCAGTTGCTAAAGTAAACTGGCGACACATCTATCATCTACTCTACACTCATCGACCGGGCCTTTCTAGCCCGTTCCCGGTGATGTAGAACCCGAATCGTGAGCGAAGTAACTATAAGGCCAGCAGCGATGAACACCATGGTGATGAATCCCTTTTGATATCGCGGACCGTCGACCTGCTGCCACACGATCAACGGCAGCCAGGCCTGCACGACATAAGCCATCTCGTTCATAGTCCCCACGACCAGGGCGCGCTCCTCGTTGTCGTCGCTGCATATCTCGTGGGCCCACGCGAACGTCAGCCCGCTGATGCCTCCGCCGATCATCCCGAAAATGTAGCAAAACCACTTCCAGCCGACGGGGATGTCCCAGACGGCGAGGCTCGTGTTGGTCACGATGTTGACGACGCCCGAGAAGACCATGGGCGGCCACCGCGCGCCGCGGAAGACGCTGTCCGAGGTCCACGCGTAGACGTACGTGAAGACGACGGCGACGGCCGACGCGATGGTCGGGTACGAGTTGACGGCCGCGACGCTGTAGGCCTCCTGCTTGAGCCACAGCGCGAAGGCGGGCTGCGACCCGTACCCCACGCCGTTGTTGAAGAAGACGTAGAGCAGCGTCAGCGCGTAGATGTGCCAGGACGTGAAGATCTTGCGGAGCTTGGCCTTGGTGTAGGACCCCCGGTCGGCTCGCCCCTCGAACCGCATCCGCTTCTTGGCCAGCTCGATCTCGTCCCTGCCCAGCCACCAGGCGCGCGAGATCTCGGGCACGTCGGGGAAGAAGAAGAAGCCGGCGATGGCGATGGGCAGCGAGATGATCGTGTTGATGATGAAGAGCCACTGCCAGCCCCTGAAGCCGTCTTTGCCGTCCATCGAGGTGTAGATGCCGGCCATGAGATAGCCCGAGAACATGTTCCCTATCGTCCCGCTCGCATGGAAGATGCAGCTCCTCTTTGCAAGCTCGTCTTTTCGGTCTGTGACACGTCAGAAATTGAGCCTAGAGCCTCTACAGCAGTTAGAAAAGGAAGGAAATTGTCACATACTATCAGACATTAGCTTCGATCTTGAGATTTTATCTGGCTCCTAGCTTAGGGGTGTACATACCACCAACTTCCAATCACGTATTGCATTCCCGGATAGAACGTGCTCTCGGCGAGCCCAATGAAAAATCGCAAGACGTAAACCTGTTGGGCCGTCTGGCATTTTGAAAGGAGGATCGTCAGGACGGACCACAGCACCTCGCAAGCTGGAATCCAGATGGACGGTCGAACTTTGGTGAGTAGGATATTGCTGCCATCATATCAGTGACATGAATCCAAGATAGAAAATAAAGAGCCCACCTTGGTATTTCGCCTACGACATATCCGACCGTCCAGCAAGTGATCATGTAGTTTAGCTCGTTGCCGTATAGGCCAAGGTCTTCTTTCATGCCCGATACGAACGCGCTATTCACATTCATCTGATCTAGGTTCTTGATGAAGTAGCCCAGGGACGCGAAGGTCAAGATAACGGCATCGAGCTTGAACAGGAACCGCCTCTCCTCGGGGGACTTGTCGAAGGTATCCCAGAAGTATGACCGCCATGTCTGCTTGGGCTTCTTGACTACATGGGATGAAGAAGGGGTATGGGTCGATTCGACGTCGCTAATTTCCGTTTCCTTGGTCTCCTTAGCGGCCACGTCGCCGTCGATGTCGACTGTGTCTTTGGTCGGGCTGATCTCTTTACTCGTCATTTTTTGCTGCAAATACAGGTTCGCATGGAAATTGTGCTTTCGGAAACGAGGCAACCTAGGCGCTCCGAGCTTAAGAGAGATCTCGGGAGCTGAAGATATACAGGGGTTCAACCTTGACGCAGTGAACCCAGGTCCATCCCACGTCCGGGGCGATGTTGGCCATGTCAGTGGCGTCCTACTGCAGATATTCCCCGTAGAACATTGATCTAGATCTGTTTGGTGACATGGAGTGGTCTTACGAGTCGTCATTTTCTATACTATAAATTCTCTATAGCTCTCCCCTGGACATCCAGCATATGGTCACGAATCACCACTATTAGGCTGCCTATCTTCAAAGCAGTATGTCGCCCAGGGGTTCATCGATGCAACTGGCAAATGAGACGAGTACAATTCCTAGATAGTATTGCGACAGTGTGGGGGATGATAGGGTGATCGGGAGTTAAGAAAAAGATACCGAGGCAGTCAAGGTTGTGAGCGAGCACATCACCGTCCGAGGCCATGACGCCATGCGCGACCCCTTAGATAACATCAAAACAGCACCATGTTACGAGACCGGCCCGCACGTCGGACGTAATCTTTCTCGCATCATCGCTCTCCAATATCACGAATCGATAAGAAAGCCCAATAACGGGGCCCGTTCATCGCGGGGAACAACCTACTCCTCACTTTGACGCTGCAGCCAGCGTCCTCGTGGTGCGACTGTGAACGAGACTCTGCGGGTAGCTTACCAATCCGCTCTACCGGAATGTCTCGAGCTACTGCATCGAAGACTTGAATGAAAGAACTAGCCGTCGTCGGACACTAGATAGATGAAGTCAACAATGGCGAACCTCCAACGTGACGAGCTGGACTCTACGCTAGCTTAGGCCGGGTATATATGGCCATTGAAGGGCAGTAAAGAGGGGAAGATGGATTAAGGGCAGCTGTTTAGTTATTTTGAGAATACATCAATAAAAGTCTTTATTTGCCATACTTTCAAAGCTTGATACTCCTATAAGTCGCAATGGCGCCGGCACCGATTGACGATCGCATCAAGGATACTGCGGAGCCCCGCAAGGACACGCTCGGGCTCCCGGAGCCGGCCCTCCAGCGGTTAAAAAAAGCCGGGGTCGACCTCTCCAACGGGTATCCGTACCGCCCGTCCAGACCGCTTTACCTCCAGGACGTCTACAACATCAGAAACAAGGAATGGAAACACGACGACGCCGGAGCGCGTGCGGACAAGTCCAAGTCGGCGCTGCTGTCTGCCGCGACCAAGGTCACCGATCTCACCACGCACATCGGTACCGAGATCGAGGGCTTGCAGTTAAAGGACCTGACGAACCAGCAGAAGGACGAGCTTGCCCTTCTCATAGCCGAGCGAAGCGTCGTCTTCTTCCGCGACCAGGACCTCTCCCCGCAGCAGCAGCTGGAGCTTGGGAAATACTACGGGGAGGTTGAAGTGCACGTACGTACAGTCTCTTACCTACCCAAACTACTACTGTGAATACTAATTACGAGATGAGCAACAGCCCCAAGTTCCCCAGGTCCCCGGCCACCCGGGCGTGACGGTGATCTGGCCGGACCTGCAGGCGACGGAGCGGGCGGCCAACTTCCGGAACCCGGGGGGCGCGTCGCGGTGGCACAGCGACCTGGTGCACGAGCAGCAGCCGGCGGGGATCACGCACCTGCACAACGACACGGTGCCGGCGGTGGGCGGCGACACGCTGTGGGCGAGCGGGTACGCGGCGTACGAGAAGCTGTCGCCGGGCTTCCGGCGCATCATCGACGGCCGCGTCGCCGTGTACCGGTCCGCGCACGCGTACCTGGACCGCGACCGGCCCGAGGACGGTCCCAGGTACGTCGAGCGCGCGCACCCGCTCGTCCGCGTACACCCGGCCACCGGCTGGAAGGCCCTCTGGGTCAACCGCGCCATGACGGACCGCGTCGTCGGGCTCGACCGCGCGGAGAGCGACCTCCTGCTCGGCTACCTCTGCGACGTCTACGAGCGCTGCGTCGACATCCAGGTCCGCTTCAAGTGGACGCCGCGCACGAGCGCGCTGTGGGACAACAGGTACTTTTTTTTTCTCCCTTTCTTCTCGCGTAGTGTCAAAGGAGGTAGTACGGCAGGACTAACGCGCGAGGGCCGGATAGGATCACCATACACAACGCGAGCTGGGACTACGGCGGCAAGCAGCCTCGGCATGGGACGCGGGTCACGACGCTGGGCGAGAAGCCGTACTTTGACGCCGCCGCGCCGACTCGACGCGAGGCGCTTGGGCTTCTGGATGAGAGTGAGAAGCAGATTGATGGACCTGCTTAGGATAGCATGTTAGATATACCTTTATTATATACTACCAGGTGAGCATATAGAATAGGTATATAACGATATAAGCACCGAGCAAGGAGGTTTGAACGTTGTGATATTGCAGCTCGCCCAGGCTAGAAATGCAAAGAGAATGATCCTCCTTCGTTACCTCCATGGTCTGTGGTACAATGACACGTAGCTGCGGGATACCAAAACATGGCATACCTAGCGTCGTCCTGTACTTAATACAAAATCAAAGTCTTGACGCTTGGGTTGAAGTAATTGTGAACTGTCTCTGTTGTCTTTGAGTCTGTCACGGGGAGCTTGAATATCGCTCTTATTTCTTCTTCGTTTGTTCTGCTGTGACGTGGGTCAAGAAGATTGCCAAGCCGCTCAAATAATCTGCGAGTATGCCGAACCTTACTCGTACTTTCATACACGGATATGGAGTCTATAAAGCAGAATATGGATTGTCGACATTTACGAGAGACGTTAGCTTAGGGACCTGCATGTAGTTACACACCTATTGAGTGCTTACATGTAGTTACTTACCTATACCTAAGCTATCTAAGGTATGATCTGAGAAAGCGGTGATGCGCAATAGCCCCTGAATCTATATCTAAGTTTTCCAAGGTCCCGAGGTCCCCGGGTAGGCATTGTCCCTGACTTTAACCTCCCTGCTAGTGGACTTCTTTCCTGATGAGACGTGATTCGCACCTCCTGTATCAACATACCTTGTATCGAATTTTGTGGTAGGAAGCGCCAGGTATCGCCAGGTATATGACGTGCATCTGGATAAATGTATATAACGCCTTCCTGAGTTTTATTCCCACTACAGCATAAGACAACGCTCTGTGAATCACCTTTTCCTCTCTGAGAGGTGTGGTTTCTCATGCTGACCTGCCTACCCTCTATCCTTCTCTTGGGAAGCAAGTGCGTAGTCCGCGGTGCCAATCACTCAGCCATTAGTGACATAAGAACCCTCTTTTCTCCCAGCAATCATCTTCAATCCTTTCTCTTCTTCATTTACCAACTCCTCTGTCTCTGTCCTTCATCCTGCTCTCCTTCATCTCTGTCCTCTTCATCTCTGTCCTCTTCATCTCTCTCTTTTGCATCCTTTTCTCTTGCATCTGTCTCTGCTTCGTCCCTCTCTGCCTTGTCCCTCTCCCCCTCATACCCATGTTCTTCTCCTAAGACTCAGAAATTGTTGACCTGCGAGGGTCGATGATCATCACAGTCTTAGTCGCCCTAACGACACCCATTCATACGAATTACCACTCAATGGTAATCTCGTTCCCAATAGGGCTAGATCAACTTGGCTGCTTTGCATCACGGGTCCTTTAAACTAACCGCCTGTGATGCTGCCTGTGGTGCTTCAGGGTGGACCGCCGAGCCACCCCATGAACGTCACCCAAAAAGCAGGTCTCCCACGACTTCTGGATTACCAGAACCAATACATTTCCCCGACACGTTGTTCAAATGATGCCAGCAGTGAAATGTGAACCCCCCAGTCCCAGATCTGATCCCCCGTAAGAACCGTTCGCCCCCCGTCCTCTGCAAGGCTCAGCCACTTCTGACAGTCATGGGAGTGATGGCAAAGAAAGCATTGTCTCCTGTGTGTGAAGAGTTCATCATCGCCCGAGTGATTTGCGTGGTTCTAGGTACTACCTGCACCGAGAGGTGTTTTTGCTCGTAACCCAATCAATGTAGACATAGCCGACCATGGGAGCTAGATTGGGTTTTGGGCCCACCGTCTGTTGGGGAAGCCCTCTTCTAAGGGCATTGTTAGGTGCTACCCGACCTGAGGAAAGATAAAGAATGATGGCTTGTCCTGCGAGCGGCCATCCATGAAACACTGAGAACCAAATAGAAGGTGATGGATTGCGGGATGACGGAAGTAGGAGCAAGGCGAAGAAAGGGTTGGAAGTGACGATGGTTGAAATCAAGTGGTAGCTTAGATGTTGTAATGGGTAGAAGCTGGCTATTCCTCTCATGTTGAGGTCCTTCTAAATAGACCTTACTTGCGGCTTACGCATTCCCCCCACCAAAAGCCTATTTTATGGGTCGCATATGGCATACAGTTTAGGGGATGCCATTTTCGGATCCCCAAAACCTCAAGTCCTATCTTATTCAAATACTCTCCTTTTCATGCTCGAAGTAGTGCATGTACTCGCCATTCATAACTCACTGGATGTAGCACTGCCCAATTAGCTTGAACGTTCCGTCGTCCTGAGGCCGAAAGACATGAGGCGACTTGGACCCCAGCACCACATATATCACATCCCCGGGCTGCGAATGAGGCGCCACCCAACCGAGACGGCCCTCGGTAGTTCGACAGAAGTAATAGTTAGCTGTCATAGTATCGGCTATATCGAGCTCGGGAACATTTAAGCTCTCACGCAGATGCTGCGCCTCTGCCATTGTCTTAATGTCGGGAATAAGACCGTCACCAGGTTGGTGTAGTAGATACTGGATGAAAGAATCTTTAGCTTCTTGCAGTTGACCAAAAAGAAAACTTGCTTTCTAATAAGTGAAAAGAGATACGTATATAGCAATTGGAATTGCTTACCTCTGATGATTCGTACGCCCGTTCTTTATACATGTGGAATATACCGAGGTCTACGGCGTCCAATGTCACACGGCCGGATACGGTCCGAGGTGCCAAGAGACGTACCAGAGCCTTATGAGCCAATCGATCAGGCAATACATATATGAATGTGGCCCCAAGGCGGAGGTGTTGGTGATGGAGGCATTGGGGATATTCCTATAGGCTGAACCACTATACGGCGACCTACAAGACGTACCAACAGCGTCTCGGGCGCTTGGAGAAGTTAAGGATGACTGACTAAAGGCGGTCTGCCCAACGTGTATAAGTAGGAACCTTTCCTCCCTCTTTCTCGAAGGAGAAGGGGGGACAAGGCCCTTGAGACCCAAGAGAATTATTAGTTGAATTTGAATGACGAATTCCGAGTCCTATACCAGCCCTCGTCACATCCAAGCTATCGTCGAAGTCCAGCAGCCAGGCCCTCGTGAACTCCTCCCACACCCTCAGCCGCTCCGCGCGATTGCGTGCGTGTCGAAATGCTATGGAAGTGGCCTCATACCACATCTGTTTTTCATCTTTGCATTTATATCCCATCCCCTCGAGGGAACCGGCGTGCATTTCCTTTTCGCTGTTTGGCTTCACAATGCTGGTCAACTCGTCCAGTCGGTCCAGCAGGACCCCTTCTAACACCAAGACTGTGCCCTCGTCTTCGAAACGGACCGACGGTCTAGAGCCTTTAGATGTATTTGCATGCATATCGCGCCTTCTATAGATCGACCCGTCAGCTCCGCCCTTCATGACGATATCTGAGTAGGACGACTTCCTCGAAATGAACATGATCGGTTCTGTTATGACTGTTCCGGATAGTTGAGCTATGTCGGGGACCCACGATATCGTACGAGCTTCGAGGGGTAGATTGTCAACTAGAACCAGCGCCTCCAAATCACCCCCTTCTAGGGCAATCTGGATATATCGACGCCACTGTTCGCTCTCGGGCATGTCATATCGCATCAGAGAATCAAACTTCTGTACCTCGGAGCTTTGCAATAGACCGAGGATGCCGATGATATGGTCGTGGGCTTGGGTGCAGGAGAAACTCAGAGTATGATAGATGACGTTCGTTAGGGTAGTAACTCTTGAACTCCTCATCAAGTACAGGGCGGCTGTGTTGCTGAGATGGTGGATTGCCTTGGTTCCGGGCTTCTTTATCCCCATGTGAATGTGAGTTATGTCCTTCCGGAACGCGAACGAGAAGTGCTCAAGGACATGCCAAGGGATCTCATGCGCTCCAGATTTTACAACTGGGTATTTGGAATTGACGAGTTCTTGGATAATCCATTTTCGACTAAACCACTGACGTTCGAAAAGCTCGGTGATGGCCCTTAGGAGCGTGTCGCCCTTCCTTATTTCTTGAATTATCTTGAAAGTTACGGCCGAGTCGTCCGATTCGATATCGTACGATCCGACGGCCTTCCTGCTGCGAAGACGCTCGTCGAAGACCTCCATAATCTGGAATGCTCTCCAAGCTTGGTTGTCTGGGTCTTCGCCGAGCCAGATGATAGTCTTGGCGGCCCTCCTGTAGAGATCGCCCATGAGGCGCACCTGTTTGTTTCGTTCTTGCATGTCTTTCTGGTTGATACATAGCGCATCTACCCAAAGTGTCCTGGTGCCGTATTCCTCCTGCCTTAGGTGACGAAGGGCGCCATGCAAGCTGGGCCCAATCTCGACTGCCCGACCCGAGCAACGAATGGGCATTCGAGGCAGAAAGTCGCCCCAGACGTAGGATAAAGCCTCGAATTCGGGAGCCTCATCCAACGTCGTGACGACCAATTCGCACGATATCTCATCTGGGTCTTTTCCATTATGAAGTTGCAACACTCGAATGTACCGAGAGGATGGCAACTTTCTGTACTCGCATTCGGAGGCCATCCTAAATGAAATGGATCAATATCGTCGTTAGGTACTGTTCAAGAATATTTCCCTATCTCCTACAGTGGACGAAGAAAGACTTACTTGATAAATAAATTGAATAATGGCCCCAGTCCAAGAAGTTGGGCTGACTGCTAGATGCTGATGATACCCAGTTAACCACAGCAATTTGGCCCCGTGGGCTAAGTCTCCCGATGTGAGGCCATACGCGTACCCCTTCGTATGGAAAAACCTGTTGATTATTTCCTGATACAAATATTGAGCCACAACCTTTAAGGCTGTATAAAGTCCAGTGCAACTCAGCTGTGATGTAATACTCCGACATGTCTTTCTTCTATTGGCTGTAATAGGTTATGGCCCCCAAACTACATAGACGATCAGCGTTGCATTCTAGATTGGAAACTTTCCTAAGCTGCATATGTAGTTTCACAGCCTACCGGATGCCTGTTAGTTCTATAGCTTGGCTGGCCAAGACCCTTTTGATATCTTCCCTAAATATCGAGCTTCGCTGCACCTTCATCTTGCCAAATACCTTCAACGAGCCGACTAGAATATTAGCAATGGAAGAGTTTGCATCAACCGCTACAACCACATCATGCGACTCGGCAAGTGGAATAGCAACACCCGCATCTACAGAACCTAAAGTGTCTAGACGCCCAGAAGTTCCCTCCTGGTTCCTCAAACATCGCCTCAGAACTGCGGAGGAACTAGAATGCTGCGAAATCCCCCTGAAGATTTACGACTCGACAGCCAACCAAGACGATACGTCGGCCATGGATGCCGCAGACTCAAACTGTTATGAGATAGATGCTATCTTGTACGAGTCTCTGTTCGACCTGGTCGTCCCCGTAGAAGGGCCCCAGGATTCCAGCCATCAAAGGAAGTTCGCCTACGATGCCCTCGGACTCCGCGTACCTCATAGCAAGCATGGTCAACGATTTCTCCATCTGGTAGTGCAGCATTTCGCCAAAGATATCGAGGCCGATATGGTGACCTTGGGCCTGCACGACTTTGAGTATCTCGCAAACCATTTTGCTCTTGAATCCGGCCACACCCTCCCTCCAAAGATAAGCACTTACAGAGAGCTCTATTTTGTCAACCCAGAGGAGCTCCCTGAAGAGCCGGCGTCCGACATAGATAAAGGAGAGAAATCGTCATCAGAAGGTGACATGTCGGACTCGGCTGGAGACAAGGCCAATGATTCGCGGAGCCCAGAATCACAGCAGAAAACGAACAAGAATCCGTCGTTTCCCTTCGACACCCTGTTCGATTCGATACGGAAGAAAAGGGATATCCCGCAAGCAACCGACGAGAAGCAGGACGAGCGGCCCGTTATCGTGCTGATACCCGACGTCCACGACGACTTCTACGAGCCACCACGATATGCCTTAGCACATCTCCGCAACTACGTCAAGCAAGCACGGCGGCTAGGCAAGGAGATAGCCGTCATCGCGATCGACAACAAATCCGACACCGTGTACCTCAACTCGTGGTCCGAGAGGGACGACAAATTCCTCGCCGATCTCGGATCGAACCCAATCCCGGCAGTTCAGGTCCTGGTGCCAAGGGATACCGCTGCGCAGAAGAAGCTCCTAGAGCAAGACTACCAAAGAGACAGGCGGAGAGAGCTCATCAGGGTGCTGCAGGAGCGCATCAGGAAGCGGAGCGACGAGCCGTCCTTCTCGGGACTGCTGGAGCCGCACGCCGAGTGGGAGGTCCCCGAGGGCAGCTTCGCGGCCAAGAGGCTGGAGAACGGAGAGCTGATGGGCCGCGAAGCCCAGATTCTCGTCAGCGCCCTGAGCGCCGACAACCTGAGCGTGGAGAGGATGGTGGCCGTCTTCGAGAGGGTAAGAGTCGTGACCGACTGGCAGCGAGGAAAACCGCAGAAGAAGGAGGGGCCGTGGGATAAGCTGCATGAAGGCGCGAGGAAGGCGATCAAGGAGGTGGAAGGCAATAGCAGCAAGTACGAGTTTGAGAAGAAACTGCTGGACTCCATCGTGTCGCCGGGTGAGCCCCGCACTCCCCGTTCATCTCCCTCCTCCCTCAGCACTAACATAAATCTCAGATGCCGTCGACCAGAGCTGGGACGACATAGAGCTCGACGACGAGACCGCGAAGACCATCAAGCAGCTCGTCGACCTAGCCAGCTCGGACCCCAAGTCGCAGCAGGGGCTGCTCGGCAAGTCGCGGATCCGGGGCGCGCTGCTGTACAGGCCGCCGGGCACGGGCAAGACGCAGCTGGCGCGGGTGCTGGTGCGCACGCACGGCGCGGCCATGATCCACGTGTCGGCGGCGGACGTCGAGAGCCGGTGGGTCGGGGACACGGAGAAGACGATCAAAGCGCTGTTCCGGCTGGCGGCCATGGCGGCGCCCAGCATCCTGTTCCTCGACGAGGCCGACGCGCTGCTGCGGCGCCGCGGCCCGCAAGATCGTGGCTACGAGCGTAGCTGTCTCAATGAGCTGCTCAACCGGATGGACGGGCTGACGGCGACGAACGGCGGACGTCCGCCGTTCGTCGTGCTCGCCACCAACCACCCCGACGACCTCGACGACACCGTCATGCGCCGCGTCCCCGCGCGCCTCTACATAGGGCTGCCGTCGCGGCGCGCGCGCGAGCGCATTTTCGACATCTTCCTGCGCGGCGAGCGCGTCGCGCCGGACGTCGAGACGCGGCGCCTCGCCGCCCGCACCGCCGGCTACACCGGGTCCGACATCAAGACCATCTGCACGCAGGCGGCGCTCGTTAGCCAGCACGAGGCTGACGGCGTGGCGTCGGACGACCGGCCGCCCCGGGTCCTGACGAGGCGCCACTTCGACGCGGCGCTGGCCCGCACGGGGCCGACGGTGTCCGAGGGTGCCCTCAACCAGATCCGCGAGTTCGCTAAGAAGTTCGACCCGGCTGCGCTCCCTAAGATAAACGGCGCGGACGCGACAGAGCCCGCGGTAGTTGATGAGCCTGCCGATGAGACGCTTCGCGAGCCGTCCAGCACGGACGGCGATGTCTGGAGGGAGTTTAACAAGATCAAGAAGCCCAGGACAGACGAGTTTCTGGAGGGGCCGCAATTGGATGTCGTCTTTGATGACGAGTTCTCTAAGTTTAAACAGTTTACACAACGTGTATAAGGTAAAGGCGCTTAGATGTGATAGTTAGACTGCGGCAGAGCGTAGCATTAAGAAAGAATTATACCCTCGCATCCCGAGCAAGCATACCACTTACCTAAGTGGCAGCTCCGATGAAGCGACGCAAGTCTCGTAAATATTTGCAGCCTTAAGCTGGCAGTCGGTACGAAAAAGGTAACATGTAAGTATCTACATCCTAGAGCATCAAATTAGCATATAGAATACAGTTTCGGCAATACTCATCTGTTGTTTGATATGTGACATCTCGCTATCCAAAATCAATTCAGCTGCTTCTTCAGTCCGAACGCAATCATCCCGTCTGAATTAGCCTTATTGTGAATCTTTATATGTGCTTCTTCTCAACATCCTCATAAAAACAGTGGTCATATTCATCTCTACGTAGGCGACACGCTATCAACCCAACCCCTTACGCGAACGTAATGGACCAATCAGCGCCGATGCTAGCTCCGACGCGCTTCACAATCGCGTAGGCAGCCCTGCTGCCGTCTGCCTTGTGGTAGTCGATCAACGCCGACGTCGTCTTGCCATCGGACTCGATCGTCACCTCCTTGAGGTTAGCCCACGATGAAGGGGCGCCGACGACGATGATCTTGTCGACGGCGACGTTGCGCATGCGCTTGAGCCACTCTCCTTCCTTCACGCTCTTGACGTCGCGACCCTCCGCGTCGGTGGAAGCAAGCGTCGACCCTTCGAGCTTGAAGCTCCGGTGGATGTACTGATCCTTCTCATAGTCGAAAGAGTCGCCATCGTCAACGTACAGCTCTCCCTCGGCCTGGCCGTTCTTGCCAACGGCCACGACGATAGTGTAATCGTCGAACTTCATTAGTTGAGACGAGCGTCGAGGTATATCACGACGAGGGAAGATGTGACCACCGCGCATCAAGAGAGGGATGCTCTCGATAGGCGCCTCTACGGTCAGATGCTTGCCTTTGGACGTCGAAAGCTTCTTGTAGCTAAAATAGTCGTAGTAGACCTCGTCATCTGGGATGTAGATGTCCGCCGTGGTCTTATCCTTCTCCACAACGGGTTTGACGAGGAGACCAGTGGATCCGACAAAGAATTGGTTGTCAATATCAAAACCGCCTTCCTCGCTAGGGTGTGTCCAATACAGGGGGCGGATGATGGGGCTGCCATCCCGATTGGCATGGTAGAACGCAGTATACCAAGCTGGAAGCAGACTGTAGCGAAGCCGCAGGGCAGATGTGATGATGGATCGGTGAGGCTCAGCGAGTAAGAACGGTTCTCGGCGACGAGCATCAATGTGAGCATGTCCTCGGAAGAACGGGTAGAAGGCACCGGCTTGGTACCAACGGCTTTGCAGCTCCAATTCGGGATTACCGAAGAAGCCACCAACATCAGCTCCTGAGAAGGGGAAACCAGAAATCCCCTGGGCGAGGATCATTGGGATAGACGCTCCGAGATGCTCCCAGTTTGCCTGGTTGTCGCCGGTCCACATGGCACCGAGACGCTGCGAACCAGCGTAGAACGACCTCGTCAGTATAAACGGGCGTCGGAGCTCACCCTTCTTCCGAGTAAGGAGAGCTTCGAAGGTGGCATTGTGAAAGGTCATTCCGTTTACGTTGTGGACGTCTCGGTGCTCCCAGCCGCCGTGGTGGAGATTATCCTTCGGCATGGTTACCTCTGGTCCATTGAACACAGACGGCTCGTTCATGTCGTTCCAGATCCACGTATTCTCCATCGTTCCCTTGAACCTTTCGTAGCTAAACAGAGAAGCCCACCACTTGATAGCAGCCGGGTTAAAGGCGTCGACCCAGTGCGAAGATCCCGGCCAACACCAACCATCAAAGTCATTGCCGTCCTTGTTCTTGACAGCAAGACCCTTCGACTTGAGTTCCTCGGATACGTAATAACCTCCCTTGTTCTTGATGTGGGGGTCGATGATGGCAACCAGTTTCCTTCCGTGGTTATCTAGATGTTGACCCATGGAGATCGGGTTCTTGAACATATCTCCGTCCCAGGTGAAGTACTGCTTGTCGTCGGTGTACTCGATATCAAGCCAGATAACGTCGTACGGGACATTGTACCGATCCATCTTGCGGTCCACCTCCTTGACATCATCGTCCGAAACATAGTTCCATCGGCATTGGTGATATCCTAGAGAGAACTCCTGAGGCATAGCAGTAGATCCCGTGAGCTCCGCATAGGTCTTGGAAACGTCACGAGGGGTGGGACCGAGAAAGACGAATGCATCCATCAAGCCGGACTCTGAAATCCAGTGGGTGTGCGTGTTCGTTTTCGCAGAGGCTCCAAGAGCAAGTGGGTTTTTGGATTCTTTGGCCTTGGTGACGTCGATCCAGGTCTCGGCAGCATTGAGCCAGAAGACACCGACGGTCGAATCCTTCCGTTGAGCCTGCATGAAGGGAATGGCACCGTACAGAGTCATTGGGCTGTCCAAAACATATTCAAAGACGTCGGCGTTGTACAACCTGTACGGCTCTTCGTAGTTACCCTCCCCGCCACGTGTTTGCTTGAGTGACAAGGGACCAGAGTGTTCCGGAATACCATAAACGTGCTCGTAGCCCACAAATGTGATATCGAGGGCTACACTCTCAGGTCCGCGGGGCTTGGTGTCGGTGTTACCACCGAAGCTCTCGTCCCACCAAGTGCTCTCGTCTTCCGAAGGAGTAATCTCAGGAGTTTCCTCCTGCTTTTCCTCCTTGTTTTCTTCTTGACCCTCTTGGTTTTCTTGACCCTCTTCGCCCTCCTTCTTCTCGGGTTCCGGCTTCTCAATCTTCGGTCGCCAATGCTCCATGTTCATAAGGCCCCGATCGTTGAACTTGATCTGGGTAACACCATCTCGCTTGAACTGGATCGAGTAAGGCTCATAGTTGATGTCAGCCTCAAAGGCAAAGTCGGGACCGTACTGGATCTTGATGCCCGTCTTGCTTTCTTGTGAGACTTTGGCAGTCGAGTCCACACCTAAGCCACCGACGATGGTCCATTGCTCAGCTTCATTGTACCTCTCTTTCCTCGCACCACTGTTGTGTCGTAAATCGATATCCTTGTCTTGCCTCTTCTTCTCGTCGACCGTGACACGCGCCGTACCGGATTTCAGGAAAGATACGGTGAGAGGAAGTTGGACAGTGTTCCCTTGTTCGTCGATTGTCTTGAGTATCGTGGCTTGGAATTGGCCGTCTTTGAACGAAGCTAGCTCGGACGGGACTTTGTATGGTGCCTGCCATGATGATCCCAAGGCAACGGCGTTGTCGGCGTAAGCTCTGTTTCTTTTGCAGAAGCCAGACTGGTGGCATTTTTTGAAATCATTTTCCTTGACCGCAACTAGACTCAATTAGCTACATGTAGAGTTCAAGATGGTACAAAGCAGTCAAGCAGTACCTCCTATCGTTAGAAGAGAACTAAGGAGAGTGAAAAGGCACAAGAGGGTTGCCCATCTTGGGGACAGCTGGCTTGTACCAGCACCAGCCATTTTTGTCCCTTGGCGCGGCGCCTTCAGGAGCGGTAAAAGACGTCAACAATGGCAGAGAAAGAGATTCGCTCAATGGGAGAGAAGATATTAGGATTGGAAATTAACAGGGAATCATGAGGAGATGGGACAATTGCTTCGCAAAGATGCAATCATCAACGCTGGTGTTTTGATCTGGTGTCAGGAGGGTAAACTCGATAATGAGCTGTCCGCTAGAGATAGAGATACACAAAAAGCTACATCCCCAGATCCCCCAAAGCTGTCCAGATTTAGCCTATTCAAGCCACGGACTCGGCCGTGAATTGGGGCGCCACAGCGGGGCTGGGGCCACTCTCAGCTGGAGTATCCTGGTCGACCCCTAATTCGCCTGTGCAACTAGCAAGCTGGCCGTACGAGAAAGATCAGTACAGTTCTGGCGAGATGAGAATGCCTTCAGTTCTCGCTGACTCTTGGTAGTTCATTATAAACAACAAAAACAGATATAAGATGGGATGTCCCTTTTAATGTATAACAGGCTTTGAACCTTGAACATTTCGTCCTGATAAACCCTGCCTCCTTGCCTTTGGTACTTAATATTCCAAGTTCTTTCTGTTCATAAATTTCCATCTAATCATCTCACCTAGACTTGTATCTATCTTGACTTCTTCAGCCATACCCTCCAATCACCGCCAATCCCTGAACACATGGGCAACCAACCATCATCCCACTACCACCATCCTGCAGATGTCTGAGGTGGTTTGAAGGAAGAGAAAAGCAACATAAGACGCTGCAGTCCTGCTGCCCAATATGTACAAGCCACAAAACGTCCCCAAGCAATTTGGAGGCGGGCGCCACAGCACAGCAGAGGAGAAGGCCAATCAGAAGCCGCAACAGCGAGGGCGGCCCAATGAAAAGCTGCTGGGCCTGCTGCCCCGCCATGCTCGACACCCCGCCCTCTATCTTTTCTTCACAAGCCTCTGTCTCGTATTTTTCCTATTCTTCCTTTTTCCCTGGCAGACACCAGATCGTCAAGGTTGGTCCTTCAGTCAGAGCGTCGAAAAAGACTTCAACAACTACAAGGGAGTTCTAGCCAGAATCTTCCCTCCTTCTACCACTACTCTTACCATCACTACTACTCTCCAACCCTCCGTTGGAGCTACCCCACCACCAGCTGAAAAGGCGGTGCCGTTTCCAGAATCCAAAATGTCGTCCTCCGAGCAGACGTGAGTTTCTGCATGGTATCGTGACTTTAACATGACGAAGCTGACTTGTTGTCGACAGTTTCATTGCTATCAAGCCCGATGGCGTCCAGGTACATCGGCAGTGCAACACAGAGAACTACGAATATCGTGCTAACGTCGAAACTCCAGCGTGGCCTAGTTGGTACCATCATCTCTCGCTTCGAGAGCCGAGGGTAAGAGCCTACTTGTCTACGAGTCCCATTAGTCCAAGCCCAGGTCTAATAATGTCAAACAGCTTCAAGCTTGCCGCCATCAAGCTGGTCACCCCCGGCAAGGCTCACCTCGAGCAGCACTGTAAGCCATAAGACCCCCTTTCACCCCTTATGGATCGTCTACTAACGAATCTTCACAGACGCTGACCTCAAGGACAAGCCTTTCTTCCCCGGCTTGATTGAGTGTATGTTCCAATCACGACTACCCCGCCATTCGATATACTAACTGGAGCTTAGACATGAACAGCGGCCCGATCTGCGCCATGATCTGGGAGGGTGTCGACGCCGTCAAGACTGGCCGTGGTACGTGTGATTCTGTCTGGAACATCCCCTTACCTACGCTAACCATCGTTCTTTAGTCCTCCTCGGCGCCACCAACCCTCTTGCCTCCGCCCCTGGCACCATCCGTGTAAGTACACCACAACATCGATGCCTCCCCATTTCTAACAAAATACGATAGGGTGACTTCGCCCTTGTTACCGGCCGCAACGTCTGCCACGGCTCCGACAGCGTCGAGAACGCCAAGAAGGAGATTGCTCTCTGGTTCAAGGAGGGTGACGTCGTCAGCTGGGAGAGCGCCCAGGCCAAGTGGATCTACGAATAAACGTCGACTCCGACGACGTAGCAAAGGAATCCCACGGCTCGAGATAGTCTCGGTCTAGCTTGGGATATACAGAAAATTCGCTTGTGGTATAAACAAAAGTACAAATTCGAAGAGTGAAAAACCATAGATGAAGACACGTTGTGTTTTCCAGTCTCGCTGTGTAACATGCTTTGAGGTGAATGGTTAAGTGCCTTCTACTCAAGTACTCTTCCTCCATACTGAACGCCTTGCTCTTACGAATACTCTGGCCAGCCAAGGGGTAGCCCATAAACTAAGCGCGATCCGAGGTATAAGCAGCATCTTCGTAATAGCGTAGGCGGCTGCGATTTGGACGCCGATCTTGTACCCCTTCTCCGTATGGTCGACCGTAACAGCCTTCTTGGCCTTCTGCCAAGCCGCCGCAGTCTTGCTCTTCTCCCTCTCTTCTGGGACATCATCACCACCACCATCACCATCTCTTCTCCTCCACAACGCCAGCCAAGCACCCACCCTCCCCTCCGTCGCCTCCCTCTCCTCCTCGCGGCGCGCCTCATCCCTCAGTCGTTCCTCCAGCCTCTGCTCGCCCTCGCCCTCACCATCCCCCTCCTCGGTCAGCCCGAACCAGCCCTTGCGCCGGAAGTACCGCAGGTACCGGCGCAGCCCCTCCTCGGCCCACGCGGCCCAGGGCCCCAGCACCCACGCGGTCGGCACCCAGTCCAGCGCGTGGAACAGGTACGACAGCCCCAGCAGCGGCGCGAGCGCCGTCAGCTCGTGCAGCGCCAGGAACGCCGCCACGTGCGACAGCGGCGCCGACCGCAGGCGCGCTAGGTACGGGCGTAGCCGCGATGGCACCCACCGGCTCGCGCGCCCTACGATCGCGTCTGCTCGCTGGTGCGTCTTGCTGCGCGCCGCCGCTTCGGCCTCGGCGGTGGCGGGCTGTGGGTTCGGCTTCGTGGATTGCAGACGTCGGTGTAGGTGCGGCGCGCGGCTGCGGCGAAGGAAGGGGAGGAGGGAGAAGGGAGGTGTCGGTGCGTGGATGGAGCTGCGAGTTCGCGACGCCGGCGAAGTGGTAGGCGTTGTGAAGAAGCGGATTTGGCGCCACCAGACGGCGCGGCCGGCGGCCGACATTGCAAAAACTACTTTTTTTTCTCTTTTACTAGGTCTTGCGGGCGATATCTCAAAGTTCAATTGTTATATCTAGCGGGTGGCAGCGTTTAGAACTGGAGGTAACGATGTAGCTTCGAGCTTCGAGACTGCGGGCAAGAAATTCGAATGTGGAGAGCTAGGTAACGTGGGGGCCAAAATGACGACTTTCATTTTTGCGCCGCGATTAAAACTCGCAAGTCGTAACGATATATCAATGAATTTTGGCAAAAGTGAAACAGCATGAAGAGGATCTCAACGTGAAAATTGGTGGACAGTAACACAAGCATACACTGACATGAATATTGTCCTAAACCTTTGCTAGTATTTCACTTCTGCCAACCAACTCTGTCTGTAGATAGTTCAGATGTGACATGCATCATGAGGGAAATTGCGCACCAAGCCCCTTAACCAGCATACTCTCGGGCTGCAACCCCTTGCCCTCCTTCAAGACGCCAGCCTTCCTCAAGATGTCGACGCAGCTCTGGATGACCTTGAGGTCGACGCCCTCGGTCTTGCTAGCGAAGCGTACGGTGCGCAGCCACTCCCTGGCGTCGGCCTCGGAGTAGTCGAGCTCGGAGCTAATGTACGCGACAGCCTCGTCGTGGTGGTCGGCGAAGTACGCGACGCCCCGATCGAGCTTCGCCAGCAAGTCCCGCAGGCGGGGGTCGGGGTTTTCTCCTCCCCCGCCGGGCAGCAGTGCCGTGGCGGCGACGATCTTCCAGCTGCTCCAGGGCGTGTAGATCTCGCCGACGCGGCGGATCTCGCCCGAGTCGTAGTAGCGCTTGGACGTGAAGTGCTCCCACATGAAGAAATCGGCGGCGCCGTCGTTGACGGCGTCGCGCAGCTTCGCAAACGTCTGCAGTGGAACGAAGTCCGCGTACGGCGCTGCCCCGGGCACCAGCCACCCCTGCTCGTCCGCCAGCACGTACCCCATCACCTGGCTCCCCGAGCCCGGCCGCGAGATGCCGATCTTGGACCCCTTGAGCGACGACACGGACGTGATCTCGGGCCGCTTGGCGCCTGTCGAGATTGCCCAGCCTAAGAATTTTGATCAGTCTAATAGTTCTGGGTGGGTTAGTGTTGAGATGTGTTGCTGGGTGACATACAGAGTGGCGTTTCAACGTAGGTCCCGACAATGCGGTACCCCCCGTCGCCGGGGGTGTCTTCCTTGCCCAGGCCGGCTACCCAGGCCTCTGTAAGTCCGATGCCGACGTCGATCTCGCCGGATCGGATGGCGCTGATCATGTGGCCGGTGCCGGACGGGAAGGGGATCAGCTTAGCCGTCAGGCCAAAATACTTCTGCGCGAAATATAGCGGCGTCGAGAAGTGCTCGGGCACGAAGCCGACTCGGAGGGGCGAAGAATCTGCCATGTTGAATTGACTCCCGATAAGATGTAACGCGCCGCCGCGATGTGCCAAGGTACTACGCGCTAGATTCTCGAGCGAGATCTAAGACAAAACGATGGCAAATTTTCTAGATCCTGAGCCGGTTGTAGTTGAATCTCCGTTTGAGATAGAAAGCACGTTTGACATCACCAATGCATCAGATCGGCAATTATTTGCATAGCGGCTGCGGGTATGCGCGGGATAAGGCACGGCGCATTGCGGGGGTACCGTAAAAGGGGGTTTTGTATTCAATAACAGCAATAAATATTTATATAAGGGTAAAGGTTGGTCGAATTGCAGCCCATCGTTAGAATGAATCTATACGCATCTGCATCTTATGTATACCTCCTCCCTATAACAAAAGTCGGAAACAAGTCAAGAGGGGCATAGCGAAAGGGTGTAGGCTCAAGATGACATGAGTGTCAATGGTATGAAAAGAAAAGAGACATAACCGTCAGATAGAAGTGAAGAAACGATATGACTGCGAACTGCAGGTCTGCATGAACACAAATTCGCTTGGATACATGCTAGCTTCTTGGTTCTTGGTTCAAAACTATAATGTGAGCGAGTATCGTCAGATACCCAACGGCTTACCTGTAGGTACCTGGGTAGCAAGTCGGTAACTTTAGTTTATTTGAATGCTTCCGTTGTCCAATAACCTTGGTCCCTTATAGTCGGTCCTTTTCTACTGCCAAAGGGCATATCCTTACCAAACTCGCCTCAACCACGGCCTCGGATCAACTCTCGGCCACGGAAATTTTATTTTGCCTCATCATCCTGCATACCATGGCCGTCCCTTACTTCCATCATAATACCTTTATCATCGACTGAGCTAAATTCTACTGAATGCCAGCATCGAAACCTGTTCCTCTGCGGTCGCCCCCGTACGTGCGTAGATGTTGACCGACGTCCCCATTGGTCGAGAATTTATCGTTGCATATGAGACGCAGCAGGTAGACTATGCACGGACAAGAATCAAGGTGTCGAGCGGCTCATCCAAATCATCTTCCCTAACTCCGGTAGGTGGCATCGGTCCAGCAGTGTCGAGATGTGCTGTAACCTAGCTATCGTGGCCCATGGAACGACCCGTCTCGTGCAATTTCCCATTGGATATTCCGTAAACAACACTCCCGCGGAGTTTGAAAATCAGAGGCATGCGTACCACAACGTAGGCGCGATGGTACGGGAAACCTGACTCGTGACACTTCGGTCGGAGGTCGATACCATGTTAGGAACGGCGAATGGTCTTGGGCAGTTCGATACGCGTCAGCGACCCCTTCACCTACCATAGACTGTCCTATATTTATCAGCAAATAATAATATTATACAGGATTTTCAAAGGGGTAGAGACGTATCTGGGAGATGCGTTCGCGATGTTCGGCCGGCCGGTAACAATAATTACTCGAAGGAGGGGGAAAGGTTGATCCCATAGCCTATAATTCTATCGACATTGTATGATAATAGCTGAATGGTGGAGACCAATAACCATCGCCATGTCTGTGCTTTGAAGAAAGATGCCATAAGTGGAATACGGGGACCTTAATGAATCGGGTTTGACTTCCTGGTATATCAAGGTATGTGAAAAGGACATCGGCCAAGCAGCTATTATGCTCCTGCCTGTCCACATGGCTGTCACATTGTTTAATGGACCCGTGGCGCGACCACGGAAAATCCAACACGGCATGCAAGGTACTTTCGATTCTTATTAAAACTTCCACGTACACACTGTGCCATTCTGTTTATCATTTACTCTTATACATGCTCTTCATCACCACGTTCGATGTCTGGGTGTTGTGTGTCTTCCTACGACCAAGTACTTCTGCTTTGCCACGGGGGATACAATTTACGCTCGTACGCTCTCGGCGAAGACCAACAGCGCCTTTTTTGATTGACAGATTACTGGGACAGGGATGAGATACTTGGTCATGTTGGCGCACCAGCCGACGGGTATTGGCATATATACACACGTCCTTATGTCATGAACGCCAAGTGAATACCAGAGTAACGTAGCACGGTCAGAATAGTAGCCGTGACATCAAAATATAAGTGAGCCTATATTCCATGTTGGACATCGTATGTCATTGTTTCATGGCGTGGAGACGTACTCAAGTACCGGACCGTACCGGGGACTCGGTAACATCGGGATATAGGCAGTCAAACCAATTTATCGGATCCGAGAACGGCTAAGAAGCACCAAGAACACTTCGGTACATGCCGCTTTTCTTGTTTAGGGGGAGACTGATGATGAATTTCCCTGCTATTAACCAAAGTGACAGACTGCCTCGACCGACGTTGCGGGTCACAACCGAGATCCGACAGGAGTTAGGGCGAGCCGGGATGTAGGGTATTGGCTTGGTCCCCCAGCTACGTCTCTGTGAAATCCTCCAATCAAAGCCCTTCTTGACTTCCGAAAGGGGCAATAAGGGGGGAAACTCGCAGCTGGGGGTCCCGGGCTCTTGTTCAAAGTCCTCACCTGCCCCCGATTTGCTGGCTTTTTACCTGCATTGTCCTTTTGTTCAGCCGCATAAACGGAGGAGGTCCGAGGCCGAAGGGGGGCCCCAGGAGAGGGGAAAGGACGGGAAGGCCCTTTAATCAAAAGCGTTCGAGGAGAACGGGAAACCATTTCATCTCCTAGGTAATCCGTAATCAGATATCCAATCCAATTGATACACCGCGCTTGCCCCGACGTCGTGTCCTTTTGCAAAATGTGAAGTCGGAGAAGCACAAAAGCACCGGCCAACACGATGGATATAAACAACATGATCGCAAACAGCCTACCTGCCCATATTCTCTCCGTCTGGATCTTTTCACGAGCATGATTCCGATGCGCGCAGTCTCCCGATAGCAAGCTGGATTTGCTTCGACGCTTATTGAACGATAATACGAACAAGCACTCCAAGCAAGACCAACAACGACCATGTCTTCGAGGGGAACGATGCTCATCACCGGCCTCAACGGCTACCTCGCTGGCCGACTCGCCGAAGCCGCTCTGAAGGCAGGATTCGACGTGCGCGGTACCGTACGCAACGTAGATGCTGGAAACGAGGTCAAAAAGGCCCTGCAGGACCTGGGTTACGCAAAGGGAGTCGAGGTCGTACATGTGCCCGATATGACGGAGCCCGGCGCCTTCGACAAGGCCGTTGTTGGTAAAGATCCCAACCACACGATCGAGGAAGGGCTAGGGGCAACAATGCCACTCATCCATACAAAGTTTAGTTCGGTCTAACCTTCTTCTCACCAGGATGCACCGCCATCGTCCACCTCGCAGCCCCCGTCAACGAGACCTGGACGCTAGCGCCGTCCGAGGTAGTCCGGATGGCCGTCCGCAGCACCGAGGGTATCCTGCGATCGGCCGCGGCGCGCGGCGCGGGGCTGCGGAGCGTCGTCTTCATGTCGTCGTCGGCGGCGCTCTTCGACGTGCCGCCGGCGGCCCGCACGTACTCGGAGGCGGACTGGAACGCGACGTCCGAGGCCGCCGTCGCCGCGCTGGGCCGCGACGCCGGCGGCCTCCACGCCTACTGCGCCAGCAAGACCGCCGCCGAGCGCGCCTTCTGGCGCTTCCGCGACGAGCAGCGGCCCGGATTTGGGATGGCTTCTGTTCAGGCTACGTGAGTTTCTGTCTTGCCTTGGTGGTTTCTGCTATTACCTGCAAAGCCCTTTTCAATGAGACGTGCCAAGCTGTTCCCCACCCCTTTTTGGTCTATGTCTCATGGAATCGTAACTTTAGGTACTTCATCGGACCGCCGCTCGTGCCCTGGAAAACGGGGAAGCAGATCCCGTACTCGCTCAGCAACATCATGAAGTTACTACAGAAGGAGGATATCCCTGGGCCCATGTTGCTGTACGACTCGAGTATCGATATCCGGGACGTGGCTAGGGTAATTCTGTGGTCGACTATGAATCACCAAGTTGCCGACGGGGAACGGTTTCTCTGCGCCTCTGCCGTGGGAGGAGGTCAAGCCATCGCTGATATCCTGAACAAGCACATGCCGTCTCTTGGCATAGCACGGGGGGCTCCTGGTCAGGGGTACGAGCCCGACTACCGGCCGAGAAGCGGAACGATGGCGTTCGATGCGGGAAAGGCCGTGCGAGTAACGGGCGAGAGCTGGATCCCTTACGAGACGAGCATCACGGATACTGCGAGGTTTCTAATGCAGTATCTGGAGAAGTAGGACGGTCATACTTCTCTGACTGGACGACAAGGATGCGAGTTGTGGATGCCACTGGAGGAGCAATCGGGTTTTTGAAGGATGGAACAAGGGATTAATGGTCATGGAAAGGAGGATAGTTTGTGTTATTATTCATGCCATATTAGCAAGTGCCTAGAATAAATTATCCCCCTTCACTAGGATACTGGCTTCCTTGATAAGAAGCCAGTATTGTCCCCTCTAACGTTAATGGGGAATTCAATTCGCGAAGTCAAATTAGTTCCCCCATAGATTCCTACATGAACATAGCTAGTATGAAATTGCCGTATAATCGTAACAAACAGATCAAAGAAAGAAAGAAAGAAAGGACGTGAAGTTAAGAAATCCGAACACATCAAGTTACAAGCCACCAAGCGCCCCTTATTCTCAACACGTCCCAACCCATTTTCATAGTCCACCAGCAAGAGCAGGCTATGGTCTCAAGACAAACTGTAAAGAAGCATTGGACACGTTCCAGGCGCAGTTCAGTCCGCCATATTTCCTTCGAGGGTAGGCGTAATCCCCTGCAAGACTGCAAGCTCCCGTATCAAGTCGACGCAGGCACTATGCCCATTCTCCTCCGCGAGCTCCATCGCTTTACGACACTGCTCAATCGGGACCATACACAGACTCGCCTTCCATAGAAACTCGATCATGTCGATGCGGCCATGCTTGGCTGCCGCTTCAATAGGCCATCTCCCGCCCACTGGCGCCGGGGCGGCAGACACTAATGCTCCGTGGTCAAGCAGAAGAGCAGCGATGTTGCAATTTCCACTCGCAGCTGCACATTGAAGTGCGGTCCGGCCGTGGAGGTATGCTGGCTCGCCATTGACGTCTGCCCCGTTCTCGAGTAGGAGCTGTACCATGTCAAGGCGTCCGTTTTGTGCAGCTGCTTGAATAGGGGTTCGTTTTATCCCTCGACTGGCTTCTTTGTTGACGCACGTGCCACGCTTTATGAGGAATTGGACCAGATTATTGCTGTTTGTATTGATTGCCATCAAGAGTGGCGTCAAGCTCTCGTCCCAGCCGTTCACTCCTTGAACACATACGATGCTGTCAATATCGCATCCTGCATCAAGGAGTCTCGCCGTCAACGGAAAGTCTGGGCCGCTGGTTTCCGCATCCTTGATAATGGCCGCTCCAAGGGCGGAATGACAAACGTTGCGTTGATGGGTAATTGATTTCAAATCAACGGCTTTACAGGAAATAAGCAACTCCAGGGCCTTGACATTATTTTGATCAATTGTCTCCAAAAGTGCATTAATCGCATAATTTGCAATCGAAGTCTTTGTTCGGGGAACATACTCCAGTAGTATCTGTAAGATATCGAGATCTTGAAGAACGCCTCCGTAAGAGCGGCTGCTGAATGGGTCTGCCCCCATTTCAAGGAGACGGCGGACCATCCGCGATCACCCTGATTAGCCGCTCCGCTGAGGCATTCATCCAAACCAAATTGAGAAATTCGGCCTAACTGAGAGAAGAAATTGAATATGTTCACTTCCTCAGGCAATATCCTTGAATATAGAAGATCATAAGAAAGACAAGCATTTGGGTCGGCCGATAAAAAGTCGGACAATAGTGGCATGCTGCCCAACTCATATAATTGCTTAATAATTAATCCTGGTGTCGGAATCCCGGTGCGAAAGTTGACACCAGCATCAAGTAGAAACCGAGCAACTTCTTCTTGTTTGTTATTAATGGCGCAAGAAAATGCCTTCCTCATGGTTTCGGCTTCGACCTGGGGACAGAGGAGAAGTAACTTTTTCACGTAATCGACATCTCCGGCACTAGCTGCAGCTGGAAACACAGCAGTGATTCGGTCTCCCCTTTCAAGATATTGAAGGGAGCCTCTCAGCTCGAGCTCTTTCACGAGAGCCTCATCTCTTGCACTAATCGCCTCAGCTAGAGGGGTCGTGAGATAATCCCTATTAATGCTCCAATCTGGTGCGCTAATAGTTGCAGCAGGAGCGAGCATATCTGGATTTTGGTCCAGAACGAATTGAATGAGATCATTTCTGCCACTCTTGATTGCAGCGGACAGAATTTGAGATAGATCTTTCGCATATCGAATGTTGGTCTGGGCAAGCTGCATGTGACCTCGCTTGACACCAATGACGATTGCCGAATTCACCACTTCTGAATAGCGACTGAGGCACTGGTTACAGCCTGTAACCTCGCAATATGAAAGGACTTTAGTGATGAATCGATCAGCTTCCTCATCCGTCAACCTTGCGGCCGCACAGTGTAGCACCCCGTCAAATATGAGCCGGTGATGTCTTGCTGGTGCAATGTTCTCCAAGAGTTTATGGGCAAGCTCCGTTCGAGTAAAGCGCTCAAGCGATTCTACAATATGTAAAGAATGGATCTCTGCATCTGCTTCTATCAGAGCATCCACCGTATCCAGGAATTCCAATGGGAAGGTTGCGTGGGAAATACCCCATTCACCGCCGGGGGTCCGAAAGTTAGATATCAACTCTCCTAACACTCCTCCGTGGTTAATATAGGGACCGCGAAAGGTGCGGTTCACATCGGGCTTGAGCGCAAGCAGTTCGCGAATTGCCTTGTATTTGTGGTGTTTAGCTACAACCTCTAGCGGAGTGTACTTCTGTCCGTAAACGAAGCAAACAAATGTATCGAGATTTATCAAGCCTGTTTGTAGAAGTGCTCGGATGGCTCGATGGTCTCCGTGTAGTATTATAGCTCGGAAAAGGTTTTCGGCGAGAGCTTTTGTGACATGGTTTGGCTTGTCTCTGAATAAGCATGGTAAGAGCATGGAGATGTTGCTATTTTGCTCGAGAAACTGGGGAACCATCTCGAGTGGTATGTTTTTCATGCCAATAAACCCGTTGACAAGTGAGAATAGAAGCGTCCGACAAAAATCATCGTCAATCGTTCTTTGTGAAAGCTGGGCCCCGCCACTGCTTGAATAGAGCCGTTGGGTTGCCGGCAGTATGGCATCCAAAGTCCGCAATGTAAGACTGGCCTTGTAGAAGTGATTAAGAAAAGATTGTCCATTAACTATTGGCATAGCCGAGGCAATTTCAAGGAGAAACTTATTAGCTAGCGTCTGGCTTCCTAGCAACCGTATGTCTTGCATTGGGGATGGGTTGGTTTGTGGCACCAAGCTTCTTAACGCTGTGTCGCGTTCAAATCGTTCGAAGGGCAAACTCTCCAAGCAAAACGTTGGCCAGGATAAATAGTCCAGACTGTTTGGCTGAGATGAAGATACTCTCAGTTCCGAGGGTGGGACGACGATGTCTGCGTCTTGTTCATGATGCATTGATGACGGAGGATTTTGATATGGCAAATCCATAAGCCCCGGAAAGATGATGCCCTCAGCGTCTGCGAGAAAGTTGAAGGGCACTGAATCTTGAGTATGGACAAGGGACGGCCTAGGAGTCACGTCGGAAGATGCCAGAGGCCGAGCGACATCTGAGTGTAGGCTAGTGCCAGTCCCAACTAGGTCCTCCTGAGAATTCGGTTCGAATATCTCGTCCAGGACAGATCGTGGCAGCGCAGAGAGAACATCCCCGCTAGACTCATCGGTATGCACCGTCCAGCTTCCGTCTGGATTTTGGACTTCGACCGCAACACTTCCATCGACAACGCTCGCAACCTGCTGCGGATCTAGCTGGGCTCGATGCCGTCTATTCAGGCGATAAGCCCTCTTGCTGTGACGCCTGGCTCGGCTGATTCGAGAAGAATCAATCGGGTGGTTCGAAACGGTCACCCGGGACTGAATGCCTCGAGACTTCAGGTCATCAATCCTTTTAAAGATGACTTCCCACTCGTCTAGTTTCAGATTCTTGCGAGCCTTCCAATCTCGTAGCTGAGCTTCATATTGCGAGAGACTATACAGTGTCAGCCTGAAGTAGGCAACGAGGAGAGTAGAACCTTACGTAGCGTTGAATCCGTGATCCCTATCCATAGCAACTACTAATTCCTCAACGGAGAGATCCGAAGTCAGATAGAGGCTCATGATGGTCTCTTTATGGCGCTCCCAGCTCTCCTTGGGAATCTTGTGTGTCTTGCTAGCCATGCTGCTAGGAAGAGGATGGTACTGCGACTGGTTTCTGTATCTTGAGCGAGGTGTCGACGAAATTTCTGAACTAAAGGAAGTTAATAGTGGCAACGATGGTGTGGGGAGAAGTCATGACTCTTCGATTTCTTCTTGAGAGGAACGGCTCTGCCCCAAGTATATATGCGCCTCGAAACATAGGTACCTTGGATACTTGACTGACAAAACCGGGTGGAAAGGCTGAGAGCCTGCTGCTGGCGGTTTTGCCTATTGCTGAGCATCTGACATTCGATGAAGCAATACATATGTTGTGCTACCCAACCAAGCCTGGGGTTTTGTCTGCCAGATATTGTCACCCAGGGTTTGTCACCGAAGCTTGAGGACTGTCGTCCAATTATAGATACACACCTTATCTCCCAGAAGCAGGCTCTGGAAATGTCATATGAGGATGGTTCGCGACCCTCCACGTCTCCGTGCATGCATCCTTCTCTCTAAACGGACCTATGGGCGGGTAAGAGTCCGGCGGGTAGGAGTCAGGCAGGCTCTGCTCGTCACGATTCGATATCATGTAGGCATACCAGGGTATTGCATAGTCTCGACGCTTCCAATCAAGATGTGTTGATAGCACAGCTCGCATCGCTAAATGATATGTAGTTCGCTTAGATGAATAAGGGTATCTACAAGTACATTGGTAAGAGGTATCTTTCGTAATCATGCTAAAGGCGAAAAAAATTGCTCCTGTCGGCTTGGCGATGGGCCGGAAAGTTGCGATGACGACTCCAACCTGCATCGTCAGTAGGCTCTGATAGGGCAGCAAGTCGTGAGACAATAATCCGCCATCCTGGCCAATCCCCGGGGTCGACACATTTCCTGACCGCCGCTGCAATTCCAAAATCACATGATCAATATAGCAAGCCAACTCGAGAGAGCTACCATTGAAAACACCAAGTTCAACAAGCTCACTGGCGTCGCCGTACACCCAGCACCGGTATTCTGCGCATCGACGACCTCCCCCGAAGAAGCCACGACGGTCTGGCCAGAGGGGTACTTGACGTTATACACAGGCGCAGAAGTGAGCGGCGCGTTATCGCCGAGGCCGCTGGGGCAGCTCGCCTGGTTCGCGGCGGGCCAGTCGAGGGCGCAGACCTCGTCGCGGCCCCAGGCGCAGGCGGAGTCGAGGACGTTGTAGAGGACGTAGTTGCGGGCGACCCAGGAGCCGGGGCGGGCGAGGCAGGCGGCGAGGAAGTTCATGCTGTTGGCGGCGCTGAGGGGCAGCTTCTGCCCGTCGGTGTGCAGCAGGTCGGCGCAGGCGGCCGCGTCGACGTCGACGTAGCGCATGGCGACGGCGCCGCCGGCCGCGGGCCGCTCCGTCGCCGCGTACCCCGTGTACAGCAGGTTCCACGCGTCGTACGACACGTCGTGGGCGCCCTGCGACTGGTCGATGCGCAGCAGGCGCACGGCGCGGCCGCCGTGCCGCACCTCGACGCACACGCGGTCGCAGTCGACGGCGCCCGGCCAGTACGCCACGCGGTTCGTGTCCACCTTGCACCCCAGCACGCCCACCGACGACGAGTAGCTGTCGTGCGGCGTCACCCACACCTCCGTGCCCTCGTCGCTGCCGCTGCCGCCGTCATCGCCGTCCGGGGCCGCGCCGACGACGCGGCTCGCGGCCCAGATCGTCAGCAGGAGGGAGGGGATGCAACGCATCGATCGAAAGTGTCGTATGTACGTAATGAGCGACTATGGGCCTAGCCCGCTGTGGACCGAGGCTCCAGAAAGAGAGCGGCGATGATGTAAACGAGTGACTTGGGACATGTATCCACGCGGGGAAAAAGCAAGAACAGAAAAAGAAAAGAAGAATGGGGGGATCGCGATGCGCGAGCAGCCAACCGATTGTGATGTTCTCGTAAGATTTCTGGTCAGCTTGCTGGCATCGTTAAATGAGATGCCATTTCCGGTTAGTGCCAAATGTCACATTTAACGCCTATTTTATGGACCGGGACCCCTTTTCTTTTTTTCTCCCTCCTGTTCTTTTTCGAGCACTTCGATATCGGCATATCAAATTTTTTGGTCCGACTGAGGCGAAGACGACTCCAACTTCTCCAAATGCGAGCCCCTGCTGATCGAATCACGGCTTGTCGGTTTTGGTAAGCCGCGTCTTGTCAGGAACATTCTCGTAGAGTACGTGCATCTCGAGTATCTCTGTCGGTTGTTCGCCGACATAAGATCGTCATTGTTCGCCGTGCAAGGGTGGCAGGGCGTGTGGGTGTCGAGGAGACGTTACTCCTCCATTTCTCGCAGGTGAAAGGCAGAGGGTTAGGGGACATCGAGGGTTACATCCAGCACACAATAATGACAATATAGCCCTGAATAGGTGGAACCGGTTACCGCATAGAAAATGGGTCACGATGTTCTGTTGCAGGCAAGACTCGCACGATGTCGATTCTGCGGGCAAAAAGTAAAGCCATCTATGACCTCATCAGACCCAGCTCAACCAACAAAGATGATTCCGATTATGGTATATCAGGTACGCTAATGCAGTATTCTGGAAGACCCAATGTTGAGGTTGCAGCGACGAGGACCGTTACGATGCTTCAGGTCAGCTAGTCAGCACTGTGTACTTCGACAGCAGGGAACCCGAATGACATAATCCCCCGGGCCTGTGGAGATATGGGATTCGGTTGCTGGACGAGTCAGTGATGTGACTGCCGAAGCAGGTACTAGGTCGGCACGACGGCACGCGATATTCCTGCGGTGTATGTTTATGGCAATACTTATCGTCTGCCTCAAGTTGGGTACCTACTAAGGTACCTACAGGCAGGTATACTACAAGGTTTGGTCAAGCGGTTCCCAATGGTCAATCACGAGTAGAGAGCGAAACAAGTCGGCAAGTCGGCGATGTCAAGAATAATACAAGACTTTTCATTGTCGTACATGAATGCCACGCGAAGGTGGTTAAGATGGAGGAAATAAGAACAGGATAAGAAGATTCGTCTAAAATGCCCATAGATTTTTCATCAAGTTTTCAAAGTTTCCAATTTCTAAAATGTCATCATGCTCGCGTTAAGCCCGCAGCCGGAGCGTCGCCGGCGCAGTTTTGTCGTAAAGCCCGAATGTTCCAAGCCCAAACATCCCAATACCCTCATCCGTAGATTGGAGGTAGTTTCCGATAACGCCAGGTTCTATAGCAAAAGCAGTCATGCAATCAGCCACATTATATGATGGCGGCAGCGTCAGACTTGTCGCCGTGGAGGACGGGGTTGATGCTCTCGTCAAAGTGCATCTTGAACTCGTCGCCGAGCTGCTTCTTCAGCGCCGTTTGGACGGCCTCGAGGACGTTGGGGAATACGCCGAAGTTGGCGGGGTTGTTCTCGTCGTTGTCGCCGCCCTGGAACACACCGGTGCGGACCAGGCACGTGTTCCAGCCGTACATGTTACCACCGATGATGTCGGAGGCGGGGTTGTCACCGATCATGTAGATGTTCTCGGGCAGCTTCTCCTCGCCGTGCAGCTGCTCCATCCACGACGTGAGCACCTCGTCAGCGTACTTGTAGGTAGCAGTCTCGGGCTTGCCGTAGACGACACGCTCCAGATCGGTGCCCGTCAGCGCCTTGTACATGGCCTCAAGACCGATGCGGAACGCGCCCTGCGACATGCGCGGCGTCCAGTGCTCCGTCGGGCACAGCAGGTCACCCTGCGAGAAGTAGATGGGGATGCGCTGGGAGACGGGGTCTTTGGCTATAGTGCCGAAGCGGCCGTCCTCGGAGCGCAGCAGGTCCATGATGATCTGCATGTCCGTCGCGTAGTCGCGCGAGTCGGAGAAGACCATGATGGCTTCGATGTTGGTCTTGGTGAAGTCCCGCGGTCGCGATGAAGCTCGCTCCTCGGGGGTGAAAACCCGGTATGGGGCAACCGAGGGGTCCCAGGCGACGATGTCGTTGGGGACGACGATGTCCTTGAAGCCGTACTGCTCGGCGACTTCACGGCACTTGTAGCCCTCGCCACCGACAACGAGGACGGTGTTGTAGTACTCAGCCAGAGCGCTCATGGGCGTGTGCGACTGGATGAATTGTTCCGTGTTGACGGGGTTGCGGAGAATCTTGGCGAGCTGGTCGCAGCGAGCCTTCTCGGGCTTGCCGGAACCGTTGGTCAAGAAGATGTGGGGGATCTTGATGCCAAGCTCGTTGTCTCCGTTCAAGATCTCGAGCGCACGGCGCCCTTCGGGGATCAGACGGTCACCGTGGACGAGGACACCGTCAATGTCGAAAGCAAAGGCCATGTTCTTGGCCTTCCTTACTTTGTCAACCTCGACGCTCTGCACCTGGGAGGCCAGGATAGCGCGGGAGGGCTGGATGGGGGGCATGCCCGGGCGGGTGGGACGGCCGCCATCCTCAGGGTAGTGGACCGACGACAGTCGGGATTGTCTCTTAGATCTGGGGATGGGGAGGGATGTGCCAAAGGAGTTGCGAGAGCCTCTTCTCTCCTTCATGGAGGGAGACACGCTCAAGTTGTGCATGTACTTGGCCGCTTCAGAGATGGAAGACCTCGAAGCAGGAACCTCGATAGGCCCTTCGCCATCGTCTCCAGGAATGGGCAGGGCAGCGTCCGATGCGTTAACGGTGCCCTTCTCCTTCTTCTGGGCCAGCTCAGAGGCCTGGACGAGATCTTGGTCTTCAAACATAGGCATCTTGAATAGTGTTATGGATGATTCTTGGTTGGGAAGATGTGTTGAATGCTTCAGAAATCAGCTACAGAAATGAGAGGGTATCATGGGATGATCAGAGTAAGTTTGCTTTGAGGATGACGGGGAGGGGCCTCGTTATATCTTCGTCGATGCTTTAAATGTCTGTTTGCTTCTCCCGTAATAGCACAGCAAGCTCCACCGTAGCCGGTCATATCTACCTTGTCGTTTCGGTGACTCTCTACTGAGACAGTGTATGTGATAGGTATCATGTAGCCCATGTATCTTACCCTCGGTTAAGCCGCCAGCGTGTACATAACCGGCAGCGGCGAAAGGATCAAAGGAGAGGTACATAGTGTACATAGTAGAAGGTTTGATATTTGATAATCTGCTATATCTGCCGCCACGATGGAGCCTTATGCTGCTATGGCTCCAGTCCCTTGCATAGCGCGCATGAGAATGAAACGGTCGCGCAGGCTAGCGAAGGCGTCTCGGACCTATAGACGCTACTATCTCGAGTGTTTGGTGGTTATCAAGGCCTGATCAGGGTTGTCAGGCCGGTCATCATGCCGCACGTCGTTGACGGAACCAACAGCGTGTAACTCGAATACCCATTCCTGGGTCGAACGGTCGTGGCTCTGACGGCTGACGGTGGAGGCGTGGTGATAAGATCCGGAAGGGTACCGTCTAGGGATCGATGCGTGGGTTAGTAGGTTAGCAGGGCCCGGACCAATCGTTCACGGCTGACGATACGTTACGTCCAACGGTATGGCCACTGGGCAGGCGGCAGAGTGGCCATAGCGGACGGTGGCTCAGTAGCTGAGTGGCTGTCCGCCCGAGGAGGAGCCGCAAAACCGACCGAAAAGGGATCCGAATACACGATTTTCAACCCGGCCCACCGGCCCACCCACGGTATCCGCTGTCACACATGAGAGTGGCTGCCATTGACATCATGGCGGATCCGCTCCGCTCCGCTTTATACCCGCTACAGATCCGCTATCTTGACTCGGAACGTAGAGGGGTCGTACTCATAGTACATACTATGGTACATAGTAGAGCCAGAGGAGCAGAGGAGCCACACGGGCTCGACAGGGGCACCTCAGCTGCAGGGTTTGCTAGGGCCCTCAGCCGTCCTGTAGTCGTCGCTGGTAGGCTGCCAGCCAGCCAGCTTGCTCAGGCTGCTCCGGTGTATGCATGTATTATGTAGCACGGGAGCAGGGGAGCATGTACCATGTATGCGACCTCCGGAGCCTGACCGCCCTTCTCGGCAGCGTTGGATTAAACGTTGATCCGAACGAAGCGCTCGCTAAATAACTGATTGCACGTTAGCTTGTCGACTTCGCGTCTTGGAGGGATATCGTGTACTCTGTATATATGAGGGGCTGGAGGGGTTGATTAGCTCAGATTAGCACCTCCCACTGTAGATAATCCGTAATCTTACCGGAGACGGCGGTAAAAATGATGTATTTGCAGCCGAAGCGCCCCCAAGTAGGCAAATGTACCAACTTGTCGCCTCTTGGCAGAAGCCCTCTCACCTTTCATCTCTCATCTCTCATCTCTCGCATCTACATTGGTACAAAGGCCGTCCTGCCGGTAGCCGTTGTCTGCCGTCGTCTGCCGTCTGCACCATTCGCAAACGCTCAGACAATTATCTCATAGGCCAGACCCTGAATGCAGACCCTGATTTTCCGTTGGGATCTTCCCTGCCGAGCGTGCCAGGCCCTGCCCTAAACATCACATAGCAACCCGATTCTTCCCTAATCGTCTGCAGCAGAGCTCACCGATGTGGCCGATCCGAAATTTGTTGATAAGTCATTGGAGACTAGCACGACCAAGGCTGCGAGGCAAGCAGGACGAGCAGGGTCTATGGCAGCAAATCCAGACTTTCTCCCATCGCGTACCCACATCACATGTCATGATGGGTATCGATATGCTGCAGAGCACCGTAAACCGTACATAGTACACACGTAGTACACACGCATCTGCGCGCACGCACGCACGTACATCACATACGCACATATGTACTTACATGTATGTACTGGGCATCGAGCAGCCAGCGACGACATAAAGGTGGGAAAGAAAGAAAGAAAGAAAAATAGGGGGCCGTATTGGTGCCAGCTGTCGATGCAAAGCTCGCAAGTTACTGCAGAGAACTGGAGACGATCCAAGAGAATTCAGGCTGGAAAGTGAAACTGACGGCTCGAACAAGCGAAGAAAATTCTTTCCTTCTTCCCTATTTGCTGAGTCAGAAAACGAGCATACGGAAATGATGCAATGATGCAGCTTCGCGCGCCTCTCTCCTTCTTAAGTAAATGTGCCTTGAGCAGGCCGCTGTCTGCGACTTTGCACGTAACACAATATACCCAGCCGAGACTTTGGAAATTCAGCAACTCGACAACTCTCGCAGTTTCTTTCCTGAAGCAACAACAAGATAGACTCACCAGTTCCCTTGCATCCTCCGTCATCATGTCTACGCCCCCGAACCAGCAGACCTTCACCCTGAACAACGGCATCAAGGTGCCCGCGCTTGGTTTCGGCACCTTTGCCAACGAGGGCGCAACAGGCGAGACACACAAGGCCGTGACCTGCGCTCTCGAAGTAGGCTACCGGCACCTGGACTGCGCCTGGTTCTACCAGAACGAGGCCGAAGTCGGGCAGGCCGTCCGCGACTTTCTGGCCAAGAACTCGTCAGTGAAGCGCGAGGACATCTTCATCTGCACAAAGGTATGGAACCACCTGCACGAGCCGGAGGAGGTCAAGTGGTCGCTGCAGAACTCGCTCGACAAGTTCGGCCTCGACTACATTGACCTGTTCCTCGTCCACTGGCCCATCGCGGCCGAGAGCAACGACAAGCACATGCCCAAGCTCGGCGCCGACGGCAAGTACGTCATCAAGAAGGGCCTGACCGACAACCCGGAGCCGACGTGGCGGGCGATGGAGGAGCTGTACGAGAGCAAGAAGGTGCGCGCCATCGGCGTGTCCAACTGGACCGTCGCCGGCCTCAAGCAGCTGCTGCAGTTCGCCAAGGTCAAGCCGGCCGTCAACCAGATCGAGATCCACCCGTTCCTGCCCAACCAGGAGCTCATCGACTTCTGCCAGCAGAACGGCATCCTGGCCGAGGCCTACTCGCCGCTCGGCTCGCAGGACCAGGTGCCCAACACGGGCGAGAAGGTGCGCACCAACAAGACGCTCAACGAGGTGGCCGACCGCAGCGGCAACACGCTCGCCCAGGTGCTGCTGGCCTGGGGCGTCCGCCGCGGCTACGTCGTGCTGCCCAAGAGCTCCACGCCCTCGCGCATCGAGAGCAACTTCAAGGTGCCCGACATCTCCGACGCCGACTTCCAGGCCGTCGAGGACGTCGCCCGGGGCCGCCACACCCGCTTCGTCAACATGAAGGACACCTTTGGCTACAACGTCTGGCCCGAGGAGGCGTAGACGACGAAGGAGAGACGTGGAAAGAAAAAAAGGAGGCTCAGCTACCCCAACCCCCAAGATCTACCCCTGGTCCGAACGAGTTGACGTTGCGTCCTTCTATGATACGGTACCAAGATGCCGCCTCCTCGGATCCCCTCACGGCGCCCAGAATAGCAATTTGGCAGTGCGGGGAGGAGCGCAGCCGATTGGCCTTGAGGCACCAAAACGCATCATGATATTGAAATTATCCCTGCCTTTACATAGATCGGGCATGCGACTGGAAATCCTTGCAGTGTTGGCGTTGGTGGTTGGGGAAAAAAAAAAGATGATGTGATGAAGTTTATGAGTTTACATTGGCTATTAGACAGATCTAGATTACCTATACCTCATTAGGATCTATCCAAGATTTTTCAAAATTTCCAACTCGCGATGGCTTCATTGAGTCCTGTATTCAGTCATGAGCCGCAGTCTCTCCCCCCTATACACCCGCGCGTATTACAAGTAGGTATCTTCTAAGAACGCACTAATTGAGAGAGTTACATTGATGATATTGGAGCTTCTCATTCCTGGTGCTGATCATTTTCGTGATGCAGCCAATGTTAGTCTCATTTCACTTCTCCTTCCCACGTCTCGCTCTACATCTCCCCACCACACCTTGATGGCTCGCACATAGGCACATGGACGCCGGTTAATGACGGACCTAGATCTACAAAACTACACACGTGCACGAACCTCTGGGGAAAAGGAACGGTTCAGATTGAACATTGGAACGTGCATAAGATCTAATCTCCATCGAGATTCGAGTAAAACCCCATGCTTCACAAGACGCCAAACTTCTGCGAATAATCATGCGCTTCTCCTCAGGTATCTTGCTGATGGATACATACATGCATGCCGGGCATGTAGCGTTTGTATGGCATTATGCCGATGGAAGTGAAGCTACACTCGCGCGCCGGGCGAGTGACTATATGAAACGCATTAAGCCGAACATCGAGACACTCGCGCAAGGCTTCCCATGAATACGACAACCCACTATTATTTAGACGTCAAACTTTAAAGATACGTTCTACATAGGACTCGGCTACACCGGCATTCCTAATGGATTCGGGATATGACCGTCCGGAGCGCGAGTCAGCGTATCTAGACAGCATTCCACCATTGCTTCTAGCGGCACGCGGAGCAAAGTCAACTACCCACGGGTAGCAAGCTATGTAGAACCGATGCATAAGGCTTAAACTACTTCTGTCTAATAGCACAAGTAAGGCTGATGGTAAAAGGACTGAATTTGAGTTGATGGCCGTCGTTTCCGGACTCGCCCCCTTAACCACAGCTAGGTGAGCCGAGTCAACACTTAGGAAACATGAATAGACCCCTATCACCAGTTAACTTTTCCTGCATTCGAGCTAAGTTTCTACGGGGTTACAAAGGGCTAACTTGCCTTACAGTGCAGATATCTGACTTTCTCGACAGAGCAGATGCGCGCTGTGCCTATGACTGAAGACGCCAAATACCCCGTACCTAGGTAGTTTTAGAACACTCTCAACTAGAGTATTTACATCGATTGTAGTAACGAAAATCTTGAAACACATAGTCTTTTCCAATCGATATTTAACCTTTACCTAACCTTGATAGGATGTATCCGAACGCCAGCTTAGTCTTATTGCCATATTGAAGAAAACTATATCGTCCGTATAGTTTACTCTTGCCAAGCCATATACATAGATCGGAATAACCGAACGCTTCTATATATTCAGTATTTGCTACTTTTAGACTAAATTTCCATTGAAAAAATCCGTCTCGCGGTGGGTTTAGAGCAGACATCGTCGGGCTGGTTTATAGGCTGGTTGTTATTCATACTTCTGCTAGGGACGTCAAGTACGCTCTCAAGCCAACCTTGGCAGGTGACTGTCCGTGGCGACAAATTGTACAAGAGATTGACTGACATCTCTCAGATCAGATCAAGAACTGGCCGAAATTGCAGATATCGAACAGATGTCTAGATAGCAGGGTAAGACCAAGGTTGATGATTTTAGCATCTTGAGGGCTCGGCTGGCAGAGCTGCTGTGTCGACAGGTTACATCTGGATTAGCCTTTACTATGCTTTCTCCCTTATAACAAAGAATGGGAAGCCGACAAGCTCTCGGGATAACATTTCACATCGAGACCTGATATGAAAAACCCACACAAGAACTCCCATGAAACCATATATATTGACGCCACGTCTCCCCTAATCTAGCATCTTGTTATCGACCCTCTTCCCCTTACCCTTCTGGTTGCCCTTAAAGTGCTTCTTACTCGACCCGAGCTGTACGTCCTTAGGATCGATGCCGTTCTCCAGCGCGATCATGGCCCTCGCCTTGCGTCCGCTCAGCTGCTTAGACTGCGCTTGCGCCTGCGCCTTGCCCTGCTCCGTGTACTTGTGGCTGAAGGGCATCTTCATGTGTCCCGCGCTACCGCCGCGCGCGAAGAAGGCCTTGTCGAGCTTCTCCGACTTGGCACCGGTGGGCAGGGCCAGGATTTCCGTGTCGACCGTTGACTCGCCGTCGCCCGTGTCTAGTGCTTCCATGGCAGCGACTAGGGCGGCCTTGCGCTTCGACGGCAGGTGCGCGGAGTCGTATAGTTCTCGGTTGAACTCGGCGCCGTCGCTCTCGCCGGGCGGCGGCTCGACGTACAAGAGCTTTCCGTTCACGTAGTCCTTGAGGATAACCCTTGCGGCCCTCGACTCGTCCGGTTGCCCTACTCCTTGAGTAGTAAATCCTCGGGCCTTGGCATATGCGGCTAATAGTTCGCTTGCAGTAGGTATTCCAGTGCCGCCTTCTTCTAGGGGTCGAGTTTTGATGTGGATACCGTAGACTGCTTCCAGAAATGGTTGCGGGATCCTATGCGCGACAAGCGCAGCGGGACCGGTGTATTCCCTTAGCTGGTCAATTGGTAGAACGCCGTTGCAGACTAGGTCGGCTTTGGTTGTTGCGAAGTTAGGGAACACAAGACCGGGGCAATCGCACAGCATGACCTTGTCGCTCAAGTGGATGGTCTGGAAGTGCTTTGTTTTGCCGGGTGTCGCCGATACGGACACTTTCTTGGCGCCGACGAGGGCATTGATTGTGGACGACTTTCCGACGTTGGGATACCCGACTAGGCCTATTTGGAGCTTCTTATCCGGTTCTGTGGTAGTTAGCAATCGTGATCCAATCTTGAGATTCATGTTCACGTACCATCAGGGTCGTAGGCATGCTGCAGGAATATGTCTTCTAGTTCCTCAACTGTTAATATTCGTGTGTCATCGTCAACATCTTGGCTCAGAGACACGCCAGAGTCTTCTGCGTCTTCGTCGCCCTCGTCGTCCGAACCACTGTCCGAATCCGACTTGTGCATCGTCTTGGGGTTTGCGGCCTCGCCATTTAGCGGCTCTTCCGGCTCATCTTCCAAGTCGCGTTCGTCATTTAATTGCTTTGCTAGACTGGCGGAGAAGAAACGGTACGCTATCCGCTTCTGTTTGAAGTATGCCGCCCATGCCTTTCTTTGGTTCGTCGTCATCATGTCTGCCTTGTTGACTAGCAGCAGGTTTTTCTTGACGGGGTCTACATCCTTGACGTAGTCTTCCAAATCCTCGGACCGGAACATGAGAGGGTTGCGGGCGTCGACGATCTGGACTACCAGGTCTGATCTCTCGATGACTCTCCATAACTGTCGCCAGACTTCGAGGTTGCGCTCGAAGGGAGTCATAAGTAGATCATTATGCTCCTGGAGCTCTGCCAGCCCCCTTCGCCAGTCGAGGAAGCTCTCTCTTTCCAGTTGGTCCAGCTCGTCGGCGGTAGTATTTGTATCCCACTTGGGCCTTCTCGGCACGGTTAGTCTGGCTCTGTGTTTCGCGTGCTTGCTCATGACGTTGCGCTCCTCTGTCGCAGAAAGGAGGTACGGGTTCCGCTGGTCGGTGTGGATGATCTTGACGTTGTTCATCTTCTCGGCCGTGAAGTCGGTGCCGGCAAGCTCGGCAGTCGCAAGGAACTCGTCCAGAGCGCCTTGCTCGGTGACGGAGCGCATCTTGACCCATGCTGCTTCCTTCTTGTCGTTTGTGATATACTGGAATCATATGTATAAGCTATCCATCCATACACAGCGTAGATGGGTATCGACATGAAATTCGCACCTCTTCGCCAGTTGAGTGATTGATTCTCGTCACTGCTGAACCCCTCTTGCGATCGGATCCTTTGCCCTTGCCAAAGCGGTCATTCATGAGGGTATTGCCGAGCCCAACGGCATTTTTAGACTTGGCTTGCGGCATATTCTGTAGTACCTTTGCTTGGACTGTATATGAGCTTGAAGGTATACGGAATAGGAGTTGTTGTTTTATTGAATTTCGTTGTCGCAGGTAGCTTGATTTTCGATGAATCGTTTCTTCCTTCTGATATGATTCGAGTCTAAGGCTGATTAATGGAGGGGCGACTTTTTTTTGTCGTCACTCCGCGCCCGATAAGGCTGCGATAAACAATTACCCCACCAACTTTTTCAAAATTCCGAGTTATCAAGCTGTCAAGCTGAGTTATCACACACACGGACTAAAACAAAGAGTACGGCGTTCACTCTCTACCTAACCAAATTCATTACTTGAAGCCTTGAGAAGTGCGCTTCTGTTACCGCGCGTTATTTACAGGCATTTGAAGGCGATAGATTTGGCATTGTATCGAAGATGCCCAAGGGAAAGTGGATGTATGTTGTCTAACTCGAGCCCACGTTATCAGACCATCTGCTAACCGTGCTGAATTGGGTAGTGACAAGAAGACGGCCCAGCACTTCACGCTGGTGCACCGTCCGCAAAATGACCCCCTTATCCACGATACGGATGCCCCGTCTATGATCCTGAATCCGACGGCGCTTCCCAATGCCTCCAAGGTCAAGAAACTCGACGACCTCGCCTCCGAGCTCGGGTCGGATGCAGAGCTCATCAGATCAAACGAGGGCGAGGCCGCCAACTACGGCGTCTATTTCGACGACACCGAGTACGACTACATGCAACACCTTCGGGACTTGGACTCTGGTAATGGCAGCGGCGAAGTGGTATTCGTTGAGGCCAAGAATGAAGCCAACAACAGAAATAAGGGCAAAAACAAGCAAAGCCTAGAAGATGCCTTGAGACAGCTGGACGTGCAGGATGATGAGCGCAAGCGTGACGAGCTATTTGGAGACGACTTCTTACCCTCCAAGAACCTGCAACACACGACCTACCAGGCGCAACAGGACATCCCTGATGCCATCGGCGGTTTCCAGCCGGACATGGACCCGCGTCTCCGCGAGGTGCTGGAGGCTCTTGAGGACGAGGAGTATGTGGACGATGACGACGACATCTTCCAAGAACTCGCAAAAGACGGCCACGAGCTAGACGATATCGAATTTGAGGCGGAGTTCGACGATGACGAAGGTTGGGAGTCGGACGACACGGCCAAGCCCACCAAGGAGTACAAGCAGGGAGCCTCCTCGGTGCCCGACCTCGTCCCGGTCGTGAACGAGAAGGACGGCGAGGCAGTCAAGAACGAGGACTGGCTCGAGGACTTCAAGAAGTTCAAGAAAGACCAGACCAAGAAGCCGTCGAAGCCGGCGGCACCCTCGCAGTCGGACCTGCAGTCGTCGCTCATGACGACGACGACCAACGGCGGCCGCCGCAAGAAGCGCAAGGGCGCGCTGACGAACCAGTCGGGCTACTCGATGACGTCGGCGTCGCTGGTCCGCACCGAGCAGCTCGGCATCCTCGACGCGCGCTTTGACGTCATCGACGAGCAGTACAACGAGGACGAGCTCGACGACGACGATGCCGACGGCGGCGCCTCCGTGTCGCAGGTCTCGGCCGCGTCCAGTGTCGCCGGCCCCGTGCGCGGCGACTTCGACGGCATCCTCGACGACTTCCTCGGCGGCTACTCGATGCACGGCAAGAAGCAGATGAAGAAGGGCAAGTGGAAGAGCGGCACCGCCCAGCTCGACGAGATCAGGCGCGATCTGGGCCCCGCCCGCGTCCGCGGTCGGCTCGGCGCCCAGCCGGCCTCGGCTTCGGCGTTGGCGTCTAGATGAGTTTGTTGATAGATAGGAATAGATACCCCCTGACCGAGTCCGTGATAAATAAAAAGAAACACTTTTGAGCACAACTGGTCATCTCTTTATTAGTAGGACGCCTCCGTCGTGGCTTTCAGTTAACTTAATCACTTTTACTTGGCACAGAGATGTATCAATTCGCATTTATTGCTACACTGTATCACTAGCAAAGCAAGATACTGACTCTCGACAAATGACCGAATCGAAGGCCACGTATACCAACGACGCACGCACGGTTCTGCAGGACGGGATCCAAGCAGGTTGTGGGATTTGCCACCAGGCGAATCCCCTTCCGCGCATGGACGCAACTACGTGTGAGAAGGGGGCCTTTCGGGCTGCCTGTTGGGGAGCCCGCGCAACTTGCGAACCCACTTAAAGACTCTGCGAACGGGTCGGAGAAGCTCCGCCGTCAACAACTCTGGCTCATCGGCTTCCTAGCGATGGCCGTTGGTCATCGCGGGTGGGCGTTCGGGTCCATAGGCTCCCGGGACCTGCGGCATGAGCTCCTCCTCCGTGTCGTCGTCAAACTCACCCTCTTCGCTCACCTCCTCGTCCCCTTCGTCGTCGTATTCGTATTCGCTCTCCTCGTCTCCGTCGTCCAGCTCCCCCTCGCCTCCCTCCGCGCCCTCGGCGTAGCAGCTCTCCACCGTTCCCTGCATGCCCTGCGGTATGCCGCGGCCCTGCTGCTGCATCTGGTTGATGATGCTCGTGAGCTTGTCGTTCTTCTTCTTGATGTCCTCGAGGTCCTTGATGTGTCTGTTACGCTCCTCGGCCATCTTGAAGATGTTCTGGTTCAGCGCGCCCTCCTTGCGCTTGAAGTTCTCGTTCTCCTTCTCGAGCTTCTTGGTCTTCTTGGACATATCCTCCATCTCCTTGCGAAAAGTCAGGAATAGGTCGTTGCTATTGTTGAGAGTGTCCTCGACCTCCTCATCTGTTAATGCCTTCGCACGGCGGGGTTTGAGGGACACAGAGCGCATACCTGCTTGAACTTCTCGACATAGACATTCAGCTGATTTCGCAGCTCAGTTTCCGTCTTGGAGAACGTAAGCACCTGGCTGTTGAGTTGGCGGGCGCGGGTCGTCTCCGTCTCCGCCGTCTTCTTTTGCTGTTCGAAGCGAGCCATATTCCACTGCACCTCGATCTCCTTGGTGCGCATGGACGAGTGGAAATGTAGTTCTCGGAGCTCGTACTGGTCGATGAGGGACTTGAACCGGGCCTTGAACCTATAATCGCTGTGTCAATATGTGGCTTATTTGCGAGTAGATGTTCAGAGACGGCGTACAATTCCTCAGCTTTCATGTACACCACCTGCTTTCGAGGGTTGTCCTTTTCTTCTTGAAAGCCTTCCATAGTGTCGAGTAACTTCTTAAAGCGCTCGTCAGATGACGACTTCAGGCGGTCGTGGGTGTCGTTCAAGGCACGATGCTCGTTCTACAGACCATCTCCTATCAGCTCAACATCTGACACGCTCGCGACCCGACATGACAGTACCTTGAGTTTATTGTTTTCTTTCTGCAATTCGCGACAGAGCTTCTCTAGCTTCTCTTTCAGGCTTATCTGCTTGCTCAGATCTGTGCGGCTGGAGTCCTTCTCCTTTTGCAGCTGATCTGCGCGCTTCTTGTTCTTCTGATTCTCGCGCTCGAGTCGTTTCATGCTCGCGAACAGCTCCGAAGATCGCTTGGTCAACAGCTCTATCTTGTCCATGTCGCTCATCTTGTTCATTTGATGGTTGAGCTCTCGGTTCGCCTTGCGTACTTCTCGATCTGACACGCGACGAGAGATTAGCATACATAGCTCACATAGTAAGAGTACACATAGCCAGGTCAGGAATTTGGACGGAAGACGAGCTGCGCTGCGCATGTCGTGATCTGATGCCGTGTAGCAAGTTGTACGACGGTGCAGTGGCAGCGTATCCGGAAGAGCAGACTCCATTTCGATCTTGTGTATCGGCCGAGCTGTAGAATTCCATGCCTTTTGGCACGCGACGCAGATGGGTCCTTGCAGGCGTATGAAGCCGTGACTTATTGGTAGAACCGTTCCGATTCGCCTGTCGTTGGCTCAAAGCGTGCGCCATGTCGTGTGCAATACTGATATCCGATTCCCACGTGCGAGGCTTGTCGAGCAATATTGAATTGGCAAACAAGTCGAAGCCGAATTGAATACCGGTCCCATTACGCGAATCACACCGGAAATAAACGAAAGAAACATACCAATTTCTGCTTCTTGCTCTTTTTCGGCAGCTGTGTCGACCTCGAGCTGGGAGATCCTGGCGGCGACTAGTTTCGAGGCTTCGTTTGAATCGAGCGCCTTCTTTCCCTTGCCCTTCTTACCGGCCGCGTTAGAGGCCATGGTAGGGGTCGGGGTCGGGGCAGGTCGCGGTTCTTGTGCGGGAACGTGGCCGTTGGGTAGGAAGTCGTCTTGAGCGTGAGCGTGGGCGTGAGCATGAGTCGAGGTTCCATTAGTATGCGGCACGGATGCGAGAGGGGCAGGCGTCGCAACGGCGCGCTGGTTCGCGGTCGCCATGTTGAGCTAAGAATAAAGAGTAGCCGATCTGAAAACACGAAAGTTTTTGTTAGGACTTGCAAGCGGACACAACACGCGGGATGCGTGGCGTGTGGAGGATCCGTCTAATGTTTGTGGAGGGTGAAGGGTGGAGGGTGGAGGGTGGAGGGTAGACGCACTGATCTTCGAGTTTACTCAACATTGGAATGGTTGCTCGGGTAAAAAAGCTCGGATAGCGGTAGTACGGTAGGGGCGGGTAGAAATTCTGGTGCTAGCAGCTGGTCTTTGGTTGGCCGGACTGAGGACTTGGAGGCGTCGATTCAATGATGAAAGTGAAGACTTTTGAAGGTTGTGATCAAGCGCGGCGTTTTAGTGTGGTTACTTAATCACTGAGGCACCTGCACACCTGCTGCCTTGCAATATTGTTTGCAATATGTCTGCAATATGCAAGTACGACGACCTCCAGTATTCACATTGCCACTATCATTATCGCTACTGCCGCTACTACCACTATTACCACTACTCCCCGCCCTATGTCCGCCCTAGGCAACCCTCCTAACTCTTACTGAAGCTGCTAAGTATCTTAGGTAGCCTAAGGCGACTAACCCGGCGCGCTGACAAACACGCCTTGGAAAATTTCAATTCGAACAATTCAATTCTAGGGTTCCGAAGAACCGGGTTTAGGTGGGCCATTTCGCGACCTCTCGTGAGCCTGGTTAGTTGCATGTTTACCTATCCGTGCCTTTGTAAGCAATAACACAGGTAGACTAGCACATAGCATATCGCACATTGCATCTACGCGGGACAGATACTCGATCCCGTCATTGCAGGGTGCAGCTATCCAGTACCTGCACATCATAGGTGAATATTCTCCCTAACCCGTACAGGCTTCTAGTAGGGCTGGCAAGGGTTGTTCTCGGCGGATATGCGTCATACAGCATAATCTCATTATTCATCCTCGGAAATTTTCTACGCCTACCAGGTAGCGAGCAAGGGATCAGCTACGGTAACATTGTGCCTCCACCGTCTTCACCCTTTCTTTATTTCTTTTACTTCCCGTCCCTGGTCGCTCCTTGGCCTCATTCCGCTCTGTACATATTTAGAGGTACACCTAGAGACGTCTAGAGATAGAATGCTGCGCAACGCCGTCAAAGGCGCGGCCAGAAAGGCTGTGACGGAGCTGTCCCACTACCCGAAGCCCGGCGAGCAGCTTCACGGCTTTACTCTGCTCAGGACAAAGCATGTCCCAGAGCTAGAGCTGACCGCGCTACACCTACGACACGATAAGACCGGCGCCGACTACCTCCATATTGCCCGAGATGACAGCAACAATGTCTTCTCCATCGGTTTCAAGACGAACCCACCCGACGATACAGGCGTTCCTCATATCCTCGAGCACACCACGCTATGCGGTAGTCAGAAGTATCCCATCCGGGACCCCTTCTTCAAGATGCTGCCGCGAACACTCTCCAACTTCATGAATGCCTTCACTGCTTCCGATCATACCTACTATCCCTTTGCGACGACCAACGCCCAAGACTTCCAGAACCTGATGTCCGTGTACCTCGATGCGACATTGCACCCATTGTTGAAAGAGACAGATTTTACTCAGGAAGGCTGGCGCATCGGGCCAGAAAACCCAAGGGTCGCAGAGAAGGATGGCGAAGTCGACGCCGAGGAGAGTCAGCTCGTATTCAAAGGTGTCGTGTATAACGAGATGAAGGGGCAGATGTCAGATGCCGGCTATCTCTTCTACATCCGCTTCCAGGACCACATCTTCCCGTCCATCAACAACTCAGGTGGCGATCCGCAGAAGATCACCGACTTGACCTATGAACAACTGCGAAAGTTCCACGCCGAACATTACCATCCGAGTAATGCGAAGCTTATTACCTACGGCGACATGCCGTTAGCCGACCACTTAAGAGAGGTGGACGCTCAGATGAAGGCGTTCGAGAAGATCCAAGCAGACATCGAGCACAAGAAACCGATCGATCTCAGTAGCGGCCCGCGCACCGTAACAATCTTCGGACCGGTCGATCCCTTGGCCGATCAAGACAAGCAATACAAAACCTCAATCTCATGGATTACAGGTAACACTAATGACGTGTTGGAATCGTTTTCAATCGCCTTGCTTTCGTCATTATTGATGGATGGGTACGGATCACCGCTCTATAAGGGGCTCGTCGAAAGCGGCCTTGGCACGGACTGGAGTCCAAATTCTGGATACGATGGTTCAGCGGCGACGGGAATCTTCTCCATTGGCCTGACCGGAGTTGAAGAGTCTAACGTGGAGAAGATCAAGACTGAGACCCAAAGCATTCTTCGCGATATTCGCAATAAGGGCTTTGACAGAACGAAGATCGATGGCTATCTTCACCAGCTTGAGTTGAGTTTAAAGCACAAAACTGCTAATTTTGGACTTTCTGTGCTGCATCGTCTGAAGGGGAAGTGGTTCTCCGGTACAGACCCCTTTGATTCCTTAGCGTGGAACGATACGGTTGCCGCTTTCGAAGCAAAACTAGCTGAGGGGGGTTATCTTGAGGGACTCATGGACAAGTACCTCTTAAATGATAACACTCTCACCTTTACGATGGCTCCTTCGGAGTCATATGGCGTGGAAATCGCCAAGGAGGAAGATGAGAGATTGGCCACAAGGATTTCCGAGGCTACTCGAGAAGCCGGTGGAGAGCAAGAGGCGAAAAAGTTCTTCGAGCAGAGAGAGCTTGATCTGCTTGTTGAGCAAGGCAAGTCGAGCACGCAGGACTTGAGCTGTCTGCCAAGCGTCCACGTCAAGGACATCCCCCGACAGAAAGAACCTGTTGTAGTAAGAGATGAAAATGTTCACGGTACTACTATACAGTGGCATGAGGCGCCTACCAATGGGCTCACATACTTCCGTGCGATCAACACGTTCGAGAACCTGCCAGATGAGCTTCGGTCACTGATTCCGCTCTTCACTGACTCTATCATGCGGCTGGGGACGAAGGACATGACCATGGAACAACTTGAAGACCGAATTAAGCTGAAGACCGGGGGTGTCTCTGTCGGCTATATGTCGACAGCATCGCCTACTGATTTCCGACAAGCTTCTGAAGGACTCCTCCTCAGGGGAATGGCCCTCGATCGTAATGTGCCGGAGATGTTTGATCTACTACGCAAGCTTATCATGGAGACCAACTTTGACAGTCCTGAGGCTTCTCTTCGAATAAGGCAACTTCTTGAAGCCGCCGCCGATGGTGTTGTGAACGACATCGCCTCTTCTGGCCACGCCTACGCTCGAAGATATGCTGAATCCGGCCTGACTCGTGGTGCCTACCTAAGTGAACAAGTCGGTGGCTTGTCGCAGGTCAAGCTCATTACATCGCTTGCCGGTCGACTGGAGTCGGATCGATTTGAAGACGTGATTGACAAGCTCAAGCAAATACAGAAATTTGCTCTCTTGGGTAATAACATTCGCACGGCGTTGACCTGCGGTTCTGATAGCGTCCAAGCCAACTCCACAGCACTCGCACAGTTTATGGCGTCCCGACCAAAGGAATCTACCTCATTGGCGGCTTCCGGAAAGGAGAGGTTCACACGCGACATCAAGGCATTCTTCCCTCTTCCATATCAGGTTTACTATGGTTCTCTTGCTCTCCCAACTACCTCATATACGTCCCCGCAAGGCGCTCCCCTCCAGATATTATCGCAGCTCTTGACGCACAAACATCTTCACCATGAGATTCGCGAAAAGGGCGGTGCTTACGGCGGTGGTGCTTATATGAAGGGACTCGAAGGCATTTTCGGGTTCTATTCGTACCGCGACCCGAATCCTCAGAATACGATTTCCATCATGAGGAACGCGGGACGATGGGCGGTCGACAAGAAGTGGTCAGATCAGGATCTCGAAGAGGCAAAGATCTCGGTTTTCCAAAATGTCGACGCGCCCAGGTCGGTAAACGCGGAGGGCATGCTTCGATTCACGGCCGGCATCACAGATGAGATGCAGCAGAAAAGACGCGAACAGCTCTTAGACGTGTCGAAAGACCAAGTGCGCGAAGTAGCTCAGGAGTATATTGTCGATGCTCTTGCAAAGCAAGAAGAACGAATCACCTTCCTCGGAAAGAAGCAGGATTGGGTAGACGCTTCGTGGAAAGTGAACGAGATGGACGTGAAAGGCGCCGAGTAACGACCGAAAAACCAGTTACGAGACCACGATCCGTTTACTGTACCATACTTGCATATACCCACCTCCAGCTACTTAGAATGTACTATCATATCGCCACGATCCCTGTTTCTTTCTGTTGAACCGGCCTTGGAGATGAAATTATCCAAGATACCAATCCCAGCGTTCAGATACGATACGTTTTCTTGCTTGGACTTCCTTCATGGGAGATCCACCCATAGCACGGAGACCACTGCAAGACGCGAGAGCAAATACTATAGTAGGGCTTGTGGACGACGCCTCGCAAGGGGCTGTTGATACACGAGACTCGACCATCGACGCTCGTTCTTTCAGACCCGGATTCCTTAGCTTTGGAACTCCGGACTATAGAACAGAGTACATGCCTATTAGTCGCCGAAGAAGCTGTCTGGGCTTTTTTTTTTTTTTTTTTTTGAGGACGGATGGTGAACCCAGCTACGGTAAGCAACGATCTCACATCTTGCGCACGAATGAGGGAATGGGTTCAACTCCTGCAGTGTTATCTCTCCCTCAGGACAAGCCTCCCTATTTCGAAGTAAGCGCGCAATACGTGTATGCCCTATGATTGGTCTATTCGAAATCTCTCCTTCGCACACAATATATAAGACGCCAACGTCCAATCACGGAAGTAATGTAGCATTCTCGAGACCCCGGAGAATGGTTATTGGCTGCGAAAGATGCCGGGGCCTTGGAAACAATTTAAGGCGGACGGCAGGATATCAAGGCCCAAAAGCTCCAAAGGTACCTAAGGTATGCGCGGTGTTCCTGACTGATTCTGACATTTCGAAGCAGCCAACTTGAATCTCCTGATGAGCAGCTAACAGTTAGGTCCTGACGAAATGGCACTTTCCAAGGAGAAGCAATGCTATTATTGTGTTAACCATGAGCGACTATCATCATATACACCGTGAGAGTATATTTCCCGATGTTAGAAAGCTTTCAGCTGGTGGCGAATGCATTTCACCTTCGTATCGGACGGCGGCTGAGGCAACGTGAAGCCCAGTTCCGCTGCGTGGCAAGACGCATAGTGGTCAGAACCCGGCTATATTTGCCAGATAGCCACGGCTAGATCTCAAGATCGCGCGCCGATCTGGCTGGGGTCGTACCTGTTTGTTAGCCAAGGCAAAGCAATCTTCCAGCGCTATACTTCAAAGCGACGTTTAGGGGCTTGGCCCGTGGATATCCATCCTCGTCGTCTTGGAGTTCGGTAAGCAAGACTGTGGTCTACACGGTCTCTATTACGTCCCAGAATCAATGCTACATTTTGCCGACCCGTAACGCCGACTTGATGAAAAAATGCAAGTGTCGCAGGATTTGTGAAAGATTCAAAACCACGCCGTACCGTTTTCCGTCTCCTGTCGCCAAGTGATTCCCTACTCTCGGCTTCAGTTCCGAGATGACGCTGATGGAAGAAGACAGAAGGTGAAACCAGGTAGACCAGCCATCCCACGGGTGGTATAGTTGGATCGGTAGTTGATGGATGACTCCGGTAAATCTCAGCTCCCAGTGAGGCATCGTGAGGCTGCAAACTTCCCTCGTGGGGATCGACATGATGGTAGCGAGCCCTTCGTCCATTTTCGGCCCTACCAGCCCCTGATCTCACGCCCAGCCAGACTTCTTCCGGCTCGTCGCCTCCCCTCTGCTAGCTTGATTGGCAACGCAGATTTGTAGGCGCTCTAGTTGCAGACGGCGAGTGCTGTATTTCATATAAACCAATTCCTACCTCGCGCCCAATGCGACTCTGAAATTCAAATCAGTGCATGGCTCTCACATGGACGTCGGCTTATTTTTGGATCGTGGTGCCTATCCAGCCTGTTATTCATAGCACGCCGCATATTGCCGAAGCAGCGCAGGTAGTCGACTGCCCAATACGAGCAATGCGGAGGTCGGATTCCCGGGTATGACTTTAGCAACTCGCCTAAATTGACCGTGGCAGCAGACGACAGCGAATGAAAGCAGACGACAAGACCTCTTTTGACAGGATCGGCCAAATTTTATATTGGCCTGTCCTGGATGGCCAACTGTCGGCATTGCTTCCTCGCAGGGGCTGGGCCAGGGGCTGGTTGAGCTAGGCACCATTGATCGTATACATATGTACGCCGGATCACCATCACGATCATCTTCCTCTGTGTTCATCATCGTCCTCGTTGGAAAGTACTGCAGTTCCATCTCCATCTGCCAAAATGAAGTGGCTTTCTCTGTCTATGGCCCTGGCCGTGCCGGCCCAGGCCGCCCTCCGATTCGGATGCTCGAGCTTGACCATCCAACGTCTGGACCCGTAAGTCTGCATGCTATCTAACATACTTTCTGTTTTTCCTGTCTCTTCCTTGCCAGTGCTAACGCAGACAAAGCCTCGTCGAGCCCGGCGCAGTCCCCAGCGCCCATCTCCACCAGATCGTCGGTGGAAACGCGTTCAACGCGTCCATGGACCCGGCGGACGGAGACCTGGGTGACAAGGGTACCTGCACGACCTGCACCTTCTCCGAGGACTTCTCCAACTACTGGACGGCCGTCATGTTCTTCAAGCACGCCAACGGCACGTACAAGAAGGTGCCCATCATGCAGAACACGGCCCTGCCCAACGGCATCAACGGCGGCATGACCGTCTACTACACCCAGCAGGACTTCTACAGCAACGGCAACACCAAGATTACCGCCTTCAAGCCTGTAAGTCTCAGTCACACTCCTTCGCGGAGACGCACAGAAGACTAACGTTACAAAGGGTTTCCGCATGACCATCGGCACCCCCACCTCCGAGTCCAAGTTCGGCCCCGGCCTCAAGTTCGTCTGTCTGCAGGACAAGGGAACCCGATTCCCCGAGCTTGACAACTTCCCCGCTCAGAGGTGCCCCGGCGGTATCATGACCGTGCACCACTTCCCCGCGTGAGTACTTCCCCTTTCTCTCAAGGCGGTGGTTCCTCGAGTCGTAAGATCGAGATATAAGCGGCACATATACTGACTCTCATCCAGCTGCTGGGACGGCAAGAACCTCGACAGCCCCGACCACCAGTCGCACATGTACAACACGGTCAAGGACGCCTTCCAGAACTCGGGCCCGTGCCCGGCCTCCCACCCCGTCCGCGTGCCCCAGGTCGCGTACGAGACCCTCTGGGACACGACCCAGTTCAACAACATGTGGCCCACCGACGGCTCCCAGCCCTTCGTCCTCAGCTACGGCGACAACAAGGGATAGTAAGTGACGTCTAAGAGTCAGGTAATCTTGCCGAAAAAGGAGACCATGCTAACGTGAATCACAGCGGCACGCACGCCGACTACGTCTTCGGCTGGCAGGGAGACTCCCTGCAGCGCGCCATGGACTCGAACTGCATGTTCAACGCCTGCGAGGTATGTAAATGAAGTCCCCCTTTTTCCTGCACCCCCGCTGCGACTCCTTTTCTTTCTCTCGGAGCTTCTGGGATCCGGGCTAACAAGAATCCCTCGTCAGAACGGCAACCCCCTCAAGTCCCAGGGCGTCCAGCAGATGAACGCCTGCAGCGTCGAGAAGACCGTCACCGAGGACGTCGACAGCTGTAAGTTGAACCATCTATCTCCCCTTCTATCCAGTCCAGCGCTAACCCAAACCGCGATCGCAGGGCTCCCCGAGCTGCCCGGTATGTCCGGCATGTAAGCGAGCGCGTCGACGCGTTGGCAGGCGAAGGGTGGCATCCCGTGTTCGACGACACCCCGCCGCCGATGTTCAGGATGTCTCCCTCGGCCCCACCCCCTCTCTTCCTAGAACGTTCACGTCTTGCATCTGATTTTCAGGTTACGGGATACCAAAGCTGGCGTGTTTGTGACTTAATATAAATAGAAGCTGTCTACCTCGGTAGTCTGAGAAATTGCAGATTGTTTAGGCTAGAAGCTTGTTGAACCTCTTCTCCTCTTCCCCAATGACAGATGCCCATTGCGAATAGTTGTCACCTTGTATGCTTAGCTACAGTAAGGCAGCTTCTACCAGCGCGTGATGAGGCCTACCTTGATGCAATATCCTCCATCTTGCTAGATTCTCTGGTTCTCTACTTTTACTTCCGGGCCGTTGAGTCGACAGCTTTTCTCCATTTGTCACTGTATATATTTATGAGGTGTAGTGTTTAGGAAATACGTTAGGGCATGTCTAATGCTGTTGACCAAAGTCAGGAAGTCGATGAGGATGAGTCCGACATACATCCAATAGGAAATTATCCATCCACCCCAGTTTCTTCTAGCACGACGCCGATCTCCCTAATGGCGTGCGAGTCTTCAACCGACAGCTCGTCTCGCTCCTCTTCCCATCTTAGCATCCTAGGCTCCCAGAATTCGTTCATAAACCTGCTTAGCGGCACATCCGCTTCTAAGAGATTTGCCTCGAACTCTCCCATCAAGAATTCCAAGGAGATAGCAAGGTATCGGTCTTCCTCCCGTATTTCATCGACATCCGACGGATCCATAACAGAAAGCAACCTATCCTTTAAAAGAAAATTGAGATCGAAAGGTAGCTTGTACTGACAGCAAGTATGTCTCATCCCCAGTCTCTCGAACGTTATGACTCGTATCAAGTTCAGCGCTACCGTGTGTCTGTCGCCATCGTATACTACCCTTCCAAGCAACGGTGCCCTCTCACAAAACGGAACATATACGCCAGACGAACCGACTCCACGGGCGTAAGCTGAGGCTGCGACACATCCGTCTTCTGTGCAATAACAAAGACAAGGATCCCTAACTTGGTCTCTAAGCAGCCTAGAGAACAAAGAGTGACTATGCACCGAGAGATTTATGGGCCTCCTAGTCCCTGCAGAATGGCCGAGCCAGTATGATATCATGTGTATAACTTGATAGTCAGGCATAGCTCTGCCCTGGTGCCTGGGCTCAGGAATAGGGGCATGGATATCTGCGCCTCGGTCCTCAAACCAAGAGATTAGCTTCAAGTCGACCTCGAGTCCCTCGCTATAACAATACCGATGGGTCATTAAGGGGGTATACCCATAGAGCTCAGTATTTGTCTGCTGAAACCCAGCATCAAATAAGCTCTGGGCAATTAAATGATTGATTTCAGGATAGTGATAGACGGAACCAGGGCCAACAGGATTGTAGATGAGGGAGGTTGGGATTTGGCGTTGCTCCAAGGCCTTGGCAACATCAAACGCCCTGCAATCGAGAAGGTTTTCCCCTAGACCCAATTCCTCAACCGTTGCAAAATCAAGATATCGGAACGCAAGGCTTGACAACTCCCTTCGACGTCGAGCAATGGATTCAGCTATTATGCGTATGATAGCTTTCGACTCCACTGTGTATCCGTTCTTTTCTTTGCCGACGGACAAAAACGTGGACATTTCAGCATTGGCTCCGGCATCGGTTAGTAAACGGACGGAACTTGGCCTCCTCATATATATAGCATATTTAAGAGCGGTAGCTCCAGATTCATCCGTAATATTGATTATAGATGCAGTCGCCCGGCCTGAAAATTTGACTAAAATCGAAAGCCCTTCCGGCCAGTCGGAAGCTAGGTGGAACGGGGTATGACCGCCGGGGGTACGGTCATATAGCAAGGAAGGATCGTTCTTTAGCAGGCGGACAATTTGAGACTTTGAGCGGAGCAGTATTTGGTACAGAAACTCAGTGGAAGCGATGTCTGGATTGCTGTTAGCATGAAACATCCAGAGGGTAGCGAACGACTCACGTTCATATAAACCATCGACGCGCAAAGATAAGATAGCTGCATGCGTGAAGAAATCCGATGCCCTGTTTCCAATAGTAGCACATGAGGCATCCAAGGTATCTACGATGGTACGTATCATGGGCACACTGTCTAAGGGGACAGAAGCATGTAGGGGCCATATAAATTGATGGAGAGGAGTCCTAGGTAATTATCAGCAATAACTTCAAGGTTTCTATACCTGATAGGAGATATAAGCAGTTCTTACTCGTTCCCAAACCATACCTTCCTGCTATCATTGATCGGCACCCCCATGTATACCAAGGCGGCCACGAACTGCGAGAAGATGGCTGCCACCTCTTCGCGATGATGCAGCACAAATTTATCATCGCAAAACCAACTAGTATCAAGCATCTAAGCTCTCGTTAATAATCTGTTGCTCGATCATCTAAGTGGAGAGGCAGGGAGACACACATGTAACAAGTTATCTCCGAATACTAACGTGTCTGTAGGCCAGCCATTTCCACTAGTAAAAATCTGCTGTAGCTCGACTAGACAGTTCTCGATCCCAGTCTTTATTTCTTGTACTGTACCACTGTCCATCATTATGAACTTTACATCACGTACGCATTCAAACGCAGGAGAATCCCGTGGTACAGTAGCTCGAAATGTAAGATTAGGGTAAATTCTCCAGTCGCGAGCCCAGGCTAGTGAGGAGTATTCCAGTATCCCGCTTGCGATGATTTTACGCCGAAAGGCTCCGAAGCTCAAGGTGAACGACTTTCTTTTCCGATTGCTGAATGAAAAAGGACAAAACTTTCGATGCTGGATAGTTGAGGAGCCTCCATACGGCTTCCTTGAGCAAGAGCAACCAAAGCCCCTTGCAGATACTCTTGGCGATGGGTTCGATACGCTGCTGTCCCGGGTGGTGTTGCCGATGTCAGATATCCCTAATGTGGCTTGATTACCAGCTACGGTACTTGCTGCGTCGCTCACATTTTGAGCTAGTACAAGCCGATGCAAATCGTCTAGGCGACGCATGATAGCCATGGTCTGCTGTTCTTGTCCCTTTTCAACGTTTTCTGACAGGAGATGCATACCAGCAGTCAAGGAAGTGCTGATATTATCCTCGGCTCTCTGTAGGTCTTGCCGAATGGACATGTCCAGTCGGTCGGTACGATCACGTATCGTATCGCCAATGGCACGTTCCGCGCTTAGGACGGAAGACTGGATTTGTCTTCCTACTGTCTCAACGGCGGTGGAAACCCGGACGGACTCGGATACCATTTGGATTCTTATATCTCGAGTGACGTCCCTTGGAGAGATTAGCGGACGACTCTAGGCACGATTTCAGTCCCTTCTTACTCACAGGCTGACCAACTGCAGGTACCCATGCAACTCTGTGTGGAATTCGCGAAACTTTGCTCGGACATCTTCAAATTTCCCTTTGTCGAAGGGATATTTGAGCTTGCGCGCTAGCTTTTTGTGTCGTTTGATCTCGGGGTTCGTATATCTGTTGTTGAGTCGCTTGAAGTCCTGGAGGCAGGCGTCGCAGATGTTGAGGCAGTCTTGTAATGCCGTATTAACATTCCTATGGACGCCCAAGGTCCTATCTTTGGCAACTGCCAGGAACGACTCGAGCTGTTGAGCGCGATTTGATAGGTGTGCGAGATCCGCATCCCGAGATTGACAATCTCTGCAATATTGAAGGAGACCACCAGCGGCCGTAAGGCCAAGTGAAACAAGGCCAGCGGCACTTGCGGAAAGAGATAATCCATCCATTCATGCCTAGGATATGTGCCTTGGTGAATGTTGGGGAAGCAGAAGAAAGAAAAGCGAGTAAGGCTGTGAGGCACATCTCCTCTTCATCGAAACCTACCAAGCTACCTCATCGGCTTATGGTCTAGGCCACACCCAAGATCACATGATTTTTATCATAAAGTTGTAATATGATTTGTTGGCGTACTGCAGGGCAGAATAAGAGCTGGTGGGGAGAGGGGGAGGGGGTTACGTAGCATTCACCTATACTATACGTAGCGCGCGCAATGTGGCGGATGGTGGCTTCATTCATGGGAAGGCGAGGGAGAAAAAGAACAAGAACACAGAAGAAGAAACTATCTCACCAGCAAAAGATACCAGATTAGCTAAGGAATAGTAAATAATTCGTCCATGTAATTGAGTACCTAGGTATATAGATAAACGAGGAGGCTGTAAGGAGCTTCAATTCGATGCTAAGTATCCCGTTAATGGCACCACAGGCTAAGGGTCAGATTATCTCTAGACATGAAAGTTGTTGGTTGAGAAAATGTTTCAAGCAAGTGACTTGGGTTTTGGTCATACTATTAGGCAAGTTGATTCTTGTTCGATTCAATTCGTACGGACGTATCTTCTCAATAACTGCGCCTCTCCCAGACCAAAACTTAGAGTACCACGTCTAAGCCCCCTTTTCTGGCCTCAGTTTGGAGTTTCTTATATGCCAACATTTCTTGGAATTATCCGGTATTGTCAGCCCTGTAGAATCCAGGGCAAGAGTTAATGTAATGAAGAAGTGTGATAGTGTTTAGCTAATAACCTTGCTTCATATTTATGATAATTAAGCCGCGTTAGGAGCACTGTTCTTCCGTCGTAGCAGATTTTACATCTCCGCGCGAAGGACAAAGGCAGCAGACACGGAAATCTTCGAGCGGCTATGGTAGTGATGATACATGCAAATCTAAAGCACTCAGCTGTCTTGCTTCCGTTCCCGTCCACCCTTCCTGTTTAGGAAATCCGGAACCGCCAGGGTGGTGGTGGTCTGGAATCCGGGTCGCCTGCCATTGCATCATGAATTCAAGCGTGTTCCCCTTCCTTCAGGTGCTGTCAAGCTTTTACTGGGCACATACGACTGTCCGTATGGGGAAAAATGATCGACGTCGTGCAGCATTTCCTACAATAGCTTCCTACAGGAGATCTCCGCCTGAGCTACAGTTCTTCTGGGACATCCTCTCTTCTTTCTAGTCAGAAGTCTAGACTCGCCGTCGATAGTACGGGGAGTTTACTCGCAGTATAACGACGTGCCGATTGGTATACACCATTTTGCCCGTCGGTGAACTGTTGAAGTAGTTGGAGGGGAGATGGGGATTGTATATCAAGCCGACGACTAACGTAGCTTGACACCCATATGACTTCACGAGGTAACTCGATGGGGATCCATCGAAGGAAACGAGATTGTCGAATCTGTGGGTTCCCCGGCGCCGATACCAGCTACTCTACCCTTCAAGAGCGGAATCCGTAAGACACGCGTAAGCTGATAGGCCACGAGACTCGACGCTGCTGCGGATAGGTAGCCCGCCCAGACACCGAAGAATAAACGAGCAAGATGCCGTGTAACTGTATCAAGCACTCACTGCGGAGCAGGGTGGTGGGTGGCGTAATCGCCCTTTTCGAACTGCCGACCATTCAACGGCGGCTGATCCGGAGCTGCCTACGGTCGAGGATTTAGATGACAGTCTGTCTCTCCCGCCGTTAGAAATTAGGGGTCACATCCCGAACTGGAAGTTCGATCGTCGTAATTAGCCTGTCATTGGCCAAAGAACGTTGACGGGTATGATAGCGTGGGAGCGAGCGGGGGGTTGGTGATCTCTGCTCGACTCTTTTCCCCAGCCTCATTTTTGCCCCTGAACCTGCGAGTTCGGACGCATCTCGGGTATGTTCGTATCGCCAAAACCTTCGAATTTCGTAAACACCTACCAATTGCACCAAAAGAACCAAAATGAACAGCCTCCGTTTCTATAAGCAAGCTGCTGGGGTTTTCGTATTTCCCTTTAAAGATGTGCCGTATGTTACTAGCTCTCTCTGTTTGATAAAGACGAGTGGGGGTTGCAGCCGGTGACCATAGAATACTCACAGGCGGGCGCTTGGGCAGCTAGATAAATAGTAAGACTTGATGGTATGCTGTACCATCATAATTCGTGTGTTGGCATCAGCGGGAAGCATAGAGTTTTGAGCCCGTAGCAATGCTCGTATCCTGCGAGGTGTGTCACAAGCTGTATGGAGTCGAATGGCGGCTGGGGTATATTGAAGTCCCCAGTGCTTTCACATTTACCGACTTCCCCGTCGAACTGGATGGCTGGTACGTCTCGAGGCTCATTGCATCGGTTGAAACAGAGATTCGATTAGTCTCGGGCAAACCTTCATCGGCGATAAAGCTAGGAAGATCAACTAGAAGTCGTCATTTTATTTTCGGTAATCTATCTAATTGATGTTGTCGAGTGCTTTTGGGCGGAAATCCGACTATTTCTAATACTACTGGTGGTTGATCTCGATCGTGAAATTCGTTGTGGGTTTAGTCTCGATAGGCGAAAGATGTCTGTCTTCCCGCTTCTACTAAGATACCACCGCGGCACCGTATACTCTTTCGTGGCGTGTAGCATTACTGTAAACGGGAGTTACATAGATGATGGTACTTGAAGTTATCTCGTTTCCTGCTGCATTTCATATGAAAGCACAAGCCATTGCGGATATCAATGGCATGATGAACCATGTATAACATGACGCCCGAGATACACGATCGGGCAGTGCATAGGTGAATGATTGGTTGCTTGGCTGAGGAGCTGCCAAATATCGCCTCTTCGGCTCTTACAGGGACAGGATTTCGGGCCGCGCTGTACACCGGTCGGAGGTGCTCTTTGGAGAGCCTCTTTGATCGTACGCGCAATGCTAGAATGCGCACCCTACCTCGACGGCCTGAATGATGGATGGTGGATGATGATAGGGAAGAGCTGGCCTGATCTGACGACTCAGGAGAAAACAGAAGAGCGCTAAGCTACGTTGAGCATGGCCAGATCTGAACGGGCCGAGCTCTCCAAGGAGGGTTGGATCGTCCATCTGCCTTACGCTGCCCTATCAGGTCTTGTCGGTCTTGGACTCTTCCTATCATGTCAGAATCTGGTAGGTGTTATTAATAACACCGGCCGCCCTCCAATGCGACGGCGAGCCGACCATCCTCGCAGCGCAGTCGCACCGCATCCGTGCTGCGACGCGATTGAGCGCCGTTCTCGTCTGAGTGAGGGCGATTTGCAATCAAGCTTTTCTGCCGGTCTTGGTCGTGGTTGGGTTGCGTCCTAATCAACGACTGCAACCGATGCTACGTCAAAAGGGGCCGCGTGACGGTGCGTGCGGCTACAAGACGCCATTCCGATCATCTTCTAGAAGCAGTACCCTGTACGGACAGCGCCCCTGGTTGGACGGCGATGAGCAGTTGGCCAATCTTGTCAGGGGCGCGCCGCACAAATGCTGCAACCGTAGATCGCCAACACGTTGGAGTTGCTACCTCGGTGGTGGTGCGTTGCAGCAGGCCTTGCATATCAGAATCGGTCGTCGAGATGGGAGGAGATGGAGAGAGCTGGCCGGCGGTGAGAGTGATGGCATGTGCGTGGATGTGGACGCGAATGCGAGTACGTTCTGCTCGAAGGTACTGACGAGGTCGACTCCTCGTCAAATCAATAAACAGGCTAATGTCTGCCTACTCCATATCGTCTCCATCCACTACGAGGGCGGATGTTAAGCGGCAGCTATGCTATCCCGCATGAGAGAGTGATGGGCGCTAACCCAGCGCAGAGAGAGGTACAGCGATGGAGGGCGATGCAACGTTCGGTTCGCGCTCAGGACGCGCACATTTTCGTCCAGGCTTGCCGGGCAGCCAGGCAGCCAGGCAGCCAGACTCGGCCAGCAGGGGAAGGACGGGAGAAGCTGACGCAGGCGATCAGTGACCAGGAGCAAAAGTGCCGGTGGCCGGAAATCCTCGATCTAGATGCAACATCCTTTTCCCCCGTCCGGCATGGTCATGAGTCGATAGTCGCTCATATATCTCGTACAGCTGCCGCGGGAGGGCTGGATGCATAGCAAGTTGCGGTCAGAGCCCCTCCAGACAGCTTGGTGATTTGTTAGGACGGCAGGACGGCAGCAGGAGGGAACAGGAGAAGAACAAGGCCAGGTCAGGATTTCTACCTATCAAATAAAAAAATTTACAGCGAGCGGGGGGTGCATGTACGGACCTATAGGTATGTCATAAGGGAAGTACATAGCTCGAGATTTCTTTTTTCCTTCGCTCCTGCTGGGTTTCTTTTTTTTGCTCCTGATGTGCATGGATGGATGCAACTTTGCTGCTGGGATACTTGGCACCAATCTGAGTCCTGTCGCAAAGGCTGTGTGTACCTAGGTACCTAGGTACTTTTCAAAGCGTACTACTTCGTACATCCGTACACCATCATTCGCCAACCTGGATATACCGATATACCATTGTGAAAAACGGTTCTCCGGTGTTCGTATATTGACTTACAGTCCGGTACATCACCATTGCGACTCAATTGAGCATTCGCTTATACGCTTAATTGCGTCGTAGCATCAACAGAAGAGAAAAGAAGAGAAAAAAACAGTCCAATTCCCAGTTTTTCGGTACGTCATCCAGCGCTTAGGCGAGTGACCTCAGTCATTTTATCCTCCATCACATGTCTCCATAAAACCTTTTTGCCCCGCTAGTGCGCCACCAAAATAAGAAAAGCTACCACACAAAATAGCCAATGCCCCCATCGGAATCTCCTTGTATTCACTTTTTTCTATACAACAGACGTATTTATTCTCTTCCTCGGGAGCTAAAAACACCCAGCCGTCTTCTCGTAAAGTTCTCATTCAAATCATTACAGAGCATCTTCAGCGCGCCATCTACACACCATATTCGAGGTCACTTGAACGTTACTGCGCCGTCGCAACGTTGTCAGTTTTGCCTCAATTCGCTTGCCGGCTACCAGTCGCATACCGAACCCCTCGAGACTTGCCTTTGGTCTACTCAAAGGCAACCCATATATCACGGCTCCCGCGGCCGTTCGCTTCGTCTCTGATCAAGATTTCAGTCTGCGAAAGACATTCCACATCATCAACTCGAGGCCTCCACCCGCTTCTGCTGAAGTCGCATAAAGGAAACCGCACGCCCACCTTGCTCGACTCTATCCCCCGCCCCAACAATCTGCTTCCACCCCATCAGCTGCCGCATAGGACGAGTTCTGAGGTTCTTCCTCTAATCGAGGGAGAGTCGAGGAGACCTCGTCAGATCGCTTCGGGATCAGGAAGCTACCGTTTTCGACCCCCCTAACACCCACCTTCGGAGGAACTACGTGTTCCTTGGTACGTTGACAACTCATCTGATAACATCTATCTTGTCTTCTGGAAAGATAGTAGTTTTTCAGCCTCATTACTAGAGCTCCTGTGAGATTATCAGAGCTACCGAAACTCCACGCGAGAAGCAATCACCTCGATATCCTTCACCGCCAAATAGGAGGGATATGGTTATGGCAACAGCCGCCGTCGAACGCTTCCAGACGACCCATTTTGACAAGAATCATATTGTCAAGAAGAATTTCTTCTTTGATCAGTATTATCAGCACAATGGCGCTGTCTTCGCTAAGCAGTTGATCGGCGATGCTCTCCGCCAGCGCGTTGAGAGTATCGACCACGAGTCTTGCGAACCGGGAGACGAGGATACCTTTTTCGTGGGCGATCTTGGCGAGGTCTATCGCCAGCACATGAGATGGAAGAAGAATCTTCCCCGCGTGAAACCATTCTACGGTATGTTGTTCCCAATGTCTATTTTCCAGACACCGCCAAGACTAATACAAATTGCAGCGGTCAAGTGTAACCCCGACCCCAAGGTCATTCAGCTTCTTGCTGGATTGGGCACCGGCTTCGACTGTGCCTCCAAGTCCGAAATTGAGCAGGTCCTGAACACCGGCGTCGACCCCACTCGCATCATCTATGCGCAGCCGTGCAAGACCAACTCGTACGTGCGCTACGTTGCCAACCATGGCGTTAAGCAGATGACTTTCGACAACGCCGACGAGCTGCGCAAGATTGCTAAGCTCTTCCCGGGTGCTGAGCTGTTCCTGCGCATTCTGACCGACGATTCATCGAGCCTGTGCCGTCTCAGCTTGAAGTTCGGCGCATCTCTTGACTCTACCGATGAACTCCTAGCCCTTGCTAAGGACCTCGGGCTCAATGTTGTGGGAGTGAGCTTCCACGTTGGCTCCGGCGCTTCTGACCCCCTCGCCTTCCTCAAGGCTGTTCAGGATGCCAAGATCGTCTTCGAGCAAGCCTACGCCCACGGCTTTGACATGAAGACTCTGGACGTTGGCGGCGGATTTAGTGGTGATACGTTCGAGCAGATGGCCCACGTTCTCCGCAAGGCCTTGGACGAGTATTTCCCGCCGCACATCAACATTATCGCGGAACCCGGCCGCTACTACGTCTCTTCGGCTTTCACCATTGCCTGCAACATCATCGCTCGCCGCACGATCGAGGACCCAGCCACGGGCGAGGCCAGCTACATGGCATACGTTAACGATGGACTATACGGAAACTTCAGCAGCATCATGTTTGATCACCAGCATCCCGTTGCCAAGGTGCTACGGTCAGGCCTACATACCTACTACAACACCCCTCTCGCTGACGGCATTCCCGAGGGCGTCAAAGCCGGTGTCGAGTACTCCATCTGGGGTCCGACCTGTGACGGCATTGATCGCATTACCGAGAGCATCCGTTTTGCTCAGGAGCTTGACGTCGGTGACTGGCTCTACTTTGAGGACATGGGCGCCTACACCAAGTGCTCGGCTACCAAGTTCAACGGCTTCAGCGACAGCCACGACGTCATCTACGTTTGCAGCGAGCCCGGCGCGAGGGCCATCATGGACTTTTAGATGGTCTTGACCCTTCTTTACACGGCTATAGAAGACGGTTTATACATAGAGCGTGCCAGGTACACTTGGAAATGGATGTGGAAAAATAGACAGGAGTGACACAGACAGGTGGTGACTTGGTGGGCGTCATCCCAGACAGGGACATCTTTCTTTCGTCTCACCCCATTCATAGACTTAATTTCATCCGGTTCCAGAAGACCGGAGAATATAGATAAAAAAAGAATATCGTTTTCAATAGCGAAATATCGCATCCTGAAGTAACCAAGAATCAGTGCTTATGTGCGATCCAGTATTTATCTTGACCTCAGCATCCTTTACTGTATTAGATTGTGTTGAGTGAATGCTTGCAGCTCCAGCCATTCTGCCCCGTGATGATATTCTTTCTTACGAACTAGTCTCTTCTCAGTTTGCGATTCATCTCAAAACGAGATTGCTCATTCCTGCGCACCCTTTCATGAACGGAATTGTTCGTACCATTATAAGTCTCCCAGGAGCGGTAGAAGGTTCAAGAGCTATCTTAAACATCTACGATACATATAAATCCATTAGTTTTCTCACAATTTTCCAAAGTGGGATTTAACAGCACCACTTCGGTCTCGTCAGCTACGGTCACCCCAAAAGTCAATTAAAATTCAGCTTATATGGAGATGACATTTTCCAGCGATCATTACTTGAATGCTTCGCAAACACTCTAGCCTCAATTTGGATGCTGCTGAGTGAGACACGAGGAGAGACTGGGAGAGACTGAGCCTCCGGTCCAAAGATGATGTTTGGTGTTCTATCCATGGCCGTACCAGTCTGTCCCCAGAGGCCAACCCCTGATATTCTAGCACGATCAAGATGCAGGCTTCTCGAGCAAACCATATTAACATGCATGCCACTTGTAGATCCTCCTAAGCTAAGAATGCTCTCGATATTCCGGAACTTTTCGCGGGAGACGATTCCAGGGGAAGAGAGAGAAACATCCCTCCTTGAAAGAATATGTACGGGGTAGGTACTGATACGAGTAATGAATCGAAACCAACCCAGTTCACTTGCAGCCAAAGACTTGATTGCCAACGAGTTATCGACACTAGTGGCTTCTTTAAGGAAGGTCAAGCTTGTAAGCCATCGTTAACTACATCCATATTCGAGGCTTTGTCTATTCCCACTCGTCAGAAAAGGATACTCAGAAACGGGCTAAATATTAGATAGTGAATTATCTCATGCCTCGTCTATTACACTATGTGAAGCCCTGCCACCAGCTTTCAATGCTACATACCTACCTAGGTACCTAGGTATATAAGAAACTCCTTACGCTCTCTTTGACAGTGGTCTATAGCCAAATCAGCCTAGGTAGGAGGTAGCTATCGTCGAGTAGACTACTATCAGGGAAGATCCTCGACACTTGCCGTGAAGTTGGAAAACTGAGAAAGGACCAGGAATTCACGTAGATGATTGGTACATACTTGAGCAGGTTTACATCTGCCAAACAAATACCCTTACTTCATGTTATTACATAATTCCACCATTATAGGTAGGGCCCACGAGGTAGATATTGAATCAACAGCCGGTTCAATGCGGAACTCGGGATAAGGCATCGCCCCATCATACTGGTCAGCTTGTGACAACCTTAGGCCCACGAGATGGTGACCTCGTGCTTGTAAAACAAGCATAACCGGCTGCATTTCGTTGAAGTAGCGGGCGTTAGTCAGATAGAAAACATACTTGCAAGCACGTCGGAAGTTTCCTCGTCCTTACCTATTCAGTAACACTAGATCAAATCGGTATGCCTAAGATACGCAAACCAGCCGCGTACCTACCTCGAGTATACCATATAGTCCCCCTAGTTCCAAGTACATCCAATCGTTGGCTCCGATAACATCATCCTTGGTCGTAACTTTATTTACGGGTGATTTCTATTGCCAGCAAACATTCCGTCCGGGATAGCGGCGCCGTCAGTTGCCTTGCGCCTTCCTCAACCACCAGGAAAATTGCTGCTCGTAATTTTCTATATAATATCGAGCTGCTGCGCTCCAACTTGAACTTAACTCTTTCTATTCTACAACCACTCCGACATTCCTAATATTCCTAAAAATCTTCCAACTGATACTCCTAAGTATAACCTTACATACAACACTTTATAGTACCATACGGGATACTTAACACTATCGTCACTATGAAGGCTTACGCTATTCTTACGCTTCTCTCACCCATCGCGGCCTTGTATATCAAGGTACGTCCAGGCAGATACTTGGGCTTAGACATATTCACGTTAAACATCAACACCTGCTAACATCCAACATCAGGCCCCCGATGCCGGCTTGAATGAGACTATCTCCGTCCAGGTATCATCCAGAGTTCATCTTTCATCACATTATCCATGCCTCGGCTCAGCTACTTACCAACTATAAAAACAGCGTGACGACGTCAAGGCCCAGTGCGGTATGCCGCCCGACCGCCCCAACACTCCGCTGCCGGCCTCCGACTACGCCTATCCCATCTCGAAGCTCCTGAAGTGGGGCAGCGGCACCCTTCACTTCGCCGCCGGCCCCAAGGCCTGCATGCGAGTCTCGTGCAATCCCGGCCCCGGCGACAACGCCGGTGTCATCGTCTGCAGCGACGCCCACCAGGAGGTCGACATCATGTACAGTGACATAGTAAGTTGCTACTCTCCCAAGCAAACGTTTCTTTCCCTTGACTCGCATCCAACCACGCGGATCTCATTATTCCCCTCCCAACACATGCACGTGCACAGACTTATATACACACGACTCCCGCCACGTGGCTCGTGACGAGACCGCTGACTTGGCAATCGCAGGCCTGGTTCGCCCAGGAGGTCTACAGACAGTGCAAGGTCCGCCACTCGGACGGCCTCGACTACATCCAGAAGGGCCAGATCTTCAACCCCGACGCCCCCTGGAACGTCATCCTGTCCGACTGGGGCCACACCTGCCCCCAGAGCATGTAATCGGTCTCGGTCGTGCTCTACACATACGGAGTTGAGGGCTTGCGGGGGAGTTAGACGGGTCTTGCGTTTGCATATGCGTTCTCTTCATAGTAGATCCTGAGGTCGCGGGGAAATGGACGGGGTAACGTTATACTGGCCGCTTTGCCTCCCGGACGACCAGGATAAAATCGATGGTTTCCTAGAATTGGCATGTTTTGACTGTGGTGATTGGTTTGATGTTCCTTGACACTGCTGTTTACTGATTTTATACTTATCATGTTAGAGCTGTGAAAATCTGCGAACGGTATGACCTGTGTAATTGTGGTTCGGGTTAATATCTTATGTGTAGTATAATAAGTCTTACGATGAACATGAAGTCAATCTGACGGGGAGTTACCGACATGTATACTACACGTGTAATTACTAGTCACTGTTGACTTGGTATGGTTTATACATTGGCAACAGCTGTAGAACATGCCTCGCTAGAATATTTGCCAACAGTCATCGGTTTAATTCCTATTAGCGAGTTATACTATCAGAACCCTAGTTAGACTAGCTAGTATGGGTAAAGTATCGATCTACCCGTAGGTATTTGTCTATATCGTTACATGGAAGCGCTACTTTGGTGTATGCAAGTAAGGAATTCCGTCGTTCATCTTTTGACAGGTAGTTACATAACTTGGGTTTCCCCTTTCTGGACCGTTTCCCGAGATGGAATCACGTCAAGCTCTAGACTCTCAGCATTTCGAGATCTTGAAAGATTTCCTCTGAGCGGGCGAAATATTCGCCGTATGAAGCCGCAGTTAGACGACCGACGGAGGTCGGCCACGAGCCCACGGAGCATCGGCAGACTAGCTGCAATAATGGATACTGCAGGTTCGACTGTAGATAGTTTTCAACATTAGCATAAGCTTGTAGTAAAGGGCTCCAGCTGCTGTTGTATATTGACGTTCTCTTTGGGAGCCCTGAATTCTCGGTGTGTGTGAAAAGAGGCAAGTGGGGACCGCAAAACGATGACTTACTAAAGTTCCATAGAATGAGGTCAAATTGATACCCTACTCGATCAATTAGCTCTAGTACGACAGGATGCCTCTAGGTAGAGTAGTCTCTAGATGACCTAGGAGGTTAGAAGCTCCAGTAAGGGGAAGTACTTAGTTGGTAGTCCGTTGGCTGACTATCGAGACGCATCCATACGATAAGCCTAGCGAGAGCGGCTCCTCCAACTCTAATTGACAAAATTAGAAAGGCTCCGTTACAAGTAACGATATTATCTGTATTACTCACATAACTCCAAGGCTCATTGACATAGCTAGGCCAATCTTCTCATAGCGCTCCAAAGGAAGACGTTTGATGATTTTCCATGGCAGCACGGCGAGGAATATGTCGAAGAAGAACGAGAGTGCTGGTAAATTTTAGCACTATTCTAGAAGAAAGAAGGACGGCAAGGGGCGTTAGAGGTAGCCATACCTGGTACAAGGCAGTTCAAGAACCAAACCTCTCCTGCGAAAATGCATTTGCTCGTGAGGCGGTAAGCTTGGTTGAAGGTAACATCGCAGTCTTGTACCCAGGCCATGAATGTCTGGCCAAGAAGAATGGCGTCTAATACCGAGATGGAAATATACAAGGCGATCTTCCAGAACCCAGAAGTAAGGCGAAGAAAAATAGCGACTATGGATGTTTTGCTGAACGCCTGGGACAAGGCGTTCAGAACACGGAAAATTCCCAGGTACAGGACCGTCTGCGGCCTCGTAGGCAGCAGAGTATCGTTAGCCTTGTAGGGTTGGTTTAGCAGGACTGAGAATATGGCGGCATCGGCGACTATGAGCATCTATATTCGTCAGTACTCGACGCAATAGAAGCTACCTAGGTAGGTATTTTGATCAGGGTTAATGGGGTCATTACCAACGCTATAACAAGAAAGCAATCATCCCACCACAGTCGACGGTTTGCATTGCAACGACACCATATTCTTAGGGCGACGAGAACAATAGCCAGGCCGCTGAGCGTCCAGGCGTTATTGTCGAGTGAGGGGTAAGAGTCTCGAAATCGTAAGTCTTGAGATTGTTCGGCCATGATGAACCCGGAAAACAGTAAAGAAACATACCTTGCCCCAGTTATGTCCCAACCGTACTAGAGAAAGGAAGGTATATCGCGAAGCAACTCAAAGCTAGAAATTGGCTGTTTAAATAGATATGTAGGGCGAGGCACGCTGCGTCGGAGTCATTGGTAACAAGTCATGGTACTGTCTTGAACTGCATGGTCACATAGACTAATGTAGCACATGTGAGAATATTGCCCCAGATCAGTGTATCACCTACGTTACTTTACTTCCATATATTATTCAATGATGCCTTAGCATGCATCCCATCAGGAATACACGCTCGTCAGATGCAACGTCTCTGAATTGGATATTCCAGGTTAGGATGACATAAGTCTCAGTATACGGTGTAAGATGATTGGCTGACCATATCTCAGCTGGCTATGCCATTATTGGTCTAGCGCTCGATCCAATGCTAGCCTCAAATCGCGTCATATGACGCCGCGTTTATCTCGTGAAGTTCGGAGTGTACGTACCGAAAGAACCCAGGGAGAACCCGTAGATGTGGGGTACGAGACAGGGAATTAGGCAGTTCGCTACAGTTTAGGTCGGTAGTAACGGGTCAGTAGCAACGGGCAGAACGGGGTGCTTTCTTTGTTCCTGTCTAGCTGTAGCTCTTGGCAGATTTAATTTAATTAATTAATTAATTCGTCACTTTCTACTTGACGCTGCGCACTTCGTCCAGCTCTTCTGCTTCCTTCGCGTCCCGAATCCGAGATGCAACCCGATGTTGTCGCAATTTCATTATGGTTCGCAAGCCTGCGAAGTCCATCGCGGCGGCCGAAAAGAGAGCCCTAGCCGGCGATAACGAAAGCCAGGATAGTCTCGAGGCGTTCGAGCAGCACCGTATCAACCACGCTGTAGGAATGGTGAGTGGCTGCCGGGCTCCGGGCTTGAGACAGCCATTCTGCATTGCAGGGTGGCGAGGTGATCAGCAGCTAGCTCTCAGCCCTGTTGCTCTGTACCTGACTCGGACCTATTGGTCGCTTAGTTAGCTGACAGTTGTCAAATAGCTAAGCAGTTCGCCGGTGCCTGTCCCGTCCCTGCCTCCCAAGACCAGGAAATCTGTCGCGTCGAGTCTAGGAATTGAAAAGACGGACAATTCGTCAATCTCGAGGAGCTCCAAAGAGGCGCCAATATCTATAGCCGTAAGTATGACGTGCATATTCTTATCGGCAGGCTGCAGAAATATCTACAAGGGTGGCACTGATGGAAAAATACTTCTTATTAGCAGCCGCAAAACGCGTCAGACGCGCTCCTCCAACCGAATGCACCCAACAACCAACCTTCGCGCCTGTCCTTGGACCCTGAATTGAGTGAACCTGCTGCGACAGTTCCTGTTCAGTTGGTTCCATACGATGCCACATTTCCGATTGAACGACCGAGCCAGATAAACGGAGATGATGGTCCGCCTACACTCCCACCGTCGACCACGCTGAAGGAGAATACTGCAGAAATGTCGTCGGATTCCCCGACCCAATCGAACGACGGCCGCAGTTACGAGCAGTACGTCGACGACAATACGCAGCACTTACAGTCTTCGTCCCAGGCCAGTAATGCTCACGAGCATGCTACCCTTCAAGAAGACGACGCGGGGTTTCTGAATTTCAAACACAGCCCATACGACGTGCTGGAATCAGCACAGGAAGATGCAGAGCGCAACCTAGACCACAAAGCTCGGGTGTCGCAGCCAGAGTCTCAAGCGCCCGGAGCGAATAGTCGACACATGATAGCCCCCGAGACTCCTGCTGTAGGCCCGAGATTATTCCAGCAAGGTGGGACTGGAACCATACTACCACCGTCGCAGCTCTTCGGTCAGACGCAATACACCTCGGCATTAAAGAAAGCTAGTCCTACTTCGTCTCGCCCGTCCCCCGATGTCTTCCACCGAGATACGATTTCACCTAATCCTCTTGCGTCGTCTCCCTTGAAAAACAGGGGGCTTCGGACTTCACCTACCAACGCATTCTCGTCAAGCCCGGCAGTAGTTGGCACCTCATCCAGGCCATCGGACGAGAAGACTCCATCTGCTCCCACGAATAGCCGCGACAGCGGCAATATCATCCAGGAAAACGTTGCCGATACTCCTGTTCCCCCGTTTGATATTCCTAGGCGCAAAAACGTCCTGGAGCCTATTAGCGAGTACAAGTCGTGGCGCAAGCAGAGCACGGAACCAAGCGCCGGAAAATCATCGAGTCAGGGAGGCGAAGAACAAGAGTCAGATTCCGAAACAGACACAGCTGCTTATCGTCGTCGACTCGCTAGATTGAGACAGGAGAAGGCGAGCAAATCCTTTCCCTTCGTTGTGCTTCCTCGGTCAAGTTCGAACAAGGGTGATAATGTGGAAGTACCGTCGACTAGCCGTCCTAAATCCATCAAAGGCCGTGGTAATGCGGATGCGGCTCAGTATCTGGCCCAGTGCCACGGGAAATCCGGGACCGATAACGACGCCTCACAGGAAACCGTTGCAGACTCCCAAGATGCACAGGCGCCACCGAACCCTACCGAAACCGGCCCAAAGGGCTCGGATGAGTCTGCTGGGAAGCAATTTGATGCCGCCGAAGATCAAGTTGATCTTCCGAAACCTCAAGTACCTGTGTTAAATATGGACTACAGGGAGACCATCCCCGAGACTAGTCCTGTAAGCACTGCCATAGAGCCGCCGAGGCTGTTTGCGGATATAATGAGAGAACAGTCTAGTGCTAGGTCTGGGCTAGATACCGTGTCGTTTCCAACCTTGTCTGGTGGTACAGATTCCGAGAAGCAGCCGAAAGAGTCGAACGAAGCCAGGCCTTCGAGTCTTCCGGAACCGCTTCCATCAATACGTGCAAATCGAGGAAATGATTCTACTCGAGGTCGTCCTGTGCTCAGCCCCTCGACCTCGGTTGTCCTGGCTTCTTCTCCACAAAATACAACCCGTCGCTCGGCAAGGCTGGGGAGTATAGCCACGCCGTCGTCAATAGAACGAGATGTGTCACAGCCCGGCTCGAGGACTTCGACGTTATCGAGCTTATCTGCTACCCCTAGCATGGCGTCAAGCATAACGCCGAGCACGGAACCAGACCACGTGCCCGCGACCACCAAGCGGAGGAGCTCATCTCCAGTTGTAAATAAGCCACAGCGTCGACAAAGACCTCCGCCTTCTTCCGGGCCTCCGTCCTTACTGCTTAACACGAAGACGTCTCATCCTCGAGAGAGTAAAAGGAGGCTAACCCGCTATAATTCAATGTCGACTGATGAATTAGCTGGGTCGCCGTTGTCTGTATCCAGCAATGAGGTGCTGAAACCTCCTAGAAAGATAGGGAGGAAATCGCTTACCGGCCAGCATTCACTCCGCGAGTCGGTAGCAAAACGAGGAATCTTCGAAGGGATGGTCTTCGCACTCACATTCCAGAGCGGACAAACACGAAAAGGTAAGGACAAGGCCACGGACCGAACTACGATCGAGCGTGTGATCCTCCAAGAAGGAGGCAAGGTACTTCAGAGCGGTTTTGATGAACTGTTCAGTGTCGATTCGTTTCAGGGTCCAGGCAGCACCGCCGCGAACCATGCCGTGTCGAGTTCTTTGAGACTACTGGACAGCCACACGGGGTTTACAGCTCTCATAGCTGATGGTCACTCCCGAAAAGTGAAATATATGCAGGCTCTGGCACTCGGGATCCCGTGTCTAGCGCCCAGATGGATTACAACTTGCATAGCTAAGAGAGAAGTCGTGGATTGGACTTCATACCTACTCTGTGCTGGGCCAAGCGCACTTTTGGGCGAAGCTATCCGGTCGCGTGACCTACCACCTTTTGACGCCCGTACGGCGAAGCTGGCAGACATGATCGATAATAGACCCAAACTACTAGACGAGGCGCGAATTCTTCTTGTGATGAAGACTAGGAACGAGGGGAAAAGGCTACCATACGTGTTCCTTGCGCAGCTCCTGGGCGGTTCCCTAGTGCGAGTTCATAGTCTCGAGGAGGCCAGGGCCAAGCTTCAAGAAAGTGACGAGGAAGGTCAGCCGTTCGACTGGGTATATCTCGACGACAACGTGCACAACGCCGAGCGTGCGTTGTTTGGTCCAGCCGCAGGCGACACGGCTTCTAAGAAACGGAAGCGTCGGAGTGGTAGCTCGGAAAAATCCGACCGGCCACCGAAGAAGATTAGGACTCTCGACGACGAGCTGGTGATACAGAGCCTTATTCTCGGGCGACTGATCGAGGATGGGGAGATGAAGGAGTAATGAAAGCGTTGATGGACTACCGGATCGGTGTTTGGTCATTTGACGGCTGCCCTTCAGTGGCATCTTTTTATCCGTCGTATCTGCCGTAAAGGCGTTTATACGTTATGGTGAAAGGACTACGTGTTGATTGTCTGGAAGGGAACGAGCCGTATCAGTCCAGGAACATGGGGGGCGGAATACCACTAGTTGATTGAGATAAAGATACCACCGACGAGTGCGGAGTTAATACGTGACCTTCTGGGTCTTTATTTAATGCAAAGTTGTTCCGATACAGCCATATCATGTTCCCGTCCGGCCAAACTATACATGTATGAACTAAGATCGCAGCCCGCAGAACCGATATTTCATTGGACTAGGTAACGCCGTGTTGTCTTATAAATCAACTTGGACCCCCCTGAAGTCTGGCCTTTATATCGCTCCGACTGTCCGGCCACTCTGTCACCCTTACCATATCTCTCCATGGGTACCTAATATAATTGGATAATTGCTAGGGTCGGCCTTGGCTAACTGGGTTAACTATAGCCTACGGAAGGCCCAAAAGGCATGTGGTAGGAACAAAACCTAGGTATCTATAACGACTGCTGATTTATAATCTTTCTCTAGATTCCAGAGTACGACGGCAAGATGAAGCGCCACGATGAAAATTCTACATATTCCAAGCGCTCTTCATCAGTTATAAATATGCCGTCCAACGCTCCTTTCGTGGTAGCCATCGCATAACAACTGGCTGTACTTTCACGACACTCTTCCGTCTTCGTTTGATCATTTTGAAAAGCTGGAGCTCAGGCAAGATGGCCAAGAATTTGACTCTCATATACGGCGCAGCCACCATCACCAGTGGCTTCGGCTTTGAGAAGGATGAGACGGTCCAGAGCATGCTGGACGCCGTTGCCGAGCTGGGCATCAAGAATCTCGATACCGCCTACATCTACGGAGATTCGGAGGAGCGCCTAGGAAAGTTGAGCGCAACGTCCCGCTTCACCGTCGACACCAAGTTCCCGGGTGGCTTTGCATTTGACGAGAGCATCACGTCGAGCAAGGAGGACGTGGTCCGGATCGTCAAGGAGAGCCTGCGAAGGCTCAATAGTGACAGCGTACGAGCCCCCCACGGACACAAAGATGGCTAGAGGAAAAAAGGCACACTTATAATAGTATAAAACTGACTTTGATCTTTTATCTATTTGTTAGGTCGACACGCTCTACATACACGCGCCGGACACCAAGATACCTCTGGAGGAGACGCTAGCAGGCCTGAACGAGCTGCACCAGGCGGGCGCCTTCCGGCAGCTCGGGCTGTCCAACTACGCGGCCGAGGACGTGGAGGAAGCAGTACGCATCTGCCAAGCGCATGGCTGGGTCGCGCCGACGGTGTACCAAGGCAACTACAACGCGTTCGCGCAGCACGTAGCCGCCAACCTTCTGCCCACGCTGCGGCGCCACAACATCGCGTTCCGCGCGTACAGCCCGAGCGCGGGTGGGTTCCTGGCGAAGCGCGCATCGGAGCTGCGGGGCGGCGCGGGGACGGGGCGCTGGGACCCGCGGGAGAAGATGGTGGGCGGGCTGTACCACGCGCTGTACGGCAGCGAGCCGCTGCTGGCCGCGCTCGACGCGTGGAACGCGGCGGCCGACGCCGAGGGCCTCGCCGGCATCGCGATGGCGTACCGCTGGGTCGCGCACCACTCGGCGCTCGACCCGGCCCGCGGCGACGCCCTGCTCCTCGGCGCCCGCTCTCCCGAGCAGCTGCGCCAGGTCGTCGCGTGGATCCGCGCCGGCCCGCTGAGCGCCGAGGCTGTGGCGAGGATCGATGCGATCTGGGATGGGATCGCGCCGTACGCGCCGGTGGATAATTATCATAGCTATGTTAAGAAGATGAAGGAGTGAAGGTTTCTGCTCGGCGGGTTGGAGAGGTGTAAGAAGCGGGCATCAATGCGGGTCTCGTAACGTAGCTGGTAAGAAACGGTTACTCATAGAAGAGATTGGAAGTTGTAGAAAGAAATTTATGAGTATGTTCTCATGATGAAAACGATGACTTTTCTTATTTGACTATAAGAATACTAAAGATAGGGGGGAGATAGGAGATGCGCAAGTTACACAAGCAGGCGCGTAAGCATAAAGAGGCTATTATTCAACATGTCATAACAGTATCTCTAGTTCATCAAAGTCAACAGCATTGGTATTTACCTCCTAGGTACCTCCAAGGCACTTAACGTCTCGCCGACTCTGTCTCCTTGAAAGCTGCCTATTCATGCTGTCGCGCATATACAATCTCCTTCTCACCAGAATATTCCAGGGGCGCAAAGGGATAATACCGGCAACGACTCTCGAAATTCTGAGAATATATGAGATTCAAGGTTGGACCTGATATCTCAAATATAGGACAGGATTTACTAGCTTGCATAGATTTCGTATGTGGTGCTTTAGCAGAGTCTTACCCCTGAGTCTCCATCATTCCCTTGAACCCAGATACTAGCAACAGGAAAGAAGAAAAAAAAACCTTCTAGTCATAACCTCGCATAGACGAGCCGATGATACCAAGATGCGCATTAGCTTGGCTACCTCCTAGATGTCTACCTTCCTACCTGGTGGTAGCCTATAATAGAGAATATTCTATCGGCGATAATCTGCAAGTGCAATTGTAAGCAACATTGCCCAGCTACACTACCTACCTAGGTACCTAGATCAGCCAAATCACTACATAGGTAGGTAGTCAATGTTGCCCTCAATCACTATCACTAACCATTAAACCCCCTCCCCCTTCTTACTTACCTCCCAGCCCTGACCAGCTCCCCAAACCTAGTCCCCTCCTCCTCAGCCAGCGCCACCGGGTTGCCCACCTCGACGATCTCCCCCGTGTCCATGACGACGACGCGATCAAACCCCATGATTATGTCCAGCCGGTGGCTGACGGCGACGACGGTGTAGTCGGCGAACTCGGTCGCGATGATGTCCTGCATGACGCGCTCCGTCTCGCGGTCCACGCTGGCGCTCACCTCGTCCAGCAGCAGCAGGCCGCCGCCGTTGATTGCGACTCCCAGATCCCGCGCTCGGACGCGGCGCCGCAGCAGGGCGCGGCCAAGCGACAGCAGCTGCCGCTGCCCGGCGCTGAGGGAGCCGGCGCTCATGCCGGCCTCCGGGCCCCCGCGTGCTGCGACGAACCCGGCTAGGCCCATGGTCGCGAGCACGGCGTCGCACTCGGCCGCTGACGCGGCGTCGAACGGGTCCAGGTTGGCGCGGAACGAGGACCCGTCTGGCAGGAACACGGCCTCCTGGGGCACGGCGATTACACGTCGACGCAGCGCGGTGCGGTCAACGCAACGGAGCGGAGTGCCGTCGATCGTCAATACGTCATCTTCCCCTGCGGTCGAGTAAGAGGGGAGCGGGTCTAGGAGCATGAGGAGTAGCGCGATCAGACTGGATTTCCCACTGCCCGTGCGGCCGCAGATGGCAACCTTTTCGCCCGGCTTGATAGTCAGGTTGATGTTCCGGAGGGCTAGATTGGGTGCGCTATCAGTTTGCTCTTCCGCACTACTCAGAATGTTAGCTTTGATTAGATGGCAAGGTGATATCTACCAAAGAGTGGCCCTACTTGTAGCTTGCGGATACCCCTCTAAGTTCTACCGCGCCGCTCTGAGGCCACTGTTCAGGGGGAACCAAATCTTCTCCGTCTCTGTCCTCGGGTTTCACACTCTCCTGAAACGCCTTGAGCCGAGATATCGCGCCGATGGAAGTTTCTAACTTGGTGTAGAATATGACGTTCTCCGATAGAGTAGTTCCGAAATTCATGAGAGTGACTAGGGAAGCGCCGGTGAAGCCAGAGTTGGAGTGAAGCCGAACGGCAAGAGTTGTTAGGACAGCTGCCATCACCATGACCACAAGGTCAAGGACAAGGATCAGCCACTGTTGAATCATAGCAAGGAGGTACCTGGGGCGCTGGCTATTATTTATCAAGCCAGCATTTTGTTGGATCACATCTGGAAGGAATCCTACGTGTATATAATGTTAGCAATTGCCCCTAAGCTCATACAGCATCGTTGTAGAGCTCAACACGATTTTCCCGGATGCCGCAAATATAGCACCTATCACTGAGTGGGTCTTATGTTACTCACCAAAGGCTCTCAGAGTTGCCATTCCTTTAACGGTGTCTAGAAAATTGGTACTGAACGAATGCATATTAGTACAAATCTTAGCCTCATAGTGGTGGTTGAGCGAAAACTTACTATAGGGGACTTTTCGCCTCAAGATCTAGGAACCTGAGCTGTCTGGAGGTCCGCAGGTAGAATCTCTGTACGACATACAGCAAGGCGATAAGGAATGGGTAGCTTATAGCCATATATGGCGATGAACTAAGTAGCACAGCCGCTTCTCCGAGTGCCTGAAAGACCTGCAGACATCGCGTTAGTCTTTCCCCTCTGATTTTGAGCGGCACATAGTATTGCCACTACATGCTTCTCGTCTGGTTCTGATCACAGAAGACTTACACCGGCTTGAGTGTTTAACAACGCATTTGGTAACTCCGTATCTATCAAGTTCAAGTCTTGCGAGAAGAGGTTGGTAACGATCCCGGTGTCTGTCGTGGTGAAGAAGCGTAGCGGTGCTCGAATCAGCGTTTGTAGCGCGTCTCGGTGAAGACGGGCACCTGCTCTTTTGATCGAGACGATTTCTAGCAGGATAGCGAGGGTAAATAGAGAAAGCAAAGCGCATCCTTGAAGCAATGCGTAGATCCCCGTGTAATAGGAGTAAGAGTGGGCGTGATGTTCCGCGTTTATATCATCTGACCAGTACTTAAGCCCTGCAATGAGTGCGATTAGTTCTATGACTCTTGACATATGTCATTCGATCGGGAAGTTGAAGATAACTCACAAATCGTGGGAAAGTTCAAGAAGAAACCCCAGAGGATAGCAAAGAAAAGGGCAGTTGACACGACGAGCAACCCAATGCTCTTGAGGTAATGCTTGTATACCGTTTTATCTCCAACCATTCGCGATTCATCTATCTCCGGCGCAGTCGACGATGCGTTAGTTATAGTTGCCTGGAGCAATGGCGGCTTTGGCCCGGGTGCCCCCTCTGTCGTAATTTCCTCCGACGAGGCATCGCTACTAGAATTATCCTTCAGACCTAGACGTTGGATATACCCTTGACCAGTCACAAGCTTGTCAAATGCGCCTTGCTCTATAACAGTGCCGTTCTCTAGGGCTATTATGTGATCCGATGCGGGCAGGTGTCTGATGCTATGAGTGCATAACACAACTGTAGAGCCTCGGCGTCTGAGCAGTCCACCTGGTCCGAAGACTCGCCGAAAGACTTGCTCTTCGGTATCCGCATCTAATCCGCTGAAGACATCGTCTAGCACCAGTAGATCGGAGTGTAAGTATAAAGCTCGTGCGAGAGAAACCCGTTGCTTCTGCCCCCCGGATAACGTTATCCCATCAGATCCGATATTGGTCCGGTCGCCTTGCGGAAGAGTATCCAAGTCAACGCCTAAGGCCGTAGCTTCGATGACTTCGGCGTATTTCTCGCTTTCGAATGAGGAGAACCCTACAATATTGTCTCTGACCGACCCGTTCGAGAGGAATGCTGTCTGGTCACAGAACCCGACGTGAGGAAACCTAGTGCTCAAGACCACGCTGCCGTCGCTGAAAGGGATCTCTCCAAGTATTGCTTTGCAGAGCGTTGATTTTCCCGAGCCTACCGGTCCAACGACAATAGTAAGTAAGGACTTGGGTATTTGTATATTCACGTCTCGCAAGGCGAAATTGCCAGCTTTCCAGCCGAAATTGCCGTTCCTGATAACAACGGGATCCGCAGTATCCAATGCCGAATTACCCAAAGATGTATGCGGTGCCTTTTCTGTATTTCGTCTCATTTCAGAGAGAATTAATCGGAAGTCGTCGCGAGTCTCGCTTTCCAGAAAGGCCTGGATTCGGCCCAAGCAGGCCAGGGCAGAGAGCACTTGGGGTAGAGACTCAAAGACTCGCATCAAAGGGTTCGTCAAGAGCAACAGATAGGAAAGACTCGTGAATATTCTCGCGGTATCCAGCGATCTTTGAGCGAATGCGAAGGTCAGGGGCGGGCTAAAAATCAGCGGGATGTAACCCAAAAGCGCCGCGATGATGAATATCATGCGAAACCAGGCCCCTGCTGACAGCTCCTCTACACGAAGCTGTTGTATAAAGTCGCTGATTGTAGAGGAGAGGCCAGATATCTTCAAGTTCTTCATGTTGGAGATGACTGTCGCCGTCATGCCGACACGCTTCTGAACACCTGCCATCCAGGCTCTTTGCGAGTCCCCGGTGAACCTCATGAATATTACTAAACCAACGAGGCAGACTGTGACTGTCACCATCGACACGAAAAACACGGCGCCAAGCTGGACGTACAACATCCACGCAGCCAGAGCAGCCTGGACGATACTCGCCCAGACGTCGTGCAGAGGCCGAAGACCCATATCGATGCGCTCAATGTCTGTGCTCATTAGAGTAAGGGCAGCGCCATCATCTTCCGTTCCCAGGCGAGCTTTGGTAGCCTTGGTGAAAATCTCAGAGACCAGTATTGCCATGGTCATGGCACGCATCCTGTTGTGGAAATACCTGTTGAACTCATGCATTAGTGAAGGATCTTGCTAGCAAGCTTTCATGTAGGTTTACTATACCAGCAAAGGGCCATTGAGACTGCAATTCCCGAGTAGATCAGTACGCTGGCCCCGATAAAACCGTATCCAGTATTGTCTTCGACTTCGGGTTTAGATAGGTGGTCCAACAGCGACTCGATGAAAAGCGGTTGACAGAACGTAAAACCAAGGAGCGCGAGGCGTGGAGGTACGGGGAGGAGAATGGGAACTTTCAGTGTACGCACGAGCACCTTGACAAGGCCGAACTTGTCACCCTTCAGCTTAGAATAATCCATGTTCCTGGTGAAAGCTTCGTGGAGAGGCTTTCCGTCTAAAGATCTGTCAAGGGGATAGAGATCCTTGATGGTCAAAATCTTGGCGTATCCGTCAAGGAAGAGTCGGTTGAGCCAGAAGAAAACGCCAAGGGAAAAGATGCCGCTCGTTTCTTCCGGGCTGTGCTCCTTCTCATCCCAGCTCACCCACCTTGACTTTCGTTTGGCCTCCAGCAGCAAGATGCCGACTTTGAGAGCTATAGCAGCGCAGAATATGCTACTATAAGTGAGCTCGGGCTTGTCGGCTGAAGACAGGAACAGCGTTCTCGCCTGGGCTGCATCCAGGAGAAGAGTCAAGAATAGATAGCTGTTCAGCAGTACTGATGGCCTCGCGCTCTTGCTGTGGTCAACAAGGCTCAGCATAACCATGAACAAGGCCGAGATGAGCTTGAGGACGGAAGATGCTATGAACAGGCTGGTTACGTGAAAGGATCCAACAGCTACCAAGATAAGTAGCGAAAGTTCGAGGCCGACATAGGTCGTGATGGCGCCCTACCGCAGTTTACTTAGCACGCTTAAAGACTACCTAGGCGCGCATCGGCATAACAAGAACATACCAATTTGATCAGCTGAAATGTCGGGGCATTTACTACGGTAGGTTTCCGTGCCTGGGACACCGTCCGCCATAGCGACGATGCAATAAACAGGGCGGACGGTATTATAGAGAAGAAAAGCTGCTCGAATTGAACATTGAAGTCGAACTGCTGCTGATTGAGCTGCAGCAGATTCTCGTCGCCGCTGGAGAAGGGCATGTTGGGCAGACACGGGCTTTTGCTGCCTTGCCTCTGAGACGGAGGTGTCCCTTATCTTAATTGAAGCTGAAGCTGTGATGGTGTAGGGGACAGGACAGAGGGATAGAATCCGTCGTTAACCCCCTCGCGTAAGCACAGGCCTCTTTATATCACTATCTTCTTCACACCCCAGTAGGGGGCCAAGGGTACCTGACCTGTAGGCAGCAGCTCCCGGAGACTGCCAAGCATCTTTATTGGCTACTACGCCGACTGAGTGTTCACGATACCTACCCCGTTAGGCAATAACCCGATCTTTCAACGTCACCTTCGGTTGAGTCCGATACGCAAGTTGCCATCGTGACTACTCCCTATAGTTTAATGGCAGATTGAGGACATGTTCTCAGATGGCGGTTCCGACGAGCTCCGGCTCCGGGCCCGCAAGTCATTGCGGCTCGGCCGAGTATGCGGCTGTAATTTATAATTGACGTAGGAGGAAAGCCTACCCACCTCCTAGGTACGCTCAGCCGAGCCATTCGAGCCGTCTCGCCAGCAGCAGGTGCTGCCTCGACTGTTCTCTACTGTTTCAGCATCTAGAAATCTAGCTCGTTGTTCTGTTCGGCAGCCTTCGTCTCACGCTTAGAGCCTCGCTGGTCGGAAGAGCATTGCTGTAGAGCAATCCCAGCAGTATCTAGATACGTAGAACATAGCTCTCGTGGCAGGAACACAGTACCAGCATCAGGAGAAATGTAGGGGAAAGCCCATGTCCCTACGTGCAGACGTCTTTTGAGAAATGTGGCTTGCACTTAAGAAAGTAATAGAACCTGTTCTTTTTTTTAACCTATTCGACAATGATGTTGAGTATCAATCCATGCTTTTCTAAGCTCTGTCTTATGTGGTGAACTGTACAGATGCAGAGCCTGCTCCCTACCGACATTGTGTTGATAGCTGTCGACATGTTGGTTGAACCGGTGCACGAGACACGTATAGTAAGATTTGCGTGAGCCATGTGTCATACTCTCCGCCATTCACTGCGAGAGACGCACTGTATTTCGCTCGCAGAGGCGAGGATTTTCATAGGTGATGGCTGAATGACCACCTGTCATCCGGCCTCTGAATTCGACGTGTCCGACGTCGGCGATTGCGGGACGTATGGCACATGGCAGATTCTTGAGACAATAGCAGGTGCCGTGTTGAAACCCGCTTTGAGCCCTTATGATGTTGCGAAAGCGCGGACGAATTTGGCGAGTTTCTCTGCGCCTTCAAGGGGAACCGCATTGTAGTTGCTTGCTCGGATTCCTATGCGACACTCAAATATTAGTTACTATTCGCGCAGCATAAGATGAGCCAAGAAATACGAATAGCCAAATGGCCCATGAAATGATTTGGGAATCTCATACCGCCTAGCGAACGATGCCCCTTCAACCCAATTAAGCCCTGGTCAGCAGCCTCTGCTAAGAAGGCTTTCTCAGCGGCATCAACATCGCCGCCTTTCGTGACCCTGAAGCAGATATTGACGCGGGACCGTGTCGCTTTATCAGGAATGACCTTGTAGATCTCGGGAAAGGCCTCAATGGCGCCGTAGATAAGTTGAGACTTTTTCTCGGTTACAGCTTGTTGTGCTTCGACCTTGCTGGAGTAGGTCCGTAACAGCTTGCTGAGAACCTGGCCTGCAACAAATACACTATTGACGTGATCAGCGCCATTCCAGACCAAAATTGTTGACTAGACAGACTATTACTCACTCAAAAATGCTCAACGTATTATAAAGGCTGTTGTTCTTAGCAGCAATCTCATACTGGAAAATGATAGGCGGCACGGGCAGACCAAGCTGTCTCATCAAGCTCGGGGAAGGCTGGGATACTGTAGGTGGTAGGAAGCTCTTTTTGAGGATGACGACGGTAACGCCAGTCAATCCGAGGTTCTTCTGGGCGCCAAAGAAGATGGCCGAAAACTTGCTCACTGGAATCTTCCTTGTGAGAATGTTGGAACTCATATCGGCAACAACAACTGGGCCCTTTCCATCAGGCCCCGCCTCAAGAGACTTGGGGAAGGCAGGGAACTCCACCCCATCGACTGTCTCGTTGTCGCAATAGTAGACGAAAGCTGCATCTTTGGATAGCTTCCAGCTGCTCTCATCTGGGATTGTTCCAAATTTGCCACCGTTCACCTTCCGGGCATCGGCCGCACTGACAAGTACCAACAAGTCAATATGGTACTGGCCCAGGGTGATATGAAAGAAGGAGGGGGAGAGGGGGGGGGGGGGGGGGGACTTGTCTAATGACTTACACGTTGATATGACTTGAACCCAAGAGCCGCTCGCCTTCAGCTGACGCTTTCTGTGACCCTGACGAGGAGACAAGTTAGCCTGCTATCTTATATATCTAGACCAACTCCACGGCTCTAGAAGAATATAAGGCGGAATAGAACTGGGTAACCATACAGCCGCCGGTGACGAGGTAGTCGACCTTGAGATCATTGTCCACGGTTTGCTTGAGTTGGTTCAGGAGCTCAGGGTGGTCACTGGGGTCGCCTCGGACATCCCCAAAGATCTCCCTATACTTGCGGGCAACCCAGGCGCCAACAAAGTTATACACCGAAGCAGAGAATTCTCCCTAATAATTTCAAGTTAGAATTAAAGTCACATTATAACTGCTTATCTAGGGTAGAAGTCACGTACGGTGCCACCGCCTTGCATGAACAGGATCTCATAGTCGTCTGGAATATCAAGGCAAGCAGTCAGATCGGCTTTAGCTTGACTTATGATATCAGTTGCCAGAGATGAACGGTGAGAATGCTCAGCCACTGTACGGAGAAGCAATAGGTTAGTATCATGATAGTAAATGTGCCCCCTTCGGAATATGCTGGAAGGGGGACAAGGGTCACTAGGAGCCTCATACCGCCTAAGCCAGTTGATTGATAATTGACCAGGGCCTTGGCTGCCTCCTCAAGGATATCGGTGGGTAGCAGAGCTGGACCTGCACCGAAGTAGGTGACATCAGACCGGGAGGGCATGGTGCCACTGCAAGGTCTAGACTCGGACGTGCTGTCGAAGCGGTGGATGATGGGGGGGGGGTTGCAACCTGTTTTTAACTATATTAAGGCACCATCGGAGGCGATCTGTGCTAGCTGTATAATACGAGTATGGACAGCACCACTGGAGATTTCCAAGAAGAGGGAGTAACAGGACAGAGTTATGAACTTGAAGAAGAATTGAGTCATGTCATCCACTGCAAAAACTCCGAGCGGCGAGTTTTCCACTGCGGGGCCCGCCGTGTTTGAAAGCGCATCAAGCCCATTTAGGAAAGCCGTTAAATCCGGCGGGAGTAATAATAAACTTTATTGTTACTATTTGCAGAGCATGCCATTACGGCATATATAAAACCGAACTTAATTGTATCTGTAATCCACCAATGCATCTCATCCATCTGTACCAAGTAGGTTAGGGGTAAAAGTGTCATGCTGCCCAAAGGAGGGGGAAGAGGAATAGATAAATATTTTCAGGCGGGGCTCGATAGGGGAAGACAGACAGCTTATCGTGAAAGCCGTTGGCGGCACGGGGAACAAGCCGAACGCCTCGGGGCGGATTGCCTTGTGTTAGGCTTATCTCCGCTACCTGTTAGGTACATGAAGCTTTTTCGATAGCTCCGGCTGGGACGTACATAAACAGCAGCAATATGGGGGTCTGCAAGATATTGACTCTTCGGTGTGCATGAGACCGGCAGGAAGCTACATCTACATGTACGCCACAGGTGTTGCTTGGGCGGGTTTGTACAACAATAACAAGAAGCATAACAAGCAAATCCGGTAAGCTTCGAGCTTCACCGCCATGTTATCGTCGCATTGCAGTCTGGGCCTTTTGACTGCTGACATGGGAGCAATACATGTTAGAACCCAAGGCACGATACAACCCCTCCGTCGGACAGGTGTATCGGGGATGGAGTCGAGTGGTAGCTGATTACTAGGCTACCAGGTTCATGGCCATGTGGTATTCGTAGGCTCTAGCTAAACAAGTCGTTGCCCCCGCCCGCCGCCGAGAGCCAAAGGAAGGCATTTCGGAAGCCGTCGCGAACACGTGCTCCATCTCAGGAGGCCGGAAGTCTCGGCGAGATATGTAGCTCTACCCTGGCAAGGCACGACAAACCAGAAATTCTACCGCCCGCTATCGAACCGACGATCGTTGCGTGTACCTACAGTAGTCAGCTATTCCCCATATCCGCTACCCACTCGTAGAATCATTCTAGCCTTAACGATAAAACATATCCGAAGCCAACAGGAAGAAAATTGTAAGCGCCTCGGCTGCACAGTTTAGCTAGCTCCTCTCGGATAGCTAATCGCGGATCAGCAAACACGGCGAGCTCGACAAAAAACTTGTAAGCCGTCGATTGGGGGCCAGCTTTGAGCGGGGGGCCATCCGGAACGAACGCCGTCCGCGACGCCTTCACCCCAAGATGACTCGTCAATATTTTGTTAAGTCACGCAAGGCCGCGCCTACAGGGAAGCGTGTATAGGCAGACGCTGTTAGTGAGACGGGCCGGGCGAGATCAATAAAGTCCGTTCTGACCTTCCACAGCCTCGGGAAATGCTGGACGACCAACCACCTCATCGACCAGTCTCCTTGTCTCGCCAGTGCATGGCATGGTTCTACGTAGTAAGTATGTGTCGCTTACGTACTACATACTACATACTACATATTATGTAGTACAGTAGATACATTTCCATTGCTGGACGCTCCGTCGTTTCGCCTTTTTTCCCGACTAGCTCTTGGCTTCTGTCATCGATCGTGAAGCTGGGGGAAAAAGATTGACAGAACGTTCGAGGGCGTTCCAATGTTTCGCAGAAATAAGATGGAAGGATACGGAGCGGACAGGGCGGGATTAAGGAGGGTATCCATGCTAATAGGTCCCCGAGAATCGTCATCATAGTTCTCCTCAGCGTCTTGTCACCCGTGCTTGACAGCGTTTCACCAGAATACGTGAGCCCCTAGTTACCCGTGGCTGGACTACGGTAGCTCGTCTAACTCGGCACAGGAATCAGCTAGGTAGACTTCCTCGCTGGCTAGATTGGAATTGGTACTATGTCGCGTAGCTCCGGGCCCGTAGCATGGCATAATTCACCGAGTCGCGGGTTAAAGAGGTGAATCGTCGAAGCGGCAGCAAGGTCATGCTGGAAACAACAACATGTCGTCACCGTTTGCGGCGTTTCATGGGGGGGTGTTCCTGTGTCGCAGCGGCGGGCTTATTCACCTGCCAAACTCTGACCGTGTGTCACGTCGAGCGCATGTCATGGTCAAGCAAACTTGAATCTGCGCCGGCACGTCGTGTTTGCTACAGGGGATGCGTCAGGGAAAGTTGCGAGCTGATGAGACGGGGTTGACGATAGACTGCTGCGTTGCCAGTGTGGGGTTTGGGGATCGTCGGCATGGTCAGGGTGACATGTCTCTGCCTGAAGCGGTAATACGCTCATACCGTCGATGAGATGGGAAGTTGGCACGGCCAGCTTTTCGACGGCTTCTCCAGACGCAACTTGGAAGGCCGACTATAGTAGGATTGTCTTAAGGATCTCTAAGGCTCGGTTATGTTGCCGTAGGGAGGCGGACCTGGCAGGCCTTTCCATTCTCATCACGCGCTAGGGCGGAACGATCTCAGCGAACAAGTCCTTACCACGGCATAAGAAGTACTTTAAGCGATACGTGGGCTCTTCCGTGGCGTGGCACGGCGGGAGCCGTAGGTTGCTATGGGAATTTTGATCAAATTCAATGAAAGGAGGCTTGGAGGCTTGGAGGCGTGTGAGCGAACTGCAGCTTCGGAAATTCCCATCCCCAACATTCACAATCCCATTCATGAGATTCTCATCTCTCCTTACCCTTTTGGCTCGTGGCCCCCCGCTCCAACGCCTATTGCCTGCATTGTCTGGGCCCCTCGAGGCTGGGATGCTTGCGTTCGGGGAAGGAGCATGTCAAAAGATAGTGGGCAATGGGCTGATACGCTGGTACAAACGAGCCCAGGAGTAACACCGAGACGAACGATTCGATCCCACCACTACCAAAACCAGAACAATATAGGACGATAGAGACCCTTGCCGGCCCTCGCTGGACCTTTCTCCCCGAGCTGACAGGATGGCCGATGGCAGGCTGGCAGGCTGGTAGGCTGGCAAGCTGGATTGTACTGTACACGCATACATAGCATACCCTGACAGCCTGATAGCCGGCTTAATTAATAAAAGAATGAAGGCATCATCGTTTTGAAGAGGTCAGTGTTTTCTGGAACCGCCCCTCCGCTTATTCGACTCTCCGGGAAAAAAAAATCTTTGAGGACTGGACCCTTAAATATCATGCACCCCTCCCTTAGCTAAAAAAGGGAGCTCGTCGTCTGCTCGACTCGCATGCTAGCTCTGGCTTTTGGCTTTTGTAAAAGCGACCTTTATGAACTGAACAACTGAACTGTCTTGTCTCTCTTATTCTGCTAGCTTCGGATATACTCGAGGTGATCAACAAGACGAGCCTGCAGCCAGGCCGTACGTGTCGACGCCGTCATTGGACAATCGGTCCTCCAAACGTCAACGACGTATCGAGATCACGTCAACAACTGCGCAGTGATTACCTAGCGACCCAGCCAGCGAGCGAGGCCGCCTGTTGCTGCATACCATCGTGATTGGCTGGGCTGTCGAGCAAGCTGCGGTGCCACACCGAACCGAGCACTTTTTTTCAGCTAGGATTGCCCGTCCTGCCCGTCCACAACCGGACACTCGCTGCTGTCATCTGTCGCCCCTACAGAGTACATACCTGAGGTACCTGAGGCATACTGTACCAACTGCAAGGTCGCAGGTATCGTGTATCTCTCTGGGCGTCTAGCAGGGATCGCAGCACCTCGAAGCTCCTCGGCCTGCAGGGCGCTACATACGACGGCATCCAACTAAAATCCCACTAGCGCAGCGCCGAAGCAGTCAGGAAATAACAAGACGAGCTCGAGTCGGCGCCAAACCTCGGGTTCGGGTCAATCCTCGTTTATCTCAGACTAAATCGCGGAAACGAGGAAGCCAAAAAAAAGGAACAAAGCATCGGCTGTGGAGAGAGCAAAAAGAGGTACCTATTACGAGCTTTGAAGAAGAAGAAGAAAAAGAAGAAAAAAAAAAAAAAGAGGGCTCTATCTCCTCGCCTTGTTTCGTATCTTATTATTCCTTATTGATGTAATGAGCTTTGGCAGCTTCCCTTCATCTTACCTGAACCCAACGTCAATCTCCTGAGAGCTTTCCCCTCGCGGATCACATTACATTATACGAGCCGTCGACGTCTCTCCCGTCCTTGTCTTGCCGTCGCCCATCCAAGACATCGCCCATTAGAGCATCCTCCAAAGGCTTGGTATTGATCGGTTATCATTGCGGCTACTCTCGAGTACAAACTACGGCACCAAATCCCCCACCTTCCTCCCTACAGATCACCTAGAGGTACCTAACAGACCAGCGCTGCCCAGCCTGCCCAGCTGCCAGCTCGGTACGAGCAAGCACCGCTAGGCTAACCAGAGGCCTGCAAGTGGGCTGGTGGGAAGGAGGAAAAAAAAAAAGAATCCCACATTCCGCGTTCCGCATTCCACCTACACGTGCGTCAGCCACTCACAGCTCGTACCTCGCAGCCAAATAAAAACGCACGTCTCGGCGACTGTTGATCGCCCACATCAGCAAAAGGGCACAGCCTATGCAACGTTGACTTGCCCAGGTACCTGATCTTTGATCTTAGACCTGACCTTAGTCACTAAGCACTTCGATATTTGTGTCCAATTCCCACTCCGGCATCCACCATCGCATGCTATTTTCTTTCCAACAGAACGCTGCAAGTCCGCAAAAACAATTCCACGGTACGGTGTGCACTGGTGCGATACTCGACCGGAATTGTCTTCTATTCCAGCCCGTCTCTGAACTCCTGAGCGCCAGCGATCCCGTTTCATGTCTCATTAAGACGGCACATATCTCCTACAAACGCCTATCTCTCCCTTCGTCGGGCCAGCGCCCATCCGGTCTAGCGAAGCCACCGACAAAAAGAAGAAACTAGCGTCCTCGGGCTGGCTTATCTCACCAGAAACCAATAAAGGGCGCAGACGGCCAAAGACTCGTCAATCATGCTAGGCCAGGACCATAACTTGAGGATGAGGCCCTCGGATCCCTCTGCTCAGGCCTATGCTCATTCCAGAACGAGAACATCCTCCTCCAACGTATTCCCCCAGACCTTTGCTCCCATGCAGCATCTCCAACAACCGCAGCCTACCATGGGCCACACCAGGCGATCACCCTCCGTCAACACCTTCAGCACTACTTCGAGCAATCCGCCTCCCGCCGCTTATCGAACATCCCCCACCGCCGATATTCGACGTAGCACGTCCTCGCGATCGGGAGGCGGCGTCGCCACGAGCTACGTAGCCCTACTCCGAAAGCAGAAGGCTACCGTGTGGTGCGATCGATCGCAGACCGAAGACCCGCGACATGCCGCCCAGCAGAGGGCAGCGAAGCTAAGGGCCAACCAGGAGGTCACCGGCGGCACATTGCAGGGCCGCACTTCCACGGGAATCGGCAGCACCTCGGGCAAGGTGGCTGCTAAGATCCGGCATCACGGCAAGCCTGGCGTCGTAGGGTACACCCCGGAAAACAACTACATCGGAGTAAGTGGTGTGCCGCTACGGCTCAGCGCCACGGAAGTCGAGGGCGAAGAAGACGGTGATGACGACGTGTCGATGCGCCGCCTCCACCACCGTAGGACGGGCAGCAGTGGACGGAGCAGCACGACAAGCAGCAAGCGGGCCCTCGCTTATCGCGTCTCAGGCGCCTCGCAGGGCAGCAGGAGATGGAGTCCCAACGACACTCCCGAGCGAACCGGCAGCATGGTCATAGAAGACGTCGAGTACACCCCCGGCGAGGACAAGCTCGACCGCGCCCAGAGCACCCACAGCGGAAGCAGCGGCGAGAAGGCCGACGCCCTGCCCGAGCTCGGAAGCGCCAGCGCTGCGAAGCTCGCGAGCAACAGCCTGCTGAACGCGGCCCTCACGCGGGAGAAGAGCGTCAAGAACCCGGAGGACCTCAAGCGACGTGGCAGCGTCGACGAGCGAACCATGACCCTCACGACCGGCCGACTCTTCATCGCGAACCCCGACTAACGAGGTTTCGAGAACGACAACGGCGTATCCCCTCTTTCTCTGCAACGAATCCGCCTGGTTCTGCGGGGTTGAAGATATCCTAGGGCTCGTACGAGTGTTTTTTTTTTTTTTTTTTTTTTTTATTATTATAAAAACATAATGCATTGCAACGGCGTTTTTCTGGTGCTGCAGAAGACAGGGTTGGGCCATCCACAGGGCATATTTGGAAGACCCATGGGAGATGGGCCAGTCCATCACACGGTCGTTCATGGTTGTCGGATTATCATCATACCTGGTTTTTCATGTTTACCTTCTTTCTCTTTTTCTTCTTATTTCCCTCGAAGCAATATACCCTCGCTTCCCGCTTCGACCTTTTGAATTTTTCCGGTTTTTACGTGTTTTGTTGAGCGAACTCGCTGAGCGAGACGGCCGACACTTTACAAAAGTTGGGTGGAAAGCTGGCGACTACATATGCAATGCGCCCTGGTATTCGGTCTGCGGACCTGTCGAGGATGGACTATAATACGGCGGTGGATGGCTCAAGGCCAGGGGAGGACAAGCAACGCAACAAAGCGAGACTACGAGAGCATGCCTTCGTGGGAAGCATGCTGAGATGATCGTACAACTAGCGGTGGATTAGGGGAAAGCATCAGTCGAAGATACCAAATATCAGAAATAGTGTCCTTGCGGCACCGTTCTTTCAATACCTGGTCCAAGTTCAAGTGCTAGTGAAGCGTAGAAACCAATGCCTTGCCATTATACTGTAGAATGTACCTAGGCAAGACTTCTTGTGTTCTTGGGAGTCCACCCGATCTGATGGGATAGGAGTAGAGCTGGGCATAATAGACATTCACATCAGTGTCATTGTTCCCAATCCTGAGCTGCTCTTGTAAACTCTTGTGAAGGCCACTCGACCGAACTCGACTCCAAGGATTCTCTGGAAGCTTCCGAGCTACAATTGCCTACGCGGTTATTGGAATAGTGGCATAAAATCTAGGAGATGGCCTCTCGTCCAAGCTGATAGCACCTTACCCGTCAGCTCGTACAGCGGACGGAGAAAATTCGGCTCCTTTCGATCCACCCTAGACCTACCTCTCTTCCGAACTTGGCGTAGGACCGCCTCATCAAGCCTATCTCAGCCAACCCCCGTTTCTGCACGGCGCTCAATCTAGCTTTCCACCAAGAGAAAAAGAAGAAAAGGGTTCAATTGAGGATTTGACAAAAGGACATTTGAACATCATCATGGCAGAACATCCTTCGTTTACTCTTGCTGGCCTGTGTAAGTTGGTTTCATATTTCCGCGACTGCTCGATCTGGCGAGAAGGGGAAAAAATTTGCTGACCTGAGATGAATGTATGTAGTGGCCGTCGGCGGAACCGCCGGATACGTCCGGACGCGGTCGACGCCGTCGCTGGTCGCTGGCCTTGGCCTGGGCGTGTCGTACGCTTACGCCGGTATGCGCTTTACTTCCTTCTCTTTTCTTTCTATTCTTGCATATCTATACTCCCTTTTTCATTCCCTTCTCCCTGATGTATCCCCTCCCCTGCTGAGCTCGTCCTCATCGTCGCTCGGCGGAGTGGGGAACCGAGCAGGCAGTTGGCGACATGCACAGACTTTTATAACTTCTTATGTCTTTATGACAGAAGTCATGCTTATATGACGAACAACACCAGGCTACCTCATCAAGGGAAACAAGGACTACGGCACCGAGCTGGCGCTGGGCAACTCCATCTTCCTGCTGGGCTCGGCCGTGCCCCGCGTCGTCAAGACCAAGGCCCGCGCCCCCGTGCCGATCGGCCTGGCCGCCGCCGGCGTGCTCGCCACGCTCTACTACCTGAAGAAGGTCAAGGAGTTTAGGTATGGTGTATAATATGATGTCGGACTGGGAACTACTGTGATGAAACGTAGCCACGCGGGATCCTGTATGCTCGTCACCAGTCAGTGAGGTATGACAGTATACCTCGGGCTCGCATTAAAAGGAAAGGCATCGGCTGTATGATAGACAATTGATATCCCTCCTCAATCGAGAAAAATAGAAAATCAGGAACATAGTACTCTTCATTCATACGTACAACTTCAATATTACGATATTTCTAAACTAGCATATGAAGGTCACCGAGGTTGCAAGGTTGAAATGGCCCGACATGAGAGGCTCTTGTCCTTTATATCATATTATACTCTTCCTCTTCTTCTACTTCCGACCGCCGGAGCAGTCCCGATTCGCAGCGCTGTAGAGACTCATTTCCTTTCCCCCTGTGTCCGAATATTTCCCCAATGGAGATCACAGGTCGTCAGACGCCGATACGCGTAGACCAGTCGCCTTACCGCCTGGCCGACGCGGCTTTCGGAGAAGCGAGTGGTCTGACTATAGCGGATCGGATGCAGTTATGTAATAAGACCCACCTCCTAACCTCTGACCTAGACGCCCTAAACAGCGGTCACCGTGACCGCAAGGAGAGAGTTGCATTGTCCTCCCCCATGTCGCGTCTGCGGGTGCTCCACTCGGAAGAGCGATGCTACAGGATGAGTAGTTTTCTATGTCATTCTTGAATTGGAACTCCGGGATTTGATGTGAGGGTAGAAGGGGAAACAAAAGCCGGATCAGCGCTTGTGAAAAAAGCAAAAATGTCTTTCACTCTGATCAGTCATCTGAGGTTGCAGATACCACGGTTAAGTTAGCCAACGAACGTCAAGCCCCCAGAATACCTACGGAGGTATCTACTTGGTGATTTCAAGTAGTCGATAGGTTTTTTCTTTTTTAAATGATTAAATGATTCGTACACGGAGGCAGTCAGGTTGCATGAAAAGTATAGGTATCACATAAACCTAGAAACCACATGCCACGAGGTAAACTTATCAGCTAGACATGTACCTAAACAGGTGGTGTTTGCATCCCCCTTCAATGCCAGAACCCCCATCCCCTACGCCTGCATAGGCTGCGGGTGAGCCTCCAGCTCCCTCACAACCTCCCTCGTGCGCGCGTTATCCACGAAGCTGAGGCCGATGAGCTCGACGACTTCATCAACGGTAAAGTACAAGCTGAGCTCGCTCTCCATCCACAGGTACCTGACGTCCTGGAGGTTGCTCTGCAGGACCTCGCTGAGGTACTTGAGGCGCAGCCAGCCGGCGGCGTACTCGGCCGTGGCCGGGATCGCCTCTCCCCTGGCAGCGCCGGGTGGTAGGAATAGGTCGTCGAGCTCCGTGATGCGCGCGATCAGGCTCGCGATGTTGAACGCCTCGTCCTGGCCGATGCCCGCCAGGTCCATCACGTCCGACACCAGCTTGGACGCGATCGTGTCGACGAGCGAGCCCGCCGCCTGGCTCCACGCCGACTTGGACAGGATCGTCGACCACGTCGCCGCCGTCGCTCGCACGTGGCCAATGGCGTTGTCGACTTGGGCTTCCAGGTCAGCCGTGTCGAGCCCGTCCTGCTGGAGCAGGTTCTGAGAGCCGCCCATCAGGTCTCGCAGCACTGTGCGCTGTGTCGACATTTCGGACGAGTAGGCACGAGCCGCGAATGACTGGAGAGCCTTGATATCGTTGTCCAGGCGAAGCATCGCGATTGCACGGGGCGTTAAGTCCTCGCGGGTCTTCCAGTCTTTGGCAACGTCAGATAGTCTTTCTGCTAGGTAAGTAGCATCGTTATATAGAAACCTAGATCAAACATCAGTATCTAGAGTGCATCACTGGCAGTCTTTTTACGCTGCTTACATGTTCCCGCCTGTATTTAGCGCGTAGTAGTAGGGTGACACGGCACGGAACATGGCCAGGACAAGCGTTGGGAGTGAGAAAAGGCCTGCAGCTGCCGCTGCCATTGGGTTACCATCGCTTCTATTCATTTCGTTAGAGGACCCAGACTGTAAATACGCAGTGTAACTTACCCAACAAGTGATGCAGCATCCTCTAGGATAGCTGAAAGAAGCGATAATACAGGCTCTGGCATTGAAGAGATGTTGTATGTCTCTTTCAACGTCAACTCCCGAGACTGTGCCTTTGACGAAGGCGTCGCTTTCTGCGCCGTAACATCAGGGGTCGGTTCTGTCGCGTCCTCTTCACCCCAGCCCCAGGCTTCGGCGGGATCTTCCTCTACCGACGGTTCTGCCAGAGGCTGCCCAGTCGGCGCTTTAGATTGTTGCTCGTCAGCTGCGTCGTCATCACCCCAGCCCCAAGCATCAGTTCCGTCGTCTTCGTTCGGTTCGGGCTTCGCAATTGTGTCTTCCTTTGCATCCCCTTCCCCATCGTCCCATGCCGCGCCCCAATCGTCATCATCGGTTGGAGGAGCAACACCGTTGGCGGCTAATTCCTTGCCCTCAGATTGCGAAATGGTCTGGGTCTCGACGCGCTCTATCTCCTTTGACTCGCCAAGCCCTTGGGACAGTTTCGTACGCACCGAGTCCAGTGCCGTTTCCCTACACTTGGATAGCCACACTTTTGGAGCATCGTCGACCCATTCTTGTAGCTCTTGAAATCCAGAAAACTTCAGACTCTCCATCCGCCCGCAAAAAGCACTGACAGCTTCCGTTAGCTGTTGAAATCCGTCCATATCTTTCAGGGATGCCGGAACAGCCGTGTCCAGCCATGTGCCTATGATCCGGGGAATGAGGTCGGGCATCATTACGTTAGATAGTGAATATACTAGCTCTTCTGGCAAGCGCTCTGATAAGTACGCTATAACATATTCTAGATCGGAGAAAAGAGTAGCGACGGTTTTATCCGCAACTCCGTTTACAGTTAAACATGACTGCTCCCTTGTTAGTAGGAATATAGACGCAATTGGAACGTAGACATACATTCTCTGTCTGAACCATAGGTAATTCTCGAGCATCGATATTCGTACGAGGACCGACGATGACCCTGTCGATCCCGTGCCAGAGGAGAGCCATTCTCTGGTCAAGTTCCTTATATGCTTTTAAGCCCACGACAGCATCCGCAAGCGTCATTTTTTCATCTATGATTTGTCAGTGCTTGGGCAGGATTTCTAGAGAATTGATGAATACCTTGACGGCTCTGGAATATGCCGATTTTCTGGTTTTCCGTATCTATTTGTATGAGAGAATCCCAAACGTGATCGAACACGTCGTGGACTGCCGACTTCAACTCGAAAGCTCTCAGGTCAAGCAGTTTCATAACACGGCAAGACTTGCTAACAGGTATCGCATCCAATGCGGCCCAAGATGCTAAATTGGTCAACGATGGGATAGATGTGTGGGGATCCACGGCTCTTACTTTCCAGAAGGTGAAGGGAGTCCAATATCCTTCGCTCGTCTCGAGCCTGCTCGACTTGATCCAAAAGCTCGTTCACTTGTTTGCTGCTCCTTAATGCATGACGAACTTGTTGGTTATATTCTACTTCCTGCCTTAGGAACTCGACCTTGTCTGCGGCCTCCTGTATTGTCTTGCCTGATACATCCGGAGCTTGTGACCTTCGCACGATGTCGTTTGCCCAACTACGCGACTTGTTGATATCGTCTTCGAGCGACTTCGCATTTGCGACCCACTGGTTCACGTCCGGGGCGGTTTCTTCGTTGATCTCGTGGATGTCGGACTATGACAGCGGAATTAGAAAATGAACAATATGCATGGCTCTTGCATTGATAGGCTACCTCTAGTTCTGCTTTCGCTGCTGCTAGTGATTCGCGAGCAGGCGCAAGATCTTGTACCGATATTCGTCGAGACGAAACGTCTTCCTCGGGGAACGTGCCGTGCAAAGAGAATTCGACGAGCGCATGGCCAACCTGGCCAGTTTTTCTACCAGACATGGCGATGTATTCGAAGCAAATGGGTCTCTAGGTACTGCGGTTCTGTGGACAGTGGCAGTTCGTAGGTAAAGGCTGCGTGCAACAGGAAGACGATTGGATCGAGTCGGGTCGTTAATGACGAAGACGTTCCATGGGGGGCCGAAGAACTCTAAAGGGGGTTCGGCATGTGCTTGTCCTGATGCCTGTTAGCACATAGAGGTGGAAGTGTGTGTTCAGTTGCCTGGCGACCTTGAATTTATAAAGGTCGAAACAAAACAGGACAGCGCGGCGATAGCTTCAAACATGACAGATTAGGTATTCCGTATGGAAGATGTTGGTGGAAGAAAGCTTGGGCCACATCGCGAAGCTGACCTGCCTTGTCTTAGGTAACCGTGTACCTACGGGTTATGCACCTAGGTACATACCTAATGTACCTATGTTGCTGTCTGTCGCCTGCAGGTCTTTGCCGCCTATCAGCTTGTCGGTGCCCCCCTTTTATGATATGTCATAAATGAGAGATCCACCCCGCCGGCAGTCGCTTAAGTAACTAGCGCAATCCCAGCTTCTTTCTGCATTGCCCCACCGCGGGGTTCCTTATTCATTGAAAGGATAAAGACGGGAAGGACATCTCAGATGGGCATCTCGGTATCGCAGTCGGAGTTTCGCCCATGATAGGCTCACCGTTTTCTTGACATTACCCATCTCTATAGTCTCTGTATTTATTTCATCCCTCCCCAGCATCTTCAGCTCCTGCTGCTACTCTGCTCTCCACTCTCACGCCTGAATCACCTGGACGGAGCTTGGGGTTGCTGCGTGCCTGACGCATCCCATCCGTCAAGCTGACGCCTAGCTTTGGTACCCGTACCTTGGTCAACTCAGCTTGGGTCAGATCTGGGCTGTTCCGATACTCACCTCGGTTCAAGTGGCCTGTCGTGTCACTGTCTAGACATCCTAGAGTCTCTCGGCAACATAAGCACAGGTATGTCAGCCAGAGTGTCAGAAATTCACCCGAAGCTTGCATTCCCCGGATCGACCTCGATCAGCACACAGTACCATAATTTCACATGCCCACTCAAGTCCAAACAAGCCTATATCTCACATACATATCTCACCTGCGCAAATCTTTCCGGGTGCTACCCGCAACCCGTTGCTTTTCGTGCCCAGGCAGTCTCGTGCCCACCTGTCTCCTCACACGTACGAGGGTGGGGGGTTGATGAGGCTTTGAAAAAAAAAATAGATTGTCATGGTTAGTCAGGCACCTGTCAAGGCATCGATCGTAGCCGCACTTGTCGCCGTCGTCGCCATTATTGCTGTCCTTGACTGGGGCAGCACTACCGTGTACGCGTACGAACTGTTTATTACCTGTCAGTGATAAGGTCAGGTTGGGCATGCATGGACTGGACTGGGTGTGAAGCGGGAAGGATCTGTTGCAGTAGCCGAAAATTCTTATGCTTCTTCCAATCTCACTCAGGAATTCGAGCAAAGTCTGACTGGACGAGGGAGCACCAGTTACGACGTACCCTGACCGCACCTTTGACTACTTAGGCCTGATTAAGTGGCCATTCTTCAACATTACTGCATCAGAATATCTATATCCGCTCACTTATAACGACGTCAAGCCATTATTTCTCTCATTCCAATATGCTTATATCCACCGCTACCTCCAACTCCGCCTTCCTCTCCCTCTCCCTCTCCTCCAGCTTCTTCTTCTCAACTTAACGAATAGGGGCGTCAGACTGACCAGGCCAGCAGTTTTCTCCAAACCATCTTATCTAATCCTCTACGTATCGCCATGGGTTCCCATGGCCCAAGTGTGCGCTTTCGTAAGATCCAGAGCTTCAAGACGGATTATTCTCTCGCCACCATCACTCAATATGAGTCCGAGAGAAGCGGCATGCAGGTCATCGTGGCCGATCGAGTCGGCCCAAAGGTAAATGGCTACTTTACCTTGGCCACCGAAATCTTTGACGATTCCGGCGCGCCCCATACGTTGGAGCACCTGGTCTTCATGGGCTCTAAAAGCTATCATTACAAGGGTCTATTGGACAAACTGGCATCTAGGGCCTATGGATCAACCAATGCCTGGACCGCCACAGACCATACTGCCTACACTCTAGAGACGGCCGGTTGGGAAGGGTTCGCTCAGATCCTGCCTGTGTATCTGGAGCATCTCATCGTACCCACCATAACGGACGCAGCCTGCTTAACCGAAGTCCATCACATCAACGGCGAAGGTAACGATGCCGGCGTGGTTTACTCGGAGATGCAAGGAGTGCAATACACGAGCCCGGAACTCATGGATATCCAGGCACGACGGCTTCTCTACCCGGAAAATGTCGGTTTTCGATACGAGACGGGCGGCATGATGGAAGCTCTACGGGTTTTGACCCCGGAGAAGATACGCAGCTTCCATAGAGAGATGTACCAACCCCGGAATATGTGTGTCATCATTGTGGGCGAGGTGGACCACGAAAACCTTCTCAGCATCATGGACAAGTTTGAAGAAAGTGTCAAAGACGACCTTCCCCCTCTGGACGCTTCATTCAAGCGTCCATGGATGGAATCTGCCCAGCCGCCTCCCCTGAAGAAGACGACCGTCGAGACGGTCGAGTTCCCAGAGGAAGACGAGTCGACCGGCGAGATGATTGTAGGATATTTTGGGCCAAACTGCAATGATGTCATTGATACAACAGCTATGACTGTCCTCCTGACTTACCTGTGCGGGTCTTCCGTTGCAGTTCTCGAAAACGTCATGGTGGAAAAGGAGGAACTTGCCAGCTCCATCTCATACTGGTGGGACACTAGGCCAAACACCATTATCTGGCTGCAGCCGACGGGGGTTGCCACGGAAAAGCTAGCATTTGTCGAACAGCGCCTATCGTCGCTTCTGAAAGAAGTTGCATCGAAGCCGTTGGACATGACTTACATTAAGGAATGTATTCAAAGGGAGCGACGCCAGATAAAGGCACAGGCGGAAGAATCCGAATCTTTCTTCTCGATGAACATCATCACAGATTACCTTTTCGGCCACCGAGACGGCTCAACACTCAAGGAACTTGCTGACCTTGGAGAATATGACGTCCTGGAGAAGTGGACAGACGAGCAATGGCGCACGTTCCTGAAGAGATGGATTTCCGACGCTCATCACGTCTCTATTCTTGGCAAGCCCTCCTTACAACTCGCCACGAAACTCAAGGAGGACGACGCAGCGAGAATCGAAAAGAGGAAAGAGGAATACGGTGCCGACGGGCTGCAAAGGCTGGCGCAGAAGCTGGAGGATGCGAAGAAGCAGAACGAAGTCGAGATACCAGCCTCATTGCTCGAGACGTGGCGTATACCCCCAGTCAAGTCAATTCACTTGATCCAGTCCAAAACTGCACGATCTGGCTTGGCGCGAAAACTTGGTGTCCAAGACAATTTGGCGCAGAGAGCTATCGACACTGCTCCTCCCGGCTTGCCTCTTTTCGTCCAGTTCGAGGATGTGCCGACCAATTTCGTACATATCGCGATTCATGTCGGCACTTCTAAGATTCCCGTCCAACTCAAGCCTCTTCTTTCGATATTCAGTGACAACTTCTTCAACACGCCCATCCAACGTAATGGTCAACGCGTCTCGTTCGAGAATGTAGTCATGGAACTCGAAAAGGACACGGTGAGCTATACGCTCGATGCGGGTAGCAAATTTGGAGATTCGGAAAGCTTCCTGATCCGGCTTCAAGTCGAGCCGGAAAAGTATGCCACCGCCATCGAATGGATACGCACGATGATGTTCGATAGCATATTCGATGCCACGCGTTTGAAGGCTGGGATCGCGAAGCAACTCGCCGATGTCCCAGAGGCAAAACGTGATGGCAGAGTAATGACCAACGAAGTAGAGATGGCCATTCACAATGAACCATCATCAATGCTGGTAGCTAAGCGCACGCTTGTGAAAGCGGTATACCTTCGCCGTCTCAAGAAGCTGCTCGAACAGGACCCAGACGCCATATTGGCGCGATTCGAAGAACTCCGAAGGCATATCTTTACCTTTGACAACCTCCGCGTTCTAGTCACTGCCGACATCTCCAACTCCAAACTACCCGATCCTGTCAAAACATGGGACATACTCTCCAGGTCTTTGGACGAGCCGGCCGAGACTATCAAACCTATCATCAAGCCCCATACTGTATTAAACACAGAAGGCCTGAATCCTGGCTCTGTTGGTGCGACAATTGTACCCATGACAGCCATCGACAGTTCGTACTCTATCAGCTCAGGAAAGGGCCTCACTTCATTCTCCGATCCAGCAGTGCCCGCTCTCCTCGTTGCGATGCAGTACCTCGAAACAGTAGAGGGGACACTGTGGAATGCCGTCCGTGGGAACGGCCTGGCCTACGGCGCCTACTTTGCCAAGGAACTAGACGGAGGATATCTGCATTTCAAGGTATACAGATCTCCGTTGGCGTCGAAGGCGATAGCTGCCTCGCGCGACGCTATTGCGGCTTTGGTGAATGGCACCATAGAATTTGAGAAGCCCATGATCGAGGGTGCTGTTAGCCAATTGGTGATGGGGCTCGCAGATGAACAAGCTACCTTGTCCACCGCAGCAGTACAGAACTTCATCGTCGGTACAGTCAGGGGGCTGGAACCCGACTACAATACCAAAATGCTTGACAAGGTGCGGACGGTATCGGTTGAGGAAATCAAGGACGTGATGAAAACCTGGTTATTACCGTTGTTTGAACCCGGGAAAAGCAATGTAGTAATATGTTGCGCGCAGGCAATGGTAGAGGTATGCAATCTCCACCCATATCTCGAGTACACTATGCTAACTTGTCCATACAGAAACTCGAGGAGGAGTTCCGTACCATGGGATACAAGACTCAAGTCAAGCAGTTGTCGGACTTTGGCGACGACTATGGCCTAGAGGCGCCAGAAGGCGCAGAAGACGGCGAGGGTGACGAAGATGATGACTCGGACGGATCCGAGGGCTCGGGAGGTTCATACGACTCGGAAGAAGACTAATTCTGTCGACATAGCGGTCCAGTGGCATACATGAAAGCCTAATAGACTTTCGTGATGCGAAGCATTAGATTCTGCAGAAAGGAGACCTTCCTTCCTAGAGGTACTAGATCTCAATACAAACTCATGAAAGCGCCATATTCCTTGCCACCTTGAGTACTAGGTACCTACCTCCTAACTTATATGAATAAACTGCTCCCTGCAATCAACATGTTGAGAAAACCCGGCTTATTTCCAAAGGAACATGTCCACGGTGAGGTAGTTAAACGTAGACAATGTGCTCCGAAAGCTTACCAATCAAGAGGAAATAGGGATATCCGATTACGAATTCGTTGCGGCTTTAATATTATTACACTCCGGCTACCGAATACCGAATCCGTATATGGCGACTATAGGATAGCCCCCTATAGGTACTTCTCCTTTTCAGACTAACCCTATCTCTCCCCTCACGCCGTGGTCTTTGCAGGGCCCTGCGCGGCCAGCCCAGCCCCCTTGCGCCGAACCGGCTCCCGTGCACCGGGCAGTCCTACGACTTCTCGACGGGGTTGCAGCACACGACGCCGGCCATGTGCGGGCACAGCGCGCTCAGCCTAGTTACCCGAACGTCCTCGTTCCTGTACACGGCGACAGGCTTCGACGCCGTCGGGTCCAGGACGCCGCCGCAGCCGGAACCCAGATCCTCGATGTCGGCTATGTCCGACTGCAGCAGCCGCTTGTACTGCACGTTGGCCTGCAGATCGCTGGCCGGCATCTCGGGCGCCGATTTCACGACGCTGGCCACGCGCTTCGGGAAGTACAGCGCGGCCCAGCCCTCGCCGTCGATCTCGTCCGCGATCAGCTTGCTGGCCAGCACCCCGTGCGTGAGCCCGTTGCCCGAGTCGCCCGTCACCACGTACACGCGGACCTTCCCCTGGTTCCTGCCGATAAACGCCACATGATCGAATGGCTCGAAGACCTGGCCGCTCCACGCGTACGCCGGGGCCCCGCCTCGACGCAAGCAAAGCGGCCCCGCGTCCAGCGCGACGCAGTACGTCCGGTGCCACGCCATCTGCGCCACCACGCTGAACTTCTGCCGCGGCACGTTGGTCGCCTCGACCGCCTGTGCGCTGCTGATGATGTGGCCTGCCTCCGTCATCACATCGCAGTGCTTGTGCCCAAGCCCTAGTACCTCGACGCCCTTCTCCTTAACATCGATAACCCGCGTCGACGTGTGGCACCGGAATCCCGGCTGATGCCGTAGCCACTTGAGGACCCCGTGCACGTACTTGGTCGGGTGGAAGGCTGCCTGGCTGCGGAACACGGCGCCGCTGCGCTGGTCCGGGGCCTGTCCTATCCTTCAATCGTCATGTCCGCGTCAAACGTCGCGTCGATGCTTAATTTTCTCGCCATCTCGACGTCCTCCTTGATGTCCTCGAGGTCGCGCACGTGCTTGGGCGTGCCGCGTTGGTGCTGCGATATGCGGTACCCCGGGACGATGTGGTACCCGTCGTCGAGCGCCGTCCACAGGTGCCCGCTCGTCCGGCCCGTTTCGCCGGCGATGACGGAGCGGGCCTCGACGAGCACGACCGAGTGTCCACGAGTCGTGAGTTCGTACGCCACTGACACCCCTGCGAACCCCGCTCCAATTACGCACACGTTCGCCTCGACGTCGTTGTCCAGTGCCTCGAACGCTGGGCGCTTGTCGTAAGGTTCGCTGTGCACCTAGACTGCGTCCGTTGCGCCTGACTTCCGTTCAGACTGCTTCGCGTAGCTAGGGGTGGCAGCCATATTGTGTCTTGGGGAGCTGGAGATTGAGCGGTATGGAATAGGGTTTGTATATGCTGCCAAGCTCGATTTTCTTTTTCCCTTTGCTAAATGCTATGTTTGGATGCTCTCGTGTTTTTAGAGATAGTCATGAGTGCGTATAAGACTATTACTATCAAGGGGCCTCCAGCGTTGGGGGAATGCGGTCACCACTCACTTCATGGACATCATCTTCACGCAACACAGAACTCCTCGACTACTCGAGAGGTATCTTTCTTAACTTCCTCAAAATTTGGTTTCTTGTAGCTGCATTTGTACTTTCATCCAAGATGTGTCTTTAAGTAGACTCCTTGAAGTAATCCGTGTACCTAGTAAATACATGGCACAAATACCGCGCGAGTAATAGAAAGTGCGCTTAAGATCACTCTATAACAATATATATGTGTCATCAATTTATAAGAAGGGAAAAAGTTGATTTCGAACTCGCTTTAACATTTTCTTGCCTAGATTCCGAAGATTGACTTTAACCCCTTTTTCTCCACCGTGAAAGAGAATCGATGCATCAGGAGGATTATGGCTCATACATCGTCGTTGGTGCAAGGATGCCATTGACAAAGATCAGATTCGCGTGCAGGAGAATGTTGAAAAAATTGAGATCATTTCTCCTTTGGCCCTGAATGAGGCCCCTGACGTGTGAAGCAAATGCAGTTCGATCGGTTGGATTCCCTGCAAGTTCGCCATCTTTCCACCCTCCCAACATAGTGTATTCGGGAGTCTTGGTATGTTGAGACAGAGTGGATTCGAAGAGAGTGCTATCCCCCAGCTGCCATTTCACTGCACCGTCCTGGACTCTTGTTGTCCATTTTCTTAGTATCTTGCCCTTGCTCGTATCTCGGTTCATAGCGAAACGGACCGAGAAGTGAATCAACCCGAATTCATTCTTCAGGTCCTGGGAATGTAGGTGAGCCCCCCTCGATTTAACCCCTGAAAGCCACCAATACCAAGATGGCTTTGTATATCGACCTGGTACCTCTTAGAATTCATTGGAGAGGACAACGTGGAATTAAAGAACACTTACCTGAGCTCGAGAGGTTGGACAAGATGGCGGTGTCTTTGAATTGACCCAGAAGCCCGTTCACACGGATGTCCCACTCCAAGAACCTATGCTTCATATGCTTGAAAACCTCTGCCATGTTGAAGGTTGCATTTGTCTTCTCCCGTAGTTGCCCGATGATCCATACCAGGGTCACTGTCCCGAGATACGCATCGCCGTTACCACCAACGTCTGTATGCGATCCCAGGAACCAGCATTGCCTGACATATGTCTTTGAGCATTCCTGGGAATCCCATACGCATGGTTCGAAACGTGCTCTGGTCTCGTCAAGGGCCAAGGCTTGGAAAGCGTGCTCGACTGCTTTGGGAATCTCTTTCCCAACGAAAGATAGCGGTCTTGGCCACGGGGTTGGGAGTCCCAGAGCGCTGACCGTGTCCCAGATGGCACAGGCTTTGATTTTGACCTTGTGCAGTAAGTCTTCCTCCATGAACATTTTAACGTGACTCTCTAACCTCTCTCTGACCGGCTTCCTACTAGATCCCACTCGGCTGAAATTTTGGTTCTTCCATAAGGCGAACATGCCTCGTAAGTAATACAAATGCTGCTTCTGGAACATTCCGGTCTGGCTTATGAATGAGGCAAGGCATTGGACAGCAAACGCGCCGCGGGAAAATCCAATAAGAAATATTTCATCGCCGTCGTGCCTGAAGTTGTAGTTGTGCGCAATGAAGCTGTAGGCGTTCCTAATCTTGGTGGATATCCCTATCAGGTGTCAACCAGCGAATAGTCAATGCCTTGGACCTGACAATACCTCTTCCTGTCGCTCCGTCGATGAGCTTGGCAGGGCTGCTAGTCGCATTGCCGACGCCGTTATCGTAGTACACCATTTGAAGATAGCCATCGTCGGAAACCCCTTCTAGACATCGGGCAAGAGTGGCGACGTTGGTCAGGGGACGCTGATTATTGACACCATCTTTCCAGGTTCCGTCGCAAAATACAAACAGTCGCTTTCGAATGTGGCTATCAGATGTCACTAGCTCCTTATCGTTGGCCATGTCCAAGTGGATGACCGAGAAGAAGTTTGTTGTAGAAGGACAAAGCCTGAAGTGCACATTATATGAGATGTGGCTTCGCCTCCCCAAAGCCTCCTTTTTTTACAATTGGTGCATCAGTAGGCCGTTGGGAGGGTCGGAATGTATTGCATATGGGACCAGCATAGCCTTGCGATCCAAGGTAGCTATTGGTCGTTACAGTCGCCATAGATCATTTCGCTGGTGCTGATGGGCAAAACTACAACGGCTCGGACCTATCCGAATGACAGGGCCAATACGCCCAGTAAACGCCATCGTTTGGTCTTATGACCTATCTCATTGGGCAGTGCTTCGACGTTTCCTACTGGGCAGTGTCGCGGTGGAAATGCCGAGCCTTATCTCCAAAGCCCAGGTACCGATTGGTCTCATTCCGTCGCGGGGATATTTGGGAGGCTTCTCTCGTTTTTCTCTTCTGATTCCTAGCACGTATTCAGCCCATGCTTTCACGCTTCATCAACTCTATTTGACGTAAACTGCTATACTGAGGCTCCCCATCTACCACAGCATAAAGATACCTGTCCCCCCACACGATTTGGGAGGAGCGTTTCGGTGAGCCCTACATCTCTAGGCTGAAGGTACCTAGAAGACAATTTCAGGAGAGAGAGAAAACAAATAAGCCCACATCAGTCACCTACACCAGGAAGGTAAAAAACTCCAACTCCAGGCTACAGCTCATTCAGCCTTGACCCCTAATTAGTAAAATGAGTTCGGTGAGGTCCAAGGACATGCAGATTCTGAATGAGATAGCGAATGAGAAAGCCAGGCCACCCCATGTGTAACTGCACCCTCATATGCACTTGTCTTAGCTGACTGCATGTCAGTCAGGAGTTCAGCCAGCGTCAAACCAGCATCACCGAATATCTTTCGCAATAATTGAAGTCATTTCTGCATTTTAAGCCGCATGGTAAGGTGAGTCATGGATGCTAACCGTCGATATATACCTGAGGTCTCTACCATTCCAACATGGAGGATGTTTTCAAGACTGCCATTCAATCCTTCCAATTTCGAAATGAAAAATCCCCTCTCCTTTAGCGGGAGATCTCGCAAGCAACCCAAATCCCCCATCCATAAAGTAGGCAGCGGCCACAGAGGAAGTGAAGAGAGCATTCCAGATTCCCGCCATCACCCGGAAAGCAGAACGGGTCTCATGAATGAGCTACCAGACGGATTGACCAATGAAAAATTCAATGAGCTTCTAGCCAAGTACCCTCATTACATCCGTGATGTCTATCAACACGCAGAGAATGCGCGCTTCGAAACGATACCACGAAAACTAGAGAAGCTGAAAGCCAAGTGCTTAACCAAAGAGGAATTAATACTCATGGATCAATGGGCACAGTAGGTCAACTCCCTATCTGGGCTTGCTTGAGAATCAGCATAAGTATGATAACCCCGTATTTAGGAAGCGTGGTGTCCATCTGAAGAAGGACAAGCACACTGCGAACGAGGCCAGAATCAGGGCGAACAGTAAATCAAAGGTTAAGGATGTCACTAAAAAGGCCTTCCAACAATATAGCGGCACTGGAACAAGCGCCGATCAGGCGATGAGGACGTTGGAAGGCTTGCACGGGGTTGGGCGTGCCAGAGCGTCTCTTCTACTTTCAGTAGCCTATCCTGATACTGTTGCCTTTTTCTCCACTGGCCTATACAGATGGACTCACTGGGACAAGAATAGTGGCTGGGCGCAAGAGGTCGAATGGTCACACAGGACGGAGATGGCCTTGCTACAGAAGGTCAACGATATACGCAAGAGATACTCAGTAAAGGGTAAAGTGGCTACGGCCGTGCAGGTCGAACAGGTAGCCTTCGTGGTAGAGCACGAAACTGGCATGCGACGTAAGTATAAAATATCTGCTGTCGTTTATATCTCAATTGTCAGAGCTCACCGGCTGACAATCATTGACACTGGTGATAGATCTCAAGAATGTCATGATCAGCGATGCGCTCGCCGACCGAGAGAAGATCATCGCTCAAGGCAATGCGCAAGTCTTCAAAATCGACAGAGCAGCAATAGACGGCCGGAGAGGCCATGTGGCACTGAAGAAAATATACAAGTATGGCCAGTTCAGCAGTGCCAACAACAAAAGATTCATGCCGGAAGTGGTAGCTTCGAATTATCTTGCCAAGGTAAGTATCAAGATCGCCGTACCTTGTCTATGTAGATCATCTTTCTGACTGTCTTAGCGATCGCCAGATCACTTCATCGAGCTTCTAGGATGGAATGAAGACAAAGACTTTTACTACATCGCGATGGAGTACATTGGTCTTGGAGACCTGGAATCCCACATCAAGAACTCTCGCTGGCCTGATAGAGATATAAAGGCAACTACAGAGCAAGTTCTAAAAGGTTTGGATGTGATGCATCGCGCAGGCTTTGCACATCGAGACCTCAAACCTCAGGTAAGTTCCCCGCTTCTCTGTCTCTCTCTCTCCCTTTTCCTTAAACTTCGCGACTAGTAGATGGTGCCTCGAGAGAGGTTATTGATTGCAATGCAGAATATTCTGGTCGTCTGTAAAGACCCAGGCAAGATACAAATCAAGATCACGGACTTTGGCCTAGCAAAGCGACTATCAGTCAGAAATACGACCCTTCTGGTGACCACAAATATCGGCACAAGTGGCTACAAGGCACCTGAAGTATTGAAGCGCTGGGACGCCGAAGATGACGCTCCTCCGGACGTAAAGTTCAACACCCGATACTCGTACACCTTCAAAGCGGATCTCTGGTCTCTTGGTTGCATCATCTTCAAAATGGCGGCCGGAAAACGCTTGTTCGTAGAGGACACACAAGTTAGCGATCCGAAAGTGCGCAAGAAGCTTCTCAAAGGCGTCCGGAAGAGTCTGACGAAGGCACCTACGCCGCTGGGGCTTCCGGGAGTCAAGTTTATACAGAAGTTGATTGTTGAAAACGAGACAGACCGGTATAACGCAGCCCAGGCTCTTGAGAACTTCAGCGACTGGACCATTGGGGGCTGATAGGATCACTTGAATCGACAACTCATTAATCTGAGGCCCGTCTTACTGATACGGAAAAGAGGGTTAGATCTGGCAAAGGAAATTCGGAGGCAGGTGTTTTCATTAGATGAGCATTTCTTGGTTACTGTAGATAGATAGATACCCTAGGTCACTACTTAGATATGAGAAAGGCACATAGTTATATCTTTTACTTCCTTACTTCCGGGAGGCCACGACTATGCCTATGAAGCAGTGTTACATAGTGTTATATAATTGGCACTCACATTAATCATTAGCTTAGAAGATTAACTAAAGCTAGAGAAACTTTCTCTTTGCAGAGGAACGCAACAATGAAGTCGAGGATGTGATGATGCCTCGACAGGTGCTACGGTCACTGGAAGTTATGTGCTATAATCGCTAACATTAGAGGGGCTTCCAGCGCTGCAGCCCCTGTAACTGTGGACTGCATCACCCAATTTACGGACTTCAGGCGAGAATGGCACTTTAAGTCAAACGAGGAAAATGCATCATCGAAACTCGATCATTAAGCCTATCTCAAACGCCTTAAAAGGTAACGTACACTAAACAGGTATCCCGGAATCGCACGGGAAAACCTCGTCGTCGTTCTCCTCGAGCGCGTTCACGATGAGGCGCCAGACGCTCTTGTCCCACATCAGGCCGGCGTGGCCGACGGCGTCGTCGGGGCACGTGTCCTGGACGACGATGTTGCGCACGCCCTCCTCGTCGATGCGGCTGACGTCGGGCGACACGAGCGTGTCCGAGCTCGACATGATGACGGTGGCCTTGGTGCCGGGCTGCACGATGGGGGCCGCGCTCTGGAAGTCCTTGTACACCGCGCCGCCCGTCATCATGTCGTCGCAGGCCGGGCAACCCAGCAGGTCCTGGAGGGCCTTCGCGATGGAGCGCGTCACGTTGCCGCCGATGTACCACAGGTCCGTGAAGCCGTAGTACTTGGCGCCGTGGATGGCCGGGCCCAGCGCCACCAGGTGCTCGGTGATGTCGGCGATGCCGTCCTGCGTCATGGGTACGTAGATGGCTTGGACGCCACCTTCGGAGTGGCCGACGATGTCGACCTTGGCCGCGCCGGTCTTGTCCTTGACCTCGCGCACGAAGGCGGCGATGTCTGCGGCCGAGTCGGCCATGGGACGCAGCCCGCCGATCCACGGCACCGCGTCCCAGGCTCCGTACGTCTGAGAGAAGGTGCAGTAGCCGCGCCGGTTCAGCTCCCACTGCAGCATGTTGAGGTCCACCTCGCGGTCCGCTGAGAGTCCGTGCAGCATCACTACCGGGTTGCGGTCGCTCTTGCAGTTGAAGTCGTTGTCGGGCGCCCCGTACAGCTCGCTAAGCCGCAAGGCGTCCGGGATCGTGGTGTTTATATCAGACAGGTCGGCGGCTTCCCGGGCGGCGGTTGGGTTGGGAAGAGCTCGGGCGCCCAAGGACCAGAAGGTCTGCGCCAACAGAAAAACACTGGATCTCATGGCTGGAATTGTTGTCCTTTATGAGCTTGAGATATGAGACAGACGATTGAATCAGACCTGGCGAGCTGGTATCGTAGACACTTGGCGGAATCGCCTCTTTATATGTATATAGCTGTGCCATCTCAATTTCTCGTGGCTTAATTCCAACAGCCTACTGGATCGACCTTGTCCTTGTAACTTCTTCCTTCCCTTCCCTTATGAGTATCGCAAAGACGGGGATGTCCACGTTGTATCCTTGCTTTTCCACTATCGTGGATGAATCCTTCTCAGGGGGTTACACACAATAGGCAGCTGTGCCTCTCTGGTCGCCCCGGCCGTCTGTTGACCTCGGTGTAGCACAGACTTGATCGCATAGCGTCCAATCAGCATCAGGAATCGCTTGCTAAACGCGAGAAGTGCAGCCCGTGATTGGTCCCGGTCCTTTCATTCTGCAGGTTTAGCCGCAACTTTTGCATTATGCAATTAGTGCATCGTGCCATGTACGTCATCGAATATCCCAGTATATGGTTGCATGTTACGTAAGCTAAGGGAGGCAAGACAGTTGTTTCAACTTGAACGACACATCTACTCAGAACGCACCTGTTAACATTTTGGTAAGTGTAAATTGTAAGAGGAAGTAAGGGGGTGTCTTATCTCTGTCCATACCCAGCCAAGAAGGTAAGATCGTGACCCGAAACCTTTTGAGAGGAACCTTTTCGTCCTCGCAATCTCAACTACGGGTAGATTGGTTCATCCAGCCCCGTAGGTGATAGATTCGTAGATCCTCGAGGGAAGGCACGGTTAATCCCCTGTCAGGTAGCCTCGTTTCCTGGCGTTTACGAGGTCATTTAAGGAGGTACTTCAAGGAGATATTCGTATACAGGTACAGGAGAGCTTTGCTCATTGTACCTAAGGTGTAAAAGGAGGCTTATATAAAAAATTCATAGAAAGCATCTGAGATAGTCGGTGCAATGACCCCTCTCATGCACCTAGGAGGTAGGTAAGTTCGATTCTACTAGCTGCTAGCTTAAATATATGAAGCTATTCGCAACTTTCCTCCTACCCCCGCTACGCCCTCCCCTTCCGATTTCACAGTCTCACATCTTCTGATTCTATGTTAAACCACCCAGCACATCTATCTCGGCATATATCTTCAATCTGAAAGCCGGCCCCCTTTTCCTCCAAAGATCATTCTTAGGATTTCGGCGATAAAGCCCTTGGGTATGATAGTAGAGTGTGGAGGGGAAGCGAGAGGGTGAGAGTGAGAGGAGGGTTGATGCAAGCGTCTTCCTCAAACGAAAGGCTGGTACATGGTTCTCGCTGTCTCGGGAACACTATGTCAACACTGTAAGTACTGCACTGCAGGAAGAGTCAACCCAGCGTAAATGAATATAGTATCACGCTGGTTACACCCTCGATACAGGTACTAAAAGGGCAAATTCTTGGCGATGCACACATTATGCACCTAGGTATCTCATGCAAAATTTAAACACCCTGACCGCCAATTTTATCATTACGAAGAGAAATTGTGCGAAAATTCCGATTTCCGATTTCCAGTTTAGTTTGCGTATCCTCTCGACCTCGGTCGTACTCACAGTGTACTTCAAGTAAATTCTCAGCTGTAGTAAATGGATGCTTTAGTAGTCTCAAATAGGGAAAGAAAGAAGAAAAATGCCCCCCTAAAGTCATCTAGCTATCGCCCACGAATAACTATTCGTTTAGCCGCCAGCTTTCAGCCCAGTACATGTCGATGGGCACTGATGGTAGCCCTCCATACATGGCATCAACTCTGGCTATAAGGATAAAGGTTCAATGTACCTTAGGCATGGTCACTTTTCAGCCGAGCTGAGAAACTTCTTGTAGAATAGAATACTGGTCAATTCGATTATAAAGTTCTCTACCTTATCTCCCCCATGAAGAATTGCCACGTCAACCCATGCTGATACCTGCCGCATATGCACCCGGGCACACCCAGCCACATAGCCAAGATAATTTTATGCGTGATGTGCATATGTCCTTGAGCTAAGTAGTCGTATCAAAAATAAGAAGTTGCCCAGTCCGTTCTCATTATCTCCTAGGAGACCTAGCGGCCGTTTTGGTACCTGAAGTTATGCTGAAAAGGGGTAGCCGTGGCCTGGTCAGGTAGTTAGAAATAGCCACTTGCTGATAGTATCACTTGCCGCATAATAAGTTTCAAAAGAGTTCACATGAATGAAAGTAGTCTTGCTGGATAGTCTTATAGGCATAATGAACTTGTCAACCTTTAGCCTCCTTATACGATCCTCAGCCTTCTGGAAGGTCTCAGGACCCCCTAGGAAGGGGTTTGCAAGAAGTAGGAGTGCTTCACCTGTAAAAGAAGCCCTTCTGTCCATATGTTGCTGTATATACGGAGGGCATTAGTAGCTGTTAGGTTCATAGATCTTCATGCAGCAACATCATCGTTTACCTCATCGCTAGGTTGGCCTCATGACAAAACTACCTGTATAAGCCGCCCTGTAGGATCTGATTACCTACCTAGGTATTTCAACAAGCAGTTGGTACTATCTCTGACATACTAACGAGCACACCGGTATTTCGTTGAAAAATATGAAGTTATCTAGCTGGGCGGTGGATCCGCAAGATGTTGGTCGCGCCGCCACGGCATTATCACCTTGAGCTTCGCGATGTAAATGGGACCATGCGCCAATGCTGCGGAAGTGGTAGCATTTCAAGCATCTCAGAGAAGATAGCTGATGCGTTCATTTTGCTTGCTTGGGGCTGTGTTCCAGCTGGATATTCCACATCGGCTGCTACCTAGACGTTCGTTAGGAACAATAAGGTATCTATCCGATGCGGCAAGGCAGAGGCGGCTGGAGACATGCAATTGAGATAGGGAACTTGCCGTAACTGACAAGGCATCGTGTCTTATGTAGGGCGGTCTCAGATTGTCTGGGCCGCACGCAAGTGAGCACCCCAGTAGATCTAACCACCGAGACCGACTTGGCGCGTCGTTGATCTCGCGACCGTCCGATCATCCGCCGCGATGCTCCGTCCACTACAAGCTCACAAACATACTAGCCAGGTACGGAGACAGCAAGATTCTAGCTATGGCATTGACATTATGCTTGCTTTCTTTGCTGGATTCATTACGCGGCTTCTCAGGTTCCTTGCGAGTTTATGTAGGTATCTCGCACGTACAAGATAGGTATGATGTTCGTGAGTGGTGAGCCAAGCTACTCTGGACCTCTTAATCATCACCCCTGAATGATCCAGAGTATTTTCTATGTGATATGTCCATTTCGTTCTAATCTCACTATACTTAACAACTTTGACGTCCTTCGTTTTCTTTTTCCTTTTATTCGTTCACTATTCTTATATTTTCATCTTAACCACCTCCACCATGTTCGGTCACGTACAGCAAAGCGACAACCCAAGGGGAAGCTTAGAGAGCATCTCGGCGGGAACAATGCCTGAAGAACTGCCAACGAAAGAAGAGTACGATTTCGAGCGAGTAGAGAAGGCAACTCACGATCCCAACATTGTTGGCTGGGATGGCCCCGACGACCTAGCAAACCCGCTCAACTGGTCAAGTCTCAAAAAGGGTCTTCACGTGGCTTATGTCAGTCTCTTCGTCTTCTATGCGTAAGTAGGACTCTCCTGTCTTGGTACGATCCGAGTTGTGGCCGCGCCATTTGGCTAATCGATCTTACTATCAGGAACTTGGCGGCTACCACGTTCTCTCCGGCTGCCTCTGAACTCATCAAAGAGTTCGGCATCACCAGCTCCACGGTCGGCACCTTCACCGTCTCCATCTACGTCCTGGGCTACATGGTGGGCCCCTTGTTCCTGGCACCACTCTCCGAGCTATACGGCCGTCTTGTCTTGTACCACATCTGCAACGTCGGTTACCTTGCGTTTACTCTTGGATGTGCTTTCAGTAATAACACGGCCATGTTTCTGATTTTTCGAGCCATTGCGGGCGCCGCGGCGGCCGGACCTATGTCGATCGGAGGCGGGACGATCGCCGACGTGACGCCGCTGGAGGAGCGAGGAAAGGCCATGGCTATGTTCATTATAGGACCGCTCCTAGGGCCTGTAAGTTGTCCTCACTCCCGGTGCGCCTAAGACGGACTTGCTAACGAGACTGTAGTCGATTGGGCCCATCATCGGTGGGTTTGTGAGCGAGAATCTCGGCTGGCGCTGGGTATTCCGGATTATCCTCATCCTAGTAAGTTTAACTGGGTAGTGTTAGGAGGCATCATGCTAACCGAGATATCTGTCTGCAGTCGGGTAGTCTTAGTCTCGTCGCACTCGCATTCCTCCAGGAAACCAACCAGACAACACTCTTACAGTGGAAGACGGAACGCCTCCGGAAAGAAACGGGGAGCGCCAATTTGACGTCGAAGCTAGCTTTGGAGATAACCCCCCGAGAGCTCTTCACCCGATCCATCATACGCCCGATAAAGATGATCGTCTTTTCGCCTGTGACTTTACTATCCTTGTACAGCGGTATGCTCTTCGGGCTTGTGTTTCTTCTCTTCACCACATTTCCGGGCGTCTTTCAGTCTCAGTACGGATTTAGTCCCAGCATGGCCGGTCTGGCGTACCTGGGCCTTGGTATTGGATTGCTGTGCGGTTTGGTAGGCTTCAGCTTTCTGAGTGACAAGTTGCTTGGACAAGGCCGTGGAAGCACCCTTGCCCGGCCGGAGGACCGGCTCATTCTGATGAGACGGTTCGCGCCCATTACTCCCATCGGCTGCTTCGTATACTGTGACAAGGGCTGGTATAGGACTCGGAATTAGTCATTTAAATTTAAGTAATAATTCATTTAGGTTTTAAAGGCTTTATTCTCTTTTTTTTTTTAAAAAAAAAAAGAAAGGCTTTTATTTATATACGTTAAATTAACCGTTTTTAATTAATTATTTTTTTAAACGTTTAAAACGTTATTAATATATTTTATAAATCGTTATATAATAATTTAATTTATAAGAATTTTAAAAAAATTTTTATTATAAATATTTTTATTTTAAAAATTATATTTATAAATATATTTATTTAATTAATTAATTTTAAAGTTTTAATATATTTTTTAATATTTTAAATCGTATTTAATTATATAATATAAATATTTTTTTTTAAAATTTGTTTTTAAATATTTATTATAATTTATTAAAATTATATTAATAAAATTATTTAATTACAGCTTTTATTTTATTATTAAATAAATATTTTTATAATTTTTAAATTTAATTTTCTTTATTTAATTAAATATTTTATATTTTTATTTATAATTAAAAAGTTTTTAATTATTTTTAATTAATAATTTTATTAAATTTATTTATTATAAAATTTAGTTAAAATTAAATAATATTTAATGATTAATACGATAAGATTTAATAAATAAAATATAAAATAAATTATAAACTTTTTAATTTTTAAAAAAATTTAATAATTTTTTATTTAACTTTTTTATATTTTTAAATTTTAATAATTTTTATATTTTATATAATTAATTAATTTTTTATATATATAAACGTTTTAATTTATTATTTATTAATTTAATCTTTAAATTATTAACGGTTTTTCTTTAAATTTTATTATATTTTTTAATAAATTATAAACCGCGAAATGATATTTATATAAAAATAAACATTTATTAATTTAAAAAGAAATTTTTTATAAATAAACGATAAATTATATTACGGTTTAAATTGCGATTATTTCCGGAATAATTACGGTTTCGAATCACGTAACACGACCTATAAATCGGAAACTCGTATTATAAATTAATAAATTTAAATTAAACCTATAAACCTAAAATTTATCATATAAGTTTATGTTACGATCTGGTGGCTTATAGGCCAGAAAAAGGACCCGACACAGGACGTGGCCAACACGGTCAGGAAAAGCCAGCCGGATAAAAGGTTTACCCGGTTGATTTGGTAACCAAGGTCACGTGACACCCCTCGCTACCCTCGCTACCCAGGGAGCGCAGGTAGCCGCTACCCTCAGGGCATAGGTAGCCGCTACCCTCGCTACCTCCAGAGCCAGGGGCGCCTTACAAAAGATACAGGATATATAAGGAGGGCCATTTCCTTTGTTATATTAATTCCGTAGCTACCAACTTAAGCTTATAATCATATCTTGAATATAAGGGAGAAATCCTTACAACCTAGACCTTTTGAACCTAACGCTACTGTTACCTTCAAACCGAGACCCCCTAACGACCCCTATACCAGCAAGGCTCGTAACAGTTTAATTATTTAAAAATATTTAGAAAAAAGAAAAATGAACATATAAAAATAAGTTTTTTATTATATTTAATTATTTATTTTCCAGTTATTAATTTAAATATTCAAGCTTTTTTAAATATTGAAATTACATTTAAATATAAAATATTTTAAAATCTTTCGTATAATTAAAATCGTTTATTTTAAATTATTGTTATTTTTTAAATCAAAACCTTTAAAATACGTATTCGACCTATAAAATTAAACTAATAAAAATAATAAACGGGATCGTAATATTTTAATAATTAAAATATAAATAAATAAATATAATAAAAAATTTATTTTTATATATATATATATATTTTTATTATAACATTTATATATAAGGTAAAAATTAATTTAACCGAATTAATTTAAATTAAATATTTAACGTCGTGATTTAATTACGTGATTTTCGGTTCGTGTTTTTTTTCGAAAAGGTCGTATTTTAAGTCGTGACATTTATAATATTATATTATAAATAATTATATTATTTATTTTTTAACTTTTAATATTATTATATAAATATAAAATTAATATTATTCTATATAATGATAATAAATATCTTTTTATATAATTAATTTAAAATTTATTTATATTTTATTAATAAAAAATAAAATATTTTAATAAATATAATTAATAATTTATTTTTTATTTTAAACTTTTATTATTAAATTTATTATCCGTTTTAACAAAACTTTTCGGTTTATTATTATTTTAATTAATAATAATATTATTTAATTATAATTTATAACCTTTTTTAATAAATTTATAAACTTATTTTCTTTTTATTTTTTATTTAATTTTTAAATATTATTATTAATATTTTATAATAATATATTTAATTAAAAATATATTATAACATATTATTATATATATTACGAATTTTATTAATATAAAAATCGTTAAAAGGTTTTAATTTAAAAATAATAATAACGTTAAATTTTGAAAAGTTTAATTTATAAAAATCTTTTTTTTATATTTAAAATATAATTATAAATTTAAATTAATAGTTAAAAAATGAAATAATTAAACATAATAAAAAATTCGTTTTTATATATTTATTTTTCTTTTTTTAAAAATGGTTTAAATAATTAAATTTATATTTTAATTTATAAGTTAAATTATGTGATTTTAAAATATTATTTATTTTAAAAGCGGTTGTAATTTAAGTGATAATAATATATATATAATAAAAAAAATAAAAGTTTTAAAAAAAAAAAAGATATGAAAATTTATATAAATTTTATAAGTTTTAACGCGTAAACGTTACGGTATTGAAACATGACAAACCGTTATATAAATAAATATACGTTATTAATATTAAAATTTATTATAATACGTATATAAATGGATTTTATTTTAATTTTTTTTTAAAAATTCTTTTTTAAATAAATGTTACTTTTTAAATTTCCTTTTACCGTTTTTTATATTATAATATAATAAAAAAAATAAAAGAATATAAAATATAATATATTATTATATTAATGTTTTTATTTACGTTTACGTTAACGTTTATATGTTTATAAAAAAATATAACGCGAATAAATTTTATATTACCATTTAAAATATAATTTTTCGAATAAATTAATAAACCGAAAATCACGTAATATAAAAAGTTAACGAAAGTTAAAAAAAAACGACTTTTATTTTAAATCGCTTAATTAAAAACTTTAAAAAGCGATTTAATTATATCGTTTAATTAAAGATTTTAAAAAGCGATTCGTAACATTTTATAAAAAAAGAATTAAATATATAAAAATGGATTTTTTATTATATTTAATCATTCATTTTCCAGTTATTAATTTAAATATTCAAGCCTTTTTAAATATTTAAATTACATTTAAATATAAAATATTTTAAAATCTTTTTTACGAGTAAAATCGTTAATTTTAAATTATTATTACTTTTTAAATTAAAACTTTTAAAATACGTATCCGATTTATAAAATTAAATTAATAAAAGTAATAAACGAGATCGTAATATTTTCAATAAAACTAATATTATTTAAATTATTTTTTATATATTCGGCGACCGTTTTCATATTTTATTTAATTATAAATTAGTTTAAAAACAACCGATTAAATTATAAAATAAAAGTTTTTTAATAATTAATTAATTATTATTTTTTAATTTTATATTATATATGTTATTTTATAATTTAAAACGTAATATGAATATTTTAAAATTAATTAATATTTTTTATATGTTAAAATAATTATAAATAAAATTTTGTAACGATTATAAAAATTATAAAATAAAATAATAAAACGGTTATATTATCGTCGGATTTAATTATTTTTATTATTTATTTCGACGGCTAACTTATTAAAATTTTAATATCGTTTTAATAATTTATTATTTGGTTATATTTAATTTATTTTATTATTAAATAGTTTTATTAAGATATAATGATTATTAATTAAAGTTAACAAATGGTTTTTTATTTTTAAGTTACCTTTTATTTAAAATATAACATTATTATATTTACTTTTTGTCGTTATTTTTTTATTTTTTTCGTTTATTTTTATATAAATTATTACCTTTATTTTTTTAAATTTAAATTAATTAATTGCCGTGACATATTATAAATATATATTATTTTTTCGATAATATTAGAAATTTTAATTATACGTTTATAATTTAATAAAATTAAACTTTTAATAAAAATAAAAATGTAATTTTATTTAATAATTTTATCGTGTAAAAGTTAAATATTGATAATAATATTAATAACGATAATAATAATAATAATAATAACAACGACGACGATAACTGTAAAATTTATTTACTTAACGGTAATGTTAATCCGGCGGAATATTACCGTTAAGGTTATTAAAAGTTTAATATTAAAAATTTTATTATCGGCGATTATACGCCTGATATCGAACGGATTTTAATTAAAATCGTAATTGTAACGGATCTCGGTTACACTTATATACGGTATAAAGGCTTTAAGTTTATTAAAGTGGTTTTAATTTTAAAATAATAATAACTTAATAATTAATTTAATTAATTAATTAAATTTGTTAGGTAATTTATACGTTTATTTTATATTTTTATATTATTAAAAGTAATAATTTTAAAATGTTTAAGATGATAAGATTTTAAATAAAATCCATATATTTAATATAATAATTGAAATAAAAAATGATTAAATATAAAAGAAACTTATTTTTTTTATAATATTTCTTTTTTTATATAATTTATATAATGCTTTATTTTATTTAATATATCCATATTAAACTTTTTATTTTATTTTATTTAATATATTTATATTAAGTGTTTTATTTTATTCTATTTAATATATTTATATTAAGCTTTTTATTTTATTTTATTTAATATATTTATATTAAGCGTTTTATTTTACTTTAAAGTTTAACCGTTATTAGTTGTTTATATTTTATTTTTTAATTATCTTTTCGGTTATTAATTATGTTAATCGTAATATTATTTCTTTTTTTTAAAATTTTTATTTTTAAAGATAAGTATATAAGTCCCTGCCTTTTATATTTTAATTATATTTTTTTTTAATTAACCGTCATTATATTAAAGCGAAATATCTTGAAAAATAAAAAGAAAAAACTTTTTTCTACCGATCGTTGTAAAGTTTTTTTAAAGATTTTTAATTGTTTTGGATACGAAATTATATTTTATTTAAAATGTTTTAAAAAAGATTTTAAATATGTTATAATTAAAAATAATTTGAAATATTAAAACTATATATCTGTCGGTTAATTTATTATTTGCAATGGTATTAACATTTTTATCTTTTTTTTTAAAAATATAAACCGTGAAAAAAATTGTTTAAATTGAGAAAATTAATTTATTAAAGAGCGGTTTTTAAAGCTTTATCGTTGTTATTATTAAAAAAAGGATACAATGATCGCTCGTTTAATCCATTTTTTAAAATTTTAAAGCTAGTTTCGGATTTATAGTGTTAAAATGTTTTAATATAATCTTTTAAATTTTAAAAAAATTGAAAAATAAAAGCGTTTAAAAAAGGAATAAGCTTAAATATAAGCTGAAATTGTTACTATTTTCGCGGCCGTCCCTTTTTTTTCTTAAAAAGGTATGAATTTAGATTTTTATACTAATCCATTAACGGTTTTAACCGATTTGAATTTTAGGGGTAAAATTATTTAATAAGTTTCAAAGCGTTTATTAAATGCTTATTAGGTTTTTATAAGTTATTTTCCAATAAATAATTTAGTTATTTAATTAGGTATTTTAATTAACCGTTTATTATCTTAAAATCGAGTATTTTTTCGATATTATATACTTCGTTATTTTCGATTTTTAATGTAATATCTAACTTTATATTGTTTAATATTAATTCGAATAAAAAAATATAAAAAATTAAATGTTTCCGTTTTATTAATTTAGGTAATGATAATTGGTAGTTGGTGTTTAATAGTTTTTTTTTAATTTTAAATGGATTAAGTTTTTCAAAATTTAATTTTTCGTTTGGTTTTTTATTTTAATATTTCGTTAAAGTAAGTAAACTTTACTTCTTTTATAAAGGATTGGTTTTTTAATTTTTTTCTTATCGTAATATTTTTTTATTCGTTTTTAAAAAAATTATAATTTAAGTTATAATTGTTATTATATAGCTTGTAATTTAGTTATTTCGATGTTAATTATTAATATTAATAATGATTTTATAATTATTTTAAACGTGTTTTAATTATATTTATAATTTATTTTAAATAGTAATATTTTTATATTTTTATTTATTAAATTATTATATGTTATTTTAATTATAAATAACATTTTTATTTAATTAGTTTATTTGTAATTAATATAGTATTATAAATAAGTTTTAAGTGTTTGGTTAAGCTTTTTTGTTTACTTATTTATTTAAGAATAATAAGCCGTTAATAGCTTTTATTTAATATTAAGGTTTTTTACTAAATTCGTTTAAAATTGTAATATAAAGGTTTTTTTTTTATTTAAAATAATTTTTTTTAATAAATTATATTTATTAATTATAATTTATAAAAATGTATAAATTAAATTTTTTACTAAACTTGCCTTTTTATATAATATAAAGTATTTATATTTAATAAGTTTATTAATAATAATTTAAACGTTATTATATATTATATTGGTTATTGGTTTTTTAAATTTTAAAAAGTTAATTATAAAGTTTTATAATATCGTTTTTTAAATTCGATTTAATATTTTAATAAGTTGTAATAATTTATAAAATTTATAACGTTTTATTAATAATTTTTAATAAAAATTACATTTTTTAATAACTTTATTAATTATTTTACATAATTTTTTAAAATCGTATTATTATTATACTTATTTTTTTATTTTAAATTATCGTTAGTAATCGTATAAAAGATATTTGTGTATTTTTTCTATTAATTTATATTATAGTTTCTTAAGAATATATTACTTTTTTTTGTAAGATAGGTTTTATTTTTTTTTAAAAATGAAGTTAGGATTAAATTATAAATTTTAAGCGCATTTAATATAAACTTTTTTAAATTTTCTTATTATATTATAAATGGTATAAATATTATAATTTAATTTAATTTTAAAATTACTTTTTTAAATAAAAATTATATTATTAAAAGTTAATCTTTTATTTTTATTATTATATATTAATATTTATTGTTAAATTTTAGGTGTTTTAATTTCGTATTTTTAAGTTTGATAAATATATTTGTTTATAGGTTTTTTTTTTTTTTAATATAATATATTTTAAAATTAAACCTGTTAAAGTATTCTTTCCATTTTTATTATTTTAAATTATATTTTTTTATAATCGCGAAAGTTATTAAATTTTTATAATTTGAATATATTTTTATAATATTTTTACTATTAAATAATTAATGATTTTATTATTTAAAAGTTTAAATTATAATAAAAAGTTTTTTATTATAAGTTTAATATTTTAATTTAAGTTTTTAAAAAGTTTTAAAATAATAGGTTATTAAATGCCATTTCTTATTAAATTCGAATTATTATAAAACTCCACCATTTATTATATTAAACGCATTTATTTATATATTTTTTGTTTTTTTTAAGTTTGATAATACGTAAATTAAATTATTAATCATTGCTTTTTTAAATTTTTTAAAAGCTTTATTTACTTTTTTTATTTATTTAAATAACTATTTACTTTATTATATTATATTTCTTATTAATTTAATGATTTCTTTAAAAGTTTTAATTAGGTTTTTATAGAAATTATAAAATTTATGAAACGATTATATTTTTTATATAATCGTTGGTATTTTTTATTTTTTAATTATTATAATTTTTTCGTTTTAAATTTTAATATGTTTTGGTATAATAATAAAGTTAAAAAAATTAATTGTTACGGTTAATAAAAGGGCCGTTAGAAAAAGAGGTTTGATGTGGATTAAGAAGCATTTAATTATAATTAAATCTTGGAGAAGCTTTTATGCTTTTAAGAGTAAAAAAGCGGAAATGCTTTTATACTTTCAAAAGTAAAAAAGCGGAAGTGTTTTTATGTTTTTAGAAGTAAAAAAGTGTTACATAGATTATATAAAAAAAAGAATGTTATAAATAAGAAGGGTTTCTTTTATATCTAATTATTTTTTATTTTAGTTATTATATTAAGTATATAGATTTTATTTAGAATTTTATTATTTTCAACATTTTAAGATTATTATTTTTAATAATATAAAAATGTGAATTAGATATATAAACTATTTAATAAATTTAGTTGATTAATTGAATTAATTATTAAATTATTGTCATTTTAAAATTAAAATTACTTTAATAAATTTATAACTTTTATATCATGTATAAGTATAAGAAAATTTGTTATATTATAACGATTTTTTAATTAGTATTTAATATTAATTTAAATAAAAATAAATAAGTATAACTTATATTAAAAATTAATAAGTTGTTAAAATATAAGTAATAATTATTTTAAAAAATTTAAGGAGTTGTCATTTTAAAAATATTTAAATTGAGGTTAGTTTAATATCATAGATTTAAACATTAAAAATAATATTTAAATAATAATATAATTTAATATAATTATTATATATATAAATTTAATCTAAACATTTAAAAAGTTAATAATTTATTTAATTTTAAAAACGTATTTACTTTAATCTATAATTTATGAAATAATACCATATTTTAATATTAATAAGATGCCTTAATGGGATTTTTTAATATGGTTAAAGCGTTATAAGTTAAGGTTTATTAATTAAGAAAGGTTAAAATTATTTAAGTTAATGATTAATTAAATATGATAACTTTTTAGAAATAAATTAACAAGTTTAACGGTATGAAAAAAATGGAGGTAAGGGAAATTTTAAAACTTAAAATATTAAAAAAATTTAATAACGATTTAATTAAATTTAACGTTTTTTTTATTAAGATATATACTTATTTTATTTACTTTTTTTACCAATTTAGCGACGATATATTAAAGGTGTAATTTATAATAAGATTTTTTATTAAATATGCTTTAATTTAATTTAAATTAATTTAACGGGATTTTATTAAAAAGGAATTAAATAAAAGGTAAGTTTATATTAATTTTATTATAAAAGTTATATAAAATTTGAAAAAGCTTTTAAAAGTAACTTTAAAAAAGTTAATAAAGCCATTAAAGTTAAACTTTAAATTAAAAGTTTATAATAGATTAAATTAACATTAAAATATTATATAATATTTCTTTAATTTATATTAAAATTTTAATAAGATTCAAATGCTTTTATAACAATGAATTTTAATAGATTTAAGGTTTAAATATAAAAGAAACTTTTTAAAAAAGTAAAGCTTTAAAAATTTATAAAATATATTAATAAAGTTATTACTATTAATGATTAATAATTTATATAAAAAATTTGAAATAAAAAAGGGTTTTTATATAAATAACAAAATTAACTTAATATAAAAAAATAACAATAAGGAGATATATTATAAGGTATATATTTAAAACCTATAAACATTAACACCATTAACAAAAAAAACAAATATAATTAATAAAAACAAAGGCATTAATAGAAACTTAAAAAGAATCTATTTTAAGTTATTTATTATAATTATAATAAAAAAAAACATTTAAAATTTCAATGTAAAAAATTTAAAAATTAATAAATATTAAATGAAAATAAAACTTTAAAGCATAATTAAAGAATTTCGTTTAAATTACCGGTTTAAATTTAAATAATAAATATAAGAAACCTTTAAAAGCGCTAGTTTAATATAAATGATAAATAAGAAATGATATTTAAAAACCAAAAATCATTAAAACAATTAAAAAAAAAAGGAGTTGAATTAATATTAAATAACCTCTTTTTAAACATTAAAAAGGGTTTTTACCAAATCTAATTTAAAAAGTTTAAAGTTTAATGGATTAATAAATTTAAAATTAAAATTAAAAAGTTTAATATAATAAATGAAAAACCTTATTTATTTTAAATTAAAAAAGTTATTTAAAAATATAACGATTTACCAAAAATTACCATTAAATATAAAAACAAAATAATTTAAATATTAAAGGATATATTTTAATATTTTATTATAAAAAAAAATATAATAAAATCATTTTAAAAAATTAATTATGAATATATTAAACCTTTAAAGATAACTTATTTGATATATTTAATAAGAAAAGTAACAAGCGTTTTATATAAATAATTATAAACGAAATATATAATTATAACAATAAATAAATAATATATAAAGCCGATTTAAAAGCATTTTTTAAAAAAAAAAAAAAGGTATAATGAGTACCATTTAAAACTTACTTTAAAAATAATAAAAAAGTTGAAAACATTTATTAAAATAATGTAAAAATAAAAAATAAAGCTTTTTATTAAAAGGGATATCTTAAAGATATACGATTTCATTTAAAAATTTTACACAAATATAACGAAATATTTTAATAAGGAAAAATAAAAATAAAAATAGCTTTAAAAATTTAATGGAATAAAATTTAAAGGCTAGTTTAAGAACAATTTATACGGAACCTTAATAAGCCTAAAGAACCAAAGCAATAAAGAAAAAAGAACCATATGCTATAAAATAAATAAAAGGACATGGTATAAGAAATCATACCAAAAGGTTATCAATGCTTATCGAAGGCGGTGGTAGGAAAGGACGCGGTGAAAACATTTTAAGATCCCATTGAAATACCCCGAATTTATAAATAAACAAACTCCAATGATCCTATTACCATTTTTAATCGCAAAAGAGCAAAATTACGCCATAACTTATAATAAGTTAATCAAGCTTAACTGGGAGATGCCGAACGAACACGACGGACGTACAGCTATAACATGGGCGTATAAATACCAAGAAACCCTAAGAATAGCAAAACGATAAAAGAGGTTAATGATATAAACAACCCTAGGAAAAACATATACAAAAATTCAAAAAGAAATGACATTTTTTAAAATAAATCAAAGGATATATGTTTATAGATAAAAAGATTGGGAGGATTTAAAGTTATAAAAAAGGGACTTTAAAATATTTAAAAAGGTACGAAAGAAGATAGATTTTAATAAAGAAAATATATTATAATACTAGGATATAACATATCAAAATTCATTATTTTTTATAACAATAATTGGAAAAATATTAATTGATATAAAAATATTAAATATTTTAATAATGGAAATTATATAAAGATATCGTGGATATTTTATAAATATTATTATTGTAATAAATATATTGTTAAAAAAATTAAAAATCATTTCTAGCTTTAATAAATAAAAAGAGAAAATTTAATTTAAGTATAAAATAAAAGATAAGTACTTATATATTTCTAAAGGAAGGTAAGAACGATATAAATGAAACTATTATCCAATGGATTTAAACGAATTATTTTATATTTAAAACGGCTTAGGAATTACATCTATAGATAAGTACCATAAAATCGATATATTAATAATATTTACAAAATATATATAGAATAAAAAACTAAAGCATTTTATTTAATTAATAAAAAAAGATCTAAAAAAAAAAAAAAGGTACAGTTTTTACAAAAAAAAATTAAATTATTATTATAAAAAAAAGCTTTATAAAAATTCAATACGATATTAATATAAGTAATAAAAAATAACAATGACAATTGTTTAAAAAGTAATAAGTTAGTTTAAAACTTAAAAAAGTTTTTCAAATAAAAACTCATTTTAATAAAAAAATATAAAAATAAGATTAAAATGAAACGATATAAAATTAAATATTTTAATTAATATAGAAGTAAAAATAAGTTATATTAATTTAACATTTATTAATAAGTATTTTAAAATATTGATAAAAAAGAAAGATATTATTTATAAAATAATAAATGTTAATAAATATTTTTTTATATATAATAAAGAATTTATATAATAAAAAATTATAAATTTTAAAGTAATTATTAATAAGAATCTTAATAAGATTAAATTTAACATTATTAAACTTTAAAAAAATAAAAAAGTTATTTTTAAATTATTATGATTTAAAATTAGCAAACCAAATTTCGATTAAAAGAATTATATTATTTAATGAAAAAAGTTAAAAAATTTAATATTATTTAATTAATATGGTGTTAAAAATTATAAATTTATATAATTAAATTTAATAAAAAAATAATAATTTAATCTTATATTTTATAAATTATATAAAGTTATAATATAAGATAAATTAGAAAAGATTTATTTAATTATATAAGAAATTAAAAAAAACCAATTAGAGTTAATATTTAACAACATTTAAAGAAAATATGCAACAATATTTAACAAAATATAATTAATAATGAATAAAATTTGCAAACATATTTAATAAAACCATTATATATCTTTTAAAAAAGGAATATAATTATACTTTTTATTAATATATAAGGTTAAATATAATGTTAAAATAATATAAAAAAAGTAGATTAAAAAGAATTTAATAAAGAAATTTATATAAAAATTTAAATTTACTAGTTAAATATTTATTAATTATATTAAAAAAAATATCGATAGAATTTAAGAATTTAATAAGAATGGAGATTTAATTTATAAAATGATTATTAAAAATGTAACGTTATTACTATTATTTATGAAATGTTAGAAGAGAATTTGCAAGGTTAAATATTAGATGGTATTTAATGTTATAAATGGTTTTTATAAAATAAAAATGGTAATAAAAGAAAAATATAAGATAGCATTTAAAACATCGAACCATGGACATTATAAATACCTGGTAATGCTATAAAAATTTATTAACGTACCAGTAATATTTTTTAAAATAATGCTTATAATATTAAAGAATTGTATAAACGAAAATTATATATTTATTTTTATTAATGATATATTCATTTATATAAATATTTTGAAAGATTTAATTAAGTTTAAAAAAAAATGTTTAATGAATTATTAAAATATAAAATTATTATTAATTTAAAAAAGAGTTAATGAAAAAAATAAAAAATTAAGTTTTTTAGTTTTATTATTATATTAAGATATATTAAAATTTAAAATAAAAAGATTGCAATAATTAAAAAATAAAAAAACATTAACAATTATATAAAAGATATAATTATTTTATAGATTTTATAACTTTTGTAAAAACTTGATTAAAAGTTTTAGAAAAATCATTAAATCAATAATGGATATAATATAATAAGATAAATAGTTATTTGATTAGATAAAAAAGGCAGATAAAGCTTTTAAAAAACTTAAAGAAGCAATGATTAGTAATCTGGTTTATATATTATCGAATTTAAAGAAAGAAAAGGATATATAAATAGATGTGTTTAATATAATAAGTGATGGAGTTTTATAATAGTTTAAATTTAATGAAAAATGGCATTTAATGGCTTATTATTTTAAAGCTTTTTAAAAACCTAAATTAAAATATTAAATGTATGATAAAGAATTCTTTGTTATAATTTAAGCTTTTAAATAATGAAATCATTGGTTATTTAATAGTAAAAACATTATAAAAGTATATTTAAATTATAAAAATTTAATAACTTTTGCGACTATAAAAAAGTGTAATTTAAAATAATAAAGATAAAAAAAATATTTTAATAGGTTTAATTTTAAAATATATTATATTAAAAGAAAAGAAAATTTATAAATAAACATATTTAACAAATTTAAAAAATATAACATTAAAACATTTAAAATTTAATAATAAATATTAGTATATAGTAAAAAAAATAAATAATTAACTTTTAATGATATAATTTTTATTTAAAAAATGATTTTAAAATTAAATTAAATTATAACATTTATATTATTTATAATATGGTAAAAAAGAATTAAAAAAACTTATATTAAATGCACTTCAAATTTATAGTTTAATTTCAACTTTATTTTTAAAAAAAAAATAAAATTTATTTTATAAAAAAAAGCAATATATTTTTAAAAAACTATAATATAAACTAGTAAAAAAATTATATAAACATCTTTTATATAATTATTAATAACGATTTAAAATAAAAAAATAAATATAATAATAATATAATTAATACAATTATTAAAAAATATAATCTTTATTAAAAATTATTAATAAAATATTATAAACTTTATAAATTATTACAACTTATTAAAATATTAAATAAAGTTTAAAAAACGATATTATAAGATTTTATAGTCAAGCTTTTAAAATTTAAAAAGTTAATAACTAATATAATATATAATAGCATTTAAATTATTATTAATAAATTTATTAAATATAAATATTTTATATTATATAAAAAGGCAAATTTAATAAAAGATTTAACTTATACATTTTTATAAATTATAATTAATAAATATAATTTATTAAAAAAGATTATTTTAAATAAAAAAACTTTTTATATTATAATTTTAAATAAATTTAATAAAAAACTTTAATATTAAATAAAAGTTATTAATAATTTATTATTTATAAATGGATAGATAAATAAAAAGGTTTAACCAAATATTTAAAACTTATTTATAACATTATATTAATTACAAATAAACTAATTAAGTAAAGTTATGTTACGATCTGGTGGCCTATAGGCCAGAAAAGGGACCCGACATAGGATGTGGCCAACACGGTCAAGAAAAGCCAGCCGGATAAAAGGTTTACCCGGTCGATTTGGTAATCAAGGTCACGTGACATCCCTCGCTACCCTCGCTACCTCCGGAGCCAAGGGCGCCTTATAAAAGTTGTAAGATATATAAGGAGGGCCATTTTCCTTTATTATATTGATTCCGTAGCTACCAACTTAAGCTTATAGTCATATCTTGAATATAAGAGAGACATCCTTACAACCCAAACCCTATGAACCTAACGCTATTATTACCTTCAAACCAAGATTCCCTAACGGCCCTTATACCAGCAAGGCTCGTAACAAGTTATTATTTATAATTAAAATAACGTATAATAATTTAATAAATAAAAATATAAAAATGTTATCATTTAAAATAAATTATAAATATAATTAAAACACGTTTAAAATAATTATAAGATCATTATTAATATTAATAGTTAATGTTAAAGTAATCAAATTACAAGCTGTATAATAACAATTATAACTTAAATTATAATTTCTTTAAAAACGAATAAAAAAATATTATAATAAGAAAAGAATTAAAGAACCAATTTTTTATAAAAAAAATAAGGTTTATTTACTTTAATAAAACATTAAAATAAAAAAACCAAACAAAAAATTAAATTTTAAAAAACTTAATTTATTTAGAATCGAAAAGAAACTATTAAACACCAATTACCAACTATTATTACTTAAGTTAATGGAACGAAAACATTTAATTTTTTATATTTTTTTATTTAAACCAGTATCAAATAATATAAAGCTGGATACCATACTAAAAATTAAAGATAATAAAATATACAATATTAAAAAAATATTTAATTTTAAAATAATAAACGATCAATTAAAATACTTAATTAAATAGCTAAACTACCAATTAAAAAATAATTTATAAAAGCTTAATAAGCATTTAATAAACGCTTTGAAACTTGTTAAGTAGTTTTATTATCAAAATCTAAATCGGTTAAAATTGCCGACAGATTAACGTATAAATCTAAATTTATACCAAACCAAAAAAAAAAGGGAACGGCTTTAAAACAGCGATGATTTCCGCTTAAATATATTTCTATTCCTCTTTTAACCGTTCTTACTTCTTTAACTTTTTAATACTTTTATATTCGCGTTAAATTATTTTCATACCTTTTTTATAAAACAAGCAATGAAGTTTTTAAAAACGGGATTGACAAGCGAAAAACTTTCGAAGTTATTATTTAATTAAATCTTCTTTCTTTTCGATTTTTCGTTTTTCCTAATTAATTCTATTAATAAAGTTTATAGGAATTTTCTTATCGTTATAAGCCTTATTATAAAGTTAACATTTTTAATAATAATAATTATTAGAAAAAAGCTTATATTTTAAATTATAATTAAAATAATAAAAGTAAGGTATTATTTTAAAATTAAATACTTTAATATCTTAAGTAATGGATATATAATAAACAGTTAAATTAAAAGATTTTTTTTTTTTATTTTTTAAAACATTGTACCTTAATATAATAACGGTTAATTAAAGGAAAAATATTAATTAAAAATGCAAAAAGTAAAGACTTATACATTTATTTTTAAAGATAAAGATTTTGGAAAAAGGGAATAATATTACGGCTAATAAAAAAGTCGTTAAAAAAAAGGCTTAATGTAAATTAAAAAGCATTTAATCATGGCTAAACTTTAAAGATGTTTTCGTACTTTTAAAAATAAAAAAGTAAAAATGCTTTTATACTTTTAAAAGTAAAAAAATAAAAATGCTTTCATGCTTTTAAAAATAAAAAAGCGGGAATGTTTTTATATTTTTAAAAATAAAAGAGCGTTACACAAATTATATAAAAGAAAGAATGTTATAAATAAGAAAGGTTTTTTTTATATTTAATCATTTCTTATTTTAATTGTTATATTAAACATATAGATTTTATTTAAAATTTTATTATTTCAAACATTTTAAAACTATCACTTTTAATAATATAAAAATATAAAATAAATATATAAACTATTTAACGGATTTAATCAATTAATGAAATTAATTATTAAGTTATTATTACTTTAAAACCAAAACCACTTTAATAAACCTATAACCTTTATATTGTATATAAATATAAAAAAGTCCGTTATAAAATGGTTTTTATAAAAAAGATAAAAACTTTTAAAAACGGTTTTTATAAAAAAGGTAAAGATTTTTAAAAATGGTTTTTATAAAAAAAATGAAAACTTTTAAAAGTAATTTTTATAAATAAAGTAAAAACTTTTGAATTATATAAAAAAAGGAATATTATAAAAAAGATGGTTTCTTTTATATTTAATTATTTTTTATTTTAATTATTATATTAAATATATAAATTTTATTTAAAATTTTATTATTTTGAATATTTTAAGATTATCATTTTTAATAATATAAAAGTGTAAAATAAACGAACGAATTATTTAACAGATTTAATTAATTAATTAAATTAATTATTAAATTATTATTACTTTAAAATTAAAATCATTTTAATAGATTTATAACCTTTATACCATATATAAGTATAACCAGGTCCGTTATATTTATAATAGTTTTTAAAAGTTTTAAAACGGTTTATTTTATAAATTTTATTTTTAATTTTTTATTTTAATTTATTATAAAATAAAACGAATAATCCGTTTATAAAAATGTTACTTTAAACGGCGTATTTCCGAAATTCGATAATATAATTAAATATTAATTTATTTCATTTAAATTATAATGTTTTTTATTTAACGATTTAAGTTTTATTAAAATTTTTATATATCTTATAAAGTTTTTTTATAAAATTATTATAATTTAAAAATATATAAAAGGTTTTTTTTTTTATGTTATTAAAATTATTATATTTTAAATAGTTTTATATAAAAGGTTTAAACTATTCGAAAGTTTTTTTAAATAAAAATTTTTTAATGGTTAAAACTTTATTATTTTCGTTAAAAAAAAGTTTTTATAAAATTTAAAATATATTTGGGATTAATTGATAAACCCGTTTGAATTAACGGTTCCGTTGTATTTTTTAAAAGCTTTTAGTTTATATCTTTTAATTAAACCTTTATTTAATTGGTTTTTAAAGCCGTTAATGTTTTATTATATTTTATTTAAAATTTATAGTTTTTATATACCGGAAATAATAATTATATTATTAATATATTAAAGTATTTCGTTAATTAATAAAAGGTTTTTAAAAGTTATTAATAAATTAATAAATTTAAATGCTAGTTAAGTTATTTCTTTTTTTAAAGATTTTATTTTTTTATATTTCCCGTTAACCCTTTTTTTTAACACGGCTCGAAAAGTTTCGTTTAATAATTCGATAGATTTTATTAAAAATCGATATCGTATTAAATCGTAAAATCGTTTAATTGGTTTTTTTATTAATTGGTTTTTAAAAGTATCACTTATATTAATTATTTAATTTAATTCAATTTATCGTTATTAATTAAAAAGTTATTAAAATGTTATAAGTTTTATTAATATAAAGGTTATTAAAAAGGTTTTAATTTAAAAATAATAATATCGTTAAATTTAAAAGGTTTAAGTCGTAAAGATTTTTTTTTTATATTTAAAATATAACTATAAATTTAAATTAATAATTAAAGATTTAATATAATAAAAAAAATGGTTTTTTTTATATATCTTATAAGTTTTATAAAGCGTTTTTAACTTTAAAAGTAACGAAAATAACGGCTATTTATATTTTAAAAGTATCGGTTATTTACGCTTTTTAAATAACGAAAATAGCGAGGGGTGTTACGTAATTTTAATTATTTAATCGATTAAATAAACCTTTTATCCGATTGGTTTTTTTAAATATATTAATCATGTTTTATATTAAATTCTTTTTTTAATTTATAAGTTATTAAATGGTAATATAAATTTATTAACGATTATTTAAATTAAATTATAATATGTTTTTATAATTACATTTTTTAATTTTAATAAGTTTATAAAAAAGTTTTATATTATAATATTAAAAGGTTTATTTAATATTTTAATAAATAAAAAAAGTTTATATAATTTATATTTAGTTTTTTTAATTAAATTATATATGTTATATTTTTTAATTGTTTTAATAATTATTATTTTAAATTTCAAAAACTTATAAGTTTTTTATATTTTTAACTTTAATTTAAAAATTTTTTAATATTTATATAAAAAATGTTTATAAAATCTTTTAATAAATTCTTTTTTAATGTTTGTTAATATATAAACCTTGCTTTTATATATTAATGTTTTTTAAAATATCTTTTATATTATAAATAAGTTTTTTTTTTATTTATTATATTCCTTTTAAAATTTTTTAATATAATTGTTTTTATTAATTTATATATATGTTAAAATAACTATTTCGTTTTATTATTATTTTAATATTTAAATGTTTTATTTTTTAATTTTGGTTTTGTAATTTTTTTTTATTAAAAAATCGGTTTAAATATTTTCTTTTTTTTTAATGTGATAGATTTTAAAATTAAATTGGGATAAGAATATTATTCATTTTTTATATTTTTAATTAAGTTTTTAAATGGTTATAAATTATATGAAATTTTTATAATTTAAATAAATGTTAATAAGGTTTTTAATTTTAATAAATTATGGTTTTTATTTTTTAAATATTTAAATAATAATTAATAACTTTTTATTATAAATCTTATATTTAAGTTTTATATTATGTAATACTTTTAAGTAATACGTAACGGGGTATTATTTTTTATTTAATGTTTATTATTTTAAAATCGTTTTAATCGCGAAGTTTAAAATTGTTATAAACCTTATTGGTATAAAGGTCGATAGGGGGTTTTGGTTTAAAAGTAATAGTAGCGTTAGGTTTAAAAGGTTTGGTTTGTAAGAATTGTTTTTTTATATTTAAGGTATGATTATAAGTTTAAGTTAATAGCTAAAGAATTAATATATTAAAGGAATTGGTCCTTTTTATATATTTTATAACTTTTTATAAAATGCTTTAACGTTAAAAGGTTTTAAAGTAGCGGCGCTTTTATTTTTAAAGGTAATAAAGGTAGCGGCGTTTTGCGTTTTAAAGGTAACGGAGGTAGCAAAAGATGTCACGTGACCTTAACTTCTTAGTTAAATAAACCTTTTATTTAACTGGCTCTTTTTTTATATTAGTTATACTTTATATTAGGTCTTTTTTTTAGCTTATAAGCCATTAAATTATAACACTATCCTCTCTTTTTAAAATCTTTATTTTTAAAGATAAGTAGGTGAGTGGTTTTACTTACATAAGTAAAGCTTACTTCCTATCCTTCTTTTTTTTTATTATTAATCTATTATATTTAACATTGTTAATTTTAAAAAATAAGCTACCAATTTAATTAAATTAAATAAAAATAAAAAAAAGCGTAATTGTTATTTTAAACAATTTACCGTTATGAACCGTATTAATTAATTTAATATTATTGCAAATATAATGCCTTATATTTATTATATAAAAAAGAATTTTAAATATATAATTACGTTTAATTAGTTAAAGCGATATAATTAATGTATTTTATTAAAAAAAACCTATATAAGTTTCATTACTAATGTTAATTCTCTTAAAAAACTTAATTTAATAAATTAAAAATTATTTTAAAAAGGGTAAAATATTAGAAATACGTTGCTCACTTTATAAGCAAAAATGAATAAATTAATTATAAAAATTTTATAAATCTATTGTTAATATAAAAATTTATAATCGCAAGGTTTTAAAATATTATTATAAAGTTTGTTTAATTGTTACAATTTCGCTTATTACTTTTATTAGTTTAATTTTATAGGTTGGATATATATTTTAAGGGTTTTGGTTTAAAGGGTAATAATAGTTTAAGGTTAACGATTTTAATTATAAAAAATATTTTAAAGTATTTTATATTTAAATGTAATTTAAATATTAGAAAGGCTTAAATATTTAAATTAATAATTGAAAAATAAATGACTAAATATAATAAGAAATTTATCCTTATATATTTACTTTTCTTTTTTATAAATATTACTTAAATAACTGAACCTATACAGCAATTTTTAAGTTTATAAGTTCATTTTAAATCTATTAACTTGCAATATAAATTTTAAATTCATAGGTTAAATTATATAACTTAAAACCTTAATTGTTTTAAGGATGGTTATAATTTAAGCTATGACATTATTCCTTTTTTTTTAAGATTTTTATTTTAAAAATAACTAGGTTAGTTTTTTTCCTTCATTTTTTTTTTTTTTAGAACTGACTTTTATTTTATTTAAAATGTTAAAATGTAATGTTTTTAAATTTAATTTTTAACCTTTCCGTTAAGTTAAAAAAGCTGTTAAAAACCGTGCTACTCTTATTTAAATAGTATTTTTTAAAGGCCGCTTTAAAATACCTTGCTTATATTGCAAAAATTATAAAATGGTTTATATTACTTATAAAGATTTTAATTGTTATATTAAGTGTATCTATTTTAACCATTTATGCTATAATATATATAAAATTATTAAAAAGGAGGTTTTAAAAGTGGCTTTATAATTTTATAATTTAAAAAAAAAAGTTAAAAAGATTGAATAAAAAGTAAAGTTAATAAATATAAAACTATTTTAACTTTAAAAATAGTGCAAATTTTAGGTTAAAAAGTTTAAATAAATAATAAAACATGGTTTTAATTTTATTAAAAAATTAAATTATATTGAGTGTGAAAAAAAAGAGGCTTATTAATAAAAGGTTGGTCTTTTTAATGTTTTTATAATCTCCTTTTTTTTCTTTTAAGCTGGTTTAAATCCAAACGCGGATCCTTTTAAAATTTTAACCGATTTAAATTTTAATGGTGGAATTTTTTAAGCATTTTTTTCATATTTTAAAAATGCTTGATAAGCTTTTATATATTATCTTTATATAGATATTTTTTCCATTTAATAAAATATTTAACTTATCCCTTATTTAATTTTAAATTTAATACGGTTTTAACTTTATATTTCTTTAAGTTTTCTTTTAATTCAACGTTTTTAACAAGTTTAACGTTTTTAAATGTTAATTTTAACATTGTTGTATAAAAGATTTTAATACGGATTTTCATTGTTAATAGGATTGTTAATTAATAGTTGGTTTTAAATAGAACTTCTTTTATAAAAAAAGGTTTTAATTTTTTGAAATTTAATTTTTCGTTAGGCTTTTTTGTGCGAATTTGTGGTATTTTAAGCGTCAAATTTTGCTTGTTTTAAAGTAAATAAACCTTATTTTTTCTTTTAAGGATTGGTTCCTTAATTCTTCTCTTATTATGATATTCTATCATTTTATTTTAAATGAATTGTAATTATTTTTAAAGTATAAATTATAGTATTTAAATTTTTATTATAAAGACTTCTACTTTTAAGGTTGGTGCTTGCATTTTTAGCGCTTTTTCGTTAGTTAGTTCTTATCATTTAATGTATATATTATATTCGTATAACGTAATATATGGTAATATTTTTATATCTTTATTAATTGTTATATTATAAACACTTTAAGCTAAAGGTAGCAATTTTATTTAATTGTTTTATTGGTAATTAACGTAGCTTTTTAAATATTGTTTAAATGTTTAATTAAGTTTTTTTATCTATTCATCCGTTTAAGGATAAGCCATAGTAAAAAACTTTTACTTGCTTCTAATCTTTTTTATAAATGTTTACTAATAATATAATATAAAGATAGGGTTTTTATTTAATATCACTTATTTAAAACTTCCATGCTTGTTAACGATTTCTTTAATAAATGTATATGCAAATTATTTTAAAGTGTAATCTTTTTTATATAATATAAAGTATCTATATTTGGTAAATTTATTAACGATTACTTGGATTAAATTATAATGTGCTTTTATAATTAGGTTTTTTAATTTTAATAATTTTATAATAAAATCCCATACTATGGTATTAAAAAGTTTGCTTGATATTTCGATAGGTTAAAAAAGTTTATATAGCTTATATCTGGCTTTTTTAATTTAATTATATATGTTACATTTTTTAATTATTTTAATGATTATTACTTTAAATTTTGGAAATTTATAGGTCTCTTATATTTTTAACTTTGTTTTGAAAATTTTTTAATGTTTATATAAAAAGTGTTTATAAAATTTTTTAATGAATTTCCTTTAAATGTTTTTTAATATATAAACCTTGCTTTTATATATTAATATTCTTTAAAATGTTTTTTACATTATAAATAAGTTTCTTTTTTATTAATTATATTCCTTCCGAAACTTTTTAATTTAATCGTTTTTATTAATTTATATATATGTTAAAATGATTGCTTTATTTAATTATTATTTTAATATTTAAATGTTTCGTTTTTTAACTTTAAGTTTATAATCTCCTCTTTTATTAAAAAGATCGACTTGGATATTTTTCTTTCCTTTAATGTAATGGATTTTAAAATTGAATTGAAATAAAAATATTATTTATCTTTTATATCTTTAATTAAGTTTTTAAATAATTATAAATTATATAAGGTTTTTATAGTGTAAATAAATGTTAATAAGGTTTTTAATTTTATTAAGCCATGGTTTTTATTTTTTAAATGTTTAAATAATTACTAATAACTTTTTATTATAGATTTTATATTTAAGTTTTACATTATATAATGCTTTTAAATAATATATAATAAAATATCACTTTTCGTTTAATTTTTATTATTTTAAAACTACTTTAATTATAAAATTTAAAATGTTTATTTTAAATTGTTTAATCTTTATATAATTTAAAAGCTTTCCGACTAGGTTTTTTATAATTATATCCTTTAAGCGTTAAAAAACTACTTTAACTTTATTATTAAATTTCCAAGTATTATACTTTTATTAAGCTTAATAAATTAATTCTATCAATGGTTTAATAATGTTTTCAAAATTTGCAACTAATCTTTAAATGTAATTTATAAAACCATAAAATGTTTATATTTTCATAACGCTTTTTAATTTCAACCAATCCTTAACTGCTACTATTTTGCCTTTTTAGATGCGTATTTTTTTAAAGATAATAATAAAGCTTAAATAATTTAACTTCTTAACATACCATTTGCTTTTGGTAAGGTGGATTAATAAGTTGGTTTTTTAAAATGCTTCTAACATTAAGATAACATATTTTTTATAATCTTCCTTATTTTTGAAATATATAAATATATCATTAAAATAAATAAATATAAAAACATTTAGGTACTTTTTAAAAACCGTTATAATTATATATTGAAATAATGTTAAAACGTTGGTAAATTTAAAAGGCATTATTATATACTTATAATGTTTATATATTATTTTAAACGTTATATATTATTTATATCTTTAGGCCATTTAAATTATATAATAGCCGTTTTTAAAGTTTAACGCCGTGAAAATCTTAACTTTACTAATCTAATTTTTTATAAGCTTTATTAGTGGTAAAACGTGGCCATTTTTTTTGATGATACTATTTAAATGGCGATAATTAATAACTTTGTGTTATATTTTATTGCCGTTTTTATTAATTCTTTACTTTCCATTTTTATCAACTTTTAATATCATTACTATAAGATATCCGAATGTTGATTTTAATTTTTAAATGTATCTTTTCTTAAGATCTTTTTAGATTTTTTTTTATAATGCTTTTAACTTTTCTTTGTTTATAAGGTATATTGGAAATAATTTCGGGAATTATCCTTTTTTAAAATTTATTTAATGGTTTTATTGATTGTGTTTTAATAATTTTTCCTTTATTTAATCTTTAAATATTTTGTAAAATTGTAAATACTTATATGGTATTTTATATAATGGATTATCAATCTTTGGTTTTTTAAGCATATAAGCGATATGCTTTTTATTTTACTTTTTTAAATTGCTTGCGTCCTTTTTTTAAAAAGCTTTAAAGGCTAACTTTTTTATTTAATTCCATTGAAAGCAACTTGTTTTTAATGTATGTTTAGGTGGTTTAATTTAAACCAATTAACTTCTAATATCATGTTATAATTATTAATATTTGCAATGTTAAAAGTAATTGTTTCGAGGTGGTTTTAAATTTCCATTAAAAAGGTATGGTTTTTTTTTAATATTTTATTATTTTAATAGGTAAACTTGCTTTCATTTATCGTTACCAATTCATATAAGTTTTCCTTATAAATCCATTTTATCTTATCTTATTATACTATTTATATTAAAATATAACTTCGTTAAGCTTTCAAGTTAATCATTGCTTTATATATCTTTTTTTTATACCGGACGGATATTATTAAAATGTTATTTAATTTTATTTAAATTTCATATAAGGTTTTAACTTTATTGGTTTTTCGATGCTTTATTTTTAAAAACCTTTTCTATTTTTTGGATAGGACTTTTGGTATTTGATTTTGTTTTTATCTTATTATCGAGATTTGGTAGATGCTTTTTTGTTGTTAAAATCTGAGCTGACCATATTCTAGTGGGCTTTTTTAAACGTTTTGAACATTTTTTTTCGGTTATTATTTCTTTATTCTTTTGCTTTTAAAAGGGTGTGGATTAAATAATAATCCTTACGGTAATTCTTTTAGTAAAGTTCGATGTAAAATTCATTAAAAAGCCTTTTTCTTATAATAAATTTTGCACATTAGTTTTATAATTTTATAAGAATCTTTTGTTTTTTTTTTTATAAGTGTTTTTAAAAGAGTTTAATCTTTTTATAAAGTGTTAAATATATGTCGTATTTTTTATAGTTAATAATTAAAAAGAATTTTATTTTTCTATATTTAATTAAATAATAGTTTGGTTAATATCTTTAATTATTAGAATTGTTTTTTATATAAAGTTTTTAAAGTTTTTTATATCAAGCCTTGGTTTAGATAATTTATTTTTTTATATTTTTTTATGTAAAAACATTTTTAATGTCGCTAAAATAAAGGCTTTTTAGTTCATTTTATACTTTTTCTAAACTTACTTTTATATTTAAAAGGTCATGTAAATCACATGATATTAAATTGTAACACATGCATTTTTTGGATATTGCTATCTTGCTACGTTTTAATCTTAAATAAAGGTAGCAGACTTTAAAAAATTCTAACCATCGTGGTTTTATTTTATAAATACATTCGTTTTTTTTGGTATTACTGCTTGGCTTCGGGCTTTTTAAAAACCATGCGTTATCAATTTTAACGCTTATATATATTTAATAGGAGTTATTTATATAATATTTCCAATATTTGCAATTATGCTTATCTTATTAATATTTTTTACAATTTTCGTTTTAACACTTACTTTAATGGAGTTATTAATGGTTATTTTTTTATTACTTTTTTTGAATAAAATCAAGCCAATGTTGGCTTACGGTTGGGATATCTTTAACTTCCTTAACTTTTTAATATTCAAAATATTTAAAATTAAAAAGTTCTTCTTTTTTTTTATAATATTTGTAAGTTTTAAATTGTTCCCTTATTATTAAAGAGTTATTATTATAATGTTTAATCTTATGTTTTAAGTATTTTATTAAGCTGTTTTTATAGTATTTATAACCGTTTATAATTGCCATTAAAAATTAAAAATATTTAAAATAATATTTGCAAGCGTGCATTATTTCTTTTTTGCAGATAGGGCATTTGTTGGTTTTAAAGTTTTTGTTGTTTTCTATCAAGTTAGTGGCTATTATAAAAATGCTATTGATCTTCTTTTTTTTTTTAATTTTCGCTTAAAACGCTTGTTTTTGTTTAAGTTGCGATATTTCTTTTTATTAAGATTATTATTTTTTAAAGTTTCGATATTTGCTTTTAAAATGTTTTATTTTATTATAGCTAAAGCATTTAATTTTAACTTATTAATTAATTGCCTTTGTTATTGTTTTTAAGTGTTATTTAGCTTAATAAAATTTAAATATATACCTATGCCTTTATATCATCCGTTTTATTATTACCCGTTTCTAGGGTTATTATTTTTATTAAATTAAGGCCTTCCGTTTTTGGAGATCCCTTCTTTTTTTTTAAAATATCTTTTAAAGTTTTTATTATTAATGGTAATGGCTTTTTTTATTAAGATATTAAACTGTTTAAGATTTTAATTTTTATAGATTTTCTTATTGTAAAGTTTGTTTTTTATATACTTTTTTAATCCTTTATAGAAAAGGTAGAAGAAATTTTTAATAAGTAGGCCTAATTTAATGGTTAATTTTTTAAATTCAATAGCGTAATTAAAGGTTGATTTGTTTTATTAAAGGTGGTGTAACTTGGTTTCGGCTTTTTGTTTATAAATAAAGTTGTTAAACATGAGTTGAATTTTTTTTTAAAGTGGTTAAAGTTTTTAAAAATGTATTTGGTGATGTTTGATACGTTTGTTGGTTTTTTTCAAATCAATTTTTGAAAATGGGTTTAAACCATTTAAAGGTTGGTTCCATGAATAGTTATAAGGCTATTAAAACCTTCTATTACTCGTCTTTGATTGAGCCTTTATAAAATTTAAAGTGGATGCACATTTAAATAAGAAATACATTTAGGTTTTCTTTTCTATCGTATTTGTTAAAAGTAATAGATTTGAAGCCTTTGGCTTGAAAAAAACGCTATGTTTTTAATATTTAATGGGTTTAATAGGTTTTTAAAAAGTTATACGGGTTTAATTTCTTCTTTTTTTTAGATTTTTCTTTTAATGTTAATGATTTTTATTTTGCAAATAATGTTATTTATTTTAATTTGCTAATCTTTTCTCTTAAAGCCTTTATAGGTTTAAATGTTAAAGCTTTTACTATCACTTTGATAAATTTTATAATTATTATTTCTTATATAAATCTTTTAATTTTTAAAAAAGGTTTTAAAGGTTTAAATGCTTTAATTATAACAATTTATAATTTAATTATTAATAAATTTTACGTTAAAGTTATTAATGCAATTGTTAGATTTAATTTTAATGTTATTAAAACGTTCGTTTATTGCGTTATTTTCTTTAATAGCATGCCTTAAAAATCTTTAAAAACTATCCGCGAATAAATCCTTTTTTTTCTATATTAATACTAGATATTAACTAAATAAGCTATTAAAATATTATAATCCCATTTATTACTTTTATTAGTTTAACTTTATAAGTTGAATATATATTTTAAAGGTTTTAATTTAAAAGATAATAATAGTTTAAAATTAATAATTTTAATTATAAAAAAGATTTTCAAATACTTTATATTCAAATGCAATTTAAATATTAAAAAGGTTTAAATATTTAAATTAATAATTGAAAAATGAATGATTAAACATAGTAAGAAATCCATTTTTATATATTTATTTTTCCTTCTTATATATATTATTTAAATAACTAGATTTATATAGCAATTTTTAAGTTTATAGGTTCATTTTAAATTTGTTGATTTGTAATACGAATCTCAGATTTGCATGTCGAGTCACGTGACTTGGAACCTTAATTGTTTCGGGGGTGGTTGTAATTTAGGCCGTAACATCAATTTAAATATTTTAAATAAGTTAAAAAGGAAAAAAAAAAAAACATTATGTTATTAAGGCTATATAAATTAATTAAATAACCAAAAAAAAGGTTAAACGTCTTTAAATTAACATATTATCTTTTGAATTTTTTTAAAATATCTTCTTTATCTTTTTTAAAACGGTTAATTTGGCCGGTTTAAATTTTTTTAATAAAAATCTTTCTATTTTTTACGCAATTTATTAAATGTTTCCTAAATTTTTAAATGTTATTCGCTGATAAGTAATCTTTTCATTTAATTAAATAATGCAACTGTTAATTAATTGTTTTGATATTTAAAATTTTTTTAACTTTATATTTTATCGGTCGTTTTTTAAATTTTACTTTATTATTGATTTTTACATTTTATAATACCGGTTTAAATAAAAAAATATAAAAAATTGAATATATTTATATGCCTTTTAACAATGCTAATTAATAATTTATATTTAAAATAACTTTTTTAATTTTAAATAATTTAAGGTTTTTAAAATTTAACTTTTTATTTAATTATTTTATTTATATTTGCAAAGTTTTTAATATTAAATGTTATCTTTAATAAAATAAATATACCTTATCCCTTTTTATAAAAATTAATCCCTTAATTCTTTTTTAATTATAATATTTTATCATATGGTTTTATAAAAATCATAAGTCTTTTTAAAATGATTTTTAAAAATGTTATATTTTTTTTATTTTAAATTCCGCTTTTAATATTACTTTTAATAGTTATAATGCTTATAATAACGGTATTTTATTTATAAGTTTATTATTATTTAATCTATAAATTATTTCGTAAGATATAATATTTATATTTTTATTATTTAAATTATTATATGTTAATTAAATTAACGGTAGCTATTTTACCTAATCATTTTATTTATAATTAATATAAATCCATAAATATTACTTAATAAATTGATTTAACTTTTCTATTTAATCATTAATTTAAAAGTGCGTAATTATTAACATTCTCTATTTAATTTTAAGCTTTTTTATTAACGTTATTTAAAATTTAAATATAAAAAACTTGTTTTTATTAAAAATCATTTTTTATAATAAATTATATTTTATTATATAATATTATAAATATAAAAACATTAAATCTTCTATTATATATATTTCTTTAAATAAGAAAAAAATTCTATATTTAAAAAGCTTATTAATTATTATTTATATGTTATTATATTTAACTTTATTAACAAGGTTTATTAATATAAGTAATTTTATAATAAAGTTTTAAGCTATAATATCTTATATTTATTTTAAAATTTTTATAGGTTTAAATTTCTTATAAAATTTATATTTAACTATTTTAACTTTATTATATAAATTACATTTTTTAAATTATTTTTTTAATCATAGCTTTTAATTAAAAAAAGTTATAGTTTCTTTAAATTTTTTAAATAGTTTTAAAGATTTTTAAATGTTCAAATAAAAGGTTTTTATTTGCTTTTTTTATAAATGCCTTTTACATTAATTTAAACATATATCTTTTCCCATTATAAACGCATAATTTTTTTTTTTAAAGAAGTTTGCTTTTTCTTTATATATTATAACATTTTAAATCTTTTAATTACATTATTCACTAATAATAATTTACCTAACTTGATATACTTTTTACTATTTTTCGAAAAATATAATCATTAATTTTTCTTTTGCTTTTTTTAAATTTTATCCCTACCAATTAAAAACGTTTGCTTATATATTCTCTTTTCTTTTAATATAATAAATTTTAAAATTTAATCTATTTAAAAACTTTTTCGAACATTATTAATATAAAAATAATTCTTAATTTATTATAAAGGTTTATAAATTATTATAATCGAAAAAAACAATAATTAGGTTTAAAATGCCGTTAATATATAGTTTTTATTACTTAAATCTTTAAATAATAACGAATAATTTTTTAATATATATTGGATAACATATTTTAAACCTTTAAAAGGCCTTTAAATAATAAACTACCAAATACCATCTTTCGTCCTTATATTATTTTAAAATTCCTCTATAAATATAATTAAATACGTTTATATACATTTATTTCTTTATATCAAACTTTAAAAGTTAACAAATTAATTCTATAACCATTACTTCTTTTAAAAGTTATAAAACTTTTTCAACTTTTACCGTTTAAGCAAATAATTACCGCTCTTTTTATATAATGTTCATTATAACTTTAATTATACCTACAAGTTTTTAATTAATTTTTAAAAAAAGTTACAAAATCCGTAAAACTATTAAACGTTTTTTACATTTTAAAATAAAAGATTATTATTAATAAATCTTCATTTTTATACTTACTTTAACTTTTCTTCTTATATTCGGATTTTACTAAAAGCAATTATAAATTTAAAAAAGTTAATTCTTTACGTTCTTTATTAACATTTTTTAAATTTGAAAATAATCTTATACTTCTTAAACTTTTATAAAATTAATTATTCATACTTAAAATATTCCTTATAAAAATTAAAATATATAAAAATATTATTAATAAATATAAAAATAAAAATGTTAACATATTCTTATAAAATTATTATCATCATATATTAAAAAATGGCTAAAGCATTAATAAATCTTTAAGGCATTATTAAATGTTTATAATACCTATTATATATTTAAAATGTTATTTTTCATTTCTTTCTTTTTGCTATTTAAATATTATAATATCCGTTTATAATGTTAAATATTATATACCAATATGTTTCATTAATTTACTTTTTTATATATTCAAATAAAATTAACGCGTAACCGTTTTTTATAATAATTTTATTTAATAATTAATAATTATTAACCGTTTTAAATATTAATTTATCATCGTCGTTAAGTTTTTAAATATCATTTGCATTTTTCTTTAATACCATTAATATAAAATACCTTATTAATAATTTAAATTCTCATATAAATCTTTATACTAGGTTTTTTTTAATCCATTTATTTAACACTTGTTATACTTGTTAATTTAACCTATATATTAACTTAGAATAAAATTAACATCCCTTCTTTAATAAAATTCTATAATTATATATTATATAATTAAATAATCTTATAACTATTAATTTTTCCTTTTAAAAAACTACCAAAAATTCTTTTTTAAATTCTTTGAATACTTTACTCATTCTATTAAATTTTAAACTTGAAATTTTTCCAATAATTTCGTTTTTATTAACAAATGTTACCATGGCTTATACTATTTTTTTATAAGTTACAAAAGCTTTAAATATTAAATTTAACTTTCCCTTTTAAATTCGTGTTAATTTCCATTTTATTATACCGATAATCCAATTAATTTAAAGGTTGCTAACTTTAAACCAAAATAATCTAAAAATAACTTAATCCTTAATTTCCATAATATTAAATAAAAGGTTTTTGAAATAATCATTGATTTATATATTAAAATCTATAATTTCTTTGCATATAAATCCTTTATTGTAATTAAATAATCTTCCTTTAACCGTTTATATAAGGTAAATTTCTTTTTTATTGCAATATAAAATGTTATATTAATTTATTAATTAAAAATAAATGCAATTAATCTTTAATCCTAAATTAATTACTATTTAAATCTTTTATCTATTTCATTCCATGGTTATTTAAATATTCCTTTTTTTAATAAATATTTATAAAACTTATTAAGTTTTTAAACTAACTCGTTACTTGTTAACAAGTTGCCCTCCTTGTTTTTTATAAATAAAAAGTTATTTAATTTCTATTTCTATTTTTTAAAAAGCTTTTTATAAAGCTAATTAAATATATCTTTTAATTTTTAAATAATTTAATAAAACTTTTTAATCCTTTATTTATATTTTTTAATAATGTTTTAAGAAAATTAAATTTATTATTATATCAAAGCGTTATAACTTTCCTTTATAATTTCGATTATATTACTTATAATTTTAAACTTAAAACCATTAATCTTATAATACTTTTTAAAAGTTTAAAACTTTAACGCTTTAAATTTTATATAAATTTTATATTTAACGTTAATATAATTTAACCATTTAATTTATCTTTAAACGCAATTTTTAAATTTTTTAAAATGTAATTAAATAATACCAATTTTTTATTTCAACTTCATTTATATTTTTTTTATATCCTTCTATTAATAAATCATGTTTAAATGGTTAATTTTATATGGCTAGAAAAAGTTTTTAATTTTATCAAGCATATAATACAAGTAAGTATCAATATAATAAAAGATCTATAAAATCTTTATATATTTAAAATAATAAAAGCTTTTAATTGATTTGCTTCATTTATACATTATTTAATAAGTTTAGCTTTTTTTTTTTAAAAAACTTTCTTTCTTTTAAAAGCTCGTCTTATTAATTTACTTATTTTAAAATACCGGAGATAAAAATCTATCCTTCCTTATTTAAATTAATTTTACGTTTAATAAACTTTAATATAAGTAAAGGTTTAATAAAAAATAGGTTTTTCAACCTAAACTTACTTTTTTAATTTTAAAATATCTTACCATATATAAAAAGTTCCCAATCCTGATGGTTTAAAAGCCATTAATCATATATAACCTTCTTTTAAATCTATTATTAAATAGGCTTTTAAGGTATTAATGCTACTATAACATTAAAAGCAATAAGCTAATTAAAGTTAAATTATTCCATTAACTCGATAATTTCGTTCTTTTTTTTTTTCCATTAAAGCTTTTTTTTTCCGGTTTATATTATGTTAATCTTTAAAGCTAACCTTATCTTAATAGCGAAATTCTTTTTCTTATTTTTAAAAACCTTAATTTATTTTTTAAAGTTTTTACACTAGTTTTTATAATGTTCTTTCTTTTTATAATTATAACACTTTACCCGGCTTATGTTTTTTTTATTAACGTAAATTTGGTTTACATTTATAGGTTTAATATATATATCAAACGTTATACTTTATTAAAGGTTCTTTTCTTTCTTTTTATAAAAAGATATTTAAAAATTCTTTTTCTTAAATTTATACTAAAACTGCCGGTTATTAATTTTAATAATAAGTTTGCAATAATCTTTAAAAGTTTTAAAACAATCTATTTTATAAACTTTATCTTTAACTTTTTATTTTAATTTATTATAAAATAAAACGAATAATCCGTTTATAAAAATATCTATTTAAACGATATATTTTTTAAATTTAATAATATAACTAAATGCTAATTTATTCTATTTAAATTGCAACATTTTTTATTTAACAATTTAAACTTTATTAAAATTATCATATATTTTACAAAGTTTTTTTACAAATTTATTATAACTTAAAAACATATAAAAAATCTCCTTTTTTATATTATTAAAATTATCATATTCTAAATAATTTTATATAAAATGTTTAAACCATTTAAAAGTTTCTTTAAAAAAAAATCTTTTAATTATTAAAACTTTATTATCTTCATTTAAAAAAAAGTTTTTATAAAATTTAAAATAGGCTTAAAATTAAATAATAAATCCATTAAAATTAATGGTTCCATCGTATTTTTTAAAAGCTTTAAGTTTATATCTTTTAATCGAAACTTTTTTTAATTAATCCTTAAAAGCGTTGATTTCTTTTTATATATTATCTAAAACTTACAATTTTTAAATATTAAAAGTAATAGCCATATTATTAATACGTTAAAATATTTCATTAATTAATAGAAAATCTTTAAAGGTTATTAATAAATTAATAAATTTAAATGTTAATTAAACTATTTCTTTTTTTAAAAATTTTACTTTTTTATATTTTCCATTAAACTTTTCTTTTAACATAATTTAAAAGGCTTCGCTTAATAACTTAATAAATAACGTTAGAAATTAATATCGTATTAAATTATAAAATTATTTAATTGGTTCTTTTATCGGTTAATTTATAAAAATATTACTTATACCAATTATTTAACTTAATTAAATTTGTCGTTATTAATTAAAAAGCTATTAAAATGTTATAAACTTTATTAATATAAAGGTTAATAAGAGGTTTTAATTTAAAAATAATAATAACATTAGGTTTAAAAGGTTTAATTTATAAAAATTACTTCTTTATATTTAAAATATAATTATAAATTTAAATTAATAACTAAAGAATCAATACATTAAAAGAATTAATTCTTTTTATATATCCTATAATTTGTTATAAAATGCCTTAACGCCGAAAAGCTTTAAAATAACGGCGCCTTTAACTTTAAAAGTAACGAAAGTAGCGGCGCCTTACGCTTTAAAAGTAACGAAAGTAGCGAAAAGTGTCACGTGACCTTGACTCCCTAATCGAATAAACCTTTTATCCGGCTGGCTCTTTTTTTATACTAGCCACACCTTATATTAGGTCTCTTTTTTAACCTATAAATCATTAAATCGTAACATTAACGTTTATTTTAAATCGTTTCGTTTTTATATAATTTAAAAACTTTCGAATTAAATCTTTTATAATTATATTTTTTAAACGTTAAAAAATTATTTTAACTTTATTATTAAACTTTTAAGTATTTTTTTTTATTAAGTTTAATAAGTTAATTTTATTAATGGTTTAGCGATATTTTTAAAATTCGCGATTAATTTTCGAACGTAATTTATAAAATTATAAAATGTTTATATTTTCGTTACGCTTTTTAATTTTAATCAGTTTTTAATTGTTATTATTTTATTTTTTTAAATATGTATTTTTTTAAAAGTAATGATAAAGTTTAAATAATTTAATTTTTTAATATATTATTTGATTTTAATAAAACGGATTAATAAGTTAGCTTTTTAAAATGTTTTTAATATTAAAGTAATATATTTTTTATAATCTTTTTTATTTTCGAAATATTAATAAAATTAACAATGGTTGTTTTTTTATTATTTTTTTAAATAAAATTAAATTAATGTTAACTTATAATTAAAATATTTTTAGTTTTTTTAACTTTTTAATATCTAAGATATTTAAAATTGGAAATTTATTTTCTTTTTATAATATTTATAAGTTTCTAGTTTATAATTTTATAATAAAAGGTTTTTATGTTATTTTTTTTATTTTTAAAAGTTTTGTTTAAAGTTTCGGTTTATTTTATATCTTTTTTATTTGTATTTTTTATTTTTTTAATTCAATCATTTTTTAAATATTTATTACTTATTTTAAATTAACTTTTTAATGATTTTATTACTAATTTAAATTATTTTAAGTTATTTTTTTATCATTAATAAGTTATTATTATAATATTTAATTTTATATTTTAAACATTTCGTTAAATTATTTTTATAGTATTTATAACCGTTTATAATTATCATTAAAGATTAAAGGTGTTTAAAATAATATTTGAAAGGCGCGTATTGTTTTGTTTTTATAAATAAAGCATTTATTAATTTTAAAGTTTTTATTATTTTTTATTAAATTAGTAATTACCGTAAAGATATTATTAATTTCTTTTTTTTTTTTAATTTTAATTTGAGACGTTTATTTTCATTCGAGTTACGGTATTTCTTTTTATTAAAGTTATTATTTTTTTAAGGCTTTAACATTTGTTTTTAAAATGTTCTATTTTATTATAATTAAAACATTTAACTTTTAATTTATTAATTGGTTATTTTTATTATTATTTTCAAATGTTATTTAATTTAATGGTATTTAAACGTGTGTTTACGTCTTTTTAATTATTATATTATTTTTATTCGTTTCGTTATTATTTAGTTTTTAAATCGATGTTTTTTACCGAATTAAGTTTTTTCATTTTTCAAGGTTCCTTTTTTTTTTTAAAATATCGTTCGAAATTTTCGTCATTAAAAATAATGGCTTTTCTTATTAAAACATTAAATTATTTAAAGTCTTAATCCTTATAGATGTTTTCGTTATAAAATTTGTTTTTCATATATTTTTTTAATCTTTTATAAAAAAAATAAAAAAGATTTTTAATAAGTAAGCTTAATTTAATAATTAATTTTTTAAATTTTATAATATAATTAACGGTTAATTTATTTTATTAAAAGTAATATAATTTAATTTCAGTTTTTTACTTATAAATAAAATTATTAAATATAAATCGATTTTTTTTTAAAATGATTAAAATCTTCGAAAATATATTTAATAAAGTTTAATACGTTTATTAAGTTTTTTTTTAAATTGATTTTTAAAAATAAATGTAAACCATTTAAAAGCCGGTTTTATAAATAATTACGAAATTATAAAAACCTTTTATTATTTATCTTTAATTAAGTTCTTATAAAACTTGAAATAGGTACGTATTTAAATAAGAAATATATTTAAATTTCTTTTTTTATTATATTTATTAAAAGCGATAAGCTTAAATTTTTTAACTTAAAAAAACGTTATGATTTTAATATTTTATAAATTTAATAAGTTTTTAAAAGGTTATATAGGTTTTTATATACATGATATTAATTAAAAAACGAGAAAGGTTTATATTAAAAGTTTTTATATTTTTTGTTTCGGATTTTTTTTTAATAATAATAATTTTTATTTTATAAATAATATTATTTATTTTATTTTATTAATTTCTTTTTTAAAACTTTTATAGGTTTAAACGTTAAAGTTTGTACTATTATTTTTTATATAAGTTTTTTAATTTTTAAAAAAAACCTTTTAATTATTTTTGTTACGATCCCGTCTACTACTTCTGTCAGTCTGACTTCATAAGACGGATACGTACTCTAGGGGTCTTGGTTTGAAAGGTAACAATAGTCTAGGATTGACGTTTCTGATCGTAAAAGAGATTTCAAGGTACTTTATATCCAAGTGCAGTCTGTATACTAGAAAGGCTTGAATACTTAGATTGATAGCTGAGGAATGAATGACTAGATACAGCAGGAAATCCATCCTTATATACTTATTCTTCCTTCTCATGAATATTATTTGAATAGCTGGACCTGTACAGCAATTCTTAGGTTTACAGGTTCATCCTGAATCTGTCGACCTGCAATACGAATCTCCGATTCGCAGGTCGAGTCACGTGACTCGGAACCTTAGTTGTTCCGGGGGTGGTCGTATTTTGGGCCGTGACAATTTTACTTACGGCAATTTATAATTTGGTTATTAATAAATTTTATATCGAGGTTATTTATGTTATTATTAAGTTTGGTTTCGGTGTTATTAAAACGTTTATTTATTTTAACGTTTTTTTTAATGATATATTTTAAAGGTTTTTAAAACTTATTCGCAAATGAATTTTTTTTTTTATATTAATATTAGATATTAATTAAATAAGTTATTAAAATGTTACGATCTTGTTTATTATTTTTATTAATTTGATTTTATAAATTAAATATATATTTTAAAAGTTTTAATTTAAAAAGTAATAATAATTTAAAATTAACGATTTTAATTATGAAAAATCTTTTAAAATATTTTATATTTAAATGTAATTTAAATATTTAAAAAAACTTAAATATTTAAATTAATAATTAAAAAATAAATAATTAAATATAATAAAAAATCCATTTTTATATATTCATTTTTGTTTATAAGATATTGTAAATCGCTTTTTAAAATCTTTAATTTAACGATTTAATTAAATCGTTTTTTAAGGTTTTTAATTAAATAATTTAAAATAAAAGTCGCTTTTTTTAATTTTCGTTAACTTTTTATATTACGTAATTTCCGGTTTACCAATTTATTTAAGAAATCGCATTTTAAATTGAAATATTTATAAATTTATATATTATAATTATTTTCTTTATTTGTAAAAATTTATTAATTTTATTTTTAATTGATTAAAAGTTAAAAACTTTTAAACTTTTTATTTTAAAAATTAAAATGTTTTAAAATATTATTATTAATACTTTAAATTTCGTTTTTATATTTTTTAATAAAATATCTTTATATAACTTTTATTTTTTAACGGTTTATAAGCCGATAAAGGTTTATATATTTTTATAATTTTTTATATTAAAATATTTAAATTTAATTAAAGTTTAATAGTTTATTAAATTAAATTAAAAATGTTTTTAAAAGGTTAAATTATTATAATTTAAATTACGATTTACTTAGAAAAATAAATGGATTGGAGGTTATATAATTAAATCGGTAATATTAAATGTTTAACATTTCGATTTAATAATTTAATAAATCGATGAATTAAAAATTTACGTAATTCCATTTAAATATTCAAGCCTTTTAATAAAAAAAAATGAATATATAAAAACGAATTTTTTATTATATTTAATTATTTATTTTTTAATTATTAATTTAAATATTTAAATTACATTTAAATATAAAATACTTTAAAATCTTTTTTACGATTAAAATCGTTAATTTTAAATTATTATTACTTTTTAAATTAAAACCTTTAAAATATATATTTAACTTATAAAATTAAATTAATAAAAATAATAAACGGGATCGTAATATTTAATAACTTATTTGGTTAATATTTAATATTAATATAAAAAAAAAGATTTATTTATAAATAATTTTTAAAAATGTTTAAAATTGTTACGATTTAATGGTTTATAAATTAAAAAAAGGATTTAATATAAGATAAGGTTAATATAACGAAAAAAACCAGCCGGATAAAAGGTTTATTTAACCGATTAAGTAATTAAAATTACGTGACATTTTTCGTTATTTTTATTACTTTCGAAGCGTAAGTAGCTGTTATTTTTAAAACGTAAGTAACCGTTACTTTTGTTATTTTTAAAATTAAAAGCGTTTTATAAAAATTATAAAATATATAAAAAAGGTTATTTTTTTTATTATGTTAATTCTTAAATTATTAATTTAAACTTATAGTTATATTTTAAATATAAAAAATTTTTTTATAAATTAAATGTTTTAAATTTTATGTTATTATTAATTTTAAACCAAAATTTTTTAACGACTTTTATATTAATTAAATTTATAATAAAAATATATTATTAAAAAAAATATTGAAATAAATAGACGTTATAATAATATTAAAATTAAATTTAATAATAACATTAATAATTTTAACGTAAAATGTATTAATAATTAAATTATAAATTATTATAATTAAAATATTTAAAAAACTTTTTTTAAAAATTAAAAAACTTATATAAAAAATGATAATTATTATTATAAATTTTATTAATATAGAAATCGTTAAAAGGTCTCGGTTTAAAAATAATAATAACGTTAAATTTAAAAGGTTTAAATTATAAAAATTTCTTTTTTATATTTAAAATATAATTATAAATTTAAATTGGTAATTACGAATTTAATATAATAAAAGAAATGGTTTTTTTTATATATCTTGTAATTTTTGTAAAACGCTTTTAATTTTAAAAATAACGAAAGTAGCGGCTATTTATACTTTAAAAATAACGGCTACTTACGTTTTTTAAATAGCGAAGGTAACAAAGGGTGTCACGTGACCTTATTTACCTAATTGATTAGGTAAACCTTTTATCCGGCTGGTTTTTTTTATTTATATTAACCACGTTTTATATCGGGTTTTTTTTTTAGTTTATAAACCATTAAATCGTAACATATAAAATCTTTAAATAAATAATATTAAATAAAGATTTTATTTTTATATTAGATTATTAATAAACATTTATAAAAAAAATTAAAAATAAATAAAAGTTTTTTATTATAACTTATTTATAAATAAATAAATAAACAAAAAAACTTAAGTAAATATTTAAATAATATTTAAAAAATTACGTTAATAATTAATAAAATAATTAAATAAAGTTATTACTTTTAATTTAAAACGATTATAATATAATAATTAACGAAATTATAAACATATTATTATATATTACGTTATACGAATATAATATATAAATAAAAAAATAAAAATTAAATAATAATAAAACGTTAAAAATATAGACATTTATTTCGAAAATAAAAATATTTATAATAAAAATCTAAATATTATAATCCACACTTTAAAAACAATTATAATTCATTTAAAATAAAATGGTAAAATATTATAATAAAAAAGAATTTAAAAAACCAATCCTTAAAAATAAAATAAGGGTTATTTACTTTAAAATAAATAAAATTCAACGTTTAAAACACTATAAATTTATATAAAAAAGCTTAATAAAAAATTAAATTTTAAAAAACTTAAAACCTTTTTTTATAAAAAAAGTTTTATTTAACATTAATTATCAATTAATAATTTTATTAATAATGAAAATCCGTATTAAAATCTTTTATATAATAATATTAAACCTATTAAAAATGTTAAATTAAAAAAAAACTTAAAAATATAAAATCGAAACTATATTAAACCTAAAATTAAATAAAAAACAAATAAAATATTTTATTAAATAAAAAAAATATTTATACGAAAATAATATATAAAAATTTATTAAATATTTTTAAAATATAAAAGCGATGTTTAAAAATTTTTACCGTTAAAATTTAAATCGGTTAAAACGGTTAAAAAATTCGTATTTAAATTTAAACCAGTTTAAAAAAAAAACAAAAAGGCCGTAAAAACATTAAAAAAACCAACTTCTCATTAACAAGCCTTTTTCTTCTTACGCTTAATATAATTTAATTTCTTAATAAAATTAAAACCATAATTTATTATTCGTTTTAATCTTTTAATTTAAAATTGTTTTTATTTTTAAAAGCGATAAACGCGCCCGGCTTTAAATTTAATTATTTTATAAACTTTAACTTTTATTTCTTTAACCGTAATAAACTTATTTATAATATCTGTAATATTAATATAAAAAAACCCGTTTTAAATAATAAATTTAAAAAACGTGATTTTAGTTTTTTTTATTTTTTTAAAACGGCGGAAAAGAAAGGTATTTTTAAATATTTTTTTTATAATAATTAATAATAAATATTTAAAGAAAAAAAGAAAATAAACCTAATTAAATTATTTTTAAAACAAAAATTTTAAAAAAAAGAAATAATATCACAATTTAAATTATAACCTTTTCGAAAAAAATAAATAAACCAAAAGTCACATGATTAAATCGGTAATTTTAAATGTTTAATATTTCGATTTAATAATTTAATAAATTAATAAATTAAAAATTAAAACAATTCGATTTAAATATTTAAAATTTTTAATAAAAAAAAATAAATATATAAAAATAAATGTTTTATTATATTTAATTATTTATTTTTTAATTATTAATTTAAATATTCAAGCCTTTTTAAATATTTAAATTATATTTAAATATAAAATATTTTAAAATCTTTTTTATAAACAAAATTATTAATTTTAAATTATTATTATTTTTTAAACCAAGACTTTTAAAATACGTATCTAACCTATAAAATTAAACTGATAAAAATAATAAACGAAATTGTAACAGATTTTTTTTTTTTTAATTTTTTTTAAAGCCAAGCTAAACCGGTTTTTTTATTTTAAAGATTAAAGATTATAAGCGATTTTTAAATATGTTAAATTCTAGGCTTACCAAACCTTTAAACTCTTTTTCCGCTTGGACTTTTCTATAAAGCTTAAACACCTCCCTTTATATTCCGATTTGCTTGACTGGTGTTTACAAGTCAAGCTTATTATTTATCACTATCGTGCTGCGGATAAGCTCGTTGATAGGGGCTTCCGGATCTAATATTGTAAACTCTTATTATGGGATGAGGTCCGTGCTCGAGCCGAATTTTTCTCGCAACTTGGCTGTCTTTAAGAGTCTCTTTGTCGCCATGGCGCTCTCGCGCAAAGATTTGCGCTTTGCTGGTGTTAGGGTATCCTATTCTGTAAATCTTACCGAGTATTTTTATGGTACTAACGGCCGGTGTAACCCGTTATAGCGGGATGCACGTCCGGACCAAAAAAAAAGGTGTTTTTTGTGAACCTTCTTCTTGCATTGCTCGATCTGTACCTCCGTAGCTTCGATGCCAGCTTGCTGCATCGAAGCGATGGTGTTATATGTAGTACAGAGGGCGGTGTAATGTTGTCGGATCTCGGCCGCGTTCTGAATCTGGGCGGTTTCGACCGAGGATCCGAGGGTTCGAACGGCATCGTATGCTTCATACATCTGACGATGTAGATTCACGAGCCACTCAGGGGGGTCGGCGATTATGGCTTCATCTAACATCTGGATGTGGCCTCTATCGCGCATAACCACATCATAGTCCTGTGGGCGATACAGGACTAAGCGGTTGTGCTCGTCGGGCTGTGGGGTGGTCCGGTCGTTGTTGGAGCCTGCCGTGATGGTGGGACTCGACATACTGTGGCGAGGACTAGGGCGTACAGGGAAGCGTCCTCGTGTTCTGCTCGGCTGCTTTGCTTCGAGCACTCTTCTAAGTAGTTCCAGACCATCCTTCTCGGGGAGCCGAAGGGTCGGCGATACTTCGGGAGAAGAGGGTCGGTCAGGTAGTTGTTCTTCGTCACGCTTAGGTGACGGAGGCTGTGAAGGAAGTGAGTGAACAGGTGATCGTTTGGGTGAATCGGGGATTTCTGGAGCAAGAAATCTCCAGGGGTGAGAAGATGCTTGTTGAGTAGCTTCAACAGGAGCAGGTGCTGGTGCAGCAGGTGACGAAGCACACTGATTAGAAGGTTGAGCTGCAGTTGCTGCTTCTTCGTCGTCGTCGTCAGGGACGGGAGCACTAGCTAAGGGTGCAAAAGGGTTGCTAGTAGGTAAAGGATCTAATTTAGTCTCTTTCACAGGGGGTTCCTGGCCAGCGGCAGGGGTAGTAGTGGTTCTGGCCGAACTTTCGGACTGATTCTGGTTAAGCGTTTTTGAGCTGGCTAAGTTAGGCTGTGAGGGCATAGGGGTTTTTGAAATAAGGTTAGGTGCAGGGTTGGACTAAGCAACATTCGGGAGATCCACAAGCACTGCAGGAGTTCCGGAGTTCCTTAAGAGGGATAGAATATTATCTGTAACAAGGGCTCAATATAGGGGCTTGGAGTTTAGGGCTCAATTTCATATAATAATATTCTAAGGGTCTCAAGGTCCTTGCTTCTCTCCTCCTCTCCAGGAGGGTTGAGAGCCGGCCTATTTATGCCCAATTCTAAAAGATACATTCGTAAGGTATCAGTCCGGAATAGGCGCTGTTGGCGCCGTCGGTTCCATCTTGCAGGAGAGTCCAACTCATGATAACCACTCATTCTTGAATAGAACCTCCTTCTGTATCAGGACCTGACATACTGTACTATTTGTTGGTTGAATATTGGATCAACCACCTCTTGGCACGCGTGGCCGTATGACATGGTGCTACGGCTTTGACGTTAGGGCGAATGGCAGCTGAGAAGATGCGTTTGTGGGAGTAAATGCTGAGAGTGAGAAAGGAAAGGAGAATGCGAGATACTTGATGGGGGAGCCCTAGCTGGATTTGAGGTCGAATAGTATACTTATCTCAGATATATTAGGTCCTTAAGTCACCGAAATTTTCGAATCATGACGCAGAAAGCCAAGGCTGTCTGTCTTAAGTATCACAGCAGTAGTAAGAATGCCCGGAAGGTATATCCACGTACGAGATCTAGGGATATATATGAGCTTTTCAGAAGTAAAATCTAGTATTTCACATATCTACTTACATACCCAGTGATTCTCAGCACCTAGCCTTCTCAAATCCAAGGATTAGAGTCCCTATACATATCCAAAATAGGCAATCTATTGACTAATTTCTAGCCAAGTAACCAATGATATATAATTCTATTTCTGTCCCTTGACAAGTACACTCGAAGACCCATTCACTCCTCCACTGTTTATTTCCCATGTGTGGTACTCTGTTAACAGAAGCTCGTCCGGCTGTGCGACGCGAGACGCAAGTACACATGATCGTAAGTAGCCCGAGATTATTTTGATAATCAAGGCTATTATGAACATTGTAAATGTTGCAACAACGCTGAGCATGGGAAATCCGTACATCGTCATGCTATTGCTGACCCCCTTGGTAGGAACAAAAAGCCCGCCGTAAAAAGAACCGAACAGAAAGCAAGAGCCACAAATTATCCCCCAACCAACTATAAACAACAACATATGAATCAACCATCGATATTTTAACTTCATCTCTACTAAAGAGGATAGGAGTATGGTAACTTGGACAGTTGCCCCTTGGACGAAGATGAACGGTAGGACTAAGTTTTGAGCTTGAGACACCGTATCATTGAGTTCATATTGTCCAGTTCTCGTATTATACGAGTATCCGGGTTGCAAGAGAAAATAAGTCATGAGAACGGTATACGCATTGCATATAGTGACCACCCAGAACATCCAGATGCTACCACGGTAGTACTCATCTAGGAATTCTGGACGAAGAATCCATCCCTTTGAGTAGATTTCATATCTCGAAACGCTACCCGTTTGGCTTGTCCTAGGGATTGCTGGTAAGGGTTCCTCTTGAAGTTCTTGGAGATCATCAATCGTAGCATTGTGTAAGGGCGAGTTTTCAAGCAACGCAGGGTACGAAGCTTTCCCCGCTAAAGGGAGCTATTATCAGTTCTTGTTGAGTAGAAGATATAATATGAAGAAACTAACCACTGAATATTGACCTCAAAAAATGCTCGACCAGGTTCGTCTGCGTGTACGAGAACATGTTGTATTAGCATGACTCCCAAATCTGAAGGCAACAGTTAAGAAATTTTACAAAGGAGCCCGTAAATCTGGAGAGTACACACACACACACAAAACAAAAAAAAAGAAAAGAAAACACATCATAATATCGTACGTACCAATGGCAGGGCTAGAAGTAAGACAGGGAGAAATTGACCGAATGTCCATGTATTGTCAGCACTACTGGATTTATTCAATAAATCAAGCAGGTTGCTGATTTTCAATGTTCCCCATGCCAATGAAACAATCAGCCAATAGATCTTATGCTATTGTCAGCGCACTCTTCATCGACACTGGGGAGGAAGAAGTTACATCAGAAGCCATTGACGTATATAAATCTACCCAAACACAAACGGTCAAATGGGCAGCAACAACCATGTTGGATGCAACTCGATCTTCCAAGTTTGAGGTTCCCAGAGCTCTCTGGAAGAAAGCAGCACTCAAAAGGACTTTTTCCACCATGGCCCGCGAGATAGATTCAATCTCAAAGCATAGAAACTTTCGGTGGAGCTTGAGAAGCTTAGTGGTGAACCCAAATACTAGCAAAATGATAGACACGATCATTGAATTTCTTGCTTTGTCTGCGCCTGGCTTAAATTCGGTATTGAAGTAGCAGGTGGCGTTGGCAGAGGGAGCCGCGTCGAACTGCGATTCTTCATCACCCCAGGAATAGGGTTGTTCGTATATCAAATTATCCCAATAGAAATGGCCAGTTGGTATGGTGGCAACCACAAGGACAACCAGCAGTACGAGCATAGATATCAATCGCCAGACTCTCTCGGCAGGGTGGTTAATCAGGTAATTTCGCAAGAAAACCAAAACCGACAGATGCGTGGCACAGGAAAACCAGGCTAAGTAGACGATCATTTTCCAATGTAAGGCAGAGAGTCCCAAGCGGCAAAGATAACCGCTGACAATTATCGCTAGTCCCGTAAAGACTTGGGTGTCGGCCATGCTTAAAACACACTTTGTATTTGGTTAAGGGTCAATGCTGATTGATAAACACACTCTGAGACGAAGGCCATACCTTATTGAAGGCTTTTTGCAAAGCTTCCGAAACATGTCTCCTTCTCTTTTCTGGCGCTTTAATTAGAAGTACTCTCCGTATGACTTGGAGGATAAGCTGATCGAAAGGGTTCGCGCGATAGGGTCTCTCAGACTGGCCGTCCCTATCTCTATGTGGATCCAAAGACGGATTGAATGTAACAATGTAATAGAGGCAGACGATTAGAAGTAGAGCATAAGCTGTTGCAATGAAACCGATGAGAACCTGTGTCGCATTAGCTTATACAGTAGCCTTTCCAGCATTTCATGAGCTAAGTTACCCCTAATCCGGAGATATCGGGCACAGGCGACACGTTCCAGTACTCGGAAGGCAAGACTTCTCGACAGTCGGAGCTCGCCATTCTCGAAAGGGTGTTTTGTCGTCAAAGATTTTTTTCACCAAGAAAAATTAAAGTGGGAAGTAAGCCGCCAAATGTGGGACCACCACGGCAAGATATAAGAAGACATTTCATTCCTTTTAAAGGGACTCGGTATTTTGTGCTGGTAGTTTCAGAGCCCGGTCCGTCTTGGAGGTGTGCAACACACCTTGTCATCCTGAAGTGATACAATGGCGAGAAGAAGCAAAGGCTGCAGCCATAAGCGCCATAAATGAGTTGTAGGAGTGCACCAAGTAAATCAGTACGTATGAGACAGACAGTAGAGTCCAGTTGATGATACGCTACACGGTTTGGCCCCTCATCCAGCTCCGGCCCCCAAAACGCCACATTCATATCTTTTCCCAAAACACTCATAAGCAGAGACCATTTGCTAATGCCAGGAAATGCTTCAATTTGGTACTTTAATAGGGTTTCATTCATACGAATATGAGTCCAGTCGTGAATTATTTGGTATGTAAAACTCGGGGCAGAGATTGAGAATGTGGAATGGTAAGTCTCGGTTTGAATTTACAAACCGACACTAAAGAAGCATCACGATTAGCTAAGCTGACATCCTCCAGCTGAAGAATAGGTAAAGAAACCATGGATCGCACGAAAAAGATGAGCAAGAAGATACGTTTCCCTCTCTTTCAAACTCATTCTAGTTGTGTCACGGCCCAAATTACGACCACCCCCGGAACAACTAAGGTTCCGAGTCACGTGACTCGACCTGCGAATCTGAGATTCGTATTGCAGGTCGACAGATTCAAGATGGACCTGTAAACCTGAGAATTGCTGTACAGGTCCAGCTATTTAAGTAATATTTATAAGGAGAAAAAATAAGTATATAAGAATGGATTTTTTATTATATCTAATCATTTATTTTCCAGTTATTAATTTAAATATTTAAGCCTTTCTAATATTTAAATTGCATTTAAATATAAAATACTTTTAAAATCTCTTTTATAATTAAAAATATTAATCTTAAACTATTATTATTTTTTAAATTAAAACCTTTAAAATATATATCTAACCTATAAAATTAGATTGATAAAAGTAATAGGCGGGATTATAACATTTTAATAGCTTATTTAATTAATACCTAGCGTTAATATAAAAAAAAAGAACTCATTTACGAATAATTTTTAAAAACCTTTAAAATATATTATTAAAAAAAATAATGAAATAAACGAACGTTTTAATAACTTTAAAATCAAACCTAACAACCGCGTTAATAACCTTGATATAAAATTTATTAATAACCAAATTATAAGTTGCTATAATTAAAGCATTTAAATCTTTAAAACCATTTTTAAAAACTTAAAGATTAATATAGGAAATAATAATTATAGTATTTATTAAAATAACAATAAAAGTTTTAACGTTTAAACCTATAAAGGTTTTAAAAAAAAGAACTAGCAAATTAAAATAAATAACACCGTTTGTAAAATAAGAATCATTATCATTTAAAAAAGAATCAAAAAAAAAAAAGAATTGAACCTGTATAACCTTTTAAAAACCTATCAAACCTATAAGATATTAAAAATATAACATTTCTTTAAACAAAAAGCTTTAAATCTATTACCTTTAACAGATATAATAAAAAAAAAGATTTAAATACATTTCTTATTTAAATACGTATCCATTTTAAGTTCTATAAAGGTTTAATTAAAGATAAGTAACAAAAAATCTTAATAGCTTTATAGCTATTTATAAAACCAGCCTTTAAATGGTTTAAACCTATTTTTAAAGATCGATTTAAAAAAAAACTAATAAACGTACTAAATATTATTAAATATATTTTCAAAAATTTCAACCATTTTAAAAAAAAGATTTAACTTATGTTTAATAATTTTATTTGCAAATAAAAAGCCGAAACCAAGCTATATTACTTTTAATAAAACAAGTTAGCCTTTAATTACGCCATTAAATTTAAGAAATTAACCATTAAATTAAATCTATCCGTTAAAAATCTCTTTTATCTCTTTTATAAAAAATAAAAAAAGTATATAAAAAATAAACTTTATAATAAGAAAATTTATAAAAATTAAAACTTTAAGCAATTTAATACTTTAATAAAAAAAACCATTACCATTAATGTTACGATCTTGCCTATTACTTTTGTTAGTTTGATTTTATAGGTTGGATACGTATTTTAAAAGGCTTGGTTTAAAGGGTAAAAATAGTTTAAGGTTAACAAATCTAATTGTAAAAGAGATTTTAAAAGTACTTTATATTTAAATGTAGTTTGTATGCTAGAAAGGCTTAAATACTTAAATTAATAGCTGGAAAATAAATGGCTAGATATAATAGGAAATTCATCTTTATATATTCATCTTTCTTTTTTATAAAATATATTAAATCTTTAAATCGCTTTTCTTATTTAAGCGCTTTAATAATTCATTCGATTCGCTTAAATCGCTTTTTTTATTCGATGATCTAGGCGATTTAATCACGTGACCATCGGTCCTTAAGTTTTTTCAAGGCGGTTGTAATTTGGGTTGTGACAATTAATAATAAAAACTTTAAAAAATATCTTCAAAAAAAAGAAAAGACCTTCTGAAATAAAAGGCCTTAATTTAACAAAAACAATAACCTTAAAAACGAATAATAATAAAACGAATAATATAAAAATATAAACACATATTTAAATCTCATTAAATTAAATAACATTTAAAAGTAATAGCAAAAGCAACCAATTAACAAGTTAAAAATTAAATGTTTTAATTATAATAAAATGAAACATTTTAAAAGCAAATGTCGAAATTTTTAAAAATAATAACCTTAATAAAAGGAAATATCGCAGCTTAAAAAAAGACAAGCGTTTTAAGTTAAAATCAAGGAAAAAAAGGAGATTAATAGCATTTTCACGGTAGCCACCAACTTTGTCACGACCCAAAATGCGACCCCTCGGATAAACTGGTAAACCGAAGGTCACGTGACATAAGGAATAAACAAAAGGTCAACGGAGAAGCGACTCAACTGAATCGCTCAGTTGGAGACCTTGAGAAGCGACTCGTAACATTTCATAGGAAAGGAGAATGAGTATATAAGGATGGATTTCTTACTGTATCTAGTCATTCATTCTCCAGCTATCAATCTAAGTATTCAAGCCTTTCTAGTATTCAGACTGCACTTGAATATAGAGTACCCTTGAAACCTCTTTTACGATCAGAAACGTCAATCCTAGACTATTGTTACCCTTCAAACCAAGACCCCTAGAGTACGTATCCGACCTATGAAGTCAGACTGACAGAAGTAATAGGCGGGATCGTAACAAACTTGATAAAAAACAACAAAAACCCTAAAACCAATAAATGCCTTATCTGCGAAAAAAAAATAATACACGCTTGCAAATATTATTTTAAACACCTCTAATCTTTAATGGCAATCATGAACGGTTATAAATATTATAAAAACAACCTAACAATATGCTTAAAACATAAAATCGAACACCATAATAATAACTCTTTAACAATAAAGGAAAAATTTAAAACCTACGAATATTATAAAAGGAAAAAAAAACCTTCTAATTTTAAATATCTTAAATATTAAAAAGTTAAGGAAGCTAAAGATATTTTAATTATAAGCCAACATTAACTTAATTTCGCTTAAAAAAAAAATAATAAAAGAATGATCATTAACAATTCCACTGAAGTAAATGTTAAAATAAAAATTGCAAAAAACATTAACAAGATAAGTATAATTATAAATATTAAAAATATTACACAAACAATTTTTACCAAATATATATAAGCGTTAAAATCGATGATTTATAGTTTTTAAAAAGCCCGAAGCCAAGCAGCAACATTTAAAAAAATAAATATATTTATAAAACGAAACCATAATAGTTAAAATTCTTTAAAGCCTGCTACCTTCATTTAAAATTAAAACGTAGCAAAATAGTAATATTTAAAAGATATATATATTATAGTTTAATATTATATAACTTGTATAACCTTTTAAATATAAAAGTAAATCTAAAAAAAGTATAAGATAAATTAAAAAGCCTTTATTATAATAATATAAAAAATATCTTTATATAAAAAGATATAAAAAAATAGATTATTTAAACCAAGGCTTAATATAAAAAGTTTTAAAAACTTCATATAAAAAGCAACCCCAATAACTAAAAATACTAGCTAAATTATTACTTAACCAAGTATAAAGAAATAAAGTTTTCTCCAATCGCTAATTATAAAAAATATAATATATATTTAATATTTTATAAAAAAATTAAACTTTTTTACAAACAGTTATATAAAAAAAAAAGCAAAAGATTCTTATAAAATTATAAAATTAATGTGCGAAATTCATTATAAAAAGAAGGCCTTTTAATAAGTTTTATATTAAACCTTATTAGAAAGATTGTTGCAAGGATTATTATTTAATCCACGCCTTTTTAAAGGCAAAGAAATAAAGAAATAGTAACCGAAAAAAAACGTTTAAAACGTTAAAAAAAGCCCACTAAAATATGGTTAGTTTAGATTTTAATTATAAAGAAGCATTTACCGGATTTTAACAATAAAACAAAAACAGGACCAAATATTAAAAGCTTTATTTAAAAAATGAAAAAGGTTTTTAAAAGTAAGGCATTAAAAGACCAATGAAGTTAAAACTTTATATAAAATCCAAATAAAATTAAATAACATCTTAATAATATTCGTTCGATATAAAAACAAAATATATAAAATAATGATTGATTTAAAAGCTTAATGAAGTTATATTTTAATATAAATAATATAACGAGATAAAATAAAATAAGTTTATAAAAAAAACTTATACAAATTGATAACGGTAAATAAAAGCAAGTTTATTTATTAAAATGGCAGGATATTAAAAGAAACCATACCTTTTTTAATGGAAATTTAAAACCGCTTTAAAACGATCATTTTTAATATTGTAAATATTAATAATTACGACATGATATTAAAAGTTAATTGGCTTAAGTTAAGCCATTTAAACATATATTAGAAAATAAGTTATTTTTAATGGGATTAAATAAAATAGTTAACTTTTAAAGCTTTTAAGAAAAAAGATATAAATAATTTAAAAAAATAAAATGAAAAATATACCGCTTATATATTTAAAAAACCAAAGATTAATAATTTATTATATAAAGTATTACGTGAATATTTACAATTCCATAAAATGTTTAAAGATTAAATATAGGAAAAATTGTTAAAATATAATTAATAAGATTATTAAATAAATTTTAAGGAAAGATAATTTTTAAAATTATTTTTAATATATTTTATAAACGAAAGAAAATTAAAAATATTATAGAAAAGAATTTAAAAAGATTTTAAAAAGGGATACATTTAAAAATTAAAATTAATATTTAGATATTTTGTAGTAATGGTATTTAAAGTTAATAAAAACAAAAAGTAGAAAATTAATGAAAATGGCAACAAAATATAGCGCAAAATTATTAATTACCACCACTTAAATAATATTATTAAAAAAAATGGCCACGCTTTATTATTAATAAAGTTTATAAAAGGTTAAATTAACAAAGTTAAAATCTTTACGACGTTAAACTTTAAAAACGGTTATTATATAATTTAAATAATTTAAAAATATAAGTAATATATAACGTTTAGAATAATATATAAATATTATAAATATAAAATAATGTTTTTTAGATTTATTAACACTTTAATATCATTTTAATATATGATTATAATAGTTTTTAAAAAGTACTTAAATATCTTTATATTCATTTATTTTAATAACATATTCATATACTTTATGTTACGATCTTTGCTGGTATAGGGGTCGTTAAGGGGTCTTGGTTTGAAAGTAATAGTAGCGTTAAGTTTAAAGGGTCTAGGTCGTAAAGATTTCTCCTTTATATTTAAAGATATAACTATAAGTTTAAATTGGTAGCTGCGGAATTAATATAACAAAGGAAATGGCCTTTTTTATATATCTCGTAACTTTCGTAAGGCGTCCTTGGCTTCGGAGGTAGCGAGGGTAGCGGCTACTTATGCTTTAAGGGTAGCGGTTACCTGCGCTCCTTAGGTAGCGAGGGTAGCGAGGGGTGTTACGTGACCTTGGTTATTAAATGGACTGGGTAAACCTTTTATCCGGCTGGCTCTTTTTAACTATATCGGCCACGTTTTATATCGGGTCCTTTTTCTGGCTTATAAGCCACCAGATCGTAACATTTTAAAAATAAAAAAGATTATAAAAAACATATTGCTTTAATATTGGAAACATTTTAAAAAGCTAATTTATTAATCCATTTTATTAAAAATAAATGACATGTTAAAAAGTTAAATTATTTAAACTTTATCATTATTTTTAAAAAAATATATATTTAAAAAAGTAAAATAATAACAATTAAAGATTGGTTAAAATTAAAAAGCGTTATAAAAGTATAAGCATTTCATGGCTTTATAAATTACATTTAAAGATTAGTTGTAAATTTTAAAAATATCGTTAAACCGTTAACGGAATTAACTCGTTAAATTTAATAAAAAGATAATATTTAAAAATTTAATAATAAAGTTAAAGTAACTTTTTAACATTTAAAAAATATAATTATAAAAAACCTAATTTAAAAGCTTTTAAATTATATAAAGACTAAATAATTTAAAATAAACGCTTTAAATTTTATAATCGAAGCAATTTTAAAATAATAAAAATTAAATGAAAAATGATACCTTATTATATATTATTTAAAAACATTATATGATGTAAAATTTAAATATAAAATCTATAATAAAAAGTTATTAACAATTATTTAAACATTTGAAAAATGAAAACCATGGCTTAATAAAATTAAAAACCCCATTAATATTTATTTAAACTATAAAAACTTTATATAATTTATAATCATTTAAAAATTTAACTAAAGATATAAAAAATAAATGATATTTTTATTTTAATTTAATTTTAAAATCTATCATATTAAAAAAAAGAAAAATATCCAAACCAATCTTTTTAATAAAAAAGAAAATTATAAAATCAAAATTGAAAAACGAAACATTTAAATGTTAAAATAGCAATCAAATAAAGTAGTTATTTTAATATAACGTATATAATAAACGAGTAACCTAAACAAGCAAATGACCCACTTTATTATTTTAATATTATTATCATTTTTAAATATTAATTTTTTTATAATAAAATATGGAAAAGATAAGTAATAAGAGTTAAATAATTTTAGCCTTTTAAGTTATAGATTTTAATTTTTATTTTAATATCTAGGCCGTAGCTAAGATTTATTTTATGGATTATAAGATGTTAGGTTGCTGAAAAGGTGGCCGGCTTTCACGGTAAGATATTATGCTTTATTTTTATAAACTTATAGATTTAAAGGAATCTATAATAGTTTAGTATATATTTGACTTAGATTTGCGTAGATTTCTTCCTAGATTGGTTGGTATGAAAGATATGGTTAATCAACTGTTGCAAAAGCGTAACGCGTTTTTTATTGGCAAGCGTTAAGTTTCGAACTTTATAAAATAATAATCAATCCTTTGGATGCGTTTTAATTAAAGATATAATTATTAAAAGGCTTAATGCAAAGATCTGGACATAATAAATGTGTGATTTTTGCTTGTAAGGAATATAATTGTTAAATATGGTATCGAAAAGTTTAACATTTACAATTTTAATAAGATTGGCTTTTTTATGGAAGTTATTTTTATAACTATGGTGGTTATAAGCGCTGAAAAACGTGGCAAAGCTAAAGTATTGCAATAAGGGAATAGGGAATGGGTTATTATAATTTAAGGCGTTAATTTTTAAAGGTGGGCGATCCTACCGTTTATTATTGTTATAGGCCAATATTACCTTTTATCTTAGTATAAAAATAGCCCATTATTAAAAGATTAATGCATTATTATAAGCAATAATGGTTAAATAATAAATAAACATGGTTTGGAATGGATTTGGCATTTTGATTAATATATTAAAGGCCGTATAACGGGCGTATATCGCTTTTTTATCTTAGATGGTTATAAAAGCCATTATTTAATTAATTTTAAGTAACATTGTAAAAAAAATAAGATTATAACTCTTTATATGCCTTTTTATTTATTTCATTTATTCTAGTTTTTTAATATCGATTGTTTTTTCATATTAAAGCAAGCGTATAAACGTTAAATTAAAGATATGATATAAAAATATATTACCTATATTACTAAGGTTGATTTCTTCCCAACCTTTTATACCGTTTTTTAGTAATTTATAATAGAAGAAATTATATAAAAAAGGTTTAAAGAAGCTGGCATTACTCCTTTTAATTTTAAAAGTGTAATATTTAAACTGGATATTAAATTATATACATTAATATCATTTAAATTAATTTTTAACCTACCTACCTTTTAGATTTTTAAAACATTAAACAATTTAATTAAGGTGACTTTGCAAATAGATTATATTAAAAATCGAATTGCCTGTTATTAAAATAGCTGACTAATAACCATTTATTAATTAATTAACCAGCTTGTAAAAAGGATGTAAGGAATTATATATCAGGTTGCTTTATTTTAAGCAGAAGTGTAAGACCTTTAAAAGGCTAATTAAACCTTTAACAAGCAACGTAAAGTTAAAAGAAGACGCATACGTTAAAGAGGATCATTTACTTTATAAGAAAAACAAGATCTTTTAGCGTAAAAAGATATGAAAAAGTAAAGACATAAAGAAAAAAACGAAAATTGCATCGTGTATTACGAGCTTTGTTGGTATAGGGGTCGTTAAGGGGTTTCGGTTTGAAAGTAATAATAGTATCAAGTTCAAAGGGTTTAGGTCGTAAAGATTTCTTCTTTATATTCAAGATATGATTATAAGTTTAAGTTAATAGCTATAGAATCAATATAACAAAGGAAATGACCCTTTTTATATATCTTGTAACTTTTGTAAAACGCCCTTGGCTTTGGAGGTAGCAAGGGTAGCGGCTACCTATGCCTTAAAGGTAGCGGCTACTTGCGCTCCTTAGGTAGCAAGGGTAGCAAGGGATGTCACGTGACCTTGGTTATTAAATTAACCGGGTAAACTTTTTATCCGGCTGGCTTTTCTTGATTGTGTTGGCCACGTCTTATATTAGGTCCTTTTTTTGGCCTATAAGCCATTAGATTGTAACATTATCCTCCCTTTTTAGGATCTTTATCCCAAAGATAAGTAGGTGAGTGGCCCTGCTTGCATAAGTATGGCCAATTTCCCATCCTTCTCTTCTTTCTTTCCCGGTTTGCCATGTTTAACATCATTAGTTTTAAGAAATAAGCCGCCAATTTTATTAAATCGAACGAAAATAAAAGAAAACGCAATTATTATTTTAAATAATTTACCTTTATTGCTTATATTAATTAATTTAGTATTATTGCAAACATGATGCCTTGCATTTGTTATATGGAGAAGAATTTTAAATGTATTATTGCACCTGATTGTTTAAAGCGGTGTAGTTAGTGTGTCTTGTTAAAAAAGACCTGTACAGGTTTCACGGTTAATGTTAATTCTTTTAAAAAACTTGATTTTATAAATTAAAAATTGTTTAAAAAAGAGCGAGATGTCGAAAATGCGTTGTTTGCCTTACAAGTAAAAATAAACAAGTTAATTGTAAAGATTTTACAAGTTTGTCATTAATGTAAGAATTTACAGTCATAAGGTTTTAAAATGTTATCGTAAGGTTTATCCGACCTAGATGCTCTAGATAAGTTAAAGAGAAAAAAGGAAAAAAAGCATTGTGTTACTAAAGCTGTGGAGATTAGTTAATTGGTTAAAAAGGAGATTAAACATTTTTAAGCTGGCGCGTTGCCTTTTAAGTTTTCTTAGGACGTCCCTTTTATCTTTTTTAAAACGGTTGACTTGGCCGGTTTGAATTTCTCCGGTAAAAATTTTTCTATTTTTTTACGCAATTTGTTAAATGTTTCCTAGGTTTTTAGGTGTTATTTATTAATGGGTAATCTTTTCATTTAATTAGATAATGTAATTGCTAATTGATCATTTTGATATTTAGGATTTTTTTAACTTTATACTTTATTAATTGTTTTTTGAATTTTACTTTATTATTAATTTTTACATTTCATGGTGCTAGTTCAAATAAGGAAATATAAAAGATTAGATATATTTATATACCTTTTAATAATGTTAGTTGGTAATTTATGTCTAAAATAACCTTTTTAATTTTAAATGGTTTAAGTTTTTTAAAATCTAGTTTTTTGTTTGGTTACTTTGTTTATATTTGTAAAGTTTTTAATGTTAAATGTTATTTTTAATAAAGTAAATACACCTTGTTTTCTTTTATAAGAATTGGTTCTTTAATTTTTTTTTAGTTGTAATATTTTATTATTTGGTTTTATAAGAATTGTAGGTCTTTTTGGAGTGACTTTTGAAAATGTTATATCTTTTTTGCTTTAATTTTTACTTTTGGTACTATGCCTGATAATTGTGGTGCTTGTGATAATAATATTTCATTCATAGGTTTGTCATTGTTTAGTTTATAAATGGCTTCGTGAGATGTGATATTCATGTTTTTATTATTTAAATTATTATACGTTGATTGGGTTAACGGTAGCCATTTTACCTAGTCATCTTATTTATAATTGATATAGATTTGTAAATATTGCTTAATGAATTAATTTAGCTTTTTTATTTAATCATTTGTTTAGGGATGCGTTGTTATTAATATCTTTTATTTGATTTTAAGCCTTTTTATTAGCGTTATTTAAAATTTGGATGTAAAAAGCTTGTCCCTATTAGAAATGATTTTTTATAACAGATCATGTTCTGTTATATAATATTGTAAATATAAAAATGCTAGGTTTTTTACCATATATATTTCTTTAAATAGGAGGAAGATTTTATATTTGAAAAGTTTATTTACTATTATCCATATGTTATTATATTTAATCTTGTTAATAGGGTTTATTAATATGGGTAATTTTATAATGAAGTTTTAAGTTATAATATCTTATGTTTATTTTAAAATCTTTATAGGTTTAAGTTTCTTATAAGGTTTATACTTAGTTACTTTTGCTTTATTATATAGGTTACATTCTTTGATTATTTCTTTGATTATAACTTTTAGTTAGAGGAAGTTATGATTCCTTTGAATTTTTTAGATAGTTTTAAAGATTCCTAGGTGTTTAGATAAGGGATTTTTATATGCTTCTTTCACAAATGTTTTTTACATTAATTATGGCACATATTTTTTCCCATTATAGGCGTATATTCCTTTCTTTTTTAGGAAGTTTGCCTTTTTTTTATCAATTAAAGCGTTTTAAATTTCTTAATTCTATCATTCATTGATGATAATCCGCCTAATCTAATATATTCTTTGTTATTCTTTAAAAAACATGATTATTAATTCTTTTTTAACTTTTTTTAGGTTTTATTTTTGCCGGTTAAAAACGTTTACTTGCACATTTTCTTTTCTTTTAATATGATGAATTTTGAAATTAAATCTATTTAAGAACTTTTTTTAACGCCATTAACATGGAAATAGTTCTTAACTTGTTGTAAAAGTTTGTAAATTGTTATGATTAAAGAAGATAATAATAGGATTTAAGGTGTTGCTAATATATGATTTTCATTATTTAAATCTTTAAATGATAACAAGCAATTCTTTATCATATATTAGGTAGTATAGTTTAGGTTTTTGAAAGGCCTTTAAATAGTAAGCTATTAGATGTTATCATTTGTTTTTATATTATTTTAAAGTTCTTTTATAAACGTAATTAAATGTATTTATATATATTTGTTTTTTTATATTAGGTTTTAAAAATTGACAAACTGGTTCTATGATCATTGTTTTTTTCAAAAGTTGTAAAGATTTTTTAGTTTTTGTTATTTAAACGAAAGGTTATCACTTCTTTTACATGATGTTTATTATAATTTTAACAATGCCCGCAAAGTTTTTAATCAATCTTTAGAAGAAGTTGTAAAATCTATAAAATTATTGGACGTCTTTTACATTCTAGGATAAAAGATTATTATTAATGAATCTCCATTCTTATATTTGTTTTAACTTTCTTTCCTATATTCAGATTTTACTAGGAGTGATTATAAATCCGAGGAAGTCAATTTTTTACGTTCTCTATTAACACTTTTTAAGTTCGAGGATAATTTTATACTTTTTGAACTTTCATAGAATTAATTGTTTATGCTTAAGATGTTCTTCGTAAGAGTTGGAATATATAAGGATGTTATCAATGAACATAAAGATAAAGATGTTAACATATTTTTGTAAAATTGTTATCATCATATACTGGAAGGTAGTTAGGACATTGGTAAGTTTTTAAGGCATCACCAGGTATTTGTAATGCCTGTTATATGTTCGAAATGCTATCTTCCATTCCTCTCTTTTTACCATTTGGATACCGTAGTATCTATTTACAATGTCAAATACTATATACCAGCATGCTTCACTGGCTTATTTTTTCATATATTCGAGCAAGGTTAACGCGTAACCGTTTTTTACAATGATTTCGTTTAACAGTTAATAATTGTTAACTGTCCGGAATGCTGGTTTATCATCGTTGTTAAGTTTCTAGATGCCATCTGCATTTTTCTTTGGTACCATTAATATGGGGTACCCTACTGGTGATTTAGATTCTTGTATAAATCTTCGAGCCAGGTTTTTCTTGATCCATTTATTTAGCGCTCGCTATGCTTGCTAATTTAACCTATATATTGGCTTAAAATGGGGTTGATACCCCTTTTTTAATGGAATTTTATGATTATATACCATATGATCAAGTAATCTTATGGCCGTTAATTTTTCCTTTTAAAAAATTGCCAAAAATTCTTTTTTAAATTTTTTAAATACTTTGCTCATCCTATCGAGTTTTAAGCTTAAAATTTTTTCAATGATTTCGTTTTCGTTAGCGAATGTTACCATGGCTTGTGCTATTTTTTTATAGCTTATAAAGGTCTTAGGTATTGGGTTTGACTTTCTTTTTTAGATTTATGCTAATCTTTATTTTATTGCGTTGGTGGTTTAATTAATTTAGGGGTTGCTAGCTTTAAGTCAAGGTAATCCAAAGATAATTTGGTTTTTAATTTTTATAATGTTAAATGAAAGGTTCTTAGAATGGTTATTGATTTATATATTAAGATTTGTAATTTTTTTTCGTATAAATCCATTATTATAGTTAGATAATCTTCCTTTAGTTGTTTGCATGGAATAGATTTTTTTTTTGTTGCGATATGGAATGTTATATTAATTAATTAGTTGGGGATGGATGTAATTAATCTTGGATCTTAAATCAATTATTGCTTGTATTTTCTATTTGTTTTATTCCATGATTACTCGGATATTCCTTCCTTTGATAAATATTTGCAAGACTTGTTAAGGTTTTAAATTAACTTGTTACTTATTAATAGGCCGCCTTTTTTGTTTTTTATAAATGGGAGGTTATTTAATTTTTACTTTCATTCTTTAAAAAGCTTTTTATAAAATTGATTAAATATATCTTCCAATTCTTAAATGATTTGGTGGAGCTTTTTAATTTGTTATTTATATTCCTTGATAATGTTTTAAAAAAAATGAATTTATTGTTATATAAGGGTGTTTTAACTTTTCTTTATGGTTTTAATCTTATTGCCTATAATTTCAAGTTTAAAGCTGTCGATCTTATAATATTTTTTAAAGGTTTGGAACTTTAATGTTTTAAGTTTTATGTAGATTTTATACCTAACGTTAGTGCAATTTAATCATTTAACTTATCTTTAAATGTAATCTTTGGATCTTTTGGGGTGTGATTTGATAATGTTAATTTCTTGTTTTAGCTTTACTTGTATCTTTTTTATATCCTTTTGCTAGTAGATTATATTTAGGTGGTTAATTTTATATGGTTAGAAAGAGTTTTTAATTTTATTAGGTATATGGCGTAAGTAAGTGTTAATATAATAAAAGATCTATGAAATCTTTATATGCTTAGAGTGGTAGGGGCTTTTGATTGGCTTGCTTCATTTGTGCATTTTTTATTTGGTTTGGCTTTTTTCTTTTAAAAATTCTTTTTTTTTTAAAAGCTCGTTCTATTGATCCATTCGTTTTAAAATGCCGGGGATGAGGATTTATCCTTCCTTATCTAGGTCGGTTTTACGCTTGGCAAACTTTAACATAAGCAATGGTTTGGTAAAAGGTAGGTTTTTTAGCTCAAACTTGCTTTTTTAATTTTAAGATGTCTTGTCATATATAGAAGGTTCCCAACCTTGGTGGTCCAAAAGCCATTAGCCGTATATAGCCTTTTCCTGAATTTACTATCGGATGGGCTTTCGAGGTATTAATGTTACTACGGCATTAAAGGCAATGAGCTGGTTGAGGTTAAATTGTTTTATTAGCTTAACGATCTCGTTCTTTTTTTCCTTTTATTGGGGCTTTTTCTTGCTGGTTTATATCATATTAACCTTTAGGGCTGGCCCTGTTTTAATTGCGAAATTTCTTTTTTTGCTTTTAGGGATTTTAACCTATTTTTTAAGGCTTTTATACTGGCTTTTATAGTGTCCTTTTTTCCTATAATTGTAGCACTCCACCTGGCTTATGTCCTTCTTGCCGGTGCGGATCTGGTTCACGTTTATGGGTTTGGCGTGTGTATTAGACGCGGTGCTTTGCTGGGGGTTCTTTTCTTTTTTTTTATAGAAAGGCATTTAGGGGTTTTTTTTTTTAAGCTCGTGCTGGAATTATTGGTTATTGATTTTAACAATAAGTTTATAGTAATCTTTAAAGGTTTTGAAGCGGTTTATCTTATAGACTTTGTTTTTAACTTTTTACTTTAGTCCGTTATAAAATAGAATAAACAATCCGTTCGTAAAGATATCAATCTAAGCGGCGTATTTTTTAAACTTAATGATGTAGCTAGATGTTAATTTGTTTTATTTAAGTTGTAACATTTTTTATTTAGCAATTTAAGCTTTATTAAGGTTGCTATATATTTTGCGGAGTTTTTTTATAAACCTGTTATAACTTAAAAACATATAGGAAGTTTTTTTTTTTATATTATTAAAGTTGTTATATTTTAAGTAGTTTTGCATAAAAGGTTTAAACCATTCAAGGGCTTTTTTAACGAGAAATCTTTTAATTATTAAAACTTTGTTATCCTTATTTAAAAGGGAGTTTTTATAGAACTTGAGATAAGCTTGGGATTGAGTAATGAATCCGTTGGAATTGACGGTTTTATCGTATTTCTTAAAGGCCTTAGGTTTATATCCCTTGATTAAAGCTTTTTTTAATTAATTTTTAAAGGCGTTGATTTCTTTTTATATATTATCTAAGACTTGTAATTCTTGAGTGTTAAAGGTAGTAGCCATGTTATTAATGCGTTGGAGTATTTTGTTAATTGGTGGAAGATCTTTAAAGGTTGCTAGTAAATTAACAAGTTTAAATATTAATTAGGTTATTTTTTCTTTTAAAGATTTTATTTTCTCGTATTTTCTATTAAACTTTTTTCTTGACATAGCTTAAAGGGTTTTGTTTGATGATTTGATAAATTACGTTAAAGATTGATATTATATTAAGTTGTGATGCTGTTTAATTAGTTTTTTTATTGGTTAGTTTATAAAAGTATTACTTATATTAATTGTTTAATTTGATTGAATTTGTTACTATTGATTAAGGAGCTATTAAAATGTTATAAGTCTTGCTAATATAAGGATTATTAAAGAGTTTCGGTTTGAAAATAATAATAACGTTAAGTTTAAAAGATTTAAATTGTAAAGATTTCTCTTTTATATTTAAGATATGACTATAAGTTTAAGTTAGTAGCTATAAAATTAATATAATAAAGGAAATGGCCCTTTTTATATATCCCATAACTTTCGTAAAGCACCTTTGGCTCCGAAGGTAGCAAGGGTAGCGGCTACCTATGCTTTAAGGGTAGCGGCTACCTACGCTTCCTAGGTAGCGAGGGTAGCGAGGGGTGTCACGTGACCTTGGTTACCAAATCAACCGGGTAAACTTTTTATCCAGCTGGCTTTTCCTGACCGTGTTGGTCACGTCCTGTGTCGGGTCCCTTTTCTGGCCTATAAGCCACCAGATCGTAACATCGTGGTCGGGGGCATTTAGACGAAGTAACAGCGCTGTGAACGATGCGGCAATGTTGGCTATAATGCGCGCACTTGTGAAATTGATGTAGATATCTTTCAAGAAGAGGATTTTAAATAGCTTTTTTCAATTGTAAGCGTTATGGTTAAATGATTTAAATCCAAATGGAAGTAATTAGGTTGACGTGGGTCATTCGCTTGTCTAGGTTACTCGCTTATCATATATGTTATATATAAATCAATAAAAACAACTAAATTAAAAATTTTCAAAAGGAATATAATTAGTAAAAAAGAGACCTATTTATAATATAGAAAAAATTTTAAAAAACATTAATATATAAAGGTAAAATTTATATATTAAAAAACATTTAAAGAAAATTTATTAAAAGATTTTATAAACATTTTTTATATAAATATTAAAGAATTTTTAAAATAATGTTAAAAATGTAAAAGATTTATAATTTTTTAAAATTTAAAGCAATAGTTATTAAAATAATTAAAAAATGCAACATATATAATTAAATTAAAAAAGTTAAATATAAGTTATATGGATTTTTTAATTTATTAAAATATTAAATAAACCCTTTAATATTATAATATGGGATTTTTTTATAAGATTATTAAAGTTAAAAAATCCAATTATGAAAATATATTATAACTTAATTTAAGTAATTATTAATAAACTTATTAAATATAAATATTTTATACCATATAGAAAAAATTACATTTTAAAATAGTTTATATACGCATATATTAAAAAAATCATTAATAAGCATAGAATCTTTAAATAAATAATATTAAATAAAAACCTTATTTTTATATTATATTATTAGCAAACATTTATAAAAAAAAATTAAAAGTAAGTAAAAGTTTTTTACCATAGTTTATTTGTAAATAAATGAATAAATAAAAAAACTTAATTAAACATTTAAATAATATTTAAAAAACTATGTTAATTATTAATAAAATAATTAAATAAAATTGCTACCCTTAGCTTAAAATGTTTATAATATAGCAGTTAATAAAAACATGAAAATATTATCACACATTACGTTATATAGATATGATACATACATTAAATAATAAAAACTAACCAATAAAAAGGCGTTAAAAATGTAAGCATTAGCTTTAAAAGTAAAAATATTTGTAATAAAAATCCAAACATTATAATCCACATTTTAAAAACAACTATAATTCATTTAAAATAAAATAATAAAATATTATAATAAGAGAAGGATTAAAAAACCAATTTTTAAAAGAGGAGATAAGGTTTATTTACTTTAAAATAAGTAAAATTTAATGTTTAAAATACCATAAATTTGCATGAAAAAACCTAGTAAAAAACTAAATTTTAAAAAATTAAAACCTTTTTTTATAAAAAAAGTCCTATTTAAAACCAATTACCAATTAATAATTTCATTAACAATAAAAATCCGTATTAAAGTCTTTTATATAACAATGTTAAAACCAACATTTAAAAACGTTAAACTTGCTAAAAACATTAAATTAAAAAAAGATTTAAAAAAATATAAAGTGAAAACCATATTAAACTTAAAATTAAATAAGGGATAAGTTAAATACTTCATTAAATAGAAAAGATACTTAAACGAAAATAATATATAAAAGCCTATCAAACACCTTTAAAATATAAAAAAGATGTTTAAAAAATTCCACCGTTAAAATTCAAATCGATTAAAATTGTTAAAAGATCCGCGTTTAAATCTAAACCAATTTAAAAGAAAAAAGTGTTACGATCTGGTGGCTTATAGGCCAGAAAAAGGACCCGACACAAGACGTGGCCAACACGGTCAGGAAAAGCCAGCCGGATAAAAAGTTTACCCGGTCGATTTGGTAACCAAGGTCACGTGACACCCCTTGCTACCCTCGCTACCCAGGGAGCGCAGGTAGCCGCTACCCTCAGGGCATAGGTAGCCGCTACCTTTGCTACCTCCAGAGCCAGGGGCGCCTTACGAAAGTTACGGGATATATAAGGAGGGCCATTTCCTTTGTTATATTGATTCCGTAGCTACCAACTTAAGCTTATAATCATATCTTGAATATAAGGGAGAAATCTTTACGACCTAGACCCTTTGAACCTGACGCTACTGTTACCTTCAAACCGAGACCCTTTAACGACCCTTGTACCAGCAAGGCTCGTAACAAAAAGGAAAGGCTATAAAAACATTAAAAAAACCGGCCTTTATTTAATAAACCTCTTTTTTTTCACGTTTAATATAATCTAATTTTTTAATGAAATTAAAACCACGCTTTATCATCCGTTTAAATTTTTCAACCTAAAATTTACACTGTTTTTAAAATTAAAATAGTTTCGCGTTTATTAACTTCGCTTTTTATTTAATTTTTTTAACCTCCTTTTTTAAATTATAAAATTATAAAGCCACTTTTAAAACCTCTTTTTTAATAATTTCATATATATTATAATATAAACGACCAAAACAAATACACTTGATATAACAATTAAAATTTTTGAAAATAATACAAACCATTTTATAATCTTTGCAATATAAATAAAGCATTTTAAAGCAACTTTTAAAAAATATTATTTAAATAAAAGCAGCACGGTTTTTAACAATTTTTCTAGTTTAATAAAAAGGTTAAAAGTTAAATTTAAAAACATTATATTTTAACATTTTAAATAAAATAAAAAGTTAGTTTTAAAAAAAAAAAAAAAAAAAAGAAAGAAACTAACCTAATTATCTTTAAAACAAAGATCTTAAAAAAGAAAAAATAATATCACAACTTAAATTATAACCACCTTTAAAACAATTAAGGTTTTAAATTATATAATTTAACTTACAAATTTAAAATTAATATTACAAATTAATAAATTTAAAATAAACCTATAAACCTAAGAATTATTATACAAGTCCAGCTATTTAAATAATATTTATAAGGAAAAAAAATAAATATATAAAAATGGATTTCTTATTATATTTAATCATTCATTTTCTAGTTATTAATTTAAATATTCAAGCCTTTTTAATATTTAAATTGCATTTAAATATAAAGTACCTTTAAAATCTCTTTTACGATTAAAAACGTCAATCCTAGACTATTATTATCTTTCAAACCAAGACCCTTAAAGTATGTATCCAACCTATAAAGTCAGACTAACAAAAGTAATAGGCGGGATCGTAACAAGTTGTACCTAGCAAGAATGCTACATCTGTGTACCAGATACCTATTGGCAGTCATTTAGCAGTCAGCGTTCAAGATAACGTACCATAGAAGCCGCTTGAACGAAAGAGGGGCCAGAATCCCAATAATTGTCAGTATTAATCATCTCTCGAGTAGGTCTCCAAGAATCGACCATTCAATCTTACGACGCCGGCACATCGCCGAAGTGAAGAAGACCAGCCGAAGTAACTCGTGAAGAACAGGCTGAAAGGTGAGCACATTTGAAGGACTTTATTTCGCGAACCATCATGTAGGTCAAGTTGCCTTGTTGTCCGCCTTGCGCCACGTCGGTGTTATTGTTACAATCCCGCCTATTACTTCTGTCAGTCTAACTTCATAAGTCGGATACGTACTTTAGGGATCTTAGTTTAAAAGGTAACAATAATCTAGGATTAACATTTCTAATTATAAAAGAGGTTTTAAAAATACTCTATATTCAAATGCAATCTAAATACTAAAAAGGCTTTAAAAACTTAGATTAATAGCTGGAGAATGAATAATTAAATATAATAAGAAATCCATCCTTATATATTTATTCTTCTTTCCTATAAAATATTATAAATTGCCTCTCAAGGTTTTCAACTGAGCGATTCAGTTAAGTCGCTTCTCAAGGTCTCCAACTAAGCGATTCAGTTAAGTCGCTTCTCAAAGTCTCCAACTAAGCAACTTAAAAAAGAAATCGCTTTTTCGTTAACCTTTTATTTATTCCTTATGTTATATAACCTTTAGTTTACCAATTTATCTAAGGGGTCGCATTTTGGGTCGTAACATTATTTTCTTTTTTCAAGATCTTTATTCCAAAGATAATTCTTTCTTCTTGGTTAATTCCCCCTTTTTATCCTTAACCATGTCTGGGCGTATTACTAAATCTTCAAATGATAGTGTTTATTGCCGGAATCAAAAGGCTACTAAAAATCGTGCTGCTCTTTTAAAGTCCGTTTTTGTAGCAGGGTGTAATGAGATGGCCTATTTTTCTTACAAAAAGCTTAAGGCAAAATACATTGCCTTTAATAATTCCGATCGGTGCACCAAATGTATTCATTTTAAAAGATTTAAGTGCAACATTTTTAAAATTTCTTATGCTGGGGTGGCTGAGATAACTTAGTAATATTAAAAACTAGAAAGCAAACTAAAGAAAGTAAATGTTACGATAAAGGCCGCTATAAGTTGTACTAGGCGTCTCCAAATGCAGCATTGTTTCTGGTTTGAAAAGCTTTAAAAAATGATTACGCGTGGTTTCAATTTCATTAAAGAATTGGATCGTGTTAAGCGTAAAGAGGAAAAGGCTTGTTAGCAAAAGGCTAGTCCTTCTAATGTTTCCGTGGCCTTCCTTTCTTTTTCCTAGGCTGGCTTAGATCCAAACGCGAATCCTTCGGCAATCCTGGCCGATCTGGATTTTAGCGATGAAAATCTTCAAACATTGCCTTCACATTTTAAAAATACTTAATAAGTTCCCATATGTTTTTTTTATATGGATATTCCTTCTATTTAATAAGGTATTTAACTTATCCCTTATCTAACCTTAAGTCTAATATGGTTTTAACTTTGTATTCTTCTAGGTCTTTTTTTAATTTGATATTTTCAGTAAGTTCGGCGTTCTTAGGTGCTGATTCTAGCATTACTATATGAAAAACTTTAATATAGATTTTCATTATTGATAGGATTGTTAATTAATAGTTGGTCTTGAACAAGGCTTCTTCTATGAAAAAGGGTTTTAATTTCTTAAAATCCAATTTTTCGCTAGGCCTTTTTATGCAAATCTGTGATGTTTTAAACGTTAAATTTTGCTTATCTCAAAGTAAATAAACCTTATCTCCTCTCCTAAAGATTAATCCCTTAATCCTTCTCTTATTATAATATTTTACCATCCTATTCTAGATGAATTATAATCATTTTTAAAATGTGAATTATAATATCTAGATTTCTATTACAAATACTTCTACTCTTAAAGCAAGTGCTTGCACTTTTAATGCTTTATTATTGTTCAATTCTTGTCGTCTAATATATATATCATATCTATAGAGCATAGTATATAATAACACTTTCATATCCTCGTTAATTACTATATTATAAGCACTTTGAGCCAAGGGTAGCAATTTTACCTAATTATCCTATTAATCATTGATGTAATTTCTTAAATATTGCTTAAATATCTAATTAAGTCTTTCTATCTATCCATTTATCTAAAAATAGGCTATAATAAAAAGCTTTTACTTGCTCCCAATCTTTTTCATAAATATCTATCAATAATGCAATGTAAAGATAAGGTCTCTATCTAATATCACTTATTTAAGAATTCCATGTTTGCTAATAATTTCTTTAATGAATGCATACGCAAGCTGTTTTAAGGTGCGATCTTTTCTATATGATACAAAGTATCCATACTTGGTAAGCTTATTGATAATTACCTAGATTAAGTTATAGTATGCTCCTATAACTAGGTCTTTTAACTTTGGTAATCCTATGATAAAATCCTATACTATGATGTCAAAGGGTTTACTTGGTATTTCAATAGGTTGAAGGAGTTTATATGGCTTATGTCTAGCTCCTTTGACTTAATTGCATATGTTGCATTTTTTGATTATTTTAATGATTAGTGCCTTAAATCTTGGGAAATTATAGGTTTTTTACATTTTTAACCTTGTTTTAAAGATTCCTTAATGTCCATATAAAGGATGTTTGTGAAATTCTTTGGTAAATTTTCTTCGGATATTATCGGGTATATAAACCTTGCCTTTATATATTAGTATTTTTTAAAATATTTTCTATATTATAAGCAGGTCTTTTTCTTATTAATTATATTCTTTTCGGAATCTTTTAATCTAATTGTCCTTATTAATCTATATATGTGCTAGGATAACTATTTTATCTCGTTACTATTTTAACATTTAAATGTTTTATTTTTTTAACCTTGATTTCATAGTCTCCTTTTTTGTTAAAAAGATCGGCTTAGATATTTTCCTTTCCCTTAATATGATGGATCTTAAAGTTGAATTGGGATAAGGATATCATCCATCTCTCATATCTCTAATTAAATTTCTAAATAGTTATAAATTGCGTAAGGTTCTTATGATTTAAGTAAATGTTAATAGGGTCTTTAATTCCATTAAGCCATGGCTTCTATTCTTTAAATACTTAAATAATGGCTAATAACTCCTTATTGTAAATCTTATATCTAAATTTTGCATCATATAATGCCTTTAAGTAATATGCAATGGGATACCACTTTCCGTTTAGTTTTTATTATTCTAGGACCGCTCCGATCGCGAAGTTTGAAGCGTTTATTTTAAATCATTTGGCCTTCATATAATCTGGAAGCTTCTGGATTGGGTTTTTTATAATAACGTCTTTTAACTTTTAAAAGGCCGTTCTTGCTTTGTTGTTAAATTTCCAAGTGTCGTTTTTTTATTTGGTTAGGGTAGTTAGTTTTGTTAATGATCTGGCGATGTCTTTAAAATTTGCAATTAATCCACGGACGTAATTTATAAAACCATGAAACGCTTATACTTCTGTAACGTTTTTTGATTTCGGCCAATCTTTAACTATTGCTATTTTCCTCTTTTGGATTTAAATTTCTCCTGGGGTAATGGTAAAGCCTAGGTAGTCTAGCTTTTTAATGTGCCATTTGCTTTTGGTAGGATGGACTAACAGGTTGACCTTTTGAAGTGCTTTTAATATTAGGGCAACATGTTTCCTATGATCCTCCTCATTTTTAGAATATATGAGTATGTTATTAAGGTAGATAAATATAAAAATATCTAAGTACTTTTTAAAGATTGTTATAATTATATGTTAAAATAACGCTGGGGCGTTGGTAAGTCCAAAGGGCATTACCTTATACTTATAATGTCCGTATACTGTTTTGAATACTATGTATTGCTTATATCCTTAGGCCATTCAGATTATATAATAGCCGTTTCTAAGGTCTAACGCCGTGAAAATCTTGGCTCTGCTAATCTATCCTTTTATAAGCTTCATTAATGATAAAGCGTGACCATTTTTCTTGGTAATATTGTTTAGGTGGCGGTAGTTAATAACTTTGCACCATACTTTATTGCCATTTTCGTTAATCTTCTGTTTTTCGTCTTTGTTAACTTTAGGTACCATTACTATAAGATATCCGGATGTTAATTCTGATTTTTGAATGTATCCCTTCTTAAGATCTTTCTAAATTCCTTTCCATAATGCTTGTGACTTTTCTTTATTTATAAGGTATATAGGAAACAGTTTTAAAAACTATCCTTCTTTAAGGGTTATTCAATGGTTTCATTAATTATATTCTAGTAATTTTTCTTTTATTCAATCTTTAAACAATTTATAAAATTGTAAGTACTCTTATGGTACTTTACATAATAAATCTTCGACTTTTAATTTCTTAAATATATAAGCGATATGCTTTTTATTTTACTTTTTTAAGTTGCTTGCATCCTTTTTCTTAAAAGCTTTAAAGGCTAACTTTTCTGTTTAATTCCATTGGAGATAACCTATCTTTTAATGTATGTTTAGATGGCTTGTTCTAAGCCAGTTAACTCCTAATATTATGTTATGATTGTTAATATTTGCAATGTCAAGGGTGATCGTTTCGGGATGGTCTTGGATTTTCACTAAAAGCGGTATGGTTTCTTTTAGTATCCTACCATTCTAATAGGTAGACTTGCTTCTGTTTATTGTTATTAGTTTGTATGAATTTTCCTTGTAAACCTATTTTATCTTATCTTGCTGTGTTATTTATGCTAAGATATAGCTTTGTTGAGCTCTTGAATCAATTATTACTTTGTATATCTTTCCTTTGTATTGGATGGATATTATTAGGATGTTATCTAATCTTGTTTGGATTTCATATAAGGTCTTGACTTTATTGGTCTCTTGATGCCTTACTTTTGAGAACCTTTTCCATTTTTTGGATAGGACTTTTAATACTTGGTCCTGTTTCTGCCTTATTATTAAGATCCGGTAGGTGCTCCTCCGTGGTTGGAGTTTGAGCTGACCATATTCCAATAAGCTTTTTTTGGCGTTCTAAACGTTCTTTTTCGGTTATTATTTCTTCATTCCCTTGCCTTTAAAGGGGCGTGGATCAAGTAATAATCTTTAAGGCAATCTTTTTAGTAAGGTTCGGTATAGAACTCATTAAAAAACCTTCTTTTTATAATAAATTTTGCACATTAGTTTTATAATTTTATGAGAATCTTTTGCTTTTTTCCTTTATACGAATGTTTTCAAAGGAGTTTAATTTCCTTGTAGAGTGTTAAATACATGCCGTATTTCTTATAATTGGTAACTGGAAAGAATTCTATTTCTCTATACTTGGTTAGGTAATAGTTTGGCCAGTATCCTTGGTTGTTGGGGTTGCTTTTTGCATGAAGTCTTCGAAATTCTTCGTATTAGGCTTTAGTTTGGTTAATCTACTTTTCCATGTTTTCCTATGTAAAAACACTCTTGGTATCGTTGGGATAGAGGCTTTTTAATTTATCTTGTATTTTTTCTAGACTTACTCCTATGTTTAGGAGGTTATGCAAATCATATGGCATTAAATTGTAATATATGCATCCTTTAAATATTGCTATCTTGCTACGTCCTAATCTCGGGTGGAGGTAGTAGGCTTTGGGAAATTCTAGCCATCGTGGTTCTGTTTCATAAATACACTCGTTTTCTTTGATGTTACTGCTTGGCTCCAGGCTTTCTAAAAACCATGCGTTATCAATTTTGACGCTTATATGTACTCAGCAAGAATCGTTTGTGTAATATCTCCAATATTTGCAATTGTGCTCATCTTGTTAATGTTTTTTGCAATCCTTGTCTTGACACTTACTCCAATAAAGTTGTTAATGGTTATTCTTTTACTACTCTTCCTAGGCAGGGTTAAACCAACGTTGTTTTATGGTTAGGATGTCTTTAGCTTTTTTAGCTTTTTAATGTTTAAAATATTTGAAACTAGAAGGTTTTTCCTGATTTAATAATTCCTTGAATATCTACCATTTATTTTAAGTTAGTTCTTCCGTGATTTTGCTGCTAAGTTAAATTGCTTCGAGTTATTCCCTTATTGTTAAAGAATTATCGTTATAGTGTTTGATCTTGTGTTTTAGGCATATTGCTAGGCTATCTTCATAGCATTTACAACCGTTTATAATTACCATTAAAGATTAGGAGTGTTTAAGATAATATTTACAAGCGCGCATTATCTCTTCTTTGTAGATAAAGCACTCGTTAGTTTTAAAGCTTTTGTTATCTTTTATTAAGTTGGTGGCTACCGTAAAGATGTTACTAATCTCCTTTTCTTCCTTGATTTTAGCCTAAGACGCCTATCTTTGTTCAGGCTGCGGTATTCCTCTTTATTAAGGTAGTTATTTCTTAGGGCTTCAACACTTGCTCCTAAAATATCCCATCTTATTACAATTAAAGCATTTAATCTTTAACTTGTTAATTAGTCGCCTTCGCTATTACTTCTAAGTATTGTTTAATTCAATAAGGTCTAAACATGTGCCTATGCCCTTATATCATCCGTTTCGTTATTGCCCGTTTCTAAGGTCATTATTCCTATTAAACTAGGGCCTTCTATTTCAAGCGGTTCCTCCTTTTTTTTTAAGATATCTTTTGAAGTTTTTGTTATTAATGGTAATGGCCTTCTCTACCAAGGTATCAAACTGCTTAAGATCTTAATCCTTGTAGATTTTCTTGTTGTAGAATTTGTTCTTAATATACTCCTTCAATCCTCTATAAAAGGGGTAAAAAAGACTCTTAGCAAGTAGGCCTGATTTAATGACCAATTTCTTGAATTTAATGGCGTAATCAAAGGCTGACTTGTTCTATTAAAGGTGGTGTAGCTTAGCTTCGGCTTTCTATTTGCGGATAGGGTTGCCAAACATAAATCAAATCTTTTCTTCAAAATGGTCAAAGTCCTCAAAGATGTACTTGATGGTATCTGGTACATCTGCTGGTTTCTTTTTAAGTCGATCCTTGAGGATGGGTTTAAACCATTCAAAGGCTGGTCCCGTAAATAGCTATAAGGCTACTAGGACCTTCTATTACTCGTCCTTGATTGAGCCCTTGTAGAACTTAAAATGGGTGCGCATTTGGATAAGAAATGCATCTAGATCTTCTTTTCCATCGTACCTGTTAAAGGCAATAGGCTTAAAGCCTTTGGCTTAAAGAAATGCCATATTTTCAATATCCTGTAGGTTTAACAGGTTCTTAAAGGATTGTATGGATTTAATTCCTTCTTTTTTTTTAAATTCTTCTTCTAATAATAATGATTCTTGTTTTGCAGATGATGTTATCTATTTTAATTTATTGATCCCTTCTCTTGAGGCCTTTATAGGTTTAGATGTTAAAGCTTCTGCTGTTACTTTAATAGATGCTGCAGTTATTGTTTCTTATATGGATCTTCTGGTCTCCAGAGATGGTCTTAGAGGTTTAAGTGTTTTGGTTGTAGCAATTTGCAATCTAGTTACTGGTAAATTTTACGTTAAGGCTATTAACGCGGTTGTCGAGTTTGATTTCAATGTTACTAAAACATTCGTCTGTTCCGTTATTTTCTTTAGTAACATGCCTTAAAGGTCTTTAAAAACTATCCGCAAATAAGTCCTTTCCTTTCTATATTAACACTAAATATTAACCAAGAAAGCTATTAAAATATTATAATCCCGCCTATTACTTCTATCAGTTTAACTTCATAAATCGGATATATACTTTAAGAGTTTTAATTTAAAAGATAACAATAGTCTAGGATTAATATTTCTAATCGTAAAAGAGGTTTTAAAGGTACTTTATATTTAAATGCAATCTAAATACTAAAAAGGCTTTAAATACTTAAATTGATAACTAGAGAATAAATAACTAAATACAATAAGAAATCCATCCTTATATACTCATTCTTCTTTCCTATAAAATGTTATAAGTCGCCTTTTAAGGTCTCCAACTGAGCGATTCAATTGAGTCGCTTCTCAAAGTCTCCAACTAAGCAATTCAGTTAAGTCGCTTCTCAAGGTCTCCAACTAAGCAACTCAAGGAAGGAGTCGCTTTTTCGTTGACCTTTTATTTACTCCTTATGTTACGTGACCTTCGGTTTACCAGTTTATCCGAGGGGTCGCATTTTGGGTCGTGACAGTTATCCGCACTCGTCTCTTTCCCCCGGCCTGTCTGCAATGCTACATCACGAGATCGCGCAAATGTGCACTTTTCGATTCGTGTACGCACAGTACGCATAATGCATTACCCTCTCACCGATAGTTATGCATGCCGTGATACCATGGCTGATATGCAAGCGAATCTAGCCAGTGAGTGGGCGGCTCTGCGCCCCCTCAATCCGGAGTGTGGCACCGTGGAACTGCAGGCTCTGGCAGTGCAGTGCTCTGTAGCGAGGAAAAGTGAGCGATCACTAGGGATCTTCATAGCATGACGAAAGTTTTCTGTTTTGCGTCTATGTATGGTTAGCAAGTTAGGAGGCCACCTAGGGTCCGCCAAGCAAAGTATTGGGGGCTAAGCTATCCCAGCCAAGCCAGGCTCTCCAGCTCTCCAGCCAGGCCAGGCCAGGCCACCTGATGCCAGGCCAAGCTAGGCTGGCCAGGCTCTCAAGTGCCAGACCAGGTTATCAGGTGTAACACCAAGCCATCAAGTGTCAGACTAGGTTACACAAGAAATCCAGAAGAGGAAATATGAACCCTCTGAACTTTTTTTTCCGACACAAGAACCCTCCGTAAACTCCGGGCACAGATATCCCGAGAACGATATCCTGGGAACGTCCGTTAACGTCCGAGCACGTGGCAGGTCCAACACCTCTTGATCTCATGTCGACTAGTTGCCAATAACGAGACTCATATGATCAACGAAATACTCCTATTCACGATCCACCACGCTTACAACCAGGAGGGCAAGACGATTCTCAATCCCCCTTTTTTTCCGCGCCGATTATGATGTAGTCATGAAACTATGCCAAGCTGCAGCAGTGAGGCTAGGCCAGCTCGCCATAAGCCATAAGCCGACTACAGCTGGCGCACAGGTCAAGCAGAAAGAATAGGGGTAACAATCGCTTTATCTAACAATAGCAACCGCTTGATGATCTTTGACTTCCGCGTGACATGGCGGAGTTTGAAAGTACAATCGTGCCGCTAGGTGAAATAGAAAGTTCCAGGGTAACTCCTCAGATAGTTGTCGCTTCTTGTCTGAAAAATCAAAGGTGGGCGTGGAGGCGGATGGTGTAACAATGTCGGCGTAACCCTCGATGGTTGGTAAGCTACGGGTGTCAAAGGACAGCGTAAGTTCGTCCTAGTTCTGAAACAACCCGGCAACTCTAGAGTCGCTTGTTTGCGTAGTTGCTATTCCTTAAGCTTTCTTCTCGTTCTCGAGGCGCTTGGAATCGGCCTCTTGGCGGCGCTGCCTCTCGGCCGTCTCGGCCTCATCCTCCACGCTCATCGTCAGCATGATATAGGGTCTCCTGCAAAGCGAACGGTTCCATTGCCTTGAAATATCATTAAGCTCATTCGTGGACACCTCGACGTTGGGTTCGTCTGCCAAATCGTCCTGTGCCAAGTGATGCTGGATGGGTGAGGTCGATGGCTGATGTGTTGTTTTTGTCTTCTTCGTCACCCTTGAGCTGGTGTCGGCTTGGATAGCGGAGTCTGGCGAAGAACGCTTCTGACCCCTGGTATTGTTGTCTGAGGGGGGTGGAGATTGTGTGTTCTCAATTGGCGGAGAAGTATGAGACATTGTAGAAGAGTCAGAGCCGTTGTTGGCAACGTCTGAGCGGGATTCTGTAGGGGATGACATGGTGGCGCGTTGCTTTTGTGTGCTGGCTAGATGTACTGATCGATGCTTGAGGAGACAGCAGTAGGCGGAGAAAACTGCGAAACTGATGTCTGTATTGCTTAGGGAGATCGCTACTTTATATTTTCTCGGTGGGCATTAGCACTTTTGTCGAATTTTTGACTTTGAGAAATGTGGCAATTTGGCCGTCTGGGGGCTGAGTATATCTGCAAGCTTTGCAACACGCGAAGGTAAATATACCCCAACTTTAAGGTACCTCAAGGTTGGAAAGGGCACGTGTTCAGAATCTTAATGTAGACTTTTTCTCTTCAATGCATGAGATCCAAAGGTAGGTAGATATTATGAATTAGATGTATAGAATACAGACAATAATTAACCAAGCTTTTGATATTTCCAGCCCTTAGCCATACCGCTATCGTCTGTTGAAGGCGGATCCGGATGGTTTATTAACGGGATGTCGACAATTTTCTCTTCTAGTGTCGTACTCGAGTATGAAGGATGATCATATTGGTCGTTTCCTGTAGCCATAGGAGACCCGTAAGCTGTGCTTGGGGTACTCTCTTGGTTATGCAGTTTGAACGAGCTTTTCAAGCCAAGACGTATGCGTGGCATAGTGTGCATGGCGTCTAAGCATCCAGTGGGCAGCCGGAGCACAGACTCGCGATGCATCGTTCCGGTGGTGATATCGTAGGAGCACGCAAGGGCCCTCTGCATACCGCCTTCTTCTCCGCCCACGAGCAAAGCAACAGGCGGGCCAGCAGCCTGAAACAACGTAGCTGTCATGGAAACCGTGTCGATTAGCGTGAACAACTAAAATACCATTAGCATTAACATTCGCTAAATTAGATAATTGCGAGTAACGGAGTATCCATACCTTCATTTCGCCGTAACGGCTGTTCGCCATGGTATCTGCAGACGCGGAAGTCTGATGCGCGTCGCAATCTACACTGTTTCCCCATTCGCATTTGACACACTTCGACAAGGGGTCAACGCCCTCGATCGGATATGTGTGTATAGATCTTCCAAGCTCGGCCCTGGGGGAAAACCCTTCGTCAACTATCTCTTCAGACCGGTACTCCTCACAGCCGGCCTCGAAGCCCCGTCGCACTCGGTGGCGCGAAAGGGGTGAGCCGTTAGTGCTCCACTGCAGCCTGTGCAGCCCGAGGCCGAACAGCTTTTCCTCAAGGTCCTGGAGTGGGACGTATCCCTCGACACCGAAAAGACCTGGTTCCACATTCCATAGCTTGCCACCGAACAGGTACTTATACCATAACGGCAGCGATATCGATATTGCCAACCATCCGATGATAAATATCGCTGTCCAGGGGCCTGGAACTTGATTGGCTGCTAGTGCTATACCGATAATTAGTACGAAGGGAGCCACAAACCCAACAAAGTGCATAACAAGTATCCTGCCAAGCGTCATTCGATTAAAGAGTCCGAGGGCGGGGAATTTGGACCATTGGATTATGGCCCCCTTAAACCCGTCCACTATGACCGTGTCGTTCTCGCCAACCCCGCAAACCTGGGTGCTCGGATAGATATCCCAGAGGCTTGCGTTGTACTGGTCAGACATGCTCGCCCACGGATCTTGTGGACTCTTGGGTTGCAAGCAAATCAGTCTCTCCATCAGTCTGTCGCTATCTTGGGCCAAGGACAGCCTACATAAGATTAAAAACAGTTAGCTTCCAGCCAAAGGTATTGTGTGATGGAGAGTGATGTGTCGCACCTAGCAAAAGCCGTGAAAGCGCTGTCAGTAGCATCGATAGGGGGCCTAAGACGCAGCAAACCCATGAGGGCATAGCTACGATCTCCGGGTAGGTACATCTCCAGGTGTCGGTTATGTATGCACTTGACGGCGAAGCGGACGAATTCGAGCCGGGAAAGGGGGAGAGTCCTGAAGTGTTCGACAAGCTGACGAGAAACAGGAGCATCATCCCATGCCATCTCAGCCAACCGGACCTTGTCAACGTCAATTTGTATCTCATGATTGCGCCCGCTGATGCACATAATGGAGACAGTGTCACCGCGGCTGAGAAGGACTTCTGGCAGTGTCCAGACTCGGCGGCCCCATAGCTTTAGAGCAAGCCCAGCGTACTTCTGCTTCCATACTTCGTTCTCGAAGTCTTGATCTTTCGCATGGGATGTAATCTGCGAGAGAATGATCGAATGCTCGGCCCCGCGAATTATATCCGACATCGTGTAAACCTTGTAAACAGTTAGCTGGATTAAGGATACTCATTTCGAGACAGGGGACTTACATCATAATCTTTTTCTTTTGGGTCAGTGCCTTCATTCTGTTTCGCGGTGTGCTTATTGTGTGGCCCCGTTCCTTGACATAACGAATCAATCCAAAAGGCTCGGGGGTTGTGGGTGCTACCACTTCGTATCTTTGACAATGTATCCCAAACATAAGCCATTAGTAGGCCCATATTCGTGTTGTCTTTTTCTATGTCTACTCCTCGGTCCGGGAAGAATTGGGTCTTTGAATACGATATGAACATGTAAGGTGTGTGATCGTCCTAATATGAGTAGGTAAGCTCGCAAATACTTCTAAAGCCCATTTACACTCTTAAATATGAGCAAGGAAATGGGGATGCTTCATACCAATGCCACCGGTTTCAGCTCGTACCAGTCACCGCCCTCGTTCTTGAACCAGCCGTCTTTTAAGTAGCACAGGTAACGCGGTCGAATTGCTCGATATGTTCCAACCTCATTCGTCACCAGACCATAATACCGGGCCTGACGCTCGCGTATGTCTGCCTTATTCTCGAGTGGGTTTCTGGCTATTCGTGGGTATCGTCGGTCATTATACCGGAAAGGCAAATATTTCTGGGCGCTGGTGCCGTATCTCTGGTTTGAGTCGTCTAGATTCAACATTTTGAACCAAGTCTATAAGGCGGTTAGCAGTATTTTGTTAAAGAAGATGACATGCTTGGCGAAAGGCCATTAGGAATGAACTGTATTTCATGGCGGTTGTTGAGCTCTAAATTGTTAAGGGGTAGGTCTTACAATAAAATCAGGTATCCCAGTTCCCAGCACCAGGCTCGCAATAAACCATCGCGCAGACACCGACGCCCAGTCGGCACCCTCCCACTGTTCTCTTGTATCCCTCTTATGCGACCAGAGTCCTTGATACGGGAATCTTGCGATGCGCAGGGTCATCGGAGATGCGTTTCGAATGAGGGTTCGATCCCAAGTGCTATTCTCTACTCGACATGAGCCGCGGCCTTGGATGCAGAGCGGTTCAAATGCGCCCGTGCTGGGGTCGATGGTGTAGTCGAAGCGTTGGTGCATGTTGGTATGCTGCCTGCCCATACCGTCCTCCGCGAAGTACACCGGACCTGTCGGATACTTTAGGCTAGCTGGATAGTGGAGCACCACCTGGCGTTGGAAACCGAGCTTGTACTTTCCCATATCATGGAAGAACGTGCTGTAGTACAGCTTAGTTAGTGATCGACTCCCGAGTAGGGAGGTAGAGAAAAAGGATGAAGTTCAAGCCCGGAATAACGTACTACCACCAGCCTCTGGCATCATTGAACTCGTATGAACCCATGATGATCTAGTTTTGAAGCACTTGTCTAACGGACTACGTGCCTAATTACAAGTGCAACAGAACAGTCGAAATATATTAAAGCTGTTTGATTGCGGTTGCGGTGTTCCGACAACGTATGGAGCCTGAACTTGTTGTGTGACTATTACGGGGACTATCGGGGGTTGAGGGTAGCCAATTGGCAACTGCGGTGCTGCAACAGGAGTTGGCTGCACCGTTGGCTGGGTTGTAATCGTGTAATTCTCTTTCGAAGGGCTATCGGCGACGTTCCAATTCAACGATTCCTATAATGGCATATATTAGGTTCAAAAGCTTGTGTCGAGGGATGCAGTCGAATATACGAACCAATATCTTTCGACTGTTTGCTTGGTTTGTATGGGATACTTTTGGGGCGTGCGACCGTTCGTTAGGATCCTGAGCAGATTAGAATCAATATGGCCCGACGGCGTATCTCATACACACCATGTGACGAGGGCTGGTATAGGACTCGGAATCAGTCATTCAAATTCAACTAATAATTCTCTTGGGTCTCAAGGGCCTTTTCCCCCTCTCTTCTGGAGAAAGAGGGAGGAAAGGCTCCTACTTATACACGTTGGGCTGACCGCCTTTAGTCAGTCATCCTTATCTTCTCCAAGCGCCCGAGACGCTGTTGGTACGTTCTTGCAGGTCGCCGTATAATGGTTCAGCCTATAGGAGTATCCCCAATGCCTCCATCACCAACACCTCTGCCTTGGGGGTCATATCCATAAGTGTATTTGTCTGATCGATTGGCTATAGGGCTCTGATATGTCTCTTGGCACCCCGGGCCGTATCCTGCCGTGTGACACACCATGAAGAAATAGTGATAAATGTCTGTGTCTAGCCTGCCTATTTTACACTAAACACAATAAGATTAGGGACTGTTTATCTTTATAAAGATTCGCTAGTTCAAGGAAATATTTTTATTGACTGAGTATCGTGCCCTGCGTTCCTGGCAGAGCCTCACCTTCATTTTGCCAAGATCACTTCGGTGCCGAGCAAACCACCAAACCCTTCCGTAATGCCAAAAAGAGTGCAATCTTTCGAGCCTCACCCTCAGCCTTCAGGGGGTAGCAATGCTATCCAGTACTATACCAGGAAGATACAGCTCACCGAACGCTGCGCAGTGATGTTTCGAAAACAGAAAGTGCAGTTTGGTTTCATGTTTCAGCTGCAAAGTCCCTTCTCTGGCCGGGCCTTTCCGGGGTTAACTTGGATGTAAGGGCCGCGTAATGATGTTTTAAAAACAGAAAGTGCAGTTTGGTTTCATGTTTCAGCTGCAAAGTCCCTGTTCTGGCCGGGCCTTTCCGGGGTTAACTTGGATGTAAGGGCCGCGTAATGATGTTTTAAAAACAGAAAGTGCAGTTTGGTTTCATGTTTCAGCTGCAAAGTCCCTGTTCTGGCCGGGCCTTTCCGGGGTTAACTTGGATGTAAGGGCCGCGTAATGATGTTTTAAAAACAGAAAGTGCAGTTTGGTTTCATGTTTCAGCTGCAAAGTCCCTGTTCTGGCCGGGCCTTTCCGGGGTTAACTTGGATGCAGGGGCCGCGCAGGATTTGTTTTACCCCTTCTTGCACGCATCCTCCATTAAAACCCCGGTTCTCGGCAGTAGTTTACCCCCCTGGAATTTGCGGCTGAACAAGATAAAACCCACCGAAAGGTTCTATTTATTTTCTCTCAGGGCTCATGGCTGATCAAACAGTTTCCGCCTACTTACCTACCTAGATTGGACGAATATTCTCCTAGCTGATCAGATCATATGGATCCCTGTTTGAGACAGATAGACATAGACATCCCCTTCAAGGTGTTTTGTTGGCGAAAAGGTACAATCACCCATGTCCGATAAGATACTTGGTAGGGCGTACTTACAATTCGAAATAGGAGAGAGGTCAACTTGCTTTCATGATTACTTGCTAAAGGGGCCTGAAGAGTATGGCAATTGGGACCTTTGTATCATGTAGGCAACTTTATACCTTAAACCCTGTTAAGCGTTGGTGGTTCTACATCGATTCGGAATTTAACACTTCTCTTGGATAGTGCGGGTCCTCCGCCAGACAAGTTCTCTCGAGACTCATGTCGTCAGTATGAGATACCGGATGAGTTCTGGTCAGGCGTAGGACGCAGAGTCACGCATGACTTTGGAGTGAGACGGCTGAGCAACGGAACATGTTGTAAGTCAGTTCGAATAAACCCAGTCATTAATACTATTATCTATCGACAGGAACATTTAAATTGAGTTATTAACAGCGCAATATAGTAACATGGATTCACTTTCTTTGCCCAATTCCTGTCGAGGATGTGAGTAGTGAGCCCGAATGGCTTCGATCAAGTTTGGTGTTGAAGTCGAGGCCATCGCCCACCGGCGATCATCCAATAATTACTCTCATTTTATTCCAGCCACCATCACACTTCTTTGAGACAATAAACCGGTTGCATCATAACGAAGGAGCTTGGGAAGACGTCCTAATTGATCCATACTATTTGGTAAATGCTGCATTCAAGAATTGGTATCGGGTAGTCGACAAACAAGCCTGGAACGTCTTGGAAATGGCTCGTAATGAAGAAATAGTGAGTCACCTTATTGTTTCTATTCCTCAGCAATGGCTCATAAGATACAACAGATGGTTTTCAAGCAATCGTCTAGTATAACAGCACCGGGGGAAAGGGGTTTAATGGAGATTAACTACAGCAGAATTCACCACCGCGCGAAAGATGCGCTGCATCTCATAGAGGCCGTTGAAGCAGTTCTCCTAACTCTCGAATGTGCTCTTGGTGAGCATGCTGATATGGAGAGAGATAGGGGTTTGATATGGAAGATTGAGCACGATAAATTACGACATAGAAAGGAATCGTTTCGCTCGACCAGGCTGCAATTATCGAGCATTGATCAACGACTGAAGAATGTTATCAACCTTGTAAGTAATTTCATTCTCACAGCGGGCATTATACCCGTCCAGGTTCTTCGTTAACGGTAACTTATATCTTTAGGCATTCAACATAGGAACCCTGCGAGATAGCCAAGTCATGCGCGAGGATAGCTACGTGATGAAGACCCTCACCATGATCGCTTTAATATTTTTACCTATCGGTACCATTTCTACTGTATTCGGATCACAATTCTTCGGCACCGGAGAAACCGATCTCCCTGATGGATCTGTACAGCACTCAACGTTTGTAACACCGCAATTTTGGATATTTTGGGTCATTACAATCCCAGCTACTATTCTTCTTCTCTTAGGTTGGACAATTTGGGTTAAAAAGATGGATGTATTTGTATGGAAGTTAAGGGATAAGCTCCCCAGGAACGTAGCATAAGGAACGAGGCTCAAAAAGGTTTCCTTACACGAGTATACGAAATGATGGACTAAACGCTATATCATGATGTGTTAGACATTGTTATGCTGTTTCTTTATTGGTTACATGGGTACATCTTTTTTGTACAATAGACCTGGTTGTATTCTTTGAAGTTTAAGGTTCCTGACCAAGACGCGCTCATAGTTATTCAGGAGTGACCCTAGAACAAACAGAGATCTAGACATCTAGATTTTTTTCGAGGGAATTGTCTTAGTATTTGTTATTCCGTTAATGGTTAGTCACGTAATCGTCTTTTCCGATGCTCTTAACAAGTCCCAAGTTTACGTGAATGAGTATAACGTCTCTCTTAAGTACGTTTAACTATTCACGTTACCCCTAAGTACCATACTTAAACACAGGTGCCCTCACCTTCATAATACTGTTGTGAGCTATACGTAAACGTTAAGTATTAACGGTATCTTTAACCTTGACATGCTTACGGCGTTACTTAGAGCCTGGCGCACAACGTTAGCTCGCTCTTTTGATAAGTCAAGGCTAGAGGCATCGTCGACCTTCAGCTCAACATGATCTAGTGTAGTTTAGGATGATAAGCATTAATCATGATCCAAATTCTTTACACTAGTTCCTGCCAATATTGAAGTTCACTGTCGTGATATCAAACTAGGCGGGCAGGACCAGAGTCATATCAAATGAGGCGGGTATGACCCAACCATAACTAAACAGGCGATCAAGACCTTGCTGCCCATTTCGATTTCTGCCCATAAATGCAATTCCTGATTCCTTTTCCGAGTTTACTGGCAAGCAGACGGCCCTTTTCGTAGGTTGCATCCTCAAGTTCTCGCACCCAGCCTTTGGTGGATGTACAACGTTTGCCCCATCACATCTCCCATCCTTTTGGGAATCTTGAATTTTTCTAGGCATTCCGTATCTCTAGAGCAGCCCATCATATAGAAGAATCTACATTTTCTCGAGGATCTCACATATTTCGAAGACCTCGCATATCTTGACGACCACACACCTTCTAAATCCCAACCCTACGACGTTCCAAAGGCCTCGATCGCCTCCATTATCTATCAGCTGAAGCCTCTTCGCCAGCCATAGTACTACCAACATCCCGAATTTCCCATATCAGTACATTCCGCCAGTACCCTTAACAGATCTAATCAACGAATCTGCAGCTATGTCCACTATTGTAAGAATATCCTCACCCGTATTGCCCGAGTATCTGATCCTAATGCCACATTGCCACAGGCAGCCGAATCTTCGGCCTCTTCGGAGGCGTCTTACAAGACCGCCCTCACCACGATTCCCAAGTCCTTGGCCGCTCTTCCAGGCTACCAGAAGCAGACCCAAGCCACGTTCCTTTTCGTAGTCAACGAAATCCACATTAGCCACAATGAGCACCGCTACCTTGGATTCGACTGCTGGGCCAATCCCCTCCCTCACCCATCCAAGTACGGCTAATCGCCTCGTTGGGCACAGGCTCCTTTGTTTAACAGAATATTCAGACGCATACTTGTCAGTGTCACGAACCAGCCGACAGGGGGAACCACATAAACCAATCACGGTTAAACCGCGGTATATACATGATCTAAATGATCTAACTGATCTAGCCGTATAATTAAATCAGTTAGATTAACCAGATCACGATAAACTCAAACATTTAAAAAGGAGGAAAGAAAAACATCTATATAAACCATAAAATCCTTTATATATCTAGTCATTCCTTTAACTCCTTAGCTATTAATCTAAGTTTATATCTTTAATTACACCGAACTGTAAAAAAAAAATTCCAAGCCTTTCTTACGAATATATTATTTCGTTTTTAACCTTTACGAGCTATTGTTACCTTTAAATTAAAACCCCTATTCTGACCTATACTTAGCACGGTTATAAAAGTTCGTAATATTTACGCTAATCTTTCGTTATTAAATTTAAAATGTTGTTATATTTATCGAAAATATATTACAATCCAAGTTTATAAAAATTTAATTATAATTTTTTTTTAATCAATATCTATTAAACGAAATTAAAATTTAATTAATTAATTAAAGGAAATTATTTAAAAAATAATTAAAAGTTTAATATTTATATATAATAAATTAAAAAAAATAACATGTTTTATATTATTTTAAATAATAAAAAAATAAATCTATATATATTAATATAATTTAAATAATTTCTTTTAATAATATTAACTTTTTATTTTAATTAATCGCTTATTAAAATAAACGTATATTGTTACCATCCCGTTTATTATTTTTATTAATTTAATTTTATAAGTCGGATACGTATTTTAAAAGTTTTAATTTAAAAGGTATTAATAGTTTAAAGTTAACGATTTTAATCGTAAAAAAGATTTTAAAATACTTTATATTTAAATATTTAAATTAATAATTGAAAAATAAATAATTAAATATAATAAAAAATTTATTTTTATATTTTTATTTTCCTTTTTTATTAAAAAGGTTTAAATTATTAAATTAAATTATTTTAAGTTTTAATTTAATAATTTTTTAAATCGTTAAATCGAATTATTAAACATTTAAAGTTACCGATTTAACCACGTGATTTTCGGTTTATTTATTTTTTCAAGTAAGTCGTAATTTAAGTTATAATATTATTTTTTTTTTTTAAAAATCTTTATCCTAAAAATATTTTAATTAAATTTTTTTTTTTTTAAATGCTTATCATTAATCACTACAATAAGAATATTTAAGAATATTTATTTTTTCCGCCGTTTCGAAAAGGTAATAAAAAATAAAATAACGTTTTTTAAACTTATTATTTAAAACGGTTTTTTTTTTAATATTTTGTTCGTATTATTGTTACGGACTTTCCTGGTTGGAACGGCCGGGAGAACGGCCTTGGGATAGGCTCGACCTATCACGGAGAAAGTCCGGAACGAGAGGCGTCCCACTTGTGATCGCTGCGGTCGCCAGCGATCAGCGCGATCAGTGATCGCTGAGAAAGCCAGCGATCAGTGATCGCTGAGAAAGTCAGCAATCATAAAATCTCCCCGTATCAGACGAAATTGAAAAATGAGTATATAAGGATGGATTTCCTACTGTATCTAGTCACTCATTCTCCAGCTATCAATCTAAGTATTCAAGCCTTTCTAGTATTCAGACTGCACTTGAATATAGAGTACCCTTGAAATCTCTTTTACGATCAGAAACGTCAATCCTAGACTATTGTTACCCTTCAAACCAAGACCCCTAGAGTACGTATCCGACCTATGAAGTCAGACTGACAGAAGTAATAGGCGGGATCGTAACAATTATGAAAATTATAAAATAATTTACGTCGCTTTCAAAAACTTTAATAAATATAAAACATATATTCGTTTTAACCGTTTTTATTATAACGTATTTAATTTTTTTCGTATTAATATTATAAATATCGTTAATAAATTTTATTTTTAAAAAATAAATTTATTATAATTAAAAAAATAAAAGTTAAAATTTATAAAATAATTAAATTTACGGTCGGACGCGTTTAACGCTTTTAAAAATAAAAGAAATTTTAAATTAAAAAATTAAAATAAATGATTAATTATAATTTTAATTTTATTAAAAAATTAAATCGTATTAAATATAAAAAAAAAAAAAGCTTGTTAAACGAAGGCTGGTTTTTTTAATATTTCCATGGCCTCCCCTTTTTTCTTTTAAATTAATTTAAATTCAAACGTAAATTTTTTAACGATTTTAATTAATTTAAATTTTAATAATGAAATGTTTTAAATATTTCTTTTATATTTTAAAGGTATTTAATAAGTTCTTATATATTATTTTTATATAAGTATTTTTTTCATTTAATAAGGTATTTAACTTATTTTTTATTTAATTTTAAATTTAATATGGTTTCGATTTTATATTTTTTTAAATTCTTTTTTAATTTAACGTTTTTAATAAGTTTAACGTTTTTAAGTGTTAATTTTAACATTATTATATAAAAGATTTTAATATAGATTTTTATTATTAATAAAATTATTAATCGGTAATTAATTTTAAATAAAATGTTTTTTATAAAAAAAGGTTTTAATTTTTTAAAATCTAATTTTTCGTTTGGTTTTTTTGTACGAATTTATAATATTTTAAATGTTAAATTTTATTTATCTTGAAATAGATAAACTTTATTTTTTTTTTAAAAATTAATCCTTTAATCTATCTCTTATTATAATATTTTATTATTTTATTTTAAATAAATTATAATCGTTTTTAAAATATAAATTAAAATATTTAAATTTTTATTATAAATACTTTTATTTTTAAAGTAAATGTTTATATTTTTAATATTTTATTATTATTTAATTTTTATTTTTTTATATATATATTATGTTTATATAATATAATATATAATAATATTTTTATATCCTTATTAATTATAATATTACTAGCGTTTTAAATTAAAAATAATAACTTTATTTAATTATTTTATTAATTATTAATATACCTTTTTAAATGTTATTTAAATATTTAATTAAATTCTTTTATTTATTTATCCGTTTATAAATAAATTATAATAAAAAGCTTTTATTTATTTTTAATTTTTTTTATAAATGTTTATTCATAATATAATATAAAAATAAGGTTTTTATTTAATATTATTTATTTAAAGATTTCATATTTATTAATGATTTTTTTAATAAATATATACGTAAATTATTTTAAAATACGATTTTTTTTATATAATATGAAATATCCATATTTAATAAATTTATTAATAATTATTTAAATTAAATTATAATATACTTTTATAATTAAATCATTTAATTTTAATAATTTTATAATAAAATCCCATATTATGGTATTAAAAAATTTATTTAATATTTCGATAAATTAAAAAAGTTTATATGGTTTATATTTAATCTTTTTAATTTAATTATATATGTTATATTTTTTAATTACCTTAATAATTAATTTTTTAAATTTTAGAAAATCGTAGGTTTTTAATATTCTTAACTTTATTTTAAAAATTCTTTAATATTTATATGAAAAATATTTGTAAAATGTTTTCGTAAATTTCTTTTAAATGTTTTTTAATATATAAACCTTACTTTTATACATTAATATTCCTTAAAATATTTTTTATATTATAAATAAATTTCTTTTTTATTAATTATATTTTTTTTAGAATTTTTTAATTTAATTATCTTTATTAATCTATATATATATTAGGATAATTACTTCGTTTAACTATTATTTTTACATTTAAATGTTTCGTTTTTTAACTTTAATTTTATAATTTTTTTTTATTAAAAAAATCGGTTTAAATATTTTCTTTTTTTTTAATATAATAGATTTTAAAATTAAATTAGGATAGGAATATTATTTATTTTTTATATTTTTAATTAAATTTTTAAATGATTATAAATTATGTAAGGTTTTTATGATTTAAGTAGATGTTAATAAAGTTTTTAATTTCGTTAAGCTATGGTTTTTATTTTTTAAATATTTAAATAATGGTTAATAATTTTTTATTGTAAATTTTATATGTAAATTTTATATTATATAATACTTTTAAATAATATATAACGAGGTATTATTTTCCATTAGTTTTTATTATTTTAAAATTGTTTCAATTATGAAATTTGAAACGTTTATTTTAAATCGTTTAATTTTTATATAATTTATAAGCTTTTAAATTAAATTTTCCGTGATTATATTTTTTAAACGTTAGAAAGTTATTTTAGTTTTGTTATTGAATTTTTAGGTATTATTTTTTTATTAAGTTTAACGAGTTAGTTTTATTAACGGTTTAATAATGTTTTTAAAATTCGCGATTAATTGTCGAACGTAATTTATAAAACTATAAAATGTTTATATTTTTATAACGTTTTTTAGTTTCGGTTAGTTTTTAATTGTTATTATTTTATTTTTTTGGATGTATATTTTTTTAAAGGTAATGGTAAAGTTTAGGTAATTTAATTTTTTAACGTGCTATTCGTTTTTAATAAAGTGGATTAATAAGTTGGTTTTTTAAAATGTTTTTAATATTAAGGTAATATGTTTTTTATAATTTTTTTTATTTTTAAAGTATATGAATATATTGTTAAGGTAAACGAATATAAAAATATTTAAGTATTTTTTAAAGACCGTTATAATTATATATTAAAATAACGTTAGGGCGTTAGTAAATTTAAAAGGTATTATTTTATATTTATAATATTTATATATTATTTTAAACATTATATATTATTTATATTTTTAAGTTATTTAAATTATATAATAACCGTTTTTAAAGTTTAATATCGTGAAAATTTTAGTTTTATTAATTTAATTTTTTATAAGTTTTATTAATAGTAAAGCGTGACCGTTTTCTTTAATAATATTATTTAAGTGGCGGTAGTTAATAATTTTACGTTATATTTTATTATCGTTTGCGTTAATTTTTTATTTTTTATTTTTATCGATTTTAAGTATTATTATTATAAGATATTTGGATGTTGATTTTAATTTTTAAATATATCTTTTTTTAAGGTTTTTTTAGATTTTCTTTATAATATTTTTAACTTTTTTTCGTTTATAGGGTATATTGGAGATAGTTTTAAGAATTGTTTTTTTTTAACATTTATTCGGTGGTTTTATTAGTTATATTTTGGTAATTTTTCTTTAATTCGATTTTTAAATATTTTATGGAATCGTAGGTATTTGTGTGGTATTTTATATAATGGATTTTTGATTTTTAGTTTTTTAAGTATATAAGCGATATGTTTTTCGTTTTATTTTTTAAAATTATTTACGTTTTTTTTTAAAAGTTTTAAAGGTTAATTCTTTTATTTAATTTTATTGAAAATAATTTATTTTTTAATGTATGTTTAAGTGGTTTATTTTAAATTAATTAACTTTTAATATTATGTTATAATTATTAATATTTATAATATTAAAAGTAATCGTTTTAAAATGGTTTTAAATTTTTATTAAAAGGGATATGGTTTTCTTTAATATTTTATCATTTTAATAAATAAATTTGTTTTCGTTTATTGTTATTAATTCGTATAAATTCTTTTTGTAAACTTACTTTTATTTTATTTTATTATATTATTTATATTAAGATATAATTTTATTAAGTTTTTAAATTAATTATTATTTTATATATATTTTTTTTTATATCGGATGGATGTTATTAAGATATTACTTAATTTTATTTTTATTTTGTTTAAAGTTTTAGTTTTATTAATCTTTTAATGTTTTATTTTTAAAAACCTTTTTATTTTTTTAAATAAAACTTTTAATATTTATTTTTATTTTTGTTTTATTGTTGAGATTCGGTAGGTACTTTTTTATAATTAAAATTTAAGTTAATTTTATTTTAATGGGCTTTTTTTAATATTTTGAACGTTTTTTTTTAGATATTATTTCTTTATTTTTTTATTTTTAAAAAAGCGTAAATTAAGTCATAGTTTTTAAAGTAATTTTCTTAATAAAGTTTAATATAAAATTTATTAAAAGGTTTTTTTTTCTTTAATAAATTTCGTATATTAATTTTATAATTTTATGAAAATCTTTTATTTTTTTTTTCGTATAGATGTTTTTAAAAAAGTTTAATTTTTTTATAAAGTGTTAAATATATATTGTATTTTTTGTAATTAATGGTTAAAAAGAATTTTATTTTTTTATATTTAATTAAGTAATAATTTAGTTAATATTTTTAATTATTAAAGTTATTTTTTGTACAAAGTTTTCGAAATTTTTCGTATCAAGTTTTAATTTAAATAATTTATTTTTTCGTGTTTTTTTATATAAAAACACTTTTAATATTATTAAAATAAAAGCTTTTTAATTTTTTTTGTATTTTTTTTAAATTTATTTTTATATTTAAAAAGTTATACAAATTATATAATATTAAATTATAATATATATATTTTTTAAATATTATTATTTTATTACGTTTTAATTTCGGATAAAAGTAATAAATTTTAAGGAATTTTAATTATTATAAATTTATTTCGTAGATATATTTATTTTTTTCGATATTATTATTTGGTTTCGGATTTTTTAAAAACCATACGTTATCGATTTTAACGCTTATATATATTCGGTAGGAATCGTTTATATAATATTTTTAATATTTATAATCGTGTTTATTTTATTAATACTTTTTATAATTTTTATTTTAATATTTATTTTAATAAAGTTATTAATGGTTATTTTTTTATTATTTTTTTTAAATAAGGTGAAGTTAACGTTAATTTATAGTTAAAATGTTTTTAATTTTTTTAATTTTTTAGTATTCGTGTTACGATTTTGTTTATTATTTTTATTAGTTTAATCTTATAAGTCGGATACGTATTTTAAAGGTTTTGGTTTAAAAAGTAATAATAGTTTAAAATTAACGATTTCAATTATAAAAAAAATTTTAAAAGTATTTTATATTTAAATGCAATTTATATATTAAAAAAGTTTGAATATTTAGATTAATAATTAAGAAATAAATGATTAAATATAATAAGAAACTTATTTTTATATATTTATTTTTAATATTTAAGTTTTTTATTTGTTAATTAAGTTGGGTTTAATTGATTTAAATTAACGCTAATTTAACGGAGTCATAATTAACTTAATTAAATTAGTTTTAATTGGATATTAAATATTTTAATTTATTTACGTGACTTTCGGACCATTTAAATTTTCGATAAGGTTGTAATTTAAGTCGTGATAATTTAAAATATTTAAGATTAAAAATTGTTTTTTTTTTTTATAATATTTGTAAGTTTTAAGTTCATAACTTTATAATAAAAAGTTTTTATATCTTTTGTTTTATTTTTAAAAGTTTTATTTAAGATTTTGGTTTATTTCGTATTTTTTTTATTTATATTTTTTATTTTTTTAATTTAATAATTCTTTAAATATTTATTGTTTATTTTAAATTAATTTTTTAATGATTTTATTATTAACTTAAATTATTTCGAGTTGTTTTTTTATTATTAAAAAGTTATTATTATAATGTTTAATCTTATATTTTAAATATATCGTTAAATTATTTTTATAACATTTATAACCATTTATAATTACCATTAAAAATTAAAGATATTTAAAATAATATTTATAAACGCGTATTATTTTTTTTTCGTAAATAAGGCATTTATTAATTTTAAAGCTTTTATTATTTTTTATTAAACTAATGGTTATTATAAAAATGTTATTAATTTTTTTTTTCCTTTAATTTTAAATTAAAACATTTATTTTTATTCGGGTTATAATATTCCTTCTTATTAAAATTATTATTTTTTAAAATTTTTAACATTTACTTTTAAAATATTTTATTTTATTATAATTAAAATATTTAATTTTTAATTTATTAATTAGTTGTTTTCGTTATTATTTTTAAATGTTATTTAATTTAATAAGGTTTAAACGTATACTTATATTTTTATATTGTTCGTTTTATTATTATTTATTTTTAAAGCTATTATTTTTATTAAACTAAGTTTTTTTTTTTTTTCAAAATATTATTTATAGTTTTTATTATTAATGGTAATGGCTTTTTTTATTAAAATATTGAATTATTTAAAGTTTCGATCTTTATAGATTTTTTTATTATAAAGTTCGTTTTTAATATGTTTTTTTAATCTTTTATAAAGAAGATAAAAAAAACTTTTAACGGGTAGGTTTAATTTAATAATTAATCATTTAAATTTAATAACGTAATTAAAAGTTAATTTATTTTATTAAAGGCAATATAATTTAGTTTTAACTTTTTATTTATAAATAAGATTGTTAAATATAAGTCGATTTTTTTTTTAAAATGGTTAAAGTTTTTAAAAATATATTTAATAATATTTAATATATTTATTGGTTTTTTTTTAAATCGATTTTTAAAAATAGGTTTAAATTATTTAAAGGTTGGTTTTATAAATAATTATAAAGTTATTAAAACCTTTTATTATTTATTTTCGATTAAATCTTTATAAAATTTAAAATAGATGTATATTTAAATAAAAAATGTATTTAAAATTTTTTTTTATCGTATTTATTAAGGGTAATAAGTTTAAATCTTTTGGTTTAAAAAAATGTTATATTTTTAGTATTTTATAGGTTTGATAAGTTTTTAAAAGGGTATGTAAATTTAATCTCTTTTTTTTTTTTTAGATTTTCTTTTTAATAATAATAATTTTTACTTTATAAATAATGTTATTTATTTTAATTTATTAGTTTTTTTTTTAAGGTTTTTATAAGTTTAAACGTTAAAACTTTTATTATTATTTCGGTAAATGTTATAGTTATTATTTTTTATATAGGTTTTTTAATTTTTAAAAAGAGTTTTAAAAGTTTAAATGTTTTAATTACGGTGATTTATAATTTGGTTATTAATAAGTTTTACGTTAAATTTATTAACGTTATTATTAGGTTTGTTTTCGGTGTTATTAAAACGTTTATTTATCTCGATATTTTTTTTAATAATATATTTTAAAAGTTTTTAAAAACTATCCGCGAATAAGTTTTTTTTTTTTATATTAATATTAAATATTAATTAAATAAGTTATTAAAATATTACGATCTCGTTTATTATTTTTATTAGTTTAATTTTATAAATCGGATATATATTTTTAAAGTTTTAATTAAAAAAATAATAATAATTTAAAATTAACGATTTTAATTATAAAAAAGATTTCAAAATATTTAATATTTAAATGTAATTTAAATATTTAAAAAGGCTTGAATATTTAAATTAATAACTAAAGAATAAATAATTAAATATAATAAGAAATTTATTTTTATATATTTATTTCTTTTTATTAAAAAGGTTTAAATTATTAAATCGAACCGTTAAACATTTAAAGTCACCGAGTTAATTACGTGATTTCCGGTTTATTTATTTTTTCGGGTACGTCGTAATTTAAATCGTAATATATATTAATTTTATTTTTCTTAATATTTAATTTATTATCTCATTTAATACGATAATATTTTAAAAAATTTTAAAATTTTTTTTATTATTTTTAAACGTATTAAAAATATAGCTTATAAATTAATAATAATTTCTTTTAATATTTTTTTAATTAATGGTATAAAAACGCGGTCCGTTCGCTTATTTAAAATTTAAAAAATAAAATTTTAAAATATCGATTAAAAAATAATTTTTTTAATTTTAATATCGAATATAACGTTTTCGTTATTATATCTTTTTTATTAATATTTTATTACTATAAATATATTAATTATAATATAAACGGCCGGAATTTATATTTAAATTACATTAATATAAATAAAATTTATTTATTTATTTTAAAAACCGTAATTAAATACATTAAATAATATTAATTTAAATTATTATATAATTATATATATGTTACGTTCGGTTTTTTATATTATTTTTATTTAATTACGGTAATTAATTTAATAATCCGATATAAACTTTTATTTATAACGATTTGGTGGCTTATAGGCCAGAAAAGGGACCCGACACAGGACGTGGCTAACACAGTTAGAAAAGCCAGCCGGATAAAAGGTTTACCCAGTCGATTAGGTAACCAAGGTCACATGACACCCCTCGCTACCCTCGCTACCTAAGGAGCGCAGGTAGCCGCTACCCTCAGAGCATAGGTAGCCGCTACCCTCGCTACCTTCGGAGCCAAGGGCGCCTTACGAAAATTACGGGATATATAAACAGGGCCATTTCCTTTATTATATTAATTCCGTAGCTACCAATTTAAGCTTATAGTCATATCTTGAATATAAAAGAGAAATCCTTACGAACTAGACCCTTTAAACCTAACGCTATTATTACTTTCAAACCGAAACCCCTTTAACGACCTTTATACCAACAAAGCTCGTAACATTATTATAAATAAAAAAAAATTAATAAAAAATTTTTTAAAAAGTTTTATTATTTTATTAATAATTTTAATAATGGTTGAATTTTTTTAAAGGTGTTTAAAATACGGTTTTTATTATATAAAAGTTATAAAAAAGTTATAATTTATAAAAAAAAAAAACCATTAAAATAATTTTTTATTAATTTAAAAAACTTAAAAAACTTTCGATATTAATCTCGTTTAAAAAATAATTTATATTAATTATAATTATATTTTTAAATTTCCGCGTGATTTTATATTTTTAAATATTATATATTTATTAATTATTAATTATAAAAAGTTTAACGTTATTAACGTTTATAAAAAAGATTATTTATTAACGTTATAAAAATTTAATTAATTATATAAACGTATTTCATATTAAGTTAAAAAAATCGGTATTTTATTATATTTAAACATTTCTTAATATTTATTATTTATCGAACACGTTTTAATCGTATTTATTATAATTTAATTGCTTTTTTTAACCTGGTTTTTTTAAAACCATACTTTCGCTGTAAACTTTTTAACTTTTTTTTATATTTATTTATTTAATTTTCGCTCCGACCTAATATTTTAATAATTAATTTCAAGTTTTACCTTTTATTTAAATATATTAGTAACCGCTTTTTATTAATTTCCGACCAATTGTTACGTCGTGGTTAATAACGAATAATTTAATTATTTATATAACCCTTTTTTTCTTTACATTAAATTAAATTTAAACGCGGATTTTTTAAAAACTTTAACCGGTTTAAATTTTAACGGTAAAACTTTTTAAACATCTTTTTTACATTTTAAAAGTGCTTAATAAACTCCCATAAATTATTTTCATGTAAATATCTTTTTCATTTAATAAAATATTTAATTTATCCCTTTTTTAATTTTAAATTTAATATGTTTTCGATTTTATGTTTTTCCGGGTTTTTTTTTTAAATCGATGTCTTTAACAAGTTTAACGTTTTAAAAAACCTAGTCATCCATATATAACTTATAACCGTTATCTATTAGACACACGTATATAATAAATGTTAATAATTAATTTTATTGTTTTTTTTAATCTTATTCTTTAATTAAAAATAATTGGTGGATAACTTATAAGCATAAATCATTTACTTTCGGATATACCATTATCCATCGCGTAAACACTTTAATATTTAACATTATCGCTATTAATATCGAAAACCTTTATTCAATCCAAGTTATTATAACCATTAAAAATATAATCGCTATAAATAAATAAAATATCATTTACTTTTATCGCAAGTTAATATTAAAAATATTTTTTTATCGATTTAATAAAATAATTTTTAAACCTGTTTTTTATAAACCTTTTAACATTTAACACCACTTTTATAATAAAATCTCGCAAAACTTAAAAATAAAACTTTAATATAATTTTATTTTTACCGATATTAAATAATATTATACCGTTTTTAAATAAAATGTTAAAATATAAATTATTTATAAAATATTATTATAAAATTATTTTTATTAATTATAATAAATATATAATATTAACGTTATAAAAACCGTATTTATTTATTAAAATTTTATATTTTATAATTAAATATTTTATAAATTTATATTTATTAAAAGTTTAATTAAATTATAAATAATTTTTAAAAATTCTTTATAAATTATAAAAATCATTATAAATAAATATATAAAAAAATAAAAAATATAAAAACATTATTAAAATTAATTTAATGTAATTATTTTTTAAAACTAATTATTTACTTATCTTTTTTTTAATTTTTAATAATAATAAAAACTTTAAAAAAAAATTAATATAAATTTAAAAATAATTAATAATTATTTTATTTTTTTAACCGTTTTTTATTTAAATAAGTAAATTAATCGATATTTTTTAATTAATTATAACCCGATTAAAAAAATATAACTTTAAATAATTAACTTATAAAAATAAATTTAATAAAAAACGAAATTGCTTTTTTATTAATTACAACGGTTTTATATAATATAAAATAAAAACTATAAAAAATAAATTTCAATATTGTTTTTATTTTAAATTTATTAAAAATAATTAAATAAAGTTTAATTTTTATATCGAAAAGATTTATTATATTATTAATAATAAATATTAATAAATTAACGCTTTTTAAAAAATAAAAATAAGGTTTTTATAATCGTTAAACGTTTTAATTATTTTCGATTTCTTTATAATTAATTAATATATTTTAAAATAATTAAAATAAAATTTATATTAAGATATAATAATTAATATAATTAAATTATAAATAATTTTATTATTTAACAATTATTATTATTATTAAATTTTTTTATATTAATAAATTAAAAATATTTTAATAAAAGCCCGTTTAATTTTATAATATTAAAAAAATTAATAAAACTCATTATAATGAAAGTTTTTAAAAGATTTTTATATTATTTATATTACGATTTAATGGTTTATAAGTTAAAAAAAAAGGCCCGATATAAAACGTAATTAATATAATTAAAAAAACCAGCCGGATAAAAGGTTTATTTAGTTAATTAAATAATTAAAATTACGTGATATTTTTTGTTACTTTTGCTATTTAAAAAGCGTAGGTAGCCGTTATTTTTAGAATATAAATAGCCGCTACTTTCGTTACTTTTAAAATTAAAAGCGTTTTATAAAAATTACGGGATATATAAAAAAGGTTATTTCTTTTATTATATTATTTTCGTAATTATTAATTTAAATTTATAAGTTATGTTTTAAATATAAAAAAGAAATTTTTACGATTTAAATTTTTTAAATTTAATGTTGTTATTATTTTTAAATCGAAACCTTTTTAATAATTTTTATATTAATAAGGTTTATAATATTTTAATAATTTTTTAATTAATAATAATAAATTTAATTAAATTAAATAATTAATATAAGCGATATTTTAAAAAAGTTAACCGATAAAAAAACCAATTAAATAATTTTATAATTTAATATGATATCGATTTTTAATAAGATTTATTAAATTATTAAACGAAGTTTTTTAAACCGTGTTAAAAAAAAAAGTCTAATAATAAATATAAAAAAGTAACATTTTTAAAAAAAAATTAATTTAATTAACATTTAAATTTGTTAATTTATTAATAACTTTTAAAGATTTTTTATTAATTAATGAAATATTTTAACGTATTAATAATATAATTATTATTGTCGATATATAAAAGTTTTAAGTTTTAAATAAAATATAATAAAAAATTAACGGTTTAAAAAACTAATTAAAAAAAGCTTTAATTAAAAAATATAAATTAAAGGTTTTTTAAAAAAATAACGAAACTTTTAATTTTAACGGATTTATTATTTAACTTCGAGTTTATTTTAAATTTTATAAAGATTTCTTTTTAAATAAAAATGATAAAGTTTTTACCATTAAAAAACTTTTATTCGAAAAAACTTTCGAATAATTTAAACTTTTTATGTAAGATTATTTAAAATATGATAATTTTAAAAATATAAAAAAAGAAATCTTTTATATATTTTTAAATTATAATAATTTTATAAAAAAACTTTAAAAAATATATAATAATTTTAATAAAGTTTAAATCGTTAAATAAAAAATATTATAACTTAAATAAAATAAATTAACATTTAATTATATTATTAAATTTTAAAAAGACGCCGTTTAAATTAATATTTTTATAAAGGGATTATTTATTTTATTTTATAACGGGTTAAAATAAATAATTAAAAATAAAGTTTATAAAATAAATCGTTTTAAAACTTTTAAAAATTATTATAAGTTTATTATTAAAATTAATAACCGATAATTTTAATATAAGCTTAAAAAAAAAAACCTTTAATAAAATATAACGTTTAATACGTATACCGAACCTATAAATATAAATTAAATCCGCATTAATAAAAGGGACATAAGCCGGGTGGAATATTATAATTATAGGAAAAAAAGATATTATAAAAGTTAATATAAAACTTTTAAAAAACAATTTAAAATCTTTAAAAATAAAAAGAAAAATTTCGTTATTAAAATAAAATTAATTTTAAAAATCAATATAATATAAACTGGTAAAAAAAAGCTTTAATAAGAAAAAAAAACAAAATCGTTAAATTAATAAAACAATTTAATTTTAACCAATTTATCGTTTTTAAGATCGTAATAACATTAATATTTTAAAAGTTTAATTAATAATAAATTTAAAACAAAATAATATATAAATAATAGCTTTTAAATTATTAAAATTAAAAACATTTTATATATAATAAAACATTTCGAAATTAAAAAAGTAAATTCGGATTAAAAGATCTACCTTTTATTAAATTTTTATTTATATTAAAATTTATTAAACGTAAAATTAATTTAAATAAAAAAAGATAGATTTTTATTCCCGATATTTTAAAACGAATAAAGCAATAAAATAAGCTTTTAAAAAGAAAATTTTTTTACAAGAAAAAAGTTAATTTCATTAAAAAATATATAAATGAAATAAACTAATTAAAAACCTTTACCATTACAACCATATAAAAATTTTATAGGTTTTTTATTATATTAACATTTATTTACGCTATATATTTAATAAAATAAAAAACTTTTTTTAATTTTATAAAATCAATTATTTTAATATAATCTATTAGTAAAAAGATATAAAAAAAATATAAATAAAATTAAATAAAAAAATTAATATTATTTAATTATACCTTTAAAAATTTAAAAGTTACGTTTAAAAATAAGTTAAATGGTTAAGTTATATTAACGTTAAATATAAAGTTCATATAAAATGTAAAACGTTAAAATTTTAAACCTTTAAAAAGTATTATAAAATCGAAATTATAAAAAAAATCCATAACATTTTTATATAATAATAAATTTATTTTTTTTGAAATATCATTAAAAAATATAAATAAAAGATTAAAAAGCTCCATTAAATTATCTGATAATTAAAAAATATATTTAATCGATTTTATAAAAAGTTTTTTAAAAAATAAAAACGAAAATTAAATAACCTTCCATTTATAAAAAACGAAAGAAACGGCCTGTTAATAAGTAATAAATTAACTTAAATTTTCAATAAGTTTTATAAATATGTATTAAAAAAACAAATATCCGAATAATTATAAAATAAAACGCATAAAAATTTAAATAATAATTAATTTAAAATTTAAAATTAATTATATCTACTTTTAATTAATTAATTAATATAATATTTTATATCGTAATAAAAAAAAGATCTATCCTATATAAATAATTAAAAACAAATTATTTAATTATAATAATAAATTTATATAAAAAGAAATTATAAATTTTAATATATAAATTAATAACCGTTTTAAAAACCTTTCGTTTAATATTATAAAAATCGAAAATTAGATTATTTTCGAATTATTTTAATTTAAAGCTAATAACTTTTATATCGATTAAATCACCGGAATAATAAAATAAAAATTAATATAAATCTAAAAGAAAAAGTTAAATTTAATACTTAAAAGTTTTATAAGTTATAAAAAAATAATATAAATTATAATAACATTTATTAATAAGAATAAAATCATTAAAAAAACTTTAAATTTAAAACCTAATAAAATAAATAAAATATTTAAAAAATTTAAAGTAAAGTTTTTAATAATTTTTAAAAAGAAAAAACTAATAGTTATAAAATTAATTAATTATATAATATATAATTATAAAATTCCATTAAAAAAAATATTAACCCCATTTTAAATTAATATATAAGTTAAATTAATAAATATAATAAACGTTAAATAAATAAATTGAAAAAAACTTAATATAAAGATTTATATAAAAATTTAAATTATTAATAAGGTACCGTATATTAATGGTATTAAAAAAAAATATAAATCATATTTAAAAATTTAATAATAATAATAAATTAACATACCAAATAATTAACAATTATTAATTATTAAATAAAATCATTGTAAAAAACGATTACGTGTTAACTTTATTTAAATATATAAAAAAACAAGTTAATAAAACACGTTAATATATAATATTTAATATTATAGACGGGTATTATAATATCTAAATGGTAAAAAAAAAATAGAAAATAATATTTTAAACATATAATAAATATTATAAATATTTAATAATATTTTAAAAGTTTATTAATACCCCCGTCATTTTCTAATATATAATGATAATAATTTTATAGAATTATATTAATATTTCTATTTTTATATTTATTAATAACATTTTTATTTATTTTAATTTTTATAAAAAACATTTTAAACACGAACGATTAATTTTATAAAAATTTAAAAAGTATAAAATCATCTTCGAACTTAAAAGAAATTAATAAAAAACGTAAAAGATTAACTTTTTTAAATTTACGATCACTTTTAAAGAAATTTAAATATAAAAAAGAAAATTAAAATAAATATAACAGTAAACATTTACCAATAATAATCTCTCGCCTCAAAACGTGAAAAATATTTAACAATTTCACGGATTTTATAACTTTTTTTAAAGATTAATTAAAAATTTCGCAAACATCGTTAAAATTATAATAAATATCATGCGAAAAAAACGGTAATTTTTTATTTAGATAATAAAAGTTAATAAATCCTTATAATATTTTAAAAAACGATAACCACGAAATCAATTTATTAATTCTTTAAATTAAATATAAAAAAACGAATACATATAAATATATTTAATTATATTTATAAAAAAGCCTTAAAATAATATAAAAACAAACGATAACATCTAATAATTTATTATTCAAAAAGTTTTTCAAAATTTAAATTACGTTATTTAATATATAATAAAAAACTATTTACTATTATTTAAAGATTTAAATAAAAGAAACCATATATTAATAATACCTTAAATTTTATTATTATTTTTTTTAATTATAACAATTTACGAATTTTTATAATAAACCGAGAATTATTTCTACGTTAATAGCGTTAAAAAAAATTCTTAAACGGATTTAATTTTAAAATCTATTAGATTAAAAGAAAAGAAATATATAAGCAAACGCTTTTAATCGATAAAACTAAAATCTAAAAAAAATAAAAAAAAAACTAATAGTTATACTTTTTAAAAAATAATAGAAAGTATACCAAATTAAATAAATTATTATTAATAAATAATAAAATTAAAAAATTTAAAACGTTTTAATTAACGAAAAAAAAACGAACTTGTTTTAAAAAAAAATATACGTTTATAATAAAAAAGGATATATACCACGATCAATATAAAAAATATTTATAAAAAAAGTATATAAAAATCCTTTATCCAGATATTTAAAAATTTTTAAAACCACTTAAAAAATTTAAAAAAACCATAACTTCCTTTAATTAAAAATTATAATTAAAAAGAAAATTAAAAAATACAACCTATATAATAAAATAAAAGTAATTAAAGATAAACCTTATAAAAAACTTAAATTTATAAAAATTTTAAAATAAACATAAGATATTATAATTTAAAACTTTATTATAAAATTATTTATATTAATGAACTTTATTAATGAAATTAAATATAATAATATATAAGTAATAATTAATAAGTTTTTTAAATATAAAATCTTTTTTTTATTTAAAAAAACATATACGGTAAAAAACTTAATATTTTTATATTTATAATATTACATAACGGAATATAATATGCAATAAAAAATTATTTTTAATAGAAATAAGTTTCTTATATTTAAATTTTAAATAACGTTAATAAAAAATTTTAAAATTAAATAAAAAATATTAATAATTACGCATTTTTTAATAAATGGTTAAATAAAAAAATTGAATTAATTTATTAAATAATATTTGTAAATTTACGTTAACTATAAATAAATAGTTAAATAAAATAATTACTATTAATTTAATTAATATATAATAATTTAGATAATGAAAATATAAATATTATATTTTATAAAACCGTTTATAAATTAAATAATAATAAATTTATAAATAAAATATCGTTATTATAAATATTATAATTATTAAACGTAATATTAAAAGCGAAAATTAAAATAAAAAAAATATGATATTTTGAAAAATCATTTTACAAAAACTTATAATTTTTATAAAACCGAATAATAAAATATTATAATTAAAAACAATTAAAGGATTAATTTTTACGGAAAAAAATAAAATATATTTATTTTGTTAAAAATAACATTTAATCTTAAAAACTTTGTAAATATAAATAAAATAATTAAACGAAAAGTTAAATTTTAAAAAATTTAAATTATTTAAAATTAAAAAGGTTATTTTAAATGTAAATTATTAATGAAAATTATTAAAAAGTATATAAATATATTTAATTTTTTATATTTTTTTATTTAAATTAAGATCATAAAGTATAAAAATCGATAATAAAATAAAATTTAAAAAACAATTAATAAAATATAAAATTAAAACAATTTTAAACATTAAAATAATTAATTAATAATTATATTATTTAATTAAATAAAAAAATTACTTATTAATAAATAATATTTAAAAATTTAAAAAGCATTTAATAAATTACATAAAAAAATAAAAAAATCTTTACCAGAGAAATTTAAACCGGTTAAGTTAACCGCTTTAAAAAAAAACAAAAAAGATGTTTTAAAAAAACTTAAAAAACGGCGCGTTAGCTTAAAGACGTTTAACTTTTTTTTCGGCCAATCGATTAATTTTTATAATTTTAATAATAGGACGCTTTTTTTTTTTTTTTTTTTTAACTTATCTAAAATATTTAAATCGGATAAACCCCGCGATAATATTTTAAAACCTTGCAACCGTAAATTCTCGCGTTAATAATAAATTTATAAAATTTTTATAATTAACTTATTTATTTTTACTTATAAAATAAATAAAATATTTCCGATATTTTATTCCTTTTTAAATAACTTTTAATTTATTAAATTAAGTTTTTTAAAAAAATTAATATTAATTATAAAACTTATATAAATTTCTTTTAATAAGATATATTAATTATATCGTTTTAAATAATTAAATAGAATAATATATTTAAAATTGTTTTCCTATAATAAATATAAAATATCACGTTTATAATAATATTAAATTAATTAATATAAACGATAAAAATAAATTATTTAAAATAATAATCGCGTTTTTTTTTATTTTCGTTTAATTTAATCAAATTAACGGTTTGTTTTTTTAAAATTAATGGTATTAAATATAATAAATTACAAAAATAAAAATAAAATAAAAAATTAACCATATTTATATAAATAAAGACATTCATTTATTTATTTTTAAAATAAAAATTTTAAAAAAAGAAAATAATATTACAATTTAATTATTATAAGTTTTATTAATATAAAATTCGTTAAAAAGGTTTCGATTTAAAAATAATAATAACGTTAAATTTAAAAAGTTTAATTTATAAAATTTTTTTTTTTATATTTAAGATATAATTATAAGTTCAGACTAATAATTAAAAAATTAATATAATAAAAAAAATGGTTTTTTTTATATATCTTGTAATTTTTATAAAACGTTTTTAATTTTAAAAGTAATAAAAATAACGGTTATTTATATTTTAAAAATCGCGGTTATTTACGCTTTTTAAATAACGAAAATAATAAAAAGTATTACGTAACTTTAATTATTTAATCCATTAAATAAATTTTTTATCCGGTTGGTTTTTCCGATTATATTAATTGCGTTTTATATTAAGTTTTTTTTTTAATTTATAAGCCATTAAATTATAATATTATTTTTTTTTTTTAGGATTTTTATTTTAAAGATAAATAAATAAGTGATTTTATTTATATAAGTATGGTTAATATCCTATCTTTTTTTTCTTTTTTTTCGGTTTGTTATATTTAATATTATTAATTTTAAGAAACGAGTTATTAATTTAATTAAATCGAACGAAAATAAAAAAAAACGGGATTATTATTTTAAATAATTTATTTTTATTATTTGTATCGATTAATTTAATATTATTATAAATATAATATTTTATATTTATTATATAAAAAAACATTTTAAATATATTATTATATTTGATTATTTAAAGCGGTGTAATTAATATATTTTATTAAAAAAGATTTATACGGGTTTTATAATTAATATTAATTTTTTTTAAAAAGTTTAATTTAATAAATTAAAAGTTATTTAAAAAGAAACGAAATGTTAAAAATATTTTATTTATTTTATAAATGAAAATAAATAAATTAATTATAAAGATTTTACAAATTCGTTATTAATGCGAAAATTTACGATTGTAAGGTTTTAAAATATTATCGCGGGGTTTATCTGATTTAGATGTTTTAAATAAATTAAAAAAAAAAGAAGAAAAAAAATGTTATATGATTAAGATTGTAAAAATTAATCGATTAGTTAAAAAAGAGGTTGAGCGTTTTCGAATTAGCGCGTCGCTTTTTAAGTTTTTTTAAAACGGTTAATTTATTCGGTTTAAATTTTTTTAATAAAAATTTTTTTATTTTTTTACGTAATTTATTAAATACTTTTTAAGTTTTTAAATATTATTTATTAATGAGTAATCTTTTTATTTAATTAAATAATATAATTATTAATTAATTATTTTAATTTTATAGTTTATTAATTATTTTTCAAACTTTATTTTATTATCAATTTTTATATTTTATAATGTTAATTTAAATAAAGAAATATAAAAAATTAAATATATTTTTATATTTTTTAATAATGTTAATTAATAATTTATATTTAAAATAATCTTTTTAATTTTAAATAATTTATGTTTTTTAAAATTTAGTTTTTTATTTAATTATTTTATATATATTTATGAAATTTTTAACGTCAAGCGTTATTTTTAATAAAGTAAATACATTTTGTTTTTTTTTATAAAAATTAGTTTTTTTATTTTTTTTTTAATTATAATATTTTATTATTTAGTTTTATAAAAATTATAGGTTTTTTTAAAATAATTTTTAAAAATGTTATATCTTTTTCATTTTAATTTTTATTTTTAATATTACGTTCAATAATTATAATATTTATAATAATAATATTTGTTTATAAGTTTATTATTATTTAATCCGTAAACGGTTTTATAAAATATAATATTTATATTTTCGTTATTTAAATTATTATATATTAATTAAATTAACGGTAACTATTTTATTTAATTATTTTATTTGTGATTAATGTAAATCTGTAAATATTACGATCCCGTTTATTATTTTTATTAGTTTGATTTTATAAGTTGGATATGTATTTTAAAGGTTTTGGTTTAAAGGGTAATAATAGTTTAAGGTTAACGATTTTAATTATAAAAGAGATTTTAAGATATTTTATATCTAAGTGTAGTTTAAATATTTAAAAAGGTTTGAATATTTAAATTAATAATTAGAAAATAAGTAATTAAATATAATAGGAAATTTATTTTTATATATTTATTTTTAATATTTAAGTTTTTTATTTATTAATTAAGTTGAGCTTAATTAACTTAAGTTAATATTAATTTAATGGATTTATAGCTAATTTAATTGAGTTAGTTTTAATTAGATATCAAGCATTTTAATTTAATTACGTAACTTTTAAACCATTTAAAATTCCGATAAGGTTATAATTTAAGCCGTGATATTATTCTTTCTTTTTTAAGATTTTTATTTTAAAGATAAATAAGTTAATTTCTTCTTTTTTTATATTAATGTTTTTCATATTTTTGTTAATTGTTGTTATGTTAGATAAAGTCGAAAAATTGATTAATGATTCTTATCGTAATAGAAAAGCTTTGGAAAATAAAGCTGCTTTTTTTAAATTAATTTTAAAGAAAGGTTTTTTTTAAATGTTTTATTTTTATTATAAAAATCATAATGTTTTTTACGTTATTTCCGAAAATTTAAATCGTTATTAGAAGTATATTCGTTTAAGTTACGTTTATTGCGATATATATGATTTTTTGCGAGCTGGTGTGATAAATATCGCGAAAAAATTTCATTTTTTTAAAAATGAATTAAAGGTTGCCAAAGAGGCAGCAAAGGTTGTTAAAGCCGAAACTAAACGAATTAAAAAGCAGATCGTTAATCATGTTAAAAAATTACGTAAATAATAAAAATTCTAGGCTGGAAAAATAAAGCGTATAATAGATCGAGGCGTTTAATCCATGGAGGAGTTTAAACGTTTGGAGTGTGAAAAAGAATAAACCTATTAGTAAGAGGCTGGTCTTTTTAATATTTCCGCGGTCTCCCTTTTTTTTTTGGATTAATTTAAATTTAAACGCAGATTTTTTTAAAATTTTAACCGATTTAAATTTTAACGGTGAAATTCCTTAAATATCTGCTTTATATTTTAAAAGTACTCGATAGGTTTTTATATATTATTTTTATATAAGTATTTTTTTTATTTAATAAAGTATTTAATTTGTTTTTTATTTAATTTTAAGTTTAATATAGTTTTAATTTTATATTTTTTTAGTTTTTTTTTTAATTTAACGTTTTTAATAAGTTTAACGTTCTTAAGTATTAATTTTAATATTGTAATGTAAAAGATTTTAATATAGATTTTTATTATTAACGGGATTATTAATTGGTAATTGGTTTTGAATAAGGCTTTTTTTATAAGAAAAAGGTTTAGTTTTTTAAAATTTAATTTTTCGTTAAGCATTTTGTTACGATCTGGTGGCTTATAGGCCAGAAAAGGGACCCGACACAGGACGTGGCCAACACGGTCAGGAAAAGCCAGCCGGATAAAAAGTTTACCCGGACGATTTGGTAACCAAGGTCACGTGACACCCCTTGTTACCCTCGCTACCTAGGGAGCGCAGGTAGCCGCTACCTTTAGGGCATAGGTAGCCGCTACCCTTGCTACCTTTGGAGCCAGGGGCGTTTTATAAAAGTTATGGATATATAAGGAGGGTCATTTCCTTTGTTATATTTATTCTGTAGTTATTAATTTAAGCTTATAATCATATCTTGAATATAAGGGAGAAATTTTTACGATCTAGACCTTTTGAACCTAACGTTATTATTATCTTTAAATCGAGATCCTTTAATGACCTTTGTATTAGTAAGACTTGTAATATTTTGGTAGCTTTTTGGTTAGTAGTAACAAGTTTGACCAAGTTAAATAATTGGTATGAGTAACATTTTTATAGGTTAATTAATAGGAGAATTAATTAAATAATCTTATGATTTAGTATGATATTGATCTTTAATATAATTTATTAAGTTATTAGATGAAGTCTTTTAAGCTGTGTTAAGAGAAGAGTTTGATAGAGAATATAAGAAAATAGAATCTTTAAAAAAAAAAGTAGTTTAATTAGTATTTAAACTTGCTAATTTATTAGCAGTTTTTAAAGATCTTTTATTAATTAATGAAGTATTTTGATATATTGATAATATGGTTATTATCTTTGGCATTTAAAAATTATAAGTCTTGGATAATATGTAGAAAGAAATTAACGCCTTTAAAGATCAATTAAAGAAAGCTTTAATTAAAGGATATAAGCTTAAGGCCTTTAAAAAGTATAATGGAACCATCGATCTTAATGGATTTATTATTTAATTTCGAGTTTATTTTAAGTTTTATGAAGACTTTTTCTTAAATAAAGATGATAAAGTTTTAACAATTAAAGGATTTCTTGCCGGAGGAGCCCTTAAATGGTTTAAATCTTTTATATAAGATTACCTAGAATATAATAACTTTAGTAATATAAAAAAGAAGATTTTTTATATATTTTTAAATTATAATAGGTTTATGGAAAAGTTTTATAAAATATATGGCAATTTTAATAAAACTTAAGTTGTTAAATAAAAGATGTTGTAACTTAAATAAAACAAATTAATATTTAATTATATCATTAAGTTTAGGAAGTATGTCACCTAGATTGATATTTTCATGGATGGATTATTTATCTTATTTTATAACAGATTAAAGTAAAAAGTTAAGGATGAAGTTTATAAGATAGACTGCTTTAAGACCTTTAAAAATTATTATAAACTTATTGTTAAAATTGATAACCGATAGTTTTAGTATAAGTTTAAAAAAAAAAACCCTCAAGTACCTTTTTATAAGAAGAAAGGAAGGAACTTTTAGTAAAGCATTGTGTTTGGTATGTATGTTGAACCCATGGACGTGGACCAGATCTGTACCGGCAAGAAGGATATGAGCTGGGTGGAGTGTTATAATTATGGGAAAAAGGGACATTATAAAAGTTAGTGTAAAAGCTTTAAGAAGTAGGTTAAAGTCTTTGAAAGCGAGAAAAGGAATTTTGCAATCAGAACAGGGCTAGCTTTGAAGGTTAATATGATACGAATCAATAAGAAAAAGCCCTAGTGGAAGGAAGAAAAGGATGAGATTGTTAAATTAATGGAATAACTTGATCTTAACCAGCTTATTGCTTTTAATGCTGTAGTAATATTAGTATCTTAAAAGTTCATCTGATAGCAAATTTAGGAAAAGGCTATATACAGTTAATGGCTTTTGGATCATTAGGGTTGGAAACCTTCTATGTATGGCAAGATATCCTAGGATTGGAGAAGCAGGTTTAAGTTGAAAGATCTATCTTTTATTAAATCATTGCTTATGTTGAAGTTTGTTAAGTATAAAACCGATCTAGACAAGGAAGGATGGATCCTTATCCCTGGCATTTTAAAACGAATAGACCAGTAAGATAAGCTTTTAAAGGAAAGAGAGTTTTTGGAGAAAGAAAGCCAAACCGAATGGAAAATGTATAAATGGAGCAAGTTGATTAAGAGCCCTTATCATTTTAAGTATATGAAAATTTCATAGATCTTTTATTATATTAACACTTATTTGTGCCATATGCCCGATAAAATCAAGAACTTTTTCTGGTCATATAAAATTAACCATTTAAATATGATCTATTGGTAAAAGGATATAGGAAAGGTGCAAGTAAAGCCGAAATAAAAAATCAGCATTATTAGATCATATCTTGAAAAATCTAAAAATTGCGTTCAAAGATAAATTAAATGGTTAGATTGTATTAATGTTAGGTATAAGATCTATATGGAATTTAAGGCGTTAAAGTTTCAAACTTTTAAAAAGTATTATAAGATTAATAGCCTTAAGTTTAAAATTATAGGCAGTAAAATCGAGATCATGAAGGAAAGTTAAAACGTTTTTATATAATAATAAATTCATTTTTCTTAAAACATTGTTAAGGAATATGAATAGCGGATTAAGAAGCTTTACCAGATCATTTAAAAACTGGGAGATATATTTAATTAGCTTTATAAAGAGCTTTCCAAAGAATGGAGGTAAGAATTAAATAATCTCCCATTTATAAAAAACAAGGAAGGCGGCTTGTTAATAAGTAACAAGTTAGTTTAAATCCTTAATAAGTTTTGCAGATATTCATTAAAGAAGGGAATATTTGAGTAGCCATGGAATGGAACGGATGGAGGACATAAGTAGTGATTGACTCAGGATCTAAGATCAATTGCATCCATCCTTGACTAATTAATTAACATAACATTCCATATTGTAATAAGAAGGAAATCTACCTTATACAAATGACTAAAAGAAGATTATCTGATTATGATAATGGATTTATATAAAAAGAAACTACAGATTTTGATATATAAATCAATAATCATTCTAAGAACCTTTCGTTTAACATTATGGAAATTAAGGATTAAATTATCTTTAGATTACCTTGGCTTAGAGCTAGCAACCCTTAAATTAATTAAATCACCGGCGCAATAGGGTGGAGATTAGCACAAATCTAAAAAAGAAAGCCAAACCTAGTACCTAAGGCCTTTGTAAGCTATAAAAAGATAGCATAAGCCACAATAACATTTGCCGATAAAGACAAAATTGTTGGAGAAACTTTAAGCTTAGAATTAAATAAAATAAGTAAAGTATTTGAAAAATTTAAAAAAGAATTCTTAGCAGTTTTTTAAAAGGAAAGATTAATAATTATAGGATTATTTAATCATATGGTATATGATTATAAAAATTTATTAAAGAAGGGATATCAATTTTATTTTAAGTTAATATATAGGTTAAATTAGTAAATATAATAAGTGTTAAATAAATAAATTAAGAAAAACCTGGCATAAGGATTTATATGAGAATTTAAATCATTAATAGGATACCTTATATTGATGATATCAAAGAAAAATATAGATGGTATCTAGAAATTTGATAATAATGGTAAACCAGTATTTAAAATGGTTAATGATTATTGATTATTAAATGAAATCATTATGAAAAACGGCCATGTGTTAACCTTGCTTGAATATATGAAAGAATAAGTTAGTGAAGTATGCTGGTATATAATATTTAACATTATAGATGGATATTACGGTATTTAAATGGTAGAAGGAGAGGAGTGGAAGATAGCATTTTGAATGTATAGCAGATATTATGAATACTTGATGATGTTTTAAGGGCTTACCAATGCCTCAGCCACCTTCTAGCATATGATGATAACAATTTTATGGGAATATGTTAACGTTTTTATTTTTATATTCATTAATAACATTTTTATATATTTCAACTTTTACGAGGAACATTTTAAATATGAATGATTAATTTTATGAAAACTTAAGGAGCATAAGATTATCCTTGAACTTAAGAAGTGTTAATGGAGAATGTAAAAAATCGACTTCTTTAGATTTACAATCACTTCTAGCGAAATCTGGATATAGGAAGGAAAGCTGAAACAAGTATAGGAATGGAGATTCATTAATAATAATCTTTTACCCTAGAATGTAAAAGATGTTTAATAGTTTCATGGATTTTGTAACTTTTCCCAAGGATTGATTAAGAATTTTGCGGGTATTGTTAAAGTTATAATGGATATCATGTAAAAGGAGTAACAACCTTTCATTTAAATAGCAGAAGTTAAAGAATCCTTATAACTTTTAAAAGAAGCAATGGCCATAAAACCAATTTGTTAACTTTTAAAGCCTAATATAGAAAAATGAATGTATATAAATGCATTTAATTATGCTTATAAAGGAATTTTAAAACAATATAAGGATGAATGATGGCATTTAATAGCCTATTATTTAAAGGCCTTTCAAGGACCTGAACTATGCTATCTAATATATAATAAAGAACTATTCGCTATCATTTAGGGATTTAAGCAGTGGAAACCATATATTAACGGCACCTTAAATCCTATTATTATCTTTTCTAATTATAATAATTTATAAACCTTTATAATAAGTTAAAAACTATCTTCACATTAATAACGTTAAAAGGAGTTTTTAGATGGATTTAATTTTAAGATTCATTATATTAAAAGGAAAAAAAATGTACAAATAAATGCTTTTAATTAATAAAGATAAAATCTAAAAGAAGTAAAAGAAGAATCAATGATTATATTTTTTAAAAAATAGCAAGGAATATATCAAGTTAAATAAATCATTATTAATAAACGATAGAATCAAAAGATTTAAAACGTTATAATAAATGAAAAAAAAACAAACTTCTTTAAAAAAGAAGGAATATATACCTATAATAGGAAAAGATATATACCACGATCAATGCAAAAAGTATTTGTGAAAGAGGCATATAGAAACCCCTTATCTAAACATCTAAAAATTTTTAAAACTATCTAAAAAATTTAAAAAAACCATAACTTCCCTTAATTAAAAGTTGTGATCAAGGAAGTAATCAAGGAATGTAACCTATACAACAAAATAAAAATAACTAAATATAAACCTTATAAGAAATTTAAATCCATAGAGATTTTAAAATAAATATAAAATATCATAGTTTGGGACTTTATTATAAAATTACTTGCATTAATAAACCCTATTAGCAAGGTTAAATATAATAATATATGGGTAATAATTAATAAACTTTTTAAATATAAAATCTTCCTCTTATTTAAAGAAATATATACAATAAAAGACCTAGCATTTCTATATTTACAATACTACATAACAAAACATAATCTACCATAAAAAATCATTTTTAACAAGGACAAGCTTTTCATATCCAAGTTTTAAATAACATTAATAAAAAGGCTTGGGATTAAACAAAAGATGTTAACAATAATACATCCTTAAACAAATGATTAAACAAAAAGGCTAAATCAATTCATTAAGCAATACTTACAAATCTATATTAATCATGAACAAAATGACTAGATAAAATGGCTACCGTTAACCCAATTAGCATACAATAATTTAGACAATAAAAGCATAAATATCACACCTTACAAAGTCGTCTATAAACTAGATAATAACAAACCCATGAACAAAATACCGTTGTCATAAGCACCACAATTATCAGATGTAACATCAAGAGCAAAAGTTAAAGCAAAAAAGATATAACATCTCTAAAAATCACTTTAAAAAGACCTACAATTTTTACAAAATTAAATAATAAAATATTACAACTAGAAAAGAATTAAAGGACTAATTTTTATAAAAAAAGACAAGGTATATTTACTTTATTAAAAATAATACTTAATATTAAAAACTTTACAAATATAAATAAAGCAATTAAATGAAAAACTGGATTTTAAAAAACTTAGATCATTTAAAATTAAAAAGGTTATTTTAAATGTAAATTACTAACTAGCATTGCTAAAAGGCATGCAAATACATCCAATCTTCTATATTTCTTTACTTAAACCAGTATCATAAAATGTAAAAATTAATAATAAAATAAAACTTAAAGAACAACCAACAAAGTATAAAATTAAAAAAATCCTAAACACCAGAATGATCAATTAGCAATTACATTATTTAATTAAATGAAAAGATTACCCATTAGCAAACAACACCTAGGAACCTAGGAAACATTTAACAAATTGCGTAGAAAAACAAGAAGATTTTCACTGGAGAAATCCAGACCGGCCAGATCAACCGCCCCAAAAGAGACGGAGGGAACGTTCCAAGAAAACTCAAAAGGCGGCGCGCCAGCTTAAAGACGTTCAACCTCCTCCTCGACCAGTCAACTAATCTCTGCAGCCTTAGCAACATAATGCTCTTCTTCCTCTTTTCTTTTCAACTCATCTAGGGTATCCAGGTTGGATAAACCCCGCGATAATATTTTAAGACCTCATGATTATAAATTCTTACATTAATAATAAACTTATAAAATCTTTATAATTAATTTATTCATTTTTACTTATAAGGCAAGCAACGCATTTTTGGCATCTTGCTCCTTTTTAAACAATTTTTAATCCATTAAATCAAGTTTTTTAAAAGAATTAATGTTAATTGTGGAACCTATACAGGTCTCCTTTAACAAGATATATTAATTATACCACTTTAAACAATTAAATGCAATAATACATTTAAAATTCTTCTTTATATAACAAGTGTAAAATATCATATTTGTAATAATATTAAATTAATCAATATAAGTAACAAGGGTAAATTGTTTAAAATAATAATTGCGTTTTCTTTTATTTTCATTTAACTTAATGAAACTAGCAGCTCATTTCCTAGAACTAATGGTGTTAAACATGGCAAACTAAGGAGAAAAGATAAAAAAGAAGGACAAGAAGTTGGCCATACTTATGCAGGCAGGGTTACTCACCTACTTATCTTTGGGATAAAGATCCTAGGAAGGAAGGATAGTGTTATAATCTGGTGGCTTATAGGCCAGAAAAGGGACCTAACATAAAACGTGGCCAACACGGTTAAGAAAAGCCAGCCGGATAAAAAGTTTACCTAAACGATTTGGTAATCAAGGTCACGTGACACCCCTTGCTACCCTCGTTACCTAAGGAGCGCAGGTAGCTGCTACCCTTAAGGCATAGGTAGCCGCTACCCTCGCTATCTCCGAAGCCAAGGGCGCCTTACAAAAGTTACAAATATATAAGGAGGGCCATTTCCTTTATTATATTTATTTTATAGCTACCAACTTAAGCTTATAATCATATCTTAAATATAAAGGAGAAATCCTTACGACCTAGACCTTTTAAACCTAACGCTACTGTTACCTTCAAACCGAGACCCCCTAACGACCCTTGTACCAGCAAGACTTGTAACACATTTTTATGTAAATTTATGGTATTTTAAACGTTGAATTTTATTTATTTTAAAGTAGGTAGACCTTATTTTTTTTTTAAAGATTAATCCTTTAATTTTTCTTTTATTATAATATTTTACCATTTTATTTTAAATAAATTGTAATTATTTTTAAAATGTGGATTGTAATATTTAGATTTTTATTATAAAAACCTTTATTTTTAAAGCTGGTGCTTATATTTTTAACGTCTATTTATTAATTAGTTTTTATTATTTAATATATGTATTGTATTTATATAACGTAATATATAATAACACTTTTATATCCTTATTAATTGTTATATTATAGGTATTTTAGGTTAAAAATAATAAATTTATTTAATTATTTTATTAATCATTAATATAGTTTTTTAAATGTTATTTAAATGTTTAATGAAATTTTTTTATTCATTTATTCGTTTAAAAATAAGTTATAATAAAAAGCTTTTACTTATTTCTAATTTTTTTTATAAATATCTATTAATAATATAATATAAAAATAAGGTTTTTATTTAATATTATTTATTTAAAGATTCTATTATGGCTAACGAGGAGCCCGCCTTATGAAAAGGCCTAGAGGTGGAATAAAAAGTAACCAATCACAGTTAAACATTAGAAAAGTCTTTATCTTTAAAATAGAAACTTTTAAAGACTTATAGAGATTTTTAAAGACGGTTTCTATGGATGGTATAAAGATTAACAAAACTATAAAAAAGGAAGAATAAGTATATAAGGATGGATTTTTTATTATATCTAGTTATTCATTTTTCAGCTATTAATTTAAATATTCAAGCCTTTTTAATATTTAAATTGCATTTGAATATAAAATACCTTTGAAATCTTTTTTACAATTAAAAATGTTAATTTTAAACTATTATTACCTTTTAAATAAAAACCCCTAAAGTATATAACTAACCTATAAAGTTAAACTAATAAAAGTAATAGGCAAGATTATAACATTTTAATAGCTTATTTAATTAATATCTAATATTGACATAGGAAAAAGAGGACTCATTCGCGGACAGTTTTTAAAAACCTTTAAAGCATGCCATTAAAGAAAACATCGGAACAGGTGAACGTTTTAATAACATCGAAATCAAACCTAACAACCGCGTTAATAGCCCTAACATAGAATTCACTAATAACCAGATCATAGATCGTTACAATTAAAACATTTAAACGTTCAAAATCATTTTAAAAGACCAAAAGACCCATACAAGAAATAATAACTATAACACCTACCAAAATAATAATAGAAGCTTTAACATTTAAACCCATAAAGGCCTTAAAAAAAGAGACCAATAAACCAAAACAGATAACACCATTTGTAAAATAAAAATTATCATTATCAAAAGAAAAATCTAAAAAAAAGAAGGGATTAAACCCGCATAACCTTCTAAGAACCTGTTAGACCCACAAGATATTGAAAATATAACATTTCCCCAAGCTAAAGGCTTTAAACCTATTGCCTTTAACAGGTATAATAAAAAAGAAAACCTAGATGCATTCTTTATTCAGATGCGCATTCATTTTAAGTTTTATAAAGGCTTAATCAAGGATGAATAATAAAAGGTCCTAGTAGCCTTATAGCTACTTACGGGACCAACCTTTAAATGATTTAAACCCATCCTTAAGGATTAACTTCAAAAAAAACCGGTAGATGTACCAAATATTATCAAATATATTTTCAAAGACTTCAACCACTTTAAAAAGAAAATTCGACTTATGTTTAACAACCCTATTCGTAAATAAAAAGCTAAAATCAAACTACACTACCTTTAATAAAACAAATCAGCCTTTAACTATGCCATTAAATTTAAGAAATTAGCCATTAAATCAGGCTTACTTGTTAAAAGTCTCTTTTACCCCTTCTATAAAAGATTGAAAGAGCATGTTAAAAATAAACTTTATAATGAGAAAATCTATAAGGATTAAGACCTTAAGCAATTTAATACCTTAATAAAGAAAGCCATTATTATTAACAATAAAAACTTTAAAAGATATTTTAAAAAAAAAGAAGGGACCTTCTAGAATAAAAGGCCCCAATTTAATAAGAACAATAACCCTAAAAATAAGCAATAATAAAATAAACGACATAAAGGCACAAGTATATGTTTAAATCCCATTAAGCTAAATAACATTTAGAAGTAATAACGAAGGCAACCAATTAACAAGTTAAAAATTAAATGCTTTAATTGTGATAAAATGGAATATTTTAAAAGCAAGTATTAAAGCTTTAAGAAATAATAACTTTAATAAGAAGGAATATTACAGCTTAAATGAAAATAGATATCTTAAGTTAAAATTAAAAAAGAAAAGAAGATCAATAGCATTTTTATAGTAGCCACCAGCTTGGTAGAATACAACAAAAGCCCCGAGGCCCACAAATACCTTATTTGCAAAAAAAAAACAATACACGCTTGCAAATATCATTCTAGACATTCCCAATTTTTAATGATAATTATGAACAGTTGTAAATGCCATGAAAACAGCCTAGCAAAATGTTTAAAACATAAGATCGAATATTATAACGATAACTTTTTAACAATAAGGGAATAATTTAAAATTTATAAATATTATAAAAGGAAGGAAAAACCTTTTAATTTCAAATATTTTAGATATTAAAAAGCTAAAAAAGCTAAAGATATCTTGATTATAAGCCAACATTGACTTAATCTTGCTTAAAAAAAGCAACGAAAGAATAACCATTAATAACTCCACTAGAGTAAATGTTAAGATAAAAATTATAAAAAACATCGATAAGATAAGCACAATTACGAATATTGGAGATATTGTACAAACAATTCTTGCCAAGTACATATAAGCGTTAAAATTAACAACGTATGGTTTCCAAAAAGCTTAAAGCCAAGCAGCAACATTAAAGAAAATGAGTGTATCTATAAAATAGAACCATAATGGCTAGAATTTCCCAAAGCTTGCTACCTCCATCCGAGATTAAAACGTAATAAAACGGCAATATTCAAAGGATGCATATATTATAGTTCAATATTATGTAACTTGCATAACCTTTTAAACATAGAAATAAGTTTAGAAAAAATATAAAAAAACTAAAAAGCCTCTATTTTAATAACACTAAAAGTGTTTTCATATAAAAAAACATAAAAAAGCAAATTATCTAAATCAAGTCTTGATATGAAGAATTTTAAAGACTTTATATAGAAAGTAATCCTAATAACCAAGGATATTAGCCAAACTATTACTTAATCAAGTATAAAGAAATAAAATTCTTTCTAGTTACCAATTATAAAAAATACGACATGTATTTAACACTTTACAAGGAGATTAGACTTTTTTGAAAACATTTATATGAAAAAAAAAAACAGAAGATTTTTATAAAATTATAAAACTAATGTGTAAAGTTTATTATAAAAAAAAGACCCTTTAGTGAATTTTGCATCAAACCTTACTGAAAAGATTACTACAAGGACTACTACTTAATCCACGCCTTTTTAAAGGCAAGGGAATGAAAAAATAGTAATTAAAAAAGAACGTTTAAAACGTTAAAGAAAGCTCATTAAAATATGGTTAACTTAGACTCTAACCGCGAAGGAGTACCCATCAAATCTCAATAATAAGGCAAAAACAAAACCAAATATCAAAAGTCCTATTTAAAAAATGAAAAAGGTCCTCGAAAATAAGGCATTAAAAGACCAATAAAATCAAAACCTTATATGAAATCCAAATAAGATTAAATAACATCCTAGTAATACCTATTTGATATAAAGAAAAAATATATAAAACAATGATTAATTTAAAAGCTTAATAAAGCTATATTTTAACATAAATAGCATAATAAAATAAGATAAAATGGATTTATAAGGAAAACTTATACGAATTGATAACGGTAAATAGAAGCAAATTTACCTATTGAAATGATAAGATATTAAAAGAAACCGTACCCCTTTTAGTGAAAATCTAAAACCACCTCAAAACGATCACCTTTAACATTGCAAATATTAATAATCATGACATGATATTGGGAGTTAATTGACTTAGATCAAGTTACCCAAACATACATTGGAAAACAAGTTGTTTTCAATAGGATCAGATAGAAAAGTTAACCCTTAAAACTTTTAAAAAAAAGAATATAAGCAACTTAAAGAAATAAAATAAAAAGCATATTACTTATATGTTTAAAGAATTAAAAATTAATGATCTATTATATAAAGTACTATATAAGTATTTATAATTTTATAAAATGTTTAAAGATTAAACAAAAAAAGAATTACTAGAACATAACTAATGGAACCATTAAATAAACCTTAAGGAAGGATAATTCCCAAAATTATTTCTAATATACCTTATAAATGAAAAAAAGTTAAAAGCATTATGGAAAGGAATTTAAAAGAATCTTAAAAAAGGATATATTTAAAAATTAAAATCAATATCCGGATATCTTGTGGTAATGATACCTAAAGTTAATAAAAATAAAAAATAAAAGATTAATAAAAATGATAACAAAGTATGGCATAAAGTCATTAACTACCGCCACTTAAATAACATTACCAAAAAAAATGGCCACATTTTACCATTAATAAAGCTTATAAGAGGTTAGATTAATAGAGCTAAGATTTTCATAGCGTTAAACCTTAAAAATGGCTATTATATAATTTAAATAGCCTAAAGATATAAACAATACATAGCGTTTAAAACAATACATGAACATTATAAATATAAAGTAATGCCTTTTAAACTTATTAACGTTTTAGCGTTATTCTAACATATGATTATAACAATTTTTAAAAAATACCTAGATATTTTTATATTTATCTATCTCAATGATATATTTATATACTTCAAAAATGAAAAAGATTATAAAAAATATATTGCTTTAATATTAAAAGCATTCCAAAAAGCCAACTTATTAATTCATCTTATTAAAAATAAATGGCACGTTAAAAAGTTAAATTACTTAGGCTTTATTATCATTTTTAAAAAGATATATATTTAAAAAGGCAAGATAATAACAGTTAAAAACTAGCTGGAACTAAAGAGCGTCATGGAAATATAAACATTTCATGGCTTTACAAATGATATTTAAAGATTAATCGCAAATTTTAAAAACATTATTAGATCATTAATAGAATTAACTCGTTAAGCTTAATAAAAGGATGATACTTGGAAATTTAATAATAAAGCTACAGCAGCTTTTTAGCGCTTAAAGGATGTAATCATGGAAGACCTAGTTTAAAAGCTTTCGGATTATACGAAAATCAAACGACTTAAAATAAACGCCTCAAATTTTGCGATTAAGGCAGTCTTGGAATAACAAAAACCAAACGAAAAATAATATCCCATTATATATTATTTAAAAGCATTATACAATGCAAAACTTAGATATAAGATTTATAATAAAGAGTTACTAGCAGTTATTCAAACATTTAAAGAATAGGAACCATGGCTTAATAAAACCAAAAACCTTATTAACATCTATTTAAATTATAAAAACCTCACACAATTTATAACTATTTAAAAATTTAACTAAAGATATGAAAAATGGATGATATTCCTATCCCAGTTCAACTTTAAAATCCATTACATCAAGGGAAAAGAAAATATTCAAGCCGATCTTTTTAGCAAAAAAAAAGACTACGAAACCAAGGTTGAAAAATAAAACATCCAAATGCTAAAACAATAATTAAATAAAGCAGTCATCCTAACGCATATACAAATCAATAAAAATAACTAAATTAAAAGATTTTAAAAGAAATATAATTAATAAAAAAAAGACCTATTTATAATATAAGAAACACCTTAAAAAATACTAATGTACAAAGGCAAGGTCTATATATTAGAAAATATCCGAAGAAAATTTATCAAGGAATTTTACAAACACCCTTTATATAAACATTAAGAAATTTTCAAAACAAAATTAAAAATGCAAAAGACTTACAATTTTCCAAAATTTAAAACAATAATTACTAAGATAATCAAAAAATATAACATATACAATCAAGTTAAAAAAGCGAAACACAAACCATATGGACTTTTCTAACCTATCGAAATACCAAGCAAACCTTTCGATATCATAGCATGAGATTTTATCATAAGATTACCAAAGTTAAAAAACTTAGTTATAAAAACATACTATAACTTAATCTAGGTAATCGTTAACAAACCTATTAAATATAAATATTTCATATTATATAAAAAAGATCGCACCTTAAAATAGCTTTTATACGCATTTATTAAAGAAATTATTAGCAAGCACGAAATTTTTAAACAAGTGATATTAGATAAAAACCCTATCTTTATATCACATTATTGGTAAATATTTATAAAAAAGATTAAAAACAAGCAAAAGCTTTTTACCATAGCTTATTTTTAAACAAATGAACAAATAAAAAAACTCAACCAAACATTTAAGCAACACTTAAGAAGCTACGTTAATGACTAACAAAACAATTAGGTAAAATTGCTACCTTTAGCCCAAAATGCTTATAACATAGCAATTAATGAAGATATAAAAGTGTCATTATATATTACGTTATACGGACATAATGTATACATTAAACAATAAAAACTAACCAATAAAAAAGCACCAGAAGTGCAAGCACCTGCTCTAAAAGCAGAAATATTTGCAATAAAAATTTAAACATTACAGTCCACACTTTAAAAACAATTATAATTCATCCAAAACAAGATGACAAAATATTATAATAAAAGAAAGATTAAAAGACCAATCTTTAAAAAAAAAACAAGGTTTATTTACTTTAAAATAAGTAAAATTCAACGCTTAAAACATCACAGATTCACACGAAAAGGCCTAGCAAAAACTTGAATTTCAAGAAATTAAAACCCTTTTTTATAAAAGAAGTCCTATTTAAAACCAATTACCAAGTGACAGTTCTGCTAACAATGAAAATCCGTACCAAAATCTTTCACATAACAATGTTAAAATCAGCACTTAAAAACGCCAAACTTGCCAAAAACATCAAATTAAAAAAAGACTTAAAAAAATACAAAATCGAAACCATATTAAACTCAAGGTTAAACAAAGGACAAATTAAATACCTTATCAAATAAAAGGAATACCCATATAAAAATAACATATAAAAACCTATTAAACACTTTTAAAACGTAAAAAAGATGCTTAAAGCATTTTACCACCAAAATCCAGATCGGTTAAAATTGCCGAAGGATCCGCGTTCGGATCCAGGCCAGCCTAAAAGAAAAAAGGAAAGGCCACGGAAACATTAAAGGGACCAGCCTCCGCCTAACAAGCTCCCTCCTTCAGCCGCTCCTACTCCTTTAATTCTTCCAAATTTTAAAAATCACGCTGCACCATTCTTACACCCTTTTTACAAAAAACCTTTTAAAAAGAGTTTATACAAGCAAGGCAAGCGAAAAGCTCCTTTTAACGATCAAAGGTATCTTAAAGCTTCTTTCAAATGAAGGCCTTTTTTTCGTTCAATCAAATTTGCTTATCCCAAATACGCTATAAGAAGTTTATCAAAATATATAATCCATTATAAGGGACATTAAACAGTTTGCAACGGTAACAGCCCTTTATATCTTTAAGCATGATATAATCAAACTTATTCTCGAAATAGCAGAAACAAGGCATGACTTTAACACCAAAATCGTATATAACAAAGGCCAATTAATGGCAACTTTCAATAAAAGATTTCCTTTTCGTTTTTAAAATATCACGGCCTAATATAATGATAAGATTAATTAAAAGAAATTAATTTGGATTAAGAAAGGAAAACTCATATACTTATTTTTAAAAATAAAGATTCTAAAAAAAGGAAATAATGTTACGGCTAACAAAGAAGCCGCCTTATAAAAAGGCTTAAAAGTGGAGTAAGAAATAACCAATCACGGTTAAACATCGGAAAAGTCTTTATCTTTAAAATAAAGACTTTTAAAAACTTACAAAGATTTTTAAAAACGATCTTTATAAATGGTATAAAAACTAATAAGACTATAAGGAAAAAAAAATAAATATATAAAGATGGATTTCTTACTATATCTAATCATTTATTTCTTAGTTATCAATTTAAATATTCAAGCCTTTTTAATATTTAAACTATATTTGAATATAAAGTACCTTTAAAATCTTTTCTATAATTAAAAACGATAATCCTAAATTACTATTACCCTTTAAACCAAAACCTTTAAAATATATAACCGACCTATAAAGTTAAACTAATAAAAGTAATAGGCGGGATCGTAACAGATTCCGTGCTTATTAATAATTTCTTTAATAAATACATATATAAATTATTTTAAAATACAATCCTTTTTATATAATACGAAATATTTATATTTAATAAATTTATTAATAACTATTTAAATTAAATTATAATATGTTTTTATAACTAAGTTTTTTAACTTTAATAATCCTATAATAAAATCCAATATTATAATATTAAAAGGTTTATTTAATATTTCGAGAAATTAAAAAAATCCATATAACTTATATTTAACTCTTTTAATTTAATTACATATATTATATTCTTTAATTATTTTAGTAATTATTACTTTAAATCTTAAGAAATTATAGGTTTTTTATATTTTTAACTTTATCTTAAAAGTTCTTTAATATCTATATAAAAAGTATTCGTAAAATTCGTAAACAAATTTTTTTTAAATATTTTTTAATATATAAACCTTGCCTTTATATATTAATGTTTTTTAAAATATTTTTTATATTATAAATAGGTTTTTCTTTTACTAATTATATTCCTTTTAAAATTTTTTAATTTAATCATTTTTATTAATTTATATATATATTAAAATAACTACTTTATTTGGTTATTATTTTAACATTTAAATGTTTCGTTTTTCAACTTTAATTTTATAATTTCCTTTTTTATTAAAAAGATCGGTTTAAATATTTTTCTTTCCCTTAATATAATAGATTTTAAAATTAAATTAAAATAAAAATATCATCCATCTTTTATATCTTTAATTAAATTTCTAAATGGTTATAAACTATATAAAATTTTTATAATTTAAATAAATATTAATAAGGTTTTTAATTTTATTAAATCATGGTTTTTATTTTTTAAATGTTTAAATAACTGTTAATAACTTTTTATTATAAATCTTATATTTAAATTTTACATTGTATAATGCTTTTAAATAATACGTAATAAAATACCATTTTTCGTTTAATTTTTATTATTCTAAAACTGCTTTAATTATAAAATCTGAAACGTTTACTTTAAATTATTTAATTTTTATATAATTTAGAAGTTTTTAGATTAAGTTTTCTATAATTATTTTTTTAAACGTTAAAAAGTTATTTTAGCTTTATTATTAAATTTCCAAATACCATTTTTTTATTAAATTTAACAAATTAATTCCGTTAATGACTTGGTAATATTTTTAAAATTTGCGATTAATTTTCGAACGTAATTTATAAAGCCATAAAATGCTTATACTTTTATAACGCTTTTTAATTTCGGCTAGTTTTTAACTATTATTATTTTGCTTTTTTAGATGTGTATTTTTTTAAAGGTAATGGTAAAGTTTACATAATCTAGCTTTTTAACATGCCATTTATTTTTAATAGGGTGGACTAACAGGTTAACTTTTTAAAATATTTTTAATATTAAGGTAATATATTTTTTATACTTTCTTTTATTTTTAAAATATATAAGTATATCGTCGAAATAAATGAATATAAAAATATTTAAATATTTTTTAAGGATTGTTATAATCATATATTAAAATGATATTAGGGCGTTAATAAGTTTAAAAGGTATTATTTTATATTTATAATATCTATATATTGTTTTAAACGTTATATATTATTTATATTTTTAAATTATTTAAATTATATAATAACCATTTTTAAAATTTAACGCTATGAAAATTTTAGCTTTATTAATTTAACTTTTTATAAGTTTTATTAATGGTAAAACGTAATTATTTTTTTTAGTAATATTGTTTAAATGACGGTAGTTGATAACTTTATATTATATTTTATTACCATTTTCGTTAATTTTTTATTTTCCATTTTTATTGATTTTAAATATCATTATTATAAAATATCCGGATGTTAATTTTAATTCTTGAATATATCTTGTCTTAAAATCCTTTTAAAGTTTTTTTTATAATATTTTTAACTTTTTTTTATTTATAAGGCATATTAGAAATAATTTTGGGAATTATTTTTTTAAGGTTTATTTAATGGTTTTATTGGTTATGTTTTAATAATTCTTTTTTTATTTAATCTTTAAATAATTTATGAAATTATAAGTATTCGTATGGTATTTTACGTAATAGATTATTAATTTTTGGTTTTTTAAGCATATAGGCGATATGTTTTTCGCTTTGCTTTTTTAAATTATTTACGTCCTTTTTTTCGAGAGCTTTAAAGGTTAACTTTTTTATTTGATTTTATTGGAGATAACCTGTTTTTTAATATATATTTAGATGGTTTATCTTAAGCCAATTAACTTTTAATATTATATTATGATTATTAATATTTGTAATATTAAAGGTAATTATTTTAAAATGGTTTTAGATTTTTATTAGAAAAGGTATAATTTTTTTTAATATCTTATTATTTTAATAAGTAGATTTATTTCCGTTTATCGTTATTAATTTATATAAAATTTTTTTATAAACCTATTTTATTTTATTTTATTATGTTATTTATGTTAATATATAGTTTTATTAAATTTTTAAATTAATCATTATTTTATATATATTTGTTTTTATATTGGATGGATATTATTAAAATATTATTTAATCTTATTTAGATTTTATATAAGATCTTAACTTTGTTAGTTTTTTAATGCTTTATTTTCGAGGATTTTTTTATTTTTTTAAATAAGACTTTTGGTATTTAGTTTTATTTCTATTTTATTGTTAAGATTTGGTAGATATTCCTTTATGGTTAAAGTCTAAGTTGGTTATATTTTAATAAGCTTTTTTTAACATTTTAGACGTTTTTTTTTAGTTATTATTTCTCTATTTTTTTATTTTTAAACGGCGTGGATTAAATAGTAATCTTTATAGTAATCTTTTTAGTAAAGTTCGGTATAAAATTCATTAAAAGGTTTTTTTTTTATAATAAATTTTATATATTAGTTTTATAATTTCGTAAGGATTTTTTATTTTTCTTTTTTATATAAATATTTTTAAAGGAGTTTAATCTTTTTATAAAATGTTAAATATATACCATATTTTTTATAATTAATGACTGGGAAGAGTTTTATTTTTTTATATTTAATTAAATAATAGTTTCGTTAATATTTTTAATTATTAAAATTATTTTCCGTATGAAATTTTTAAAATTTTTTATATTAAGTTTTAGTTTGAACAATTTACTTTTTTATGTTTTTTTACGTAAAAACATTTTTAATATTATTAAAATAAAGGTTTTTTAATTTATTTTATATTTCTTTTGGATTTATTTTTATATTGAAAAGGTTATACAAGTTATATAATATTAAACTATAACATATACATTTTTTAAATATTATTATCTTAGTACATTTTAATTTTAAATAAAGGTAGTAAGTTTTAAAAAATTTTAACCATTATAGTTTTATTTTATAAATACATTTATTCTCTTTAATATCATTACTTAATTTCGAGCTTTTTAAAAACCATATATTATTGATTTTAATACTTATATATATTTAATAGAAATTATTTATATAATATCTCCAATATTTACAATTATATTTATCTTATTAATGTTTTTTATAATTCTTATTTTAACATTTATTCCAATGAAATTATTAATGGTTATTTTTTTATTACTTTTTTTAAATAAAATCAAGCTAATATTAGCTTACGATTAAAATATCCTTAACTTCTTTAACTTTTTAATATCCAAAATATTTAAAACTAAAAGATTTTTTTTTCCTTTTATAATACCCGCAAGTTTTAAATTATTCTTTTATTACTAAAAAATTATCGTTATAATATCTAATTTTATATTTTAAATATTTCGTTAAATTATTTTTATAACATTTATAACTATTCATAATTACCGTTAAAAATTAAGGATATTTAAAATAATATTTATAAACGCGTATTATCTTTTTTTTACAAATAAAGCATTTATAAATTTTAAGGTTTTCGTTATCTTTTACCAAGTTAATAATTACCATAAAAATGTTACTAATTTTCTTTTTTTCTTTAATTTCAGTTTACAACGCTTGTTTTCATTTAAGTTACGATATTCCTCCTTATCGAAATTATTATTTTTTAAAGTTTTAACATTTACTTTTAAAATATCCTATCTTATTATAATTAAAACATTTAATCTTTAACTTATTAATTAATTGCCTTCGTTATTACTTTTAAATATTATTTAATTCGATAAGATTTAAATGTATATTTATACCTTTATATTATCTATTTTATTATTACCTATTTCTAAAGTTATTATTCTTATCAAATTAAGGCTTTCTATTTTTAAAAATTCCTTTTTTTTTTCGAAATATTTTTCGAAGTTTTTATTATTAATAATAATGGCCTTTTCTACCAAAATATTAAACTATTTAAAGTTTTAATCCTTATAAATGTTTTTATTATAAAATTCGTTTTTTATATATTTTTTAATTTTTCATAAAAAAAATAAAAAAGATTTTTAACGAGTAAGCTTAATTTAATAGTTAATTTCTTAAATTTAATAACGTAATTAAAGGTTAACTTATTTTATTAAAAGTAATATAACTTGGTTTCGGCTTTTTATTTATAAATAAGGTTATTAAATATAAGTTAAATCTTTTCTTTAAAATGATTAAAATCCTCGAAAATATATTTAATAATATCTAGTACGTTTATTAGTTTCTTTTTAAATCGATTTTTAAGGATAGGTTTAAACCATTTAAAAACTAATCCCGTAAATAATTATAAAACTATTAAAATCTTTTATTACTCGTCCTTAATTGGACTTTTATAAACTTTAAAATAAATATATTTAAATCTTTTTTTTTATCATATTTATTAAAAATAATAAATTTAAAACTTTTAGTTTAAAGAAATGTTATTTTTTTAATATTTTATAAGTTTAATAGGTTTTTAAAAAGTTATATAGGTTTAATCCTTTTTTCTTTTCTAAATTTTTCTTTTAATAATAATAATTTTTATTCTATAGATAATATTATTTATTTTAATTTACTAATCTTTTCTTTTAAAACCTTTATAGGTTTAGATGTTAAAACTTCTATTATTACTTTAATAAATGTTATAGTTATTATTTCTTATATAGATTTTTTAATTTCCGGAAATGATTTTAAAAATTTAAATGCTTTAATTATAACAATTTATAATCTAATTATTAATAAATTTTACGTTAAAGTTATTAACGTAATTATTGGGTTTAATTTTAATATTATTAAAACGTTTATCTATTTTATTATTTTCTTTAATAATATACTTTAAAAATCTTTAAAAACTATCTATAAATGAATCCTTTTCTTCTTATATTAATATTAAATATTAATTAAATAAACTATTAAAATATTATAATCCCATTTATTACTTTTATTAATTTAATTTTATAGGTTAAATATATATTTTAAGGGTTTTAATTTAAAAGGTAATAATAGTTTAAGGTTAATAATTTTAATCGTAAAAGAGATTTTAAAGTATTTTATATTTAAATGTAATTTAAATACTTAAAAAGGTTTAAATATTTAAATTAATAACTAGAAAATAAATGATTAGATATAATAAGAAATCTATTTTTATATATTTATTTTTAATATTTAAGTTTTTTACTTATTAATTAAATTAGGTTTAACTAACTTAAATTAATACTAACTTAATAAAGTTATAACTAATTTAACCAAATTGGTTTTAATTAAATATCAAACATTTTAATTTAATTATATAACCTTCGAACCATTTAAAATTTTAACAAGGTTATAATTTAAATTATAACAGTAAATATTATTTAATAAATTAATTTAATTTTTTTATTTAACCATTTATTTAAAAATGTATAATTTTTAATATTTTTTATTTAATTTTAAACCTTTTTATTAATATCATTTAAAACTTAAATATAAAAAGTTTATTTTCATTAAAAATAATTTTTTATAGCAAATTATATTCCGTTATACAATATTATAAATATAAAAATATTAAATCTTTTACCATATATATTTTTTTAAAAAACAATAGATTTTATATTTAAAAACTTTATTAATTATTACCTGTATATAATTATATTTAATTTTATTAATATGGTCTATTAATAAAAGTAATTTTATAATAAAGTTTTAAATTATAATATTTTATATTTATTTTAAAATCTTTATAAATTTAAATTCTTTATAAAATTTATATTTAATTATTTTTATTTTATTATATAAGTTATATTGTTTAATTACTTTTTTAATTATAGCTTTTAATTAAAAAAAATCGTAATTCTTTTAAGTTTTTCAAGTGGTTTTAAAAATTTTTAAATATTTAAATAAGGGATTTTTAAATTTTTTTTTATAAATGCTTTTTATATTAATCGTAATATATATTTTCTTTTATTATAAATATATATATATATTTTTTAAAAAAAGTTCGCTTTTTTTTCGTTAATTAAAGCGTTTTAAATTTTGTAATTCTATCGTTTATTAATAATAATTTATTTAACTTAATATATTTCTTATTATTTTTTAAAAAACATAATTATTAATTTTGTTTTTTTTTTTAAAAATTTTATTTTTATCGGTTAAAAGCGTTTATTTATATATTTTCTTTTTTTTAATATAATAGATTTTAAAATTAAATTTATTTAAAAAAACTTTTTAATATTATTAACATAAAAATAATTTTTAACTTATTATAAAAATTCGTAAATTATTATAATTAAAAAAAAATAATAATAGGATTTAAAATATTATTAATATATGGTTTTTATTATTTAAGTTTTTAAATGATAATAAATAATTTTTTATTATATATCGGGTAACGTAATTTAAATTTTTAAAAAACTTTTAAATAATAAATTATTAAATGTTATTGTTTATTTTTATATTATTTTAAGGTTTTTTTGTAAGCGTAATTAAATACATTTATATACATTCGTTTCTTTACATTTAATTTAAAAAATCGATAAATTAATTTTATAATTATCGTTTTTTTTAAAAATTATAAAGATTTTTTAACTTTTATTATTTAAACGAAAAATTACCGTTCTTTTTATATATTATTTATTATAATTTTAATAATATTTATAAAAAAAGTTACAAAATCTATAAAACTATTATATATTTTTTATATTTTAAAGTAAAAAATTATTATTAGTAAATCTTTATTTCCGTACTTACTTTAATTTCTTTTCTTATATTTAAATCTTTTTAAAAATGGTCGCAAATTCGAAAAAGTTAATTTTTTATATTTTCTATTAACATTTTTTAAATTTAAAAATAATTTTATATTTTTTAAATTTCTATGAAATTAATCGTTTATATTTAAAATGTTTTTTATAAAAGTTGAAATAAATAAAAATATCGTTAGTAAATATAAAAATAAAAATATTAATATATTTTTCTAAATTATTATTATTATATATTAAAAAATGGCAGGGGTATTATTAAATATTTATAATATTTATTATATATTTAAAATATTATTTTCCATTTTTTTTTTTATAATTTAAATGTTATAATATTTATTTATAATATTAAATATTATATATTAACATGTTTTATTAACTTATTTTTTTATATATTTAAATAAAATTAATATATGGTTATTTTTAATAATAATTTCATCTAATAATTGGTAATTATTAATTATTTTAAACGTTAATTTATTATCGTGTTATAAGTTTTATTAATATAAAAGTCGTTAAAAAGGTTTTAATTTAAAAATAATAATAACGTTAAATTTAAAAGATTTAATTTATCAAGATTTTTTTTTTATATTTAAAATATAATTATAAGTTTAAGTTAATAGTTAAAAAAACAATATAATAAAAGAAATAGCCCTTTTTATATATTTTATAATTTTTATGAAACGTTTTTAATTTTGAAAATAATAAAAGTAGCGGTTATTTATATTTTAAATGTAGCGGTTATTTACGTTTTTTAAATAGCGAAAATAGCGAAAAATGTTACGTGATTTTAATTATTTAATTAATTAAATAAACCGTTTATCCGGTTGGTTTTTTTAATTATATTAACCATGTTTTATATTAAATTTTGTTTTTTTAATTTATAAGCCATTAAATTATAATATTATTTTCTTTTTTTAAGATTTTTATTTTAAAGATAAATAAGTAAATAATCCTGCTTATATAAGCATGACCAATTTTTATCCTTTTTTTTTTTCCCGGTTTGTTATATTTAACATTATTAATTTTAAAAAAAAAGCCGTTAATTTAATTAAATTAAATAAAAATAAAAAAAAGCGCGATCGTTATTTTAAATAACTTACCTTTGTTATTTATATTAATTAATTCGGCATTATTATAAACGTAATATTTTATATTTATTATATAAAAGAAAAATTTAAATATGTTATTATATTTAATTATTTAAAGCGGTGTAATTAATATATTTTATTAAAGGAGATTTATACGGGTTTTACGGTTAATATTAATTTTTTTAAAAAATTTAATTCGGTGGATTAAAAGTTATTTAAAAAAAAGCGAAATATCGAAAATATATTATTTGCTTTATAAATAAAGATAAATAAATCGATTGCGAAGATTTTATAAATTTATTGTTAACGTAAAAATTTACGGTCGTAAGGTTTTAAAATATTATCGCGGGGTTTATTCGATTTAAATACTTTAAATAAATTAAAAAAAAAAAAAAAAGAAACGTCGTATTATTAAAGCTATAAAGATTAATCGATTGGCCGACAAAAAAGTTAAGCGTTTTTAAATTAACGCGCCGCCTTTTAAATTTTTTTAAAACGTTTTTTTTATTTTTTTTAAAATAATTAACTTAACCGGTTTAAATTTTTTCGATCAAAATCTTTTTATTTTTTTATATAATTCGTTAAATGTTTTTTAAGTTTTTAAATGTTATTCGTTAATAAGTAATTTTTTTATTTAATTAAATAATATAATTATTAATCGATTATTTTGATGTTTAAAACTTTTTCGATTTTATATTTTATTAATTGTTTTTTAAGTTTTATTGTATTATTGATTTTCGCATTTCGTGATGCTGGTTTAAATAAAGAAATATAGAAGATTAGATATATTCGTATGTTTTTTAATAATGTTAGTTAGTAGTTTACGTTTAAAATAATTTTTTTAATTTTAAATGTTTCGAGTTTTTTAAAATTTAATTTTTTATTTGGTTGCTTTATTTGTCTTTATAAAATTTTTAACGTTAAATGTTATTTTTAACGAAATAAATACATTTTATTTTTTTTTATAAAAATTAATCTTTTAATTTTTTTCTAATTATAATATTTTATTATTCGGTTTTATAAAAACTATAGCTTTTTTTAAAATAATTTTTAAAAATATTATATTTTTTTTATTTTAATTTTCGTTTTTAATATTACGTTTAACAATTATAATGCTTATAATAACGGTATTTCGTTTATAAGCTTGTTATTATTTAATTTATAAATTATTTTATAAAATATAATATTTATATTTTCGTTATTTAAATTATTTTATAAAATATAATATTTATATTTTCGTTATTTAAATTATTATATATTAATTAAATTAACTGTAATTATTTTATTTAATTATTTTATTTGTAATTAATATAAATCCGTAAATATTATTTAACGAATTGGTTTAACTTTTTTATTTAACCATTTATTTAAAAGTATGTAATTATCGATATTTTTTATTTAATTTTAAACTTTTTTATTAATATTATTTAAAATTTAAATATAAAAAATTTATCTTTATTAAAAATGATTTTTCGAGGTAGATTATATTTCATTACGTAATGTTATAAATATAAAAACGTTAGATTTTTTACCGTATATATTTTTTTAAATAAAAAAAAGATTTTATATTTAAAATGTCACGGCTTAAATTACGACTTGCTTGGAAGAATAGATGGACCGGAGGTTACGTGATTGAATCGGTGACTTTAGATGTTTAGCGGGTCGATTTAACGATTTAATAAATCATTGAATTAAAAGTTAAAACAATTTGATTTAATGATTTAAACTTTTTTAATAAAAAAGGAGAATAAGTATATAAAGATGAATTTTTTATTGTATCTAACCATTTATTTTTCTAACTATTAATTTAAATATTTAAGCTTTTTTAATATATAAATTGCATTTAAATATAAAATACCTTTAAAATTTTTTTTATAATTAAAATCGTTAACTTTAAATTATTATTATTTTTTAAATTAAAACCTTTCAAATATATATTTAATTTATAAAATTAAACTAATAAAAATAATAAATAGGATCGTAACATTTTAATAATTTATTTGATTAATACTTAATATTAATATAAAAAAAAAAGAACTCACTTATAAACAATTTTTAAAAACCTTTAAAATATATCATTAAGAAAAACAACGGAATAAATAAACGTTTTAATAACATTGAAATTAAACCCGATAACCACGTTAATAACCCCGACGTAAAATTCATTAATAATCAGATTATAAATCACTATAATTAAAACATTTAAACTTTTAAAATCATTTTTAAAAACCAAAAGATTTATATAAAAAATAATAATTATAACACTTACCGAAATAATAATAGAAACTTTAACGTTTAAACTTATAAAAACCTTAAAAAAAAGGACTAACAAATTAAAATAAACAACATCATTGATAAAATAAAAATCATTATCATTAAAAAAAAAATCTAAAAAAAAAGAAAAAAAATTAAACCCATATAACCTTTTAAAAACCCGTTAAACCCACAAGATATTAAAAATATAACATTTTTTTAAATTAAAAACTTTAAACCTATTACCTCTAATAAATATAATAAAAAAAAGAATTTAAACGTATTTTTTATTTAAATACGCACCTATTTTAAATTTTATAAAAGCTTAATTAAAAATAAATAATAAAAGGTTTTAATAACTTTATAATTATTTATAAAACCAACTTTTAAATGGTTTAAACCTATTTTTAAGAATTAATTTAAAAAGAAACCAGTAAATATATTAAATATCATTAAATATATTTTTAAAAACTTTAACCATTTTATAAAAAAAATTCGATTTATATTTAACGACTTTATTTATAAATAAAAAACCGAAATTAAATTATATTATTTTTAATAAAATAAATCAGCCTTTAATTACGTTATCGAATTTAAAAAATTAATCATTAAATCAAGTTTATTTGTTAAAAATCTTTTCTATTTTTTTTATAAAAAATTAAAAAAGTATATTAAAAACAAACTTTATAATAAAAAAATTTATAAAAATCGAAACTTTAAATAATTTAATACCTTAATAAAAAAGGTTATTATTATTAATAACGAAAACTTTAAAAAATATCTCGAAAAGAAAAAAAAACCTTTCGAAACGAAAAGCCTTAATTTAATAAAAACAACAACTTTAAAAACGAATAACAGCGAAACGAATAATATAAAAATATAAGTATACGTTCGGACCTTATCGAGTTAAATAATATTTAAAAATAACAACGAAAATAACCAATTAATAAATTAAAAATTAAATGTTTTAATTATAATAAAATAAAATATTTTAAAAGTAAATATTGAAGCTTTAAAAAATACCAACTTTAATAAAGAGAAATAACGTAGCTTAAATAAAAATAAGCATTTTAAATTAAAATTAAAAAAGAAAAAAAAATTAATAATATTTTTATAGTAGCCACCAACCTGGTAAAAAATAACGAAAACCCCAAGGCCCACGAATACCTTATCTACGAAAAAGAAATAATACGCGTTTATAAATATTATTTTAAATACCTTTAATCTTTAATGGTAATTATAAACGGTTATAAATATTATAAAAACAATTTAATGAAATATTTAAAATATAAAATCGGATATTATAATAATAACTCTTTAATAATAAAAGAATAATTTAAAACTTACGGGTATTATAAAAAAAAAATTTTTTTTAATTTTAAATATTTTAAATATTAAACAATTAAGGAAGTTAAAGATATTTTAACCGTAAACTAATATTAATTTAATCTCGTTTAAAAAAAATAACGAAAAAATAACCATCGATAATTCCATTAGCATAAATATTAAAATAAGAATTATAAAAAACATTAATAGGATAAATACGATTGTAAATATTAGAGATATTACACGAACGGTTCTTACCAAATATATATAAGCGTTAAAATCGATAACGTATGGTTTTTAAAAAGCTTAAAGCCAAACAGTGACATTAAAAAAATAAATGTATTTACGAAATAAAACCACGATGGTTAGAATTTTTTAAAACTTATTACCTTTATTTAAAATTAAAACGTAATAAAATAATAATATTTAAAAATATATATATTATAATTTAATATTATATAACTTATATAATTTTTTAAATATAAAAATAAATCTAGAAAAAATATAAAATAAATTAAAAAGCTTTTATTTTAACGATATTAAAAATATTTTTATGTAAAGAAATATAAAAAAGTAAATTATTTAAACCAAAGTTTAATACGAAAAATTTTAAAAACTTTATATAGAAAGTAACCTTAATAACCAAAAATATTAACCAGATTATTACTTAATTAAATATAAAAAAATTAAGTTTTTTCCAATCATTAATTATAAAAAATATAACATATATTTAACATTTTATAAAAAGATTAAACTTTTTTATAAATAACCGTATAAAAAAAAATAAAAGATTTTTATAAAATTATAAAACCAATATATAAAATTCATTATAAGAAAAAAACCTTTTAATAAATTTTACACCAAACCTTATTAAAAAGATTATTTCAAAAATTATTACTTAATTCACACCTTTTTAAAAGTAAGGGAATGAAGAAATAATAACTTAAAAAAAAACGTTTAAAACGTTAAAAAAAGCCTATTAAAATATAGCAAGCTCAAATTTCAATTATAAAAAAGCATTTACCGAATCTTAATAATAAAACAAAAACAAAACCAAATATTAAAAATCCTATTTAAAAAAACAAAAAGATTTTTGAAAATAAAATATCGAAAAACCAATGAAATTAAAACCTTATATAAAATCCAAATAAGATTAAATAACATTTTAATAATACCCATCCGATATAAAAAGAAAATATATAAAATAATAATTAATTTAAAAATTTAATAAAATTATATTTTAATATAAATAATATAACGAAATAAAATAAAATAAGTTTATAAAAAAAACTTATATAAATTAATAACGGTAAATGGAAGTAAATTTATTTATTAAAATGATACAATATTAAAAAAAACCATATCTTTTTAAATAAAAATTTAAAATTACTTTAAAACGATTACTTTTAACATTATAAATATCAATAATTATAACATAATATTGGAAGTTGATTGGTTTAAATTAAACCATTTAAACATACATTAAAAGACAGGTTATTTTTAATGGAATTGAATAAGAAAATTAACCTTTAAAACTTTCGAAAAAAAAAACATAAATAATTTAAAAGAGTAAAATAAAAAACATATCGCTTATATATTTAAAAAACCAAAGATTAATAATCCATTATATAAAATACCATATAAATACTTATAATTTTATAAAATATTTAAAGATAAAATAAAAGGAAAAATTATTAAAATATAATTAATAAAACCATTAAATAAACTTTAAAAAAAAATAATTCCCGAAATTATTTTTAATATATTTTATAAATAAAAAAAAGTTAAAAACATTATAAAAAAAAATCTAAAAAGATTTTAAAAAAGAATACATTTAAAAATTAAAATCAGCATCCGAATATCTTATAATAATGATATTTAAAATTAATAAAAACGAAAAGTAAAAAATTAACGAAAATAGTAATAAAATATAACGTAAAATTATTAATTACCGCCATTTAAATAATATCATTAAAAAAAATGGCCACGTTTTATCATTAATAAAACTTATAAAAAGATAAATTAATAAAATTAAGATTTTTATAACGTTAAACTTTAAAAACGGTTATTATATAATTTAAATAATTTAAAAATATAAATAATATATAATATTTAAAATAATATATGGATATTATAAATATAAAGTAATACTTTTCGAACTTACTAACGCTTTAATATTATTTTAATATATAATTATAACGGTTTTTAAAAAGTATTTAAATATTTTTATATTCGTTTATTTTAACGATATATTTATATATTTTGAAAATAAAGAAAATTATAAAAAACATATTACTTTAATATTAAAAGTATTTTAAAAAACTAATTTATTAATCCATTTTATTAAAAATAAATAACATATTAAAAAGTTAAATTATTTAAATTTTATTATTATTTTTAAAAAGATATGTATTTAAAAAAATAAGATAGTAACAATTAAAAACTGGTTAAAATTAAAAGGCGTTACGGAATATAAATATTTTATGGCTTTATAAATTATATTTAAAAATTAATCGCCAATTTTAAAAACATCGTTAGATCGTTGATAGAATTAATTTATTAAACCTAGTAAAAGGATGGTATTTAGAAATTTAATAATAAAATTAAAATAGTTTTTTAACGCTTAAAAGAGGTAATTATAGAAGATTTAATTCGAAAGTTTTCGGATTATATAAAAATTAAACGATTTAAGATAAATATCTTAAATTTCGTAATTAAAGTAATTTTAAAATAATAAAAACCAAACGGAAAGTGGTATTCCGTTACGTATTATTTAAAAACATTATATAATGTAAAATTTAAATATAAAATCTATAATAAAGAGTTATTAATAATCATTCGAGTATTTAAAAAATAGAAACTATAGTTTAATAAAATTAAAAACCTTATTAACATTTATTTAAATTATAAAAATTTTATATAATTTATAACCATTTAAAAACTTAATTAAAAATGTAAAAGATAAATGATATTTTTATTTTACTTTAATTTTAAAATCCATTATATTAAAAGAAAAAAAAATATTTAAACCGATTTTTTTAATAAAAGAGGAGATTATAAAATTAAAATCGAAAAACGAAACATTTAAATGTTAAAATAATAATAAAACGGAGCAGTCATTTTAATATATATATAGATTAATAAAAATAATTAAATTAAAAAATTTTAAAAAGAATATAATTAATAAAAAAGAAATCTGTTTATAATATAAAAAATATCTTAAAGAACATTAATATATAAGGTAAGGTTTATATATTAAAAAACATTAAAAGGAAATTTATTAAAAAATTTTATAAACATTTTTTATATAAACATTAAAAACTTTTTAAGATAAGGTTAAAAATGTAAAAAACTTACGATTTTTTAAAATTTAAGGTAAAAGTTATTAAAATAATTAAAAAATACAATATATATAATTAAGTTAAAAAAGTTAGATATAAATTGTATAAACTTTTTTAACTTATCGAAATATTAAATAAACTTTTTAATATTATAATATGGGATTTTATTATAAAATTATTAAAATTAAAAAACTTAATTATAAATATATATTATAATTTAATTTAAGTAATTTGTTACGAGCCTTGCTGGTATAAGGGTCGTTAAGGGGTCTCGGTTTAAAGGTAACAGTAGCGTTAGGTTCAAAGGGTCTAGGTTGTAAAGATTTCTCCTTTATATTTAAAATATGATTATAAGCTTAAGTTAGTAGCTACAGAATCAATATAACAAAGGAAATGGCCCTCCTTATATATCCTATAACTTTTGTAAAGCGCCCCTGGCTCCGGAGGTAGCGAGGGTAGCGGCTACCTATGCCCTAAAGGTAGCGGCTACCTGCGCTCCTTGGGTAGCGAGGGTAGCAAGGGGTGTTATGTGACCTTGGTTACCAAATCGACCGGGTAAACTTTTTATCCGGCTGGCTTTTCCTGACCGTGTTGGCCACGTCCTGTGTCGGGTCCTTTTTCTGGCCTATAAGCCACCAGATCGTAACATAATCATTAATAAATTTATTAAATATAGATATTTCATATTATATAAAAAAGATCGCACTTTAAAATAATTTATATATATATTTATTAAAAAGATTATTAATAAATATAAAATTTTTAAATAAATAATATTAAATAAAAACTTTATTTTTATATTATATTATTAATAAACATTTATAAAAAAAATTAAACATAAATAAAAGTTTTTTATTATAACTTATTTATAAACGAATAAATAAATAAAAAAACTTAATTAAATATTTAAATAACATTTAAAAAGTTACGTTAATAAATAATAAAATAATTAGGTAAAATTATTACTTTTAATTTAAAGCGTTTATAATATAATAATTAATAAAGATATAAAAATATTATTATATATTACGTTATATAAATATAATATATATATTAAACAATAATAATTAATTAATAATAAAGCGTTAAAAATATAAATATTTACTTTAAAAGTAAAAATATTTATAATAAAAATTTAAATATTATAATTTATATTTTAAAAATAATTATAATTCATTTAAAATAAAATAATAAAATATTATAATAAAAAAAAAATTAAAAGATTAATTTTTAAAAAAGGAGATAAGGTTTATTTATTTTAAAATAAGTAAAATTCAACGCTTAATACATTATAAATTTACACGAAAAGGCCTAACGAAAAATTGGATTTTAAAAAATTAAAACTTTTTTTTATAAAAAAAATTTTTATTTAAAACCAATTATTAATTAATAGTTTTATTAATAATAAAAATTTATATTAAAGTCTTTTATATAATAATATTAAAATTAACATTTAAGAATGTTAAATTTATCGAAAACGTTAAATTAAAAAGAAGATTTAAAAAAATATAAAATTAAAATTATATTAGATTTAAAATTAAATAAAAGATAAATTAAATACCTTATTAAATGAAAAGAATACCCATATAAAAATAATATGTAAAAACTTATTAAACATTTTTAAAATATAAAAGAAATGTTTAAAATATTTTACCGTTAAAATTTAAATCGGTTAAAATTATTAAAAAATCCGTGTTTAGATTTAAATTAACTTAAAAGAAAAAAAAAGAGTGTCACGACCCAAAATGCAACCCCTCGGATAAACTGGTAAACCGAAGGTCACGTAATATAAGAAGTAAATAAAAGATTAATAAAAAAGCGACTCCTTCCTTAAGTCGCTCAATTGGAAACCTTGAGAAGCAACTTAACTAAATCGCTTAATTGAAAATCTTAAAAGGCAACTCATAACATTTCATAAGAAAAAAAAATAAGTATATAAGAATGGATTTCTTATTATATCTAATCATTCATTCTTTAGCTATCAATCTAAATATTTAAGCCTTTTTAATATTTAAATTATATTTAAGTATAAAGTACCTTTAAAATCTCTTTTACAATCAAAAACGTTAATTTTAGACTATTATTACCCTTCAAACCAAAATCCCTAAAGTACATATCCAATTTATAAAGTTAAATTAATAGAAGTAATAAGCGGGATTGTAACATTTTAATAGCTCTCTTGATTAATATCTAATGTTAACATAGGAAGAAGAGGACTTACTTGCGGACAATTTTTAAAGATTTTCAAAACATGCCACTAAAGAAAATAACGGAACAGACAAACGTTCTAGCAACACCGAAATCAAACCTAACAACCGCGTTAACAGCCCCGACGTAAAATTTGCTAATAACCAGATCGCAAGTCGCTGCAGCTAAAGCATCTAAACCTCCAAGACCATCTCTAAAAACTAGAAAACCCATACAAGAAATAATAATTACAACACCCACCGAAGTAATAACAAAAGCTTTAACATCTAAACCCATAAAGGCCCCAAGAGAAAGGATCAATAAACCAAAATAGATAACATCATTTACAAAACAAGAATCATTATTATTAAAAGAAAAATCTAAAGAAGAAGAAAGGATTGAACCCACACAACCCCCTAAAAACCCGTTAAATCTATAAGATATTGAAAATATGGCATTTCCCCAAGCCAAAGGCTTTAAACCTATTGCCTTCAACAGATACAATAGAAAAGAAGACCTAAATGCATTCCTCATCTAAATGCACACCCACTTTAAGTTTTACAAAGGCTCAATCAAGGATAAGTAATAAAAGGTCTTAGTAGCCTTACAACTACTTATAAGATCAACCTTTGAATGGTTTAAACCTATCCTTAAGGATTGACTTAAAAAGAAACCAGCAAACGTACCAAACACCACCAAGTATATCTTCGAGGACTTTAACCATTTTGAAAAAAAGATTTAACTCATATTTAACAACCCTATCCACAAATAAAAAGCCAAAGCCAAGTTACATCACCTTTAACAGAACAAGTTAGCCTTTAACTATGCCATTAAATTTAAAAAATTAGCCACTAAATCAGGCCTACTTGCTAAAAGTCTCTTCTACCCCTTTTATAAAAGACTGAAGGAGTATGTTAAAAACGAACTCTATAACAAGAAAATCTACAAGGATCAAAATCTTAAATAATTTAATATCTTGATAAAGAAAGCCATTATCATTAACAACAAAAACTTTAAAAGATATCTTGAAAAGAAAGGAGGGACCTCCCAAAACAAAAGGCCTTAATCTAATAGAAATAATGACCCTAGAAATGGGCAATAATAAAATGGATGACATAAAGGCACAGGCACACGTTCGGACCCCATTAAACTAAATAATACTCAAAAGCAACAGTAAAGGTAACCAATTGACAAGTTAAAGATTAAATGCTTCAATTATAACAAAATGGAACACTTCAAAAGCAAGTATCGAAACCCCAAAAAATAACAACCTTAACAAAGAGGAATATTGCAGCCCGAACGAAGATAGGCGTCTCAAGCTAAAATCAAGGAAGAAAAAGAGATTAGCAATATCTTTACGATAGCCACCAGCTTGGTGGAAAATAATAAAAACCTTAAGGCCAACGAGTGCCCTATCTGCGAAAAAAAGACGATGCGCGCTTGCAAATATCATCCTAAACACCCCCAATCTCTAATGGCAATCATGAACGGCTATAAATGCCATAAAAACAGCCCAAAGAAATGCCCAAAACATAAGATCGAACGCCATGATAATAACTCTCCAACAATAAAAGGACAACTCAAGGCAACCCAAATCAGCAGCAAAATGACGGAAGAACTGACTCAAAATGAACGGCAGATATTCAGGGAACTACTGAATCAAGAAGAACCTTCCAGTTTTAAATATCTCGGACATCAGAAAGCTAAGGAAGTTAAAAACATCCTAACCATAAACCAACGCTGGCTTAACCCCGCCCAGGAAGAGCAGCAGAAGAATAACCATCGACAATTCCATTGGAATAAGTGTTAAAACAAGGATTGCAAGAAATATTAACAAGATGAGCATGACTGTAAATATTAAAGATATTGTATAAACAACTCATGCCGAGCATATATAAGCGCCAAGATTAATAACGCATGGTTTCTAAAAAGCCCAGAGCCAAACAGCAATATCAAAAAAAACAAGTGTATTTACAAAGCAGAACCATAATGGCCAGAATTCCCCAAAGCCTGCTACCTCTATCCGAGATTAGAACGCAGCCAGACAGCAATATTCAAAGGATGTATGTGTTACAGTTCAATATCATGTGATTTGTATGACCTTTTAAACATAGGAGTAAGTCCAGAAAAAGTATAAGATGAACTGAAAAGCCTTTATCCTAGCGACATTAAAAACGTCTTTACATAAGAAAACACGGAAGAGTAGATTATCTAAACCAAGACTTAATACGAAAAACTTTGGAAACTTTATGCGAAAAGCAACCCTAATAACCAAGGATATTGGCCGGATTATTACCTAATTACATATGAAGAAATAAAATTCTTTTCAGTCACCAACTACAAAAAATACGGCATGTATTTAGCATTTCACAAGGAAGTTAAACTCCTTTAAAAATACCTGTATAAAGGAGAAAAATAAAAGATTCTTACAAAGCTACAAAACCAATGTGCAAAATTTATTATAAGAAGAAGGCCCTTTAATAAGTTCTGTACCGAACCTTACTGGAAGGATTGCCTTAAAGATTACTACTTGATTCATGCCTCTTTAAAGGTAAGGGAATAGAGAAATAATAATTGAAAAAGAATGTCCAAAACGCCAAAGAAAGCCCACTGGAATATGGTCAGCTTAAACTCCAGCCATGGAGAAGCACCCACCAGATCTCAACAACAAGGCAGAAACAGGACTAAATACCAAAAGTCCTATCCAAAAAATGGAAAAGGTCCTCAAAAATAAAGCATTGAGAGATTAACAAAGTTAAAACCTTATATAAAATCCAAATAGGATTAGATAACATCTTAATAATACCCATCTGATATAGAGAAAAGACATATAAAGTAATGATTAACTTAGGAGCTTAACAAAGCTATATCTTAGCATAAGTAATATAGTAAGATAAGATAAAATGGGTTTACAAGGAAAACTTATATAAATTGGTAACGGTAGACGGAAGCAAGTTTATCTATCAGAATGATAGGATATTAAGAGAAATCATACCCCTCTCAATAAAAATCCAAGATCATTTCAAAACAATCACCCTTGACATTGCAAATATTAACAATCACGACATAATATTGGAAGTTAACTGGCTTAAATTAAGCCATTTAAACATACATTAGAAGATAGGTTGTTTCCAATGGGATCAAATAGAAAAGTTAGCCTCTGAAGCTCTTAAGAAAAAAGACGTAAATAACTTAAAAAAGCAAAACGAAAAGTATATCATTTATATGTTTAAAGAATCAAAAGTTGAAGATCTATTACGTAAAGTATCATGAGAGTATTTATAATTTCATAAATTGTTTAGAGATTGAATAAAAGAAGAATTGCTAGAATATAACCAATGAGATCATTAAATAATTTTTAAGGAAGGATAGTTTTTAAAACTATTTCCTATATACTTTATAAATAAAGAAAAGTTACAAGCATTATGGAAAAGAATCTAGAAAGATCTTAAGAAAGAATATATTTAAGAATTAGAATTAGCATTCAGATATCCTATAGTAATGGTACCCAAAGTTGACAAAGATGGAAAGCAGAAAATCGATGAAAATGGCAACAAAGTATGGCGCAAAGTTATCGACTACCGCCACTTGAATAGCATTATTAAGAAAAATGGCCACGCTTTATCATTAATGAAGCTTATGAGAGGATAGATTAGCAAAGCCAAGATTTTTATAATGTTAGACTTTAGAAATGGCTATTATATAATCCAAATAGCTTAAAGACATAAGCAGTACATAGTATTTAAAATAATATACGGATATTATAAATATAAGGTAATGCCTTTTAAACTTACCAACGCCTTAATGTCATTTTAACATATAATTATAACAATCTTTAAAAAATACCTAGATATCTTTATATTCGTTTACCTCGATGATATATTTATATATTCCGAAAATGAAGAGGATTATAAGAAACATGTTGCCTTAGTATTAGAAATATTCTAGAAGGTTAACCTGTTAATCCATTCCACCAAAAGCAAATGGCATGTTAAGAAGTTAGATTATTTAGGCTTCACCATTACCCCAAGAGAAATTTGAATCTAGAAGGGAAAAATAGCAGCAATTAAAGATTGGCTGGAACCAAAAAGCGTCACAGAAGTACGAGTGTTTCATGGTTTTATGAACTATGTTTATGGATTAATTGCAAATTTTGGAGATATTGCCAGATCATTGACGGAATTAACTACTTTAGTTAAATAGAAGAATGGCACCTGGAAATTTAACAACAAAGCAAGAACGGCCTTTTAGAAGTTAAAAGACGTTATTACAAAAGACCTAATCCGGAAGCTTTCAAATTACATAAAGGCCAAACAACTTAAAATAAATGCTTTAAACTTTGCGATTAAAGCGGTCCTAAAATAATAAAAACTAAACAAAAAGTGATACCCCATTATATACTATTTAAAGACATTATATAATGTAGAACTTAAATATAAGATCTACAACAAGGAATTACTAACCATCATTCAAGCATTTGAAGAATGAGAGCCATGGTTTAATAGAACCAAGAACCCCATTAATATTTATTTAAACCATAAGAACCTTACGCAATTCATGACTACTTAGAAATTTAATTAAAGATATGAGAGATGAATAATATTCCTATTTTAATTTAACTTTAAAATCTATCATATTAAAGGAAAGGAAAATATCCAAGCCAATCTTTTTAATAGAAGAGAAGATTACGAAACCAAAGTTAAAAAACGAAACATCCAAATGTTAAAATAGCAACGAAACGGAACAGTCATCTTAACACATGTACAAATTAATAAGGACAACTGGATTAAAAGATTTCAAAAGAAATATAATTAGTAAGAAAAAAACCTACTTGTAATGTAAAGAACATCCCAAAGAACATTAATATATAAAGGCAAGGTCTATATACTAGAAAACATTAGAAAAGAATTTACCAAGGAATTCTATAAACACCCCTTATATAAACACCAAGGAATCTTTAAAATAAGGTTAAGAATGTAAGAAACCTATAATTTTTTAGGATTTAAGGCAATAGTCACTAAGGTAATCAAAGAATGCGATATATGCAATTGAGTTAAAGGAGTTAAACACAAGCCATATAGATTTCTCCAACCTATTGAAGTACCAAGCAAACCCTTTGACACCATAGCATGGGACTTCGTTACAAGATTACTAGAGTTAAAAGACCCAGTTACAGGAATACACTATAACTCAATCTAGGTAATTATTAACAAACTTACCAAGTATAGATACTTCATACCATATAAAAAAGATCACACCTTAAAACAACTCGCGTACGCATTTATCAAGGAAATCATTAACAAGCATAGAATTCCTAAACAAATAATATCAGATAAAGACCCTATCTTTATATCACATTATTGACAAACATTTATAAAAAAGATTAGAAGCAAGCAAAAGCTTTTCACCATAACTCATCCACAAACAGACGGATAAATAGAAAGACTTAATCAAACATTTAAGCAACACCTAAGAAGCTATGTTAATAACCAACAAGACAATTGGATAAAGTTGCTACCCTTGGCTTAAAACGCTTACAATATAGTAGTTAACAAGGATATAAAAGTGTCACCACACATTACGCTATACAAACATAATGCATACATTAGATAACAAGAACTAAACAACAACAAAGCACTAAAAATGCAAGCACCTGCCCCAAAAACAGAAGTATTTGCAATAGAAATCCAGACATTATAGTTCATACTCCAGAAACAACTACAATTCATCTAGAACAGGATGGTAGAATATTATAATAAAAGAAAAATTAAAGGACCAATCTTTAAAAGAAGAGATAAGATCTATTTACTTCGAAATAAGCAAAATTCAACGCTTAAAACACCATAGATTTGCATGAAAAGGCCTAGCGAAAAATTGGATTTTAAAAAATTGAAACCTTTTTTTATAAAAAAAGCCCTATCTAAAATCAACTACCAACTAACAGTCCCGTTAATAATGAAAATCCGTATCAAAATCTTCCACATAGCAATGTTAAAACCAACACCCAAAAATGCCAAACTTGCCAAAAATGTTAAATTGGAAAAAGACCTAAAAAAATACAAAGTTGAAACCATATTAAACTTAAGGTTAAATAAGGAACAAGTTAAATACCTTATTAAATAAAAGGAATACCCATATAAAAAAAACATATGAGAACCTATCAAACACTTTTAAAATGTGAAAGCGATGCTTAAAAATTTCCACCGCTAAAATCCAGATCGGCCAAGATCGCCGAAAGATCTGCGTTTGGATCTAAGCTAGCCCAAAAGAAAAAGGAGAAGGCCGCGGAAACATTAAAAAAACCAGCCTCTCGCTAACAAGCCTCTTCCTCCTTACATTTAACACAATCTAATTCCTCAATAAAATTAAAACCATACGTAATTATTCTTTAAAGCTTTTCAAACCAAAAATGATGCTACGTTTGGAAATGCCTAGCACGATTCATAACGGCCTTTATTATAGCATCTACTTTTTTTAGTTTACTTTTCAATCTTTGATATTACTAAGTTATCTTAACCACTTTAATATGAGAAATCCTAAAAATGTTGCATTTAAATCTTTTAAAACAAATACACTTGGTGCATCGATCGGAATTATTAGAGGTAACGCACTTTGCCCCAAGCTTTTCGTAAGAAGAATAAGCCATTTCACTACGCCTTGCTGCAAAAATAGATTTCAAAAGAGCAGCGCAATTTTTAGCAGCCTTTTAATTCTAGCGATAAACATTGTCACTTGAAGATTTAATAATATGCCTAGACATGATTAAAGACAAAAAGGGAGAACTAATCAAAAAGAAAGAATTATCTTTGGGATAAAGATTTTAAAAAAGGAGAATAATGTCACAACCCAAAATGCAACCCTTTGGATAAACTAGTAAACCAAAGGTCACATGACATAAGAAGTAAATAAAAGATTAACGAAAAAGCGACTCCTTCCTTAAATCGCTTAATTAAAGACCTTAAAAAGTGACTTAATTGAATCGCTTAATTGGAAACCTTAAAAGGTAACTCATAACATTTTATAAAAAAGGAGAATGAATATATAAGGATGGATTTCTTACTGTATCTACTTATTTATTTTCTAACTATTAATTTAAATATTTAAGCCTTTCTAGTATTTAGATTGTACTTGAGTATACAGTACCTTTAAAATCTCTTTTACGATTAGAAACGTCAATCCTAAACTATTGTTACCCTTTAAACCAAGACCCCTAAAGTACGTATCCGACCTATGAAGTCAAACTGACAGAAGTAATAGACGGGATCGTAACAAAGAGGCCATAAAAACATTAAAAAAACCAGTTTTCGTTTAATAAACCTCTTCCTTTTCACGTTTAATATAATTTAATTCTTTAATAAAATTAAGATTATAATTAATTATTTATTTTAATTAAGATTATAATTAATTATTTATTTTAATTTTTTAACTTAAAATTTCCTTTATTTTTAAAAGCGTTAAACGCGTTCGGTTGTAAGTTTAATTATTTTATAAACTTTAACTTTCGTTTTTTTAACCGTAATAAGCTTATTTTTTAAAAAATAAAACTTATTGGTAATATCCGCGACATTAATATAAAAAAGACCGAATACGTTATAATAAAATCGATTAAAACAAATATATTTCCCATACCTGTTAAAATCTTTAAAAGCAACGTAAGTTACCTTATAATCTTTATAATATAAATAAAATATTTAAAAAAAACCGTTTTAAATAATAAATTTAAAAAGCGTTATTTTATTCTTTATTATTTTTTCGAAACGGCGGGAAAAATAAATATTTTTAAATACTTCTATCATAATAATTAATAATAAGTATTTAAAAAAAAAGGAAGAATAAAACCAATTAAAATATCTTTAAAATAAAAATCTTCAAAAAAAGGAAATAATATCACGGCTTAAATTATAACCTATTTAAAAAAATAAATAAACCGAAGGTTATATAATTAAATCGGTAACTTTAAATGTTTAACGGCTTAATTTAACGATTTAATAAATCATTAAATTAAAAATTAAAATAATCCAATTTAATGATTTAAACCTTTTTAATAAAGGGGAAAAATAAATATATAAAGATAAATTTTTTATTATATCTAGCCATTCATTTTTTTAATTATTAATTTAAATATTTAAGCTTTTTTAATATATAAATTACATTTAAATATAAAATATTTTTAAAATCTTTTTTATAATTAAAATTATTAACTTTAAATTATTATTACCTTTTAAATTAAAACTTTTAAAATACGTATCCGACTTATAAAATTAAATTAATAAAAATAATAAACGAAATCGTAATAATTTAAATAATAATAAAAAAACTTTTAAATAAAAGAATAAATAATAAATAATTTAAATTATAATTTAAAAAATTTAAATATTATAAAAATTAAAAAATATAAAAATAACGTTTAATTTATTTTTAAATTTAAAATAATTAAAATTTAAATAAATTTATAAAAAATAATTTATTTAAAATTATAAAATAAATAAAATAGTAATTATTTTAATATTTATATAAATTTTAAAATTATTAAAAACATTTTTAAAAAAATTTTTATATTATAATAAAAATTAATATAAAATTTAAAATTAATTATTTAAATTTAATTAATAATTTTTTTAAATTTAAAAAAAAAGATTTTTATTTATATATATTAAATTAATTATTTTTAATTAAATATTTTTTACTTTTTTTAACGTTTAAAACGTTATTAATACGTTTTATAAATTATCGTATAATAATTTAATTTATAAAAATATTTTTAATATTTTTATTATTAATACTTTTACGTTAAAGGCCACATTTATAAGTGTATCTACCTGATTGATTGGCTATAAAGCTCTGATATACCTCTTGGCACCCCGGGCTGTATCTGGCCATGTGACATATACGGATGGAGCGCGTACTACCAGACGCACTGGATCGTGCCCGAGATTGGTACCTTCATCATGGGGTTCGGTACCCTCTTTGCCATATTGCCGGCGCAGACATATTTGGTAGATGCCTTTGGGCCCGAAGCCGCAGTGTCGGCTCTGGCGGCCAACGTCATCATCCGAAGTCCCTTTGGTTCCTTCTTGGCCTTCGCTGCTCCCCCCTTGTACGAAAATCTGGGTCTGGGGTGGGGAAACAGCGTACTTGGTTTCATCATTATTGCTTTCACGCCAGTGCCGTTTCTCTTCCCTCGCTATGGCGAGTACCTGAGAACTCACTTTCAAGTAAAGCTATAAAAACTTGGATGGGATTAGAGGCCAGTATTAGATAGGGGGGCGCGGCGAGATTGGGTCCAATTGAGCACTATCTAATATTCGTCAAGGGGGATATAGGAAGAGGGTGGTGTCGACGTTGACGGTAGACCCGGGTTTGTTGGCGGAGGTTCTGGTAATATGTATTCGGTAAATTCACCCAGGAGGTCCTCGAAAGCATTTGGATCTGACAATCCTGATCGCTCAAAAACAGGCTCCTCAATTCCCAACTCGACCAGTAGCTTCCGGTCCTTGAACTCGAACGAATTTGCGTGTGGTCCAAAGCTCTTAATTCCTGCAGGTTTCTCAGCCGACTTCGCCGAGAAGGCCGGCTTGGGGATGTCCTTTGGAGGTGCTGGTCTTGTGGCGGCTCTGGAAAGACGCTTGGCAGCAGCCATACCCTCGCTCATCGAGACTCTGGGTGGAATCGTTCGAGTCTGACTCAGGTCCTTCAGGGAGCACGTTATTGGCGATGAGCCCGAGTTCCTCAAAACCAAGCCCAAGCTACCTTCATCATCCGAGTTGACAAAGCCGATAGCATCTTGTCGAATATTACTGGTATGTTGTTGGCTCTGTCGTTTTAGTGACGGCAGCGGTGTGCGGTTCCTGGCAGGGGTTTTTGAAGCGGATGGCCCGTGTTGAGGCGTCGCCTCGGACCTGTCCAGTTGCCCATCCAGGAGTGACAGCTCATCAGAAGAAAATCTCAGAGGGGGGATTGTAGTCCCTAGTATAACGCGATTAGAATGAGTCTCCGCTTGAATAGACCAGCACTTACCATGAGTATCGAAATAGAATCCACTTTCGGCCATATTGTGTGGAAATCGTGAAGTAGCGAGTCGTTTGCTGTAGTGGCACGACGCGCCAGTCTTCGCGTTTGAGGACGACTAACCGCTTATTTCCAATCCCGTTTGGGACCTCGAAGGCTTTATGCAACTACTGATAGAGTCCAATTCGTATATCAGTGCAAAGATGCTCGCTTAGATGAAAATGCAACAACACCAAATCTCCTACCTTCGTACCATTTACGTCGATATTTACGTTGATCAATGTTTCTAACGTGAACCTTTCTTATAGCCAACAACGGAGCTGTTCTCAGTAAGCTATTTGCAGCTCTTCAGTGACCTACATGGCAGGTACTTGGAAATACCCTCGATGACAGTTTACATGGGCAAGAAATAGCGACGCCATAATATAGCCGTCATGCTCACCCAAACGCGCATTTTTAGAGCCGAGGTCAAGATAGGTAGCATACAAGCAACTAGGTTAACCACACGATGTATTCATAGGTCGGGATTATGCAGCGCCCCTCATTCTCTCACCACGAGCTTTTGCCCGCGACCAAATCCCGGATTGCCGACTCCAGAGCCCGACGAGGTTTAACATTACAATAAGCTTTCTCGTCTCGACAAGAGGGATGTGTATCAGACTTGAAAAGTCGAAAAGGTATCAGCTAAATAAAAGGTACACGTGAAGAAATGTCCGAGCCAACGAGAATAGCGGCCTGCCACGTGGCGCCCGTGTTCCTATCCGCCAAGGAGACGACAGCCAAGGCAGTCTCGCTGATCCACGAGGCCGCGGAGAACGGCGCGCACCTCGTCGTGTTCCCGGAGTCGTACATCCCAGCATTCCCAGTGTGGAGCGCGCTGCGGGCGCCGTCGGAGAACCACGAGCTGTTCCGGCGGATGGCGGCCGAGTCGGTGTACGCGGACGGAGACGAGATCGGGGCGGTGCGGGCGGCGGCGCGGCAGCGCGGGGTGCTCGTGAGCCTGGGGTTCTCGGAGAAGGCGCGCGGCACGAGCAGCGCGACGCTGTGGAACGCCAACGTGCTCGTCGGCGCCGGCGGCGAGGTGCTTGTCCACCACCGCAAGCTCGTGCCCACCTTCTACGAGAAGCTGACGTGGGCGCCCGGCGACGGCCACGGCCTGCGCGTCGCCGATACGCAACGCGGCCGCGTCGGCGCACTTATATGCGGCGAGAACACTAACCCGCTCGCCCGCTACGCCCTCGCTGCCCAGGGCGAGCAGATCCACATCTCGTCCTGGCCACCTGTCTGGCCCACGCGGATGCCCCCCGCTGCTGCGAGCGAGGAGGCAGCCCAGCAGAGCAATGGCGCGGCGGGCGGCGGGGTGGAGAAGCCCCCTGCCGCCCGTGCCGCCAATTACGACAACGTTGCGGCTAACAGGACGCGAGCGGCAGCCCATTGCTTCGAGGCCAAATGCTTCGGGGTTCTGTGCGCGGGGGTCCTGGGAGCTGACGCCGTCGAGGCGGCCTCGTCCGGGCCCGGGCCCGGCGCGCGCGACGACGCCGTGGCCCGCGGCCTACAGCTCTCGTCGCGCGGCGCCACCATGTTCCTGGACACGACGGGCGCACTGCTGCCGGGTTTCGTCGTCGTCCGTAGCAGTGACGGCTCCGATGCGACGACTCGCGAGCAGAGGGGCATGCTGCAGGACGGCGAGGGTATCCTGTACGCCGACGTAGACTTGGATGACTGCGTCGAGGGCAAGCAGTACCACGACATCACGGGCGGGTATCAGAGGTTCGACGTGTTCGAGCTGAAGGTAGATCGCACGCGAAGGGAGCCTGTTACTTTTACGTGAATGCTGCAATAGGGGTGGGCTACATATGACTCGTAAATAAGCGTTGCTCTCTACGAAAGTTACGGAGGATCACGAGTTGGGCTGCATGTCACCTCAGGGCTCAAGTAGCCTATCATTAGGTAACAGAGCTTCATTCTTGATTCATTTTGTCAATTGACCCAATGAGTCTGGATGATTGACTTCCAGTCGAATCGTGGTTTTCATCCCCCAGCAGTCCGTAGCTAAAACGTCCGCAGTCCTGTCTGTCTGTCATAACCGCTACCATCCCTCGATTCAGTTCCAAGTAGCTTAAGATCAAAGTAAGCCTCCACCATCTCCTTAAATCCGATCAAGACCGTAGCCTTGTCATTAGACCCTGAGCGGTGGTTCCCAATTTGGATGCAACAGCGCATCGAGACCGAACTTCCCATCATCGAGATGGGGAAGGCCAGCTCTTTTTATCTCGAGCAGCATCGTCGCGACTTCGCTTCAACATCGAAAGATTCGAAATATAGGACCGACCCAGGAGCGTCTCCTCGGAGCTGTTCATATTCCTTTGGGGTGTTGAAATGCGAACGGCTCTCAACAGACCTGGACTCGAAAAGAAAAGAAGAAAAAAACGAAACAGCCATACCCAAGTTACGGCGCGAGACGACGGATCCCTAGAGCGACGAGGTGCGAAGATGCTTGAGCAGACAAGCGTATGTTGAAGAGCAGACAAGCGTATGTTGAAGAGCTGACAAGCGAATGTTGAAGCTAGATAATACTCGGCTGTGAGGTTTTCTTTCTTTTGCTTGACTCGTCGTTTCCAAAGGGCCACGTCAACAGTCGCTTACTTATATCGATGGAAGGACACTATAATGGCGCACCATAAGGAGTGGCGCGATGTAGTCTCCTGCAGGATTTTCTGTGTATGCCAGTTCCAGTCATGGCCAAGCTTCGAAGTCGGTACTGGAAAGGGACGTAGGGAAGCGTGAAATTTGTATTCGTCAAAGTATATATAATAGATGTCAAGAGTGGTTATAAGCCACATCGACAGACGGGATCGGCACAGCAACATCGCGGAAGCAAGCGGTGGATAGGCCATAAATATTAGGTAATTAATCTGCCTGTAGACTGCCATTATTTCTACATAGCCGCCAGTCTCTCTAAGATGGCTGGATCAACAGTGGCCCGGGCTTTCTCTGCCGCTATCCTGGCCAGCCACTCATCCACCAGCGTGACTAGTCGTCCACGGCCTTTTGGCATAAACTCTAAGCCGGGGATACGGCTCATCTCCTCTGCGTCTCTGACGTCCCTCGGTTTACTGTGCTGCGTGTGAACTTGGTTTTCTTCCACCATATATCTGTTTCGAGCGCCGGCATAGGTGTCCACAAGGTCCATGACCGTCTCTGCTTCAAGTCTTCCCAGGTGCGTGGAATCTTCGTCTCGGAGTGAGCAAGACTTGACGGTGGCCGCAATCCCTTCAAAGAACTTGAGCTTGAGCTTCTTGTTGGAGTTGGTAACGTCGAACTTGTCTGACATTTTGTTGCAGGCGTGGAAGATCCCTTCCAGCAAGGTCCGTACTCGCTCTCTGCTTGTCATCCATGATTGGCTTTCTAAGCCTATCACCTCGCAAACATTTGACTTCGTTCTTTCGTCGAGGAAGATGGGCACTTCGAAGCCGACGTAGTGGAGTATGAATCTAAAGGGGGAGTGGTATAGTTCGTAATCATTGTTACTCGATAGATTCGGTGATGGATTTGCCCAGGCAGCATGATGATGGGGTTGGTCTGATGGTTGGTTTTGGTACTGACCTCTTCCATGCTCTGTTCGACTAGGCATCATTTCGAAGAGTATCTAGAAGGGTAGGTTGAGAGCCTGATACAGAAGATTGATAAGGGTAACTAAGGCCGGAGACAACTCTTGGTGGCAATAATCGATCGTAGACTAACGCATGCAACTATCGTCCAGGGAAAGAATTGCAAGTGGTGAATGGGGAGAGCTAGTACTATTTATGAGTAAAAGTAACAGGTTTTGATTTACCCACAAACAAACCCCTTTCTAGCACTGTCGGTTTCCCGTTCTGGGTCACACTTTGCCTGTTTGTTCTCCTATTGCTATCAGCACTTCCCTCCTACCTAGATGCCTAAGGTAAATAGGTGGATACATTTATCACTAAGCTTACAACGTTATGCTTGCCATATGCTATGTTGTTCTACGTAGTAGATGTACCGTCTAGTCCCGCCTGGCCCACGGATCCAAGCATTTTGGAATCACTGCCCTTGTACTTGCCAATGGCCAACCATGATGCAACGGCATCTATCAACTAGGAAGGCGCCAAATAGACTACCATTCATAACATCTTTCAAATTAGTAAAGCTTGAATAGTTCCGATTTCCCCCGACAACAAGTATTCACCTACCTCTTTTCAAGAATCAACGTGACTCTTTTGAAGCGTGCCACGACTTGCTCCATGTAGCAGCTATTTCCTGTCTCCAAATAAAGTTTCCAGCGCTCAAATGTATGGGTTATAGTGAAACCACAAATATCAGGTGTACGTTAGGTTGGCATTCAAACTCTAACGTTACTTCGGTGTGGCACCACCTATTTCCAATCACATACTGTATCTATTTCCCATGGGGTAATGCCGGTAGACTTACGCAAGCAGACAGTCAGGTTACTTGATTCCTCTTTCACGGCTCGCGCTTATTACCAGATTTTCATGTTTCTAGTTACCTTGGGTATCTAAGATGACTAGGGTAGCTGTATATGAAGATGCCAACTGGTTACCGACATCATTGAAGCTTCAAGGCAAACGTGCTGTGCTCCACCTAGCAGACTAACTACGTTTTTATGACCAAAGCAAATACGATTTTAAGGAGAAGTAACTGAGTCCAATTCGCTTGGCACGGATGGTGCCAAGGATAACCTCTGTATGACCTGTGACCGGCCTATGTAAGTATGCCCCTGATTGTCAGGTTTTGAATCATACTGGAGCAAAGATAAGGCGTGTGGAAACTGCCCAGACATGATCTTATTACGGGGAAGACTTAGGATACAGTGTTGGGGACAGGAAGGTCAGTGTTTGGAACTAGAATGCAAAGGAGCATACCAGTAGGCGTGGATAGAAAATAGAAGTATTCGGCATCATTTTCAAATAATCACAAACTATCAAAGAGCCATGTAATCCATCCATGTCTATTCTCTTCAGCAGTGTGACTGGTTACGAAGCTGTCTTGGCCGCGTCCTTCTCTGCGGCCTTCGCAGCCTTCTTTGCTTCTATCTGTTTCTGCTTTTCTAGCTTCTTCAGTTGGTTCTTCGTCAGCTTTCCATCTCCACCTTCGCCGTCGGCCTTGGCTGATGCGTCTTCTACGACGGGCACTGTTCTCTGGACTCTCGGGTTTTCTCCCCATTTTAATGGCCGCGTCGACATGAACAAGTCAACCGTCTCGTCTGTCACCTTGGCCCTCCGTTCCTGGAACTGTCCGACGTACTCCTGGAGTTGCTTAATGCATATAGCTTTGAGCTGGAACCAAGGTCAGTAAAACAATTCATACTCAGTCAGACACACACATACCTCTCCAGTCAGCAATTTGCCCTCTCTGTAGTCTTGCCCGATCTTGGCAAGTGCCTACAAGCTTATTAGCAATGATAAAACGTCATGTCCACAGTGGAACTTTACCTCATCGTCTTCCATCATGAACTCTAGGTATTGATAGGAGATGTCTACTTCGGGGTTGCCGCCCTTCTCTCTTTGTTCCTCCGCGCTGACCTGGCCGCCAGAGAAGGCATACTTGTTGATCTTGTCCTTGATCTGTTTTGGCGTGTCTTTTAGGAAGATGGCCGATGTTTCAATGCTAGCCGACATTTTCGTACCAGGTCCCTGCAAGGCATCGAGGAAGCGGGAGTGGATCAAGGAAGGCTTAGCATATCTCAGCTTGGCAGCACAATCTCTGGTCAGTCGAAAGTAAGGGTCTTGGTCGATGGCGCAGGGGATGAGGCACGGTATGCTGGCTGTCTTCTTCTCGTCATCGCCGAAAATATGCGGGAAGGTAGTTGCGAATGCGGTAGCTCCCTGTATGCTGGTGAAGTGAATCTTGCCGATATTCGAGCTGCATACGTATTAGACCAGTCGCCATTGTTTGCCGGGTAAAAATGAAAAAGGACCATAGATCGAGTCGGGTAAGAAGTATACCTATCATCGAAGCCGAATACAGCCTTTGCTGTGTTGTAAGTAACAAGCTTCGCAAAGCGGACGACGTTTCGGTAAAAAGCACCGCCCATGAACTGGAAGTCAGAGAAGATGAAGGTCTTGTCGGGGTCGAATCCCATGGCAATAATGTCCTTGCAATTCGTCCGCGAATAGCTTATTACGTCTTCAACACTGATCTTCTCCTTGAAGAGAAACTTCTCGTCTATTTTCAAACTCAAGTCAGCCCGAACACTTGAATAGATTCATATTATATCTTGTAAATACGAACCATCCGTGAGCATGATGACGAAGGGCACGTCAAGGACATCCTGTAACCACCTATAATATTAATGTAAGTCTCGTGTCCATGAAACAAACAGGACTGCTATGTCAATGATAGGTTCTTACTTGCAGAAATCGAAGATTTGTGTATGGCCGACATGCATACTGTCACTGCTGGGACCGCGACCAGTATACAGGAAGAAGGGTTCGCCCTAGGGATTCACATTTAGCTATAGTTTATAAGTGACTTCACATGTCCTACCTTCTCATAGCGATCCAGTATAATGCCGAGATCTCGTTCGCTGAAGACGATCTGGCGTCGCATAAATCGATGCGGCTTGTGACCAGTAACGCGCTCGAACCTTTCGAGCATCTCATTGTCGATCAACTTGGTGCCGAACTCCTCTACCAGCTTCGTGTAGTCGATGGGCTTGATCTTGCCGTCTTCTCCAATCTCACCGGACACGTTCCAGGGATCGACGGTTTGCTTAGTGGCCGCGGGAGCTGGGACGTTAGGGTCCACAGCAGGCGGCACCTCTTTGGTCGGCGCCTCGAGTCCTGAGGCCATGATCGTGTGTCTAGAGAATCAGTTGGCTGGGTAAAAGAGTGAAGTGAGATCCTGATCTGGTAGAATCGCGCTGGAACGATTTGCGCCAGGCGTCTAGAGCATCAAGGACGGAAACACAGCTGGGGGGAAGAGATTAGATGCTGTATCGCCAACTTTTAGTGACTCAGTTGGAATATCAGTCAGAAATGGAGGGGCACTTTCCGTATCTTTTTTAGAGGGTAGGAGGGGCATTCAGGCACTGTAAGTACCGAAGTATCATTACTACAGGGATCTGCCATCTGTCTTTTGGCATGCTGGAAATTTCAGCCAATCACACCGAGCTACCGGAAAAACGAATGTTCCACCTCAAGCTCTGCCTTTGATGCAAGGCCAATAATTTTGGTTTATCGCAGCTCTCAATAGCTTCCGACACCACGAACACGAACAAAAACGCGACCGCGCTGCCTCTGTACAAAGACCCATACCTCTTCATTCGATCCCACTCTCTCGTTCCTACTAAGAAGAAGACTACGCGACAATGACGTCCACAATTGGTATCCCTATCAAGCTTCTCAACGAGGCGCAAGGCCATATCGTCACTTTGGAGATCACGTCAGGCCAGACCTACCGCGGCAAGCTCCTCGAAGGTATATTTCGGCTTTCCTTTCCTTATTTCGATGCCTATTATTATTCTGGAACGTGTAGGAAGCTGACATGTATTATTTAGCCGAGGATAACATGAACGTCCAACTCAAAGACATCACAGTCACGGCGCGCGACGGACGAGTGAGCCACCTGGATCAGGTCTACATCCGCGGCAGCCATGTACGATTCTTCATCGTCCCCGACATGTTGAAGTACGTTCGAGACGTCCCATCCCCTAAATACTACGCGTCTTCGCAAGTTGTTCCTAACACCCAGCTCGCAGAAACGCCCCCATGTTCCGCAGTCGTAACGCCAGAGGTCGCGGTGTCGGTTTAGCTCGAGGACGAGCGACTGTGAGCAGAGCGAGGGCAAGCGGACGAGGAGGTCGCTGAATGTACTTCTGGGGGAGGAGATACGAAGTCGTCCTTTTGATACTGGCGTTTTTACAGGGAAAAGTTGAGCACTCCGAATACCAAAGAAAATCCTGTTACCCGAGACGATTGGCTACCACTGGACCATGGAAAATGCCTTGTTGCATTCACCGCCTGGCAATCTCAGGAGAAGCAGGACCAAAGTCTCTTGAGGCTCGCCTTATTTCACTCTCAAGTAGGGTCACCTACCCTGTGTTTACTTCAAACTCCATGCTGAACTGTCCACAGCGAGCGAGCGGTATCTCTCGATCCCGTCGTGATACAGGAGAATTAATGGAAATCGAACATGGAATAATCGTCCAACCTTCAAGTGTCGATGTTTAGTGTATGCAATACAGAAACAAAAGCTGAACAGTGGTTATATATCCCGACGTGTGACGCATCTTCGATTTCCCATTCGACCATTCGACGATCTACACATGCTCGTCTCATGTTCAGTGCCTCCCCATGCTAAGTCAGTAGCATCAAATCATAGCAATGCCGTGTTTACGTATTCCACGATAAGTGTTCGAAATTGCCGTTGTTCCAACATGGCAGTTTGCCTCTGGTTGCTTTTTAATCTAGCAAGCGTCTCATGGCTGGCAACACCCTACTCTAGACGGTCCAAGGTCGCAATTTATTCCATATAAAAGCAGTTGCAGGTCAACGACATACCTATGAAGTAGATAATTGGCAACAGGCTTGGGCATGGCTAACACGGTGACCATCCACTTTGTCACATTGATACAGTACAAGACAGCAACACAGGTCATATTTGACTTGATTTCATTTATTTATTCGCAAGCGACACTAGCTAGCAAATTTCCTGGACCTTTCACGGCCTCTGAACTGGCTAGATCTAGTAGTCCATGGAAGGGTGGCGGTTGCTGCTGCTGCTATAGGGTGTGTTAGCATACCGCGACGAACTGCCTGGTGAATATCTTCAGATCAAGCACTTACGGGTCGTACTCGTCCATGCCGCCGTACTGGTGCTCGTACATCTCCTCGGCCTGCTTCTTCGCGTGGTGCTTGGCCTTCTCGCGGTCGATGTAGTCGAGGCCCTTGGTCTCGAACAGCTTGTCGACCTCGGCGCCCGCGATGCCCGCGAGCATCTCCTTGGCGAACGCGTGGTTGACCGTCTTGCCTGAGCAGGCCGAGCCGTGTTAGCCATCTTTTGGTCTTATGCAGAGTGCGGGTATACTGCAAAGAGAAACACTATGTCAACGTACCTTCCTTTCGTTGCCGGTCCTCGAACAGCTTCATGGCCTCGAAGGCGGCGCCGCCTCCGATCAGCTCGTGCGAGACTTTGGACTCGTGCGGCTGGCCGTCGTAGATCTCGTCACGCTTCTCCTTGGCGTCGTCTAGGTACACTATCAGTACAACAGCAACAGCAACAAGACAGGTCGGTAGACAGATAGAAAGACAAGTAGGCTGCTATCTGCCCTCTCGTGCGTACGCACCGAATCCGAACATGATTGCTGGTTGAGATGAGGTGTCTGTGGAAAGTGAAGATTCTTGTTGAAGGATTCGTCTGTGTTCTGTCTTTCGTCGTTGAGTGTGTGTAAGATGAAGAGTCTAAGCGAGGGGAAGGATGTCAAGCTTTATATAGACGCCTCTTCGTATATGTGTGACAAAATAAGCTCCCAGGCCATGACATCTTGGATGTGGACCTTGGAGGCGGTGTCGGGGTGTTGAAACTCGTACCGGTTCGACCGGCACACCTTGAATTCCAAGCCGCCCGCCCCCCCACGGGTCTAGACACGTAATACGCGGCAAGGAATAAGACCATGTATCCGGTAGCTTCGTGGCCGGTTTGCCGTATAGCGGTAAGGTGGAGTAGCTTGCTGTCCTTGCTATTCCCGCATCAAGCTTGATTCTCTCACCCCTCGCCGACGGCTATTGGTCTGCTTGTTTGTTTCATACGAGCTCTAAGGGTGCTTGTTGGCCAGGGATCGTCAGACTATCATGCAAAGCTCTTTGTCCTGGGCTCCTGGGACTGTTTGTAGAGTCCTGCATACCTAGCTCGTCTAGGTAGTGTGTAGCTGGTAGGTAGGTATTTGTGTGGATGGCGTTGAGGGGTAACATTGGCCCCTGAGATGTACTCTTGGGGACCGCACCATGCTACTCTCCTGGGAACGACTGGGAATTACAGTACTTAGCATTAGCTTAGACAAAACATGCTCACATCATCTCATGTCATTGGACATCCGCCTAAGCAGGTCTAGCGGATTAGCTCAACTAATGATATTGTTTGTCTCATCAACCCCTATCCTTCTTTCAAAGAGGTCGTCATCTTCAGAGGCGTTAGGGTATCTTCCTGCATTAGGCAGCCTATAAGCATTAGGTACGTGAGTAGGCTGTTGGCGAAGCTGCCAACCTTTGACCCCGCCACTGACATCACATTTGTCTCGTCGTCGAACGCATTGACGAGCTTGCGTTGCCCACCACCATGTCAGTCGGGAGGGGGCTTAGCGCTGGATCAGGGTGCTGTGTATCTCTGAGGTTTGTTCTCATCCAAACAATATGAGTTTGGTGGTGGTTAAGACGACGAGGATGCCAAGCCTAGCGCCAAGTCGGGTATCGGCTTGGCAAATGCTTGTCGTCAACCAGCTGGGATGGTAGCTGAGGAAATCTAGCTCGGCTACAGTTAGCGAGGCCAGGCTCGTCAGGGGCCGAGCCAGCAAACGTGGGAAAGCTAGACTTGGCTCGCTCGAGCCATTGAGATCATCATCTCCACGATCTGCATCTTTCATCTGATACCGACCCCAACTTTTGGCTTCCTTGATTTTATACGGACAAGCATGTCCGTGCCATGGACGTACGGATTCGATGTCGTCTTCCACCCCTTAAATATGTACGTTCGAATCTAGTTCGACAGTAGGATGATATTCTCGGACAGCAAACAGTAAAAACATTCATTCGTACTTAATGTATCTACTCACATATAGGTATATGTAGATAGATACCTTAAGTACCTTCTAAAGGTATCTCTTGACGCCTAGCAAATAACTGTGTACCATGCCATTTATGCTGTGCTCCCCCCAAACTTGGCCTGATATTCGCCGTGCGCCTTTTTCTGCCTCTCCCAATCCTTCTTCAACTTCTTGAGCTGGCTCTTCGGCACCTCGCTACCATCCTTCATCTTGGCAGGAACTCCTTCAGCGTCCCATTCGCTATACCGTTCGTCGCTCTTGAACATATCTTCCGGTCCCAGCTTCGCCTTTGCCCACTTCTCTTCTTCTGCCTTTTCTCTAGCGCGTCGCGCCTCTTCCTTAGCCCGAGCCTTCTCAGCATCCTTGGCCGCCTTTTCCTCCCTTGCTGCAATTAGCTCTGCTGCAGGAACAAATTTGATCAACGATGGTAGATCAGGCCGATCATCTAGGTAGACTCCTATATTTGTGAGGTCGTAGTCTCGTATGCGGTCGCTGAGAGAGAGGATGGACTTTTTCGTCTCTGGTGACGTCGTTGGCGCTACTCGCCGAAGTTCATCTCGCAGCTTTGATACTGCCCGTAGGTACGTTAGTCCTAGCTGCTCAGGGTCTCTGACTCCGGCATCGACTAGAGAATCAAATTCGTTATCTGGCGATTGGGAGAGGAGGCTAGTGATGGTATCGGAAGCAGGGAGATCCAGAGCTTGTACGTCAGAGAATATAGCTTTGAATGCATCCTTGTAAGGTTTCACAGCTTCCGAGGGGTCTAGATTCGCTACTGCCGCGGCCGAAGCCCAGCCGAGTCCGTCGTACGGCGGGCTCGCGTTAGCATCGAGACCAAGGATACCGACTATTTTCGTGATCCACCGCGCAATCGCCTCAACTGCCGGGAGATCCACATCCGACTTTTGAGTGTTGATATGAACGTTGGCTTTCCTGATGACTTCTCCTATCGCTCGCATGACTTGAGGCGTGTCAAATGAGTTGGTAAGCGCCGCCGCAACGTCCTTTTTGGCTTGCTCTAGGTCGGCCCGCAAGCCTTCTTGGGGTTTGTCACCGTCAATAGACAGCGACTTCACGTCGCCGGTGACAGCCGCGGTCGTACCGTTCGCTTCGGCTAGCAATGATTTTGTATTTGTGAAGAAGTTCTGGGGTCATTAGCACCTGCATAACACGAGTGAGAACGAGATAGCTCACGTTGACTGTGGCCTCCCACATGTCTGCCTGTGTTCGCATTTCCGGCGATATTTCAACGCCGTCGTTCCATCGGCCGTGCAAAAACACTACGCGCATGGAGCGAGCTGTGTACGTGGACGCTAAGGCATCCTTGATAGTCTGGAAGTTCTTGAGCGACTTGGACATCTTGGATCCAGAGATTGATAAATGGCCCATGTGCAAAAAGTAGTTGACCCAGGTATGTTCATGGCCGTGCTCGCAGAAAAAAGCCTCGCTTTGCGCTAGTTCGTTGTCGTGATGGGGGAAAGCCAAGTCTATGCCACCACTGTGTAGATCCATACGCGAGCCCAGAACATCCGACGCCATAACTGAGCATTCGATATGCCAGCCAGGCCGTCCATTGCCCCAGCTACTTGGCCAGTATGGCTCGCCAGGCTTGGACTTCTTCCACAGGGCAAAGTCGCCAGCACCCTTCTTTCCACCAAGACTCTTGGATAGAGATCCTTCTCCTTCCTCTTGCAGGGCCTTGTCGTTGCGGCTTTCCGGTCGAAGTCTCGCATACGTATTGCCTGCTTTCTCAAATGCGCCGATGTCGAAATAGACCGAACCCTCGGATTCATACGCAAAGCCCTTTTCCACGACCCTCTCCACGAACTTGGCGATCTGAGGTACGTATTCGGTAACTCTCGTAACGACATCCGGGCGAAGCACGTTCAGAGCATCCATATCGTCCGTGAATTCGCCCTCCATAAATCGAGTTAGGTCGGTGAAAATGGACTGGTCGCTGGTATCGATCGTCTCCTTATACAAGGAATCTAGATATGGCAGTAAGATCTCGTCCGCGCCGTTGAAAACCAGGTTGCCGTTCATAGCAATGACCGCAGTAGTCATATTGCTTATATGCATCTTGAGCTTCGCCTCGGCATCACCTGGTCTGCCGTCACCCGCCAGACTGCCCCCCGCAAGCACATGTCCGTAGGCCGCATCTCTTCGAGGGATGTAGTTGTTGAGATCGAGCTCCCCCTCTCCCTCAAGAAGCTTAGGAAGGTTGCTCTTTGCGTATGCTCGGAATGCAGCCTTGCCCAGCTCCAAGGCCTCCTCTTCGGTGTAGCTCTTCTGCTTTTCTAGGTCAAGCAGCCGTTGTCGTCGGGCTTTTATTATAATCTAGCGCACGTTAGCTCGTGATAACATGCTGTCCACCGTCATACTCTGTGCATACCTTGTCGTCGACGTCTGTGAAGTTCATGACAAATCTGACTTGGAAGCCGAAATAGTGAGTCAGAATGCGGCGGATGATATCGGTAGACACATAGTTGCGCGCGTGGCCCAGGTGGCTCTGGTCGTATACGGTAGGACCGCAGGCATACCAAGATATCTTGCCCTTCTCGATCGGAACGAAGGAGACCGGCCCTCCTGGCTTAAGGGAGTTGTGGACCTTGATAGACTCCATGGCGGAGTACGTCGCAAACCGTTTGCGCAGTAGGTATCGTGATGTGCGAGTAGTAATGATAGGTCGTCTTATGCTCAAGGAGAGGAAATGGAAGTTCATCAAGGCAAAGGAAATAGAAAGGTCAGACACAAGGAGGATGGGCTAAAGGGTCGAAAGGAAACGTGTCACTTTATTATGATCGAGGTAATCTTTGGCGGTTTGAATGGCGCAATTTGAGTACTAAATCCTAAATCTAGGTACCTGGGCACATTAAGAGGCTATAGTATCCCGATAGCTGGTAGCGCTCAGCATCCAGATAGGCGGCACAGCCTTGCAAAACTTCGGGCTTCCAGGGTCCGTTTACCCCTCTGTCCCTCTACCCCTCCAAGCTCCAGCACTACAGTACCGCGCCTGCTATCGATAGCCGTGCTTTATTTTTATTTTTATTTTAAAGCTGCGCATCGCCAAAGTTGTATCGCAGACAACTAAGCCTGAGATAATCATAAGAGCACAGTCGACCGGTTCCTTTCTCGCATACCTCCCCATACCAATTGTCCTATCGACTTTATACACATATGGGCGAGCAAGTCAAGATGTCGGATGTCTCACCCTTTCTCGACCCTGGACCGCGAACAAGACCGAATTCACTAGCCTTAGCACACCTGTCTCGCGACAGCATTCAGCCCGTCTATCTCCAAGAAGCATCAGGTGCTGTTGATGGGTATGCCGAAGGAGCTGTCATCAACACACGCTTCGGTTCGTTCCCGCATTCCACTCTGCTCGACAAGCCTTGGGGTTCCCAGATACGCGCCTCGGTGGTCGACACTGGCTCTCGCGGCAGAAAACGAAAACTCGACGGCGGTACCGACAGTGAAGCCCTGAACAATAGTGCGGGAACCTCTACTCCAGATGCGACTACAACAAAAGACCTCAAGACTGCCCCCAGCGGCTTTATTCACATACTGCCACCGACTCCTGAAGTATGGACGACAAGTTTACCGCATCGAACCCAGGTCGTCTACACACCCGATTACAGCTATATCCTACACCGAATATGTGCGCGACCCGGCATGAAAATAATAGAAGCAGGTGCTGGAAGCGGTAGTTTCACACATGCTGCTGCTAGAGCTATTTATAATGGCACTCCCAAGCAAACACACGGTGCGAGAGGGAAGGTGTTTAGCTTTGAATTCAACGAGGATCGATATCAGAAGATGCAAAAGGAAATCGAGGACCATCGTCTAGATGGGATTGTCCAAATCACCCACCGAGACGTGTACAATGACGGCTTTCTCGTCAACAGTGAGAGTCCAGAGGCGGAATGTGTCTTTCTAGACCTACCAGCACCATGGAAGGCCCTCCCTCACCTATCGAGAAGGAAGCCAAGCCCATCTGAGGTTTCAATCAGCGAGATAGATGCTATTGACACCCCCGAATCCGAATGGAAATCTCCTCTACGTGCGGACAGGACTGCTTATCTCTGCACATTCTCTCCTTGCATTGAGCAGGTCACCAAGACCATCGATGTTATGCGTCGGCTAGGCTGGATGGAAATTGAGATGGTCGAAGTCGCACATAGAAAGTTCATCGTCTCTCGAGAGCGAATAGGCTTGAACCAACCGCCGGGGGAACGAGGGATACACCAAACAGCTGCCAACGTCGAAGAGGCTCTCGGGAAACTCAAGGAGATCGAGGGTCGATTCAAGAAATTCCATGGCCAGACGCAAGATGCCGATGCCAGCATGGTCTGCGACGATGGCGAGACGGAAAATGATAACAAGCACGTTAATGGGGATGACAAAGTTAAGGATGAGACTGACGACTCGCTATCAGTCAAGCCTTGGATGGCTGGGAGATTGACTCACCGAACCGAGCCCGAACTCAAGACGCACACTTCGTATCTCGTCTTTGCTGTACTGCCACGGGAATGGACAGACGAGCAGGAGAAGGCAGCTTGCGAGATGTGGCCATGCGGTAACGAGAGCGGGATCATCGGCAGTCTGGACAAGGAAGCCCGGAAGCGAGAAAAGCGCGAGTACCTTCAAGGGAAGAAACGGAAGAAGGAAGCCAAGGCCAAGCTTCGTCGTGGCCAAGCATCATCACAGAAGGAGAGCAAACCTGTATGAGTGGAAATTTCGAGGATCTCCCCATCCACCTACTTGCCTACAGCCCATGATACCCGACCACGATGGTCATTGATGGTTGATAAAGACCCAATTCTCACTGGAGCTCTCTTTCACACCGGTCCACAATTGATGAAGTGAAATATATGTATTGAAGGAGTCAAGTAGCCGCCTTTCCAAGTCTCTGAAAGTCCTAATCTATGTATACGTGGAAGCCTCTAAAATCTCTACGTCTATCGAAACAGAGTCGAGCACATGCCCCTTTCACCGCAGCAATCCTACTCCCCCAAACCCCCATCAGCCAGCGTGTCATCGTTTTCGCCGCTGTCCTCGAGAAACAGCTTCAGCGCAGCCTCGTTCTGCGCGGAGACGTTAAAGTTATTAGTAAACGCAGCCGCCTCAGCAAAGAACGCGCGCATGCGCTCCGGATCCTCATGCGGCGCGCCGTCCTCAGCATACGCGTACATGCGGCCGAAGCGGCGCGCGAGGTCGACAACAGCCTGACTACGGGGACGTCGAACCGCATCGTACGCGCGCAGCGCCGCAGGCAGACGATCGACCCCCCGGACGGCGCCCAGCAGCGCGTCCAGCACCGCCGCGTCCTCGAGCGCCTGCGCGGCGCCGTTGCCGGCGAACGGCAGCGCGGCGTGCGCCGCGTCGCCGAGCATCGCGACGGGGCCCCGCGCGTATGTCGGCGCGTGGTCGTGGTCCGCGGCCGTCCACGACGCGCTCGTGTCGCGCGCCACCAGCCGCACGATCTGCCGCGCGTCGGCGCTGTAGTCGGCGTACAGCGCGGGGTCGAGAGGCGGCGCGGCGGGGTCGTTGGCGCCGCGGTCGACGAGCGCAGAAGAGGGAGGTGAAGAGACGGCGCCGCGCACGGCGACGCCCGCGCTCAGTCGCGTGTTGCGGTTCAGCGGGATGCAGTTGACGTGGCCGCGCGGGCCCAGCAGGATCGGCACGCTCGTCGTCCAGCGCGGGTTGATGTGTTTCCGCGCCTCCTCGGTCGACACCATGGTGCGGTAGATGCGCCAGCCGTCGTGGTTCTTGGGCGGCGTGGCCGGGTGGTCCGGGCCCAGCAGCCAGCTGCGCGTGGCGCTGTGGATGCCGTCGGCGCCCAGCAGGCAGTCGGCGTTGGTGGCGGTGCCGTCCTCGAACGCCAGGCGCACGCGGTGCCTGCTGCCCGGCGGCCGCTCCTCGACGCCGGCGAGCCGCTTGCCGAAGCTGATGCGGTGCGGCGGGACCAGCGCGAGGAAGCCGTCGAGCAGGTCGGCGCGGCTGACCGTCTTCCGGCCCCTCGCGCGGCCGAGCTCGGCGACCTTCTGGCCCGCGTGCGGGCCCTGGGCCAGGATCACCTCCGTCGCCATCTCCTGGTTCTCGTCGCCCATGGACAGCGCCTTGTCGAAGTACGCCTGCCGCACCTCGGGGCCGAGCAGCGCCATGGCCTTGATCGCGTTGAGGTGCAGCGCCAGCCCCGCGCCGACGTCCTTGTAGGCCCGGACCGACTCGTACACGTGCACGTCGAGGTGCGGCTTCTTGGCCAGGCCGGCCGCGAGCGCAAGCCCGGCGATGCCGCCGCCCGCGATTGCGATCTTGATGCGCTCTTCGCTCATCTTCGGCAGCGCGCTTTGCGTGAGAAAGCGGAGCAGAAAGACATCGTCGCCGGAGGGATGATGAGATATAGCAAGATTTCAGCTTTTAAAGGATTGCGGGGCTTGGACAGACGATAACGTCAACAGTCGAATCAAGCTTCCCGACTGAGTAAAGGCAGTCGAGCCTAGGCATGCTGAAACCGTATAACGGCAAACGTATGCCCGTGTAGGTTTTCCAGCCGGACATTTCCCATTGTAGGTTTGGTGTCACCAGCGTAAGCTACGGTATGGGCTCAGTGACTGAAGGACAAACGATAGCTACCTACCAAGGTGGGCATATAGGCAACCTCTTAAGGAGGCATCAAAGTGAGATAGATAACTGCTAGGAGGTTTGCCAGGCCAGGAGTTTAGTGCGGCTAAGCCGGGCCCCTTTTGGATGCCTATCCCTGGGTCGCCCTAACTTGGCGCCGAAGAGCCTCATTGATCTACATAGTACATGTAGCTGGTCCCCTAACAAACTGAGTAGATGATTCAATGCCCTGCTTGAACATGTTTAATTAAAAAGTTAATAGATAAGTGAGTTAAACGATTAACTTGACAACACTACAGTTAGATCGGCAAAGAGAGAAAGGTAGAACCTCACACTTCGAGTGTTCCATGTTACCTAAACCAAACCCCGTAACTCTCAGGAAAGCGGAACTCCGGAATTGAAGACGCGAGGTAAAGCCACGGTGAGATTGTTCGTGTCAGCATCTGGTCCGTGCCTTTCTAGCCATCTAATTTCCCCCTTGGAAGATTCTAATCTTATCAGATCAACAGCTCATCTGACAACTAACACGAAATAAAATCACTCGTCAGACAATCACATGTGGTGCAACTGACACTGAACATGACTCGAGAATTGTTGAGGAACTAGACAACCTTTCGAGCGAAAAGGTGAGGCCAGCCTTGCTTCACCTTAGAATTGTCGGTGAGCTCGTGGGTAGAGTCTTTAGGGGTCAAGGGGTATCGTACGATGAACGGAAGTCTCTCCCGTGCCAGGTGGCCGCTCTGAGCCTCATTATCATCCCAGCAGATTTATTCATTTCTTCGATACCTATCTCATTCCCGAGGAAGTGGAAAAGTCATCGAGCCATCCACATCTCTCGTATGTGAGTATTTTATTCACTCAGATTACGTGTCATGCCGAGCCAGGGTACCATGTAATCAGCGGATTTCCGGTATCGGGAGAAGACACTGATCAGATTGATAAAGGCTTGTACTCCGGGTGGTTGAGACAGCTGGCTGATTGATTAGATTACAGGCCATCTTTTGATCCTCCGATCCCCCATTCCTTTAGGGGAGATCGTGTAACCCTTTCCAAGTCGTACCGTGTTTTCGTACTGTGCATCCCGAGCCGAAGTTACTCAGAAGGCCCTATATATTTGGGGGGTTCGCAGGCTGCTAATATTAGACCAAAAAAAAAAAAAAAAAAAAAAAGGAAAAGGAAAAGAAACAAACAAAGAAATGACTTCATAAAAGATATATCGACTTTGCCCCGTCGATCGTGTAACGAACTTCCGTGACACAATTTTATGTCGATCACTTCCGTATGCCTTCGAGCTACCTGGCCATCTTATTCACATCAGCCCTGCTTATTATTACATAGACGTCCCGTGCGCGAGAGGAAAGGTTACTCGAGATGATCTGACAGTTCTGACTGGTAAGAAGCTGACCGGTGATGGTTGTTCACTGACAATACATTGGCAGTAAAGCTACGGGGATTTAATACCTGACTCTCGTGAGTGTCGTCTGAGGTTATGTTCGGCCTCTTTTACCCAGTTAGGTGCTGTTGGTTGGTAATCGGTTGATTCATATTGTTAATTGGCTGCGGAACTGGCGAGACTGGCCAGACTGGCCAAACTGGCCAGATCGAAAAAGACAATAACCGAGGAAGACGAGACCAAACTGGGAAGAGTGGATCGTGTCGAATGATGCAGAGGCCGCCCTCGACCGTATTCGCATCACTTGACAAGCCGGCAGCCCCATTAATGTGGAGGATGAGATTCCGGGGTAATGGACAGCGACAGCGACAAACGGAGACCCTGAGCCTGATGACTGAGTGATGAAATATTATGCAATTCTTAACGAGCCAACCGGAGACGGCTGGGACGAGAATCAAGCCTGCGCGTATACATCACATTGCTACAATGGGCTGTGAAAAGCATGCTGATTACCGCGGTACTTGGACCCTCCTTTTTCACCATCGTCGTCACCATTGAGACATGCTGGGTATGTCAGCCCGACGTAGGAGGCTTTTACGTATCATCATTCATGAAGAACGCTTCACGGGCCTTCTATCACGGTAATATAGTAAAGCACGGAATAGGAGGCATGCTGGCATGTCAAGTAGAAAGCAAGAGATTACACAAATTGCTGAGCATGAACCATCTAATAGCCTGATTAATGATTGATAAACCCCTCCCCCGTAAGATCCATAGCTCTGCTGAACTGTTCTGTCTAGGAGATACGGAGAGATAAGTGACGCACCGGTAGTGGTTCGGCAAAGGCCGGAGCCAAAATGAGCCTGTCAAGACTGATAGTAAAGGAAAGAAGGAAAAATTCTACAGTACGTGCCAGGTGGCTTGGTGGCAGGGCGCTGATTGTGGTACGTACCGTAGCGCTATTGAATTAGTGCTCTTATTTCTTAGGGGCTTCTGTGCTAAACTGTACTGTACAGTGCTGTTAGTTGACACACAACACTGGGCTCGGCAGCTCTGTTCTCCTTTACTTGCAGCAGTTGCTCAGGGATCGACAAACAGCTAGGCTCGAGAGATCCAGAATTCTCATCATTTCCCACCTATGAGATCTGATAGGGCCTTTTTTCGCCATTTGCCTCTCGTGGTCCCGTCTACCCCTTCCGGTCCGCAGGCCCCCCTGCCCCCCCCCCCCAATCGACTTCACCGCGGCTCGCAGACAAGGGCAGGGGCTTGTAAAGATTCAAATATTACAGATCGGCACCCCTTTGCCCTTCTGCACAGAACTTCGTTGTGTCTGTCTCTCTGCACATAACCTGCACTTAAACCTGCACATGACGCGGACATTATCGTATGCCATATAATTATTCTCTCTCGGCAATCTCGTTGTGTATCCGTCCTCTGCATCCCATCGTATAATTCACACTTCGAGTCGCACACTTCCTTGACCAAACGGTATCCTATATAAGCGTGGCGTACTTTTTCAAGTTGGCGGGTAACACTTCATCATCATAGCGACACTCCCACATTATATTTGTCTCGAGCCGTTGCAGACGTCAAACTGAACGGCAGCTCTCCTTATTTCGCCTTGACACGACGCGCAAAAGCATTGGAACTCAATTCCTTCAACCGCCCCCAGCCTTTTCCTAGCAAAGGGGTCACCACTTAACCAGCACAAATCGCGCTGCACCGTAACCGCCCGAACCGATCAATTGGCCTTTGACGCCCACATCGAGTCCTTCAAACAGACAAGAATAATCGACCGGGCTTAGCCATGTCTGCGACCGTCGAGCAGCCCATGGCCGCGGCCCCTGATTACGTGTCCGAGGAAGAGACTTTTGTCCCGTCTATCGCGCCGTCACTCACCTACTCTGACGACTCGGAAGACCAGGAGGAACCCCAGCCCGAAGAGACCCCGCGAAGACGACGCGCCTCCACGAGACTGATTGCACAGAGTGCCGCCGATGTGCAACGTATCACAGGCGAATCCACACAACAATTACTCAACCGATGCTGTGGCGGCGGCTGTTGCATGAGGCTACAGAAGCAAGATGGACTCGAATACGAGCACGTTCCGCTTCCCGACAATGAGGCTTTCCGCTCTCTAGGCTTGAAGATTGACGAGATTCCCACCATCTTGACCAAGGTTCTAGACATGCCGGAGCAGGTCACTTTCCTTCAATCCATCCGCCGTGACCTGAACGCCTCATCGCCTACAGACTCGGCAATCTCTGTCGGAAGCCAACACAGTCCGACTGAGTCTGCTTTTGAGGCTAAGCTCAAGGCACTGAGCGTGGAGCAACTAGATACCTCTATCCAGCCCCCGTCTTTCGTTCAACCGCATCATCCTCACCATGTATTCCCTTCCAGAATTCACAACACTCGTGAGTTGACACGACCTGGTGCTGAGAAGCGCACCTACCACTTTGACATTGACATCACCGACTACCCCCACGGGGAGGATGTCGACTTCAAAGTTGGAGGTGCCATTGGTATCTCTGCTCCCAATGATCCCGCTGCTGTCGATCAGATCCTCGATCTGCTGCTGGTCCCCCGATACCTGCGCGACAAGCCCGTTCTGCTGCGCACCACACGTGGTAGATGGCCGACCGTATGGGGCGAGGATCAGGCTCGGGAAATTGTTACCACCCGAAGGGATCTACTAACCTGGTGCTCCGATATTCAATCGTATCCGCCTAGCAAACCGTTACTGAGAGTTCTCGCCGAGCACGCCCTCGATCCCAATGAGAAGAAGATTCTCATGTTCCTGTGTGCTGGTGAGGGCCAAGGAGTCTTCTGCGACTTCCGCACTGGTCCCTACATCTCGCTGGCCCAACTCCTCAGCGCCTTCCCGTCCTCCAAGCCGCCCCTAGATCAGCTGCTCACTGTCCTCCAGCAACTGATGCCACGCTTCTACTCCCTTTCGAATGACCCGCATGAGTCTTACGAGATCCGCGACGGAAAGCAGCACCGCCTTATCGAGATCGCCGTCACCGTTCAAGAGATGCCTGACTGGCAGATGGGCTGCAGAACCGGCGTGGGCTCTGGTTTCTTCGAGCGCCAGTCTCGAAAGTTCATGAAGCTTCAGCGTGGGGGAGACAAGGCACCTCGGGTGTATATCCCGATGTTCAAGGGCCTGATGGCGAACCCGCTAGCCAAGGAATTTGTGTCTGATGGTCCGATGCTCCTGATTGGGGCTGGCGTCGGCATCGCACCATTCCGCGGCTTCGTCCAGCACCGTCTGAAGAACGCCAACTGCGCCAACAAGGTCTGGGTTCTCCAGGGTATCCGAGACTCGCTTATCGACGAGCTGTACAACGGAGAATGGGGCGTGCATGAGGAAAAGGTCAAGAAGGTGGTGCAGAGCCGACGCGGCGAGAGCCGATACGTCCAGGACGAGGTATTCCACCAGGCAGACCTCGTGTGGTCCATCATCAACTCAATTGATGGACGCGTCTTCGTCTGCGGCAGCTCCAAGGGCATGGGAGAGGGCGTCGAAGACGCGCTTGTCAGGGTGGCCCGATCGAAGGGCAACCTAGAATTCGAGGAGGCCAAGCGGTTCTGGGAGCTCAAGAGAGACGTCGGTCAGTACATTACCGAGACGTGGTAGAGTAGAAATGCTCGGTAAGAAGCCACTGAAGCGAGTCTCCCTCTCGCTCTCTTCGACGGTAACGAATAATACGATCAGCCCCGCGACGATAAGGGGTAGGGAATATGCATCTGTTTTTCATAGCGACCGGTGTTTCTCAAAAATTGCACCTGGAGATCAGGCGTTTGCGCAAGCTGGGTGGGACTGGACCAAACAGGACGGGAACGAGCATTTTCAATAAAAGCAGCAACACGGGCTTTTGCATGAGAGGTCAGCTGCTTTTCGAAGCATCTACAGGCCTTGTCGAGGGGTACGTGAAGGTCGAGGGATGTCGTGGTGCGTAGTGCGTAGTGCGATAACTTTTCCTTTCTGTTCATACGCAACGAGAGCTGTACGTGGCCGCCACGCGGCTGCCATGTAGGTACCAAAGATAGTCAATGAATACAAAAATCAGTGCGAATATCGTCACATTTGTAATGTTATGATTGATGTCAGTAATCTACTGCGCCGTGCTGGCAATATGTATTGCGGCGTATATCCGAGCAGCGACATCTCCGACTCCGATCTCCGATAGCTTTCTCGGAGCCCGAGGTGATAGTCAGCTCGCAGACGCGATAGGTGGAAGTGAGAGGAAGACTGCCTAATGCGGAAACCATCTCGAACCGGACGCCGAAAAGACGAAGGAATGCAAAGAGCCTTGGTCCTGACATAATGTCCACACCGTATTCTTGACGTGTTGGGAGGCTTTCTGATATGTATCTCGAATAGCCTACCTACCTGACTGTCTACGGTACCCGGAATCCTACTGCCTCTGCCTGACTTAGGTACACAGGTTGGTACCTAGGTAGGCCAGGTAATATGTTAGCTTACCTTCCTAGATACTCAAATCACGAAGACTGAACGAGATGTAGCAGTCAAGAGAAAAAAAATCAGGCCACGCGTGGTGTTACAGTGCCATCTCACAGGTTGGAAGAAGGAAAGGAGAGGAAGTCCATTCGCTTATCGCGTCAATGTTCTATGCCGAGTACACGTACACGCACTTAGCCGCGCTGGTCGTCTCTGTCTCTCGACAGCCTCATGTCTCACTGGCCCCCTACATCTCCTCCCCCCTTTCTTTTCTACCGCCGAACCACCGAGACCACCCCCCCCCCCCCCCCCCCTTTCGCTCGGCCGAATGTGCGGTGAGGTTGAAGGATGGGCAGATTTATCCAGGAAGGCATACACGACAGCACGCACGAAAAACGTGCCGGCTAGCATCACTAGCGCGGCTAATTAATATCCCACACGAGCCGTCGTCTACAAGCCGCCGTCTAGGTACGAGCGTAGTGCCGAAGGCGCGCTGGCGGCTAATAGACAGATTTTAGACTAGAAATATATGAATGGCGGGGTACGAATACTGCAATTGGGCGTCAAGACTTATAAAGACAGAGCTCAGTCACGGAACAATATAGTAAAGGAGAGGGAATTAAAATAGAGATGTCTTATTTTTGTATGATAGACAGCTTGAACTTGGGAAGAACAGGGTGCAACGTAACTCGATCTGACTCGAATTGGCCTGACTCGAGATGTTTCTGTGTCCTTTTTCGGTGCCGTTCGTCTGGAAGAGAGGAAGGGATGCGTGACTGATTTCCAATTGTTTGGAAATCAACAGCGCAAAGCCGATGCTACGGCTATACGATTAGTTAAGAATGTGTAAGCACGAGGAAAAGAGGAAAAAGCCCACGCAGCCCACGCAGCTGTACCCAAGTACCGCCCTCTATTCGACCCTGGCTGTCCTGCATTTCTGCGCTATCACCGCCCAGACTTCAGGGCCGCATCTGACGCTTTACCGGAACCCGACTAGCGAGGAACACTTGGATCGTAGCTCGACCCCGTAACCGTACCAAATTTACCAAATCCGTGTACGACGAAAATTATGCCATCTTGATCAGCGGGGGACGATAAGGACAGGTCACGCCGTAAAGGGGACAGATGTGTTTGAAGATACAATACATCAATTGATATTATTATAAATTCCTGTATATTTTTACAAATGTGCTAGGTAATCTGAATACCTACATGGAGGCACTTGGATGTAGGTTTTATAATGCAGACCGTCTGTCTTGAAACGGTGAGTAAGTACCTGCCCCTCCAACCCCTCCTACTCGCCAGCCCCTCCATCTCCGAGAAAATGTTCACGACAGCTGGGCATCGAAAGCATTAAACAAGAAACACGAATATTCTAATTTTAAAATACATCAAACAGGCCTGAAAAATAAAGATAAAATCATGATGCTAAGACAATATTATGTAATAACTTAGTAAATAAAATACTAGTAGTACTCTTACTAGCTGAAAAGAATTCTTATAAATATGCCAGTTTCGGATTCCGACTGCCGATATGGCTCGTCCCAGCTCGTCAGCTCGTCCGAGCCATGCCGTCGATCTCATCCGCCCATTCCCAAATCCCACCTCTTACTCGAAAGTTACTTACATATGTAGCTAGCTAGGGCATGTTCCAAGCACCGAAACCACCCAAGCACCCAAGCAAGCACGAGATACATACATAGTTCCCCCTTCCAATCCCTTTGTGCCTTGGTCCGTCCTGGCCGTATCCCTGACACCTCCTGCACATCCCCCATCCCACACCAACCTGCCCACTTGTCTCTGCTTGCCCGCTTCTCGTGCATTGTTCGGCCCTTACTACGTACCTCACATCGCGCTATCAAGGTGTGATAGCGTTGCTTCTCCCCCGAAATAAAAAGACCAAGATGCGCCCACATACTGTCACTTCGGCCGTCCTTTCTCTCTCCCGACTATCCACCTCAGCCGCCTCACCTTCTACCACCCGAGCAGTGTCAACACTCAGAGCTCTCGCCTCCACCTGTCCTACCCAGAGATTATTCACCAGCCCTTCCCGGTGCGACCTCGTTAAGCCACAGGCCAAGTCCACCGCTCTCCCCACCACCTTCACATCCTCAGCTCGTTACAGCACCAAGATGGCTTCCACCGACTCCTTCCTCGAGCTCGTCAAGACTCGCCGCACCTACTACGCCCTGAACAAGGAGCTCGTCGTCTCCAAGGACCGCATCCAAGACATCGTCAAGAAGGCCATCTTCGAGGTCCCCTCGTCCTTCAACTCGCAGTCCAACCGCGTCCTCGTCCTCTTCGGCGCCGACCACGACAAGCTCTGGGGCTTTGCCACCGAGATCCTCAAGACCATCGTCCCCGAAGATGCCTGGAAGCACACCGCGGACCGCATGAACATGTTCAAGGCGGCTGCCGGAACCGTAAGTTGGCCCAATTCCCTCTCATTTCTGGTCTGGAGTGGGGGTCGTAAGCAAGAGCATAAGCACAAGCATAGATATGGATAAGACGGAAAGCTGACACAAACGCAAAACAGGTGCTGTTCTTCGAGGACCAGGACGTCGTCAACAAGATGCAGGAGAAGTTCCCCCTATACTCGGACAAGTTCCCCATCTGGGCGATGCAGTCGGACGCCATGATCCAGTACGTGATCTGGACCGCCTTCACTGCCGAGGGCCTCGGCGCCAACCTGCAGCACTACAACCCGCTCGTCGACGCCAAGGTGGCCAGCGAGTGGGGCATCCCCGACAACTGGAAGCTCAACGCCCAGCTCGTCTTCGGCGGCCGCACCAGCGAGCCCGGCGCCAAGGACCAGATGCCCATCGAGGAGCGCTTCAAGGTCTCGGGCGCCTAAGCGTCCTCTCCCGTCGAGGGTGGAAAAACAAAGTGAGCTTGCATAACACGGCGATTCTGTTGGTTGGATCACAGAGGGAAACCTATACTCCATATATATATGCCCCATAACGTAAAAAGAAGGAAGACGAGCTTCGGAAAGACACGATTACGACGCATAGACCGCTTGGTGTTTGTAGAGTTCTCGGCACAGACAAGGCTGGGTGGCTGCCCACCTCGACAGGCAGCCTCCGCTGCTCGGAGTTTGTTTTTTTTCCCTTTTTTGCACTTTAGACGACCTAGGGAAGCACCTGCTTGCATCCATTAGATTCAGAAATAAATCAGTAAAACTAAGCAAACCTCTCGAGTCCACTTCCGCACCGGCGTGATTGATGGTGCAAACAGAACTGGTGATCTTTTGAACTGTACCTGTACTTGGTGAAGGTCAACCAAGACTCGCCATGATCGCATGTACACTGCCCGAGTTAAGGACTGTAGTTACCCCAATCATATGTCCAAGAATGATGGTGAGGTTGAAATATAGTATTTTGGTGTGTTCATAGACCCTCTCGATATGCAATAACTCAAAGTCTTGCTGGGATACCCTCGTGTAAAGCGATTTAAATAGCACCCCGCTAAGTCAACGTCTACCGCTTGGCGTGAATAGGGGTCACTCCTTATCCATATGAGAACCTCTCCAAACATCATACAAGACAGCTTCATATACTCTGGCAGCTACGGTATTTTCAAAATTCGGCGAGAAGAGATTAATCCTATTATCCACAATGTTAGATGTCGACCGCTCCTTAGTCGCAGAGTTTGTGTTTGGGGAAATATCCCTCGGCCCTTCACGAGTTTATCTCGAGCGTCCTTCTCACTAGGATATTCTACATGTGTGTCCAAGCAAACTGTATCCAAGAACCAAACATATGTGAAGCTAGTATAGTGCTGTATAACGCACTCAGTGAATCAGAGCTGATAATGGAACGTGTTCACATTCTGTCTGTACGAAATATACATGTATAGGAATATTTATGTTCACGGAAAGATCAGATACCCCTTTTCTAAGTGACTGTACTACATCTAGCTAGACAAGAGAGAGCAGTTCTATGTGTCAACAAGATTCTCGCGTTGTTAAGGGCAGAGGAGTGCGTCAGTAGATCAAGAGACACGTAGCCTCTATGCTACCACCCAGCAGGCCTGTGCGCCTACTTCGACTCAGGGGAGACGACAGTTGCTACGGCGCTATCTGCGTAGCAAACAATATTTTTTTTTTCGGAACTGTGCGAAGATAAGGCGCGTCACGTTCACGGGCAATAGACAACAGCTGTCCGATACCGCGTTGCCATCGCGATAGCGAAGGAACTCGACGCTAACCCGCGCAAAAATTAGTACATAAGGCTGCTCTCTGGCACGCTCTATGCTTTCTCGTCTTCTTCCCTCCTACAACTTTTCTTTTCCCTTTTTTTATATATATACTGGCAAGTCCAGATCTGTTATGAAAGTTTATCAAACCTTTCCTTGTTTCATCTATATATAGCTAATACCAATCCTGCCACACCTTCCGAGGTCGAATGCACAAAAGCATGTCGATTCATAGAGTCGCCGTAAGTACGCCCAACCGATCATCTCTTCACTACCTTCACTATCCCATCCTCACTCGACATTCACATCATCCTGACGCAACGTGTTTAGCCAAGTCCCGGGTGCCGTCAACATGTCTTTGGACAAAGGCGCGCAGTTCCACACCGTCTCGAAATGGGCGGCGCCTCCGCGCTGCGCCGGCATCAACGAGGGTCCTCACGTTGATGGGGCGTCCCCCATATACATCCTACTGACTGTCCCTGGGGGGGGGGGGGCGCCGCGCAGGGACGCGTGCTCGTGAACATGTTAACACACGTTCTCCCGCGCCGAGGTGGGTGAGCAGCACGTCCCGGTCCCTGCTCTCCTCTCCAACCTGGGCGGCGGCCGTGTCGCCGAGCAATCTCTCTTGCGGCCTCTGCGTTCATTATCCGGCAACACCCGGGGTGCTGAGGACCTTCGTCCTCGCACTAGGCGAATTCACAGACGCTTTCGACGGGAGACGGGCATCCGCTGGGACGAGCGCATCACCAAGCAGCACACCACGCCTGCAGACAAATTTCAATATCAGCCTCCCATAAGTCCCTATTCCCGATTCGCCACTACTATATACGCACCCATGGTCTTCTCTCTTTCCGTCGAACCACCCGCCGCAAAACCTTCGCTCGCCGCACTATATATATATACTACTCAACACACCCACTTCGTCTTTCGCACTTCTCGCCACAGCGGGCCTTGCCCTGTCTGTCGGCTTATATATATATATATATAATTATTTTACTCAGCAAACGCATATCCACATCGGAACAGGCGGGGCGTTACCCTGCCTGGCGTCACCGTCCCCTTCGCGCCGCCCCTGTCGCGGCAGCCACCGGTGTGGTGGGAGGACCTCGTCTTCCCCTCTTAGCAACGGCGGGGCTCCCGGGGGCGGCTGGTCCGCACTACCGCCACGACCCGTAGCCGGCGGCGGTCCGGCTGCGGTTGGCCTGTGACGAGCATCGGCGCAGGCGGCGAGCGGTCAGCAGGTTAACCCAGCACAGTCCCAGGAGGCGTGGTCATTCTCCGATGTAAGTGGCCACCCCTGTCTGCGCCTACGCCCGCTGACCGTTCCTCGTCGACACCCCGGCCGCCCCCGCCCTATCGACGCCTCGGTCTATAACGGGGCGGGGGCCCGCCGCCCGCGCTGGTCAAGCCACTGCCGTGGCCGGGCGGCGGGGGGGTCCCGTCGGCCAGTCCGCGGTCGCGTGGGCCTTCGGCTCCGGAGGTGGATGGTCCGGTGCTGGCGCTGGCGCTTCCTCTAAGTGGCGCACAGGCCCGGGGAGCGCTGGCGCCCACTGGTGACAAGGGCAAAGGCGAGGAGGTTGTTCGAGACGCCAGACCCAGAGGCCTGAGCAAGACTCTTCCGTGAACGAGCCCATGATGGAGAGCGTCAAGGACCAGCCCGCAGACGGCAGCCAGGCATCATTCATGAGGGGAGACTCCCTGGGAAGACGGTAGCTCGCTACTTTCAAGAGAGGATGGGCGGGACGACTGGAAGCTGTAGGGGGAGAGGGGGGGCGAGGGTTCAGAGTTTTCAGTTGTACACAGGAGACATGCATGCAGTTAATATTTCGGCCAGCGCCTCCGAGCCAAGGCCATTAGTGATCGTTGTTTTCCTAGGAATGCTCAGTTTATCGTGACAAGTTGACATACCTACCTAAGGTACCTAGATTGTAAGTCTGTTCCGGAAGGATGAGGTTCTCCTGAGGTCCAGAAGGCTATTGATGGATTGGTCGTGTCCTTACGGATGTACTGCTTGGATGGTTTCTTTTCCATTCCTTCAACCTTCCGTCGTTGCTTCACATATATGAGGCACCAAACGCAGTGACAACGCGAGCATCAGTCGGGTCTGCTGGAAGCTGTGCTCCCTTTCAAGGCATCTTGGGTAATTATGGTGAAGTGTTTACTTAGCTCTGCCGCGCTCACCATACCAGGTCGTCCTGTACGCCAACTAGTACTGGAGACGACGAAGTAGACGAAGGTGGGACGACTGGAAGGGGAGGAAGTCTGAATGATCCGCAGCGTGCCTCCAAGTAGGCGGGTAGGAGGTAGACTTAAGTAGCGCTTACCCAGCAGCGACACCGATAGCGACCTCCAGAAGGAAATCAATGCCATTGCCTCCTCTTTCCATCCATGTTCTTTGTCATGATGTCGGGTTGAAGTGAATTTCCCGTAGAAATCCAGACTCGTCCCTTTCCCTCCGTTTCGACTACATCGTCGACCCAACATACTTCCTCGAGCACCGCAGCAAGTCTTCGCTCGCTCGAGACATTTCAGATTCTCGGATAGCATCTCCGGCATGGGTTGAACAAATTCTCTACCTTCCCTTCCCCTGCAGTCGAATGAATGTCGTACCGCTTAAGCAGGGTATTATGAACCTAGGCCGTCAGCCATGAGGGAACTCACCACCACCACCATTACCAAGAGCGATAGTATTTCCCATGCCATAAGACGCCACCGAAGTCTCCTGGCGGAAGAGTGATTTCAGCACGCACCGATACGGTACTGGCCCTGGATCCTCTCGATCGAGCCCATGCGCTGCCGCAGCGAGAAGACCTTAACTACGCACGGGAGAATATGGCAACAGGTCGAAGCCTGCAGACGCCTGGTGAGCCACCTGCGAGAAGAGCTGCGGGAGAAGCCGATCCATCAGCACCCGCGCATCCCATACCAGTATCCATTCCCGCTATGCTGGGAGGACTTTCGGGCAGGCGGATGCCATATTGGGCTGTATATCTACCAGGACTGGGACCCGGCCGGGTACGTCAGGCTGAGTGTGGAGGACGACACGCTCTGGAAGCTGATGGATGCTGAGGCCATGTTTGGCGTCGATGACAAATTCTCCACGATGCATGCGCTGTCGCTCCGTTCGAGAACATTCAGCGTGTCCTTCCTCCGCTTCTCCTGCAGTCGATTTGGAGGGGTCCTCAGACATTTCTACGAGCCGATAACACCGGAATGGGTTTCAGTGACTAACTGGCTGTACTGGAATTTGCCAGGCATTCATCCCTTCATCGACCCGGTACGGAACCACGAACCCCCCAAGCCCCATCCCGATGATGAGCCCGATGGTGAGCTGGATCGGCCCCTCAAGGACGTCTTGAATTTGGACATCATGAAAGAGAACGTGGACGCTACGGAAGAAGGACAGCTCTCAGGCTTAGCGCGAATCACGGTGATCAGCGACTGGTGCTTGTACGGGTCCTCATTCTTCGGGATGATGTCCGACATAAAGGTGGTCGACTGGATCAAGTCAGTATTCTACGACCAAGAGTGGCACGATGTAGACCTGGAGTATGCTTCTCATGGCATCCACTCGCTGCGCCTACTCGCCCAAGCCAATATCGTGGCGAGCCACGATCGCCTCGTGCAACAAGGCTTGCGGATCCGTGCGCCGTCTTCCCCGTCGGCTTCCGGACCCCACAACGCCAATGCCAGATATTGGGCTGTGATAAACAGCTTGCCTGAGCTCGAGGATTCTAACGCTCTCTCGATCTGGGCCGCCGCCGCAGCTCTGCACTGGTTCCTTCGCAGCCTCGGTCTAGTAGTCTGCGGTCCGATTGGCGTGTGGCGCTTTGACTATGAGCGTCGAGCGCAGAATGTGGTGCACGACATGTCGCACTCACTCCTCAGAGTCGGGTTGAAGCTGAATGGCTTACCAGGTGAGCAACTCTCAGGATTGACCTTTGTCGCGAGTATACACTTTCTAACGAGAGCCCAGGAAACACAAGCGGCGCAAGAGGATACGGCGATAAATACACATCTACCCTTCTTGCATCAACGGAGTCGAAAAGGGGTCAAGGGAGACGAATAGATAGGAAATCAACAAGCAGCTGAAATTCCCTTCCAAGCTGCTCTGTCAGATGTTGTTCCAGTAGTCTATGCGCATACATTAGACATCTTGTCGTCTCTGCCCCTTGTATAATCACAGCCGAAACGTGGAGGAAAGAAAGGACACGGCGCACCTGGAACTCGTCCACGTAGTTGTGCATGAAGTCAATAAGGCTGATCATTTTGCCGACTTCATGGAGGTCTCGGAGGGAAGATAAAATAAAAAAAAATTTATATATACGCCATTCCGCCGCCCTCTCTCCTATTTGACACGGTGCCCCTCCCCCAAAACCACGGACGGCCTCTTGCTAAAGCTTTTTGTCTGCCGAGCTCCAAGAACGCCCCCATGTGTTTCGTTTCCCTGGCTTGTTTTGTTTTCTCCGTCGGGGCTCTTTGGCCATCGTGTTTCTTCCCGGACTCGTGCCGTAATGAAACATCCAGAAAAGCAAACTTCGGTAATAGGTGTACGTATTTGTGCTTTTTCGTAGAGCCAAGAACTCTGAGTGGGGTAAGTGGTTCTTGATCTTCAGACCTAGGGACGTGTTTCGATAATGTTCCCTCAAGTAGCGGGATCCCTGGGCGGGATGACGATCCCCCCGTCGACGATGATCTGCTGGTCGATACGGCCCGCGGTGTCGCCGTGCTCGAGCCGCTTGTAGGTCATGATCCGGGCCTCATTCATGTCGATGTCGAAGAATCGGATCCGGCGTACGAAACCGCCGTAGCCACCGTATCCACCGAACCCGGCGCCGCCACCGTAGCACATCCACAGCTCCGGCTTCCTCGACTCCTCGTTGCTTGAAAGCATGCAATATTCGTTTGCGTGATCACTGCAAAATGTTAACTGACGGAACAAGAAAAAGGGAGCTATAATGAGGGTTTACGTACTGCCCGCAGCTGACCATGACGACGCCGTGCTCGACCAAGGCGTCGCGGAATCCCGAGTTGTACTTGGGCGCCGTGACGCCCTCCCTCCACTCACCCACATACGGAGAGTTCGCGTCTGTGTATTCCGGTAGAGGTATGTGGATGAACGCAATATCCATATGTATGTGGGTGTATTCCTTGTGCTTCTTCTTCAGGCCCTCGGACGTCTGCCTGAACCAGTCAATCTGGTTCTTCTTTATCCAGTCGTAGCCGCTCCATTGCCGCTCGTCTGGAGAGTACGAGTGGGAGTCCAGCAAGTAGACGGTAAGCGCAGAGTGCTTCGAAGTTCCCTGCGCAAGAACCTCGATGTAGTAGTTCCCAACACCGTCGATATCGTCGGGTCCGGCTACCGATAAGGAATATGGCAGCTGCTCGATCATCGCCATCTGTCCTGGCCTCGGCAACGACCCTTCGTCGTCGTGATTTCCGAATATGGACACGTAGGGAATCTTGCGTGCGATGAGTAGCTGCGCGTACTTGAAAATTGCCGACTGCGCATCGGGCGCGGTATCGCCGTTGACCTGGTCGCCGCTGAGGACGACGAGGTCCGGCTTCTCTTCGTCTAGTAGCCTGGACACGAAATCCAGGGTTCGTAGGTCGGCCATGCAAGGCCCGCCTTGGTATCCGTCGGGGACGGGGTCTCTGCAATGACCCACGCCTGTGCTCAGATGCAGATCTGCTAGCTGCATAATCTTGAACTTTCCGTTGTCGTTCACCCGCGGCTGAGGTCTTATCGGCTCACCCTGCTTTCCTTGTCGGATCGTGATGTGGGCAGATGGTATTTCGTGGCCCGCATCCAGTAGCAGCGGTGTGTTTTGGAGCTGCCACCCGTCTCGAGCTTCGACAGCATCGTCTCCGAAGAGGATGTCAATGGCCGTGACAGCCTTCTTGGAATCGCTCGCAGTCGCTTTAGACGACCGCAACACCCACAACCCGGCCGGACGAGATTCCCATCTCTCGTCGGCCTTTCCCTTTACTCCCGTCGAAGGATCAAGCCGACCAACAGTGACACCGACGATCACCTTATCGGTGGGCACGAGCTCCTCCTCTTTCTTCCTACGGACGTGGATGTAGGCGCTCGAAACCCAGGACTTGTCCAGGTAAAGGTTCTTCTCGACGCGGTGCCATACGTCGGGGTCGAGCTTGCAGGACGAGAACAGGTTGATCTTGGAGCATGTAGTAATAGTTATATCGGTAAGGACCAGCCCGTGGTGGTGCTGGGGCATATATTCGTGGACGGCATTAGGAAGCAGGCGGAAATTTCGGTCGAGAAAGAATACGATGAGGAACGTGAAGACGGCGGCAGCAGTGAGCTGGGTTATGGTGCGCACCTTTCAGATGACGACATTAGCTTTGGATACCATCAAACAGATATCTACCTGGATCGTGCGTCTAGAGGCGACTTACTATCCGGCGCGTCATGATGCCTCTGGTATGTGAGCTGGACTAGACGACGTCGTCACTTCTGAGCCGACTTGAGGTCGATGAGATATGTTAGCACGGAAGCGATGTCGTAAAGATGGTCGCCCGAGGCCAATCATCTTCAGCCATGCGCATCTACGTCTGTTTCTTCTGGCAAACCTTCCACCTCGTACAACAGTTGGTAGAAAGCTCCCCGATACGCCTAGCAGGCGAGGTGTATATCAGGTCGATGCGTATTATCTTGCTTCGTGTTCTTCCTCTCGAAAGGGGAACAAGGAAGTTCGATAACAAAAAAAGGAACTTATCGAAATTGACCTGAACCTGGAAAAGGGAAGCTGGCAGGGGAAATGCAGAGCCTGTACTGTACCTTTGTACCTCCCTAAGCCAAAAGTGATCCCGATAATCTGGGGAACGGGAGAGTGGCGGGCCAATCCCGACCCATCAGCTCTCAATGCCCGCGTCTATCCTTGTCCCAGTACTTGATGATGGAGCACTCAAGCTGTCATATAAAGGGCGAGCAAGCTCCTATCATGTGCAAGACAGATATGAATGACGGCTCAACTCATCCAACCCGATATGCCTTCACAGCCTCTACGCCCCTAATCTCTCTGAATAGAGGGGTCCAGATTCCCTCTAATCTGTTGCACAGCTTCTAAGAGATAGTAAGCAGCTACAAGCAAATCACAGTACTCACTTGCTGCTTATAGCTGCATGCCACCTATCATGCTGGGGCATGCTGCAATGTCGCCGTGGGCAAGTTACAAACGGGAACATGCGCCTCATTTTCATATCCCTATCTATCTCTAAAGAGAAAAAACTGCCATGTCCGCGGAGCAAGACATCCATCTCATGTACCACCGTAAGAATGACATAACTAGACGAGCAAAGTATCACGAACCTAAACCGCCGCAAAGAATTACAGTATTAAGAAGACTACCCTAAACTCACCGCAACCCAAACACTAACCTCTAATTTAATCTTATAATTTTCTTCTATCTTAATGACCTGTACGTAATGTCCAGACGAAGAACCGCAAAAACCATGCACGCAATACCACTCACTCTTTACTCACTACTCACTCCTCACCCTCAGCTTCGCCCTCACCCTCACCCTCGCCCTCACTCTCACAATTCATCCCCCCCGCGATCTCACCTTCCAGCGCCAGCAGCTCCTCCGTAAGGTCCCACAGTCGCGCCGTCCGGCCGTCATCGTCGTCGCCGTCGTGCTCGTCGAGCGCCGCCGGCAGCTGCCTGCAGACGCCCTTACCCTTGTCTTTCCGCGTGGATCCGCTGCTGCTGCTCTCGGCCCGCGCCTTCAGGGCCCCGCGGATGCGTTCCCGGAGTTCCTCGTCGCTCGCCGTGCGATCCGACGAGTACGACGACTTCGACTCGTAGTCGGAAACGGACGAGACAGCTGAGTTTCTGTCTGCGGCGCCAACCCCGCCGTCAACCTGGCCGTCGCCCGCCGGGATCTGATCCACTCCTGTTCCCGTCTCCGTCTCCGTCGTGGTCATCTCTTCTCCCTCCTCCTCCGCAACCCCATCCCTCAACCTACGGACCCGCGCCGTAAACTTCTCAAGCACAGCGACGCGCCTCTCAGCGGCCTGAGCACGACCGCGCCAGACCCTGCACTCGCGCTGCGCGGCGCGCAGCTGCTCGCAGAGCCTGCCGGCGCTGTCCGCGTCCTCGCGCGCCGCGAGCTGCCGTCTTAGCTGCGTGCACTCCTCCGTGCGGGCCACCAGGTGGCGCCGCAGGCTACGGATGCGCGCGTGCAGCACCGAGTTGTTGCCGCTGCTTCCGGGCCGCGCCGGGCTCCGCCCGTCTGAGCCCTCGCTCCCGGCGCATTCGTCTTCCGTCGGCGACGCGCCCCGCGCCGGTCGCGGGAACGAGATGTGCTGGGCCACCGGCGGCTCCTCGACGTGGGGCACCATGGTGCCCAGGCTCGGCGGCTGGCCGAGTTCCCGGCCGTTCTGCTGAGGAGGGGCCGCCTGCTCCGTCGACGCGGCCGGGGGTGCCTTTCTCAAGGCGATGTACGTAGCGGCTGTCGGGAGCAGAGAAACGGGCGCCGGCGTGATCGGCGTGTCTCTAGGCGCTACATGGGAAGAAGGCGCCAAGGAAACGTTGCTGGTATTGGCTGGCTCTACACGTGGTGGTGCGTCTAGGAGAAGCCTGCTCACAGAACTGATGAATGACCTTGGCCCTGAGCTGACGTTGAGCGAGGCTCCGGACCTGCTAGCTTTCAACGGCGGTGCGCCAGCAATATATGGATATGGAGAGATAATCTCACTGGTGGCGACAGAGCCGCTCGCTCTTCTTCTGGGTGGGATGCGCGTCGGGCCTGCGGGCGCTTCTCTGGCAGGTCTCTTAAACAGTGCTGTCATCGTCTTTACCGCGCCGGCGATTGGTCTGGAGCTTGAGCGCTGAGAGACGACGCCGCTTCCTCCGCCGATCCCATTGTTGTCCGGCGACTCTATTCTCGATTTCTGCGGGGATATCGCCGCTCTATACGATCTTACCAGAGGAGAAATCTCGAATATGCTCTTCTTCTTAGGGGAGAGTTTCGCCGGCTGCTGCGGTCGCTTCTCCTCGCCTCGCTTTCTCGTGAGCGGGCGTCCACCTTCGGGCAATCTTGAGTTCTCTTCGCTCCGCGAAAGCGATGCGTAGTGTGCCACACGCTTTAGGCGCCTCTCCTTCATAGACAGGGGCAGAGATTCTGTGCTAGCTTCGCTAATGCGTGCAACAACTTCTCGCCTTTTAAGAGGGTTCGGATGCTGTGACCGAGTGTCAATGAGGGTTCCAGCGAGATCCCTAGTCAAAGAAATCGGCCGATTTGATGTAGCTGGGTTCTCGAAAGAGTGTTCTGCCAGAGCAAGAGGTTCGTCGTCGTTCCCGATCTGGGCAATAGCCGATCTAAGACCATATAACGTCGTCTCATCACCGAGTTGGTCGTGATCTGGTAAGCTTCCACCGTGGAGTTCCGACTTCACCATACGCAAGCCAGTAGGAAGTGGATTCCTGCGGCTTCGGACGTATTCGCCACCCTTGGAGGTCTTATCCTCGGGTTCGCTCTCGCCGACGGCTACATTTGTCCGTAAACTCGGACCTTCCGAAGTATTCTCAAACCTTCGTGCTAGTACGGATTCTACCGGACGAATCGCTTGAGCCAAGCCAGTCAAAGAGTTGCTAGTGGATGGACTCTCTTCCACTGTCGGCGACAGGCGTGTTGCTGACGGTTTGTTAGTAGGCATTCGATGCGATGCTCCAGAGCTAGACAGCCGAGGTCGACTTCGCTTTATAGACAGCGGCTCAAGCTCGTTTATGTTTCCACCTTGGGACATCGTCGGTATGCTAAGCTCTGGTTTAAACCCGTTAAAAATGCACGGGTTTGCCAAAAAGAGAATTACTCACTAGGCGACGGGGTCGGGCTCGCAGCCATGCTGGCAGTCCCTTGCCGACGAGATTTGCCATGTTCATCCCTACCCGGAGCCATCGGAGGCTTCTTCAACGAGTACGTATCTGAGGCCGACGTTGTTGCATCGATCCCATCCGAGTCTTGCTGGGCGGAACCTTCATGTCGCCTGATCTTCAGAGTGCCTACGCTCCGCATCTGCCTAACGACCTCCCGCCAATGCATGATCACCATCTCGGCAATGCCGTTAGCAATGTGTATCTTGACCAGAGAGGATGCTTCCGATTGGGGAGTTGGCTTCTTGTGTTTGCATCTGTGCTTCTCTCTTCGAGACGTTGGAGACGATCCTGGAAGCAAGACCAGTCCGGCTGCCGGATCCGCCACTTCCATTCTATAAGAATCGATCAAGTCGTTGACTAAGAGAGGACCAAATACAATTCCCAAAGCATTGTATCCCATTAGGTCGGTCGTGGGAAGTGGTCTCCCGTCCTCATCCTCCCTCTCTGTCGTTTCAGCGGTTCGACCCACGAGGCATAGGAGACCGAACACACCACAGATAAGTTCCCGCTGGTACTGAGACTCAACCGTACTAATGGCGAGTGCGATCAGTCTAGCACGGAGCTTGGACTGCCTGGTCTTGCTGCGCTCGGGCCCTGTCTGAAGTTGATGGTGAATAGCGACGAGGGCGTCAAATAGTGCCAGGGAGCCCAGAATCCCGCCCGGTAGCCCGGAGAGAAATTTCTTCAAGGCTGAAGCAATATCGTGGGGACCACATCTAATATGGGCGGGGAGGTCCGGATGGCGAGTTGTGGTAGCGATGTTTTCCGTGTCTTTGTCGGCGCTGTAATAATCGTATATCGTGTTCACGACTCGGACGGAGCCCGGTATGCGAAAGAGTCCCCGTGAACCGGCTACGAAGGGCATCTGTCAGCCACGCGGTAGCAGATGATTGAAGGGATCGATATACTAACCGTGCTGTACGAGAGCCTGTGCGACGGCACGGAAACAAGTAGGCAACACCAAGGGGCCCAGGGTGTAGCCCTGCGGCAAGAAGAGCAAGCTCTTCCCGCACAGTCGGACCAGGGCCTTGAGGTCTTTATTCTTCAGTCCGTCTTTCCTTTGATGGTGTACAAAATCCAGAGCAGCATCGCTGATGCTGCGCCGGCGCCGAAGCTGCCTATCTTCCGTCCTGTTGATCACGGCCTTGGTTGACTGCCCCGATGAGGTTCTTCGTATGGCCCTCGCGACCCAACTAATTTTTCGTGTCTCGCCCAGCCGAGACGCATTTTCCTGTCACGGTCATCGTAAGCAACATAACCTATCTTTTCGCTGGCCGATACTACTAACATTATTCGAAAAGTCTTCCGGCACAAGCTGTCGGATGCCGTACTATGTCTCATCAGTATTTGTGTTGCCTACCCAGATTAGGCAAGGAACTAGCAAGATAATACCTTGTTGGCAAGACGGTTATAGGTCTTGACGAACTCTCCTCTATCTTCCACCTGGTCGCCCTCAGAAAGCAACAGCGGATCACCGTTAGAGGAGGTCCAAGTATTACTCCTTCGGCGGCCGACATGTTCTACGGTGGCGGTGGAGCGTGAGGGGGGCAGCGGTTCTGGAGCACTCGGGAGCGGATATGTTGGCGGTCCGGGGAGGGGTTGGGAAGACATGGACCAGTCTATGGTTGGTGGTTCTTCGACTTTGTCGGGACTTCGAGTATTATCATGATGGTAAGTCTGCATTACGTCGAATAGGGGACCTATTCCTTATCCCTGACAGGCAATCTGAGAACAAGTCACGGCAGAGAGATGAAGATGGAAGAAGAAGGGAGCTCGTAGTGTCCGATTCTTGAAATTTTGAGTTACGAAGTGCTTAAGGGTTCCTAACCGGCGGGCTCTAGCCACTTAACCTTCCGTTCACGCACATACTTGATTCAGACCATACCTGCATGTAGGTCAACATCGTTACTGTGCTTACGTACCCAAGGTACCTTGGTAGGTAAGCCGGCGGGAAGGTATGGGTCCGAGGGTTCGACTTCTTGACTGCATGTATGCTCTGACAATGCCTAAAATGTTGAGGGAAAGATAAGGAGGATATGTTGAGTTGAACCGAGTAGCAGGCGCGAGTTTAGGGGCCGAACCCAGGGGTCGGTAGAAGAAACCGTTTCAGACAGGAAAGCAGTTGTAGGTACCGGTGCCATATTTGCATCTCAGCGACATACTGTCCCGTGCTACGGCCTAACCGTATCTCGGCGTACTTCAGTCGCATCTAGTCTTTTATCTCCCACCTAGTCCAGCATCTGGAGAGCCCTGTCATCTCCGGCCGAGACGCGAGCACGACTGATATAGAACGAAGGAGAATGGAGAACCTATTCGGCATCAAAATACACCCTACACCCCGGACCCTATGCAAACGCCGTACCATGGTCTTCCGAACGCCAGGCTGCCATTCCATGCCTACCAAAATATCCCTTTTGACACCATGACCTCGTTGCCGCCGTTTTCCAAATTGTAAGTTTATGTCGTATGCATCATCAAATAGCCACAAGCTGGCTGCCACCAGCCTGGTCGTTTATGACGGCGGGGGCGGCGGGGGGAAGTACTCGCCCTCGTCGCTGGAAACGCCGGTAAATAAGACGTACTTGAGGATGTCGGAGAGTGAAATCATGCCCTTCAGATGCCAGTTGTCATCAATGACCACTAGTCTGTGCACCCGAGACTGCCGTAGCGTCGTGAAGATCGAATCCAGCCTATCGTCCTCTTGGCACGTATAGATACCTTGGAAGTCTTCCGGTCTTCTCGACAATGCGTCCCCAACCGTAGACTTCAGCTCTTCGTACACGCCCCCCTTGATACATGGTATTACATCAACGGCCTCGAATACGTTAAGGACCACGTTGTTCTTATCGACGATGGGCACGGCCGAGATGTTGTGAACCACCATCAAGTTGATCACTTCCAGAACCGAATCTGTCATCTTTGTCGTTGCCAGATTCTTGTAGGTTCCCAGCCCAATCTCTCGCACCGTCTGCTTGAGAAGCATCGTGTGCTGTTCCGTGTTGACGGCTATGAATTTAAGGATGCGGTACTGCGTGATGACGCTTACGACCGTCTCCCTCTCGGTTTCGTGGTCGATGTCGACGAGCGGGATCCGGCGGGCGCGGCTCTTCAGCATGCGACTACATGCTTCGTAGAGCGGTCTCGTCGGATGTACCGATATGGTTTCTAGCGGGAGAACTCCGATAGCCTTTTCTATGTCTGCTCGACCGAATTGCACCGTCAGCCACCCGCTCTTCTCTGATCTTACCGATAAGACCTCCCCCGCACGTTGGGGATTCCCGGACACACAAGCACACGCCACATACCTCGAAGACTGCTCAGCCTGAACTTATCTACATCGTCGATGTGTTCGGGAAATTGGCAGTAGTATTGAATCAGGTTTATGTAGTCGGTCGCGGTAAGCAAGCCGGCGAATCTAGACTGGTGCGAGTCCCAGAGAGGCGCAGAGACAATGCCTACCAGTCCGCATGTCAGAGGCGCTGCCAAAAAGGTTGCCGCGAGGGCTGTCTGTATATGGAGGAAATACCATTCTGTATCAAGATATCTAAGCTCTTCCTGATCAGGAGATCATTGTCGAGCACGATAAGGCGGAAGGAGAGCGGGAGCACGTCGTAGCTGGTTCTGACGCGTAGAAAGTTGCGTAGGCCTTTCTACAGGTACAAAAAGGCGGGTTAGCAGAACAGCTTAAAAACACCTTGGGTCGCAAAGCCCGAAAGATGATTGAGACAGGGCGAGAAGCACGGAAAGCGAGGAAGAGGTATTGAAGAGCTTACCAGGCCTTGCAGCTGCTCTTCGTCGATGGGAGTCATTGGGGTCGTGGGCGTAGGGACTGTACGACTCCGAATTTTGGGTCTGAGGTAGGAGGACGGCTGCACAAAGGGAAGCTCGTGCCCGGCTCGAGGCAGAGGTATGGTCGAGTGAAAGCCCAAGGCGGACGGTATGGCGGGGGTAGCGCCAGCGCCAGCAGCAGCTGTACCAGTGGCAGCAGCGGCAGCAGTCGTAGCGGAGGCGTAGGCGTAGGCCGAGGCCGGTGTGTTAGCTGAGGCGCGCTGTGGCTCATCGCCTGGCCTATAATTGCTAGGCTGGCGGCTCGAAGGGTCATCCATCGTTCGGGCTTTGGGGGGGTCCGTCCTCTTGGGGCTCTGGGCTCTGTTAATAATTTTTTTGCCCTTATTTCCTTACTATTCGTTCGCTGTCCAAGGCCGGCTCAGGGTCAGGCGGGAATGTGATGAATGGTGGAAGGTCCGTCTCCCCGGAGGCGTGTAGCCAGACGATTACGACAGGTGTGCGCGCGGATAAGATTTCGGTGCGCAGGTGAAGAGGACCGGAGAGGGGGAGGGGTGCGGTGAGTAAACGGGGGAGCTGGTTATCGGATTAAAAGGCGTTTGCTTGGCGGTTTTGATAAGGTTTTTATAAATATAAAATCTTCGAGTCGAAAAAAGGAGCAAAAAAAAAAAAAAGCAATGGCGAATTGCTACCGAAAAGATGTTTCAACTCGCAACATGACGATGATGAGGTCCGACGAGAATGACGACGATCATAGTGAGGTCAGACCGCATCGATTAAATAGCCTCGCCCTCTCTGCTCGACACTGTGGTCAGTGTGGTCTGGACGGGCAACAGACTGACAGACTGACACGACTGGGGGGGGGGGGCTGCAGCCGGGCAGCACCGGGTGGGCGAGGGTAAGGAAGAAGGGAGAGGACGAATTTGACAGTTTAAGTGGACGGGTCGCGTTGATATGGGATGTCTACTGGATACCTACGAGGCCCAGAGCCCCTTTGTTAGGTAGGATATTCGGAAGATCTGACTGTTGATATGGGGTCATGCCACTGCTGATGTACCGCACTCAGCGTATCGCCGACGTCCTTTCACGGCGCTTGATAAGGAGTCTCTACAGGTGGGATACTTGGCTTTGACACCAACAAACACAGAGACGGTCAGGATTGACATGTGGCTTTCTACGCTGGTTTTCAAGCCTCTGTAGATCAACGACAAGCCCCCTGCTCCTCCCGGCCTGACAGTGAATAACAAGCACTGCCATGATCGGTCAAGGCTACATACCTAGGTACTGATCACTGCCATGGCTTTACTACCATCTCTTGCTCTCCATGGATCGTCAGAGGTTGTACATATGCCTGTATATATCTATCTATATGTAGGTGTGTCCTCTGCTTAGAGGCATCCTTTCTCTGCCCTTATACTCCTCATAATTTCTATGTAAAGGCCACGGAATTGTTAGCCTCACAGCTAGTAATCTGTGGATAAAAGTATACGCCTTGACCTTATCTGGCCTTTGGGGCTGAAGGCTTAGGAATGTACACATCTTCTATCACGCGTGTGAAGGTAGCCATCTATAATACAAAGATAGCACCCTTCGTATAGTGTGTGTAGGACGCAGCCGTATCATGCCGAGATCTCCCTGCTGCATGGACGCAGTCATAATTATCTCCAACCGCGCCAGACCGGGCTACCGGCTGCCTCGAGGCCATGGTGGTGCGAGCGGGCAGACAACCAGGCGATCTATCATCTCGTATTCAGAAGTGATGTGACACTAAGAGTATACGGAAGTTTCATGGGAGCATTCCGCCTCCGCGCGATCGAGGCCTGCGAAGAGACAAGATTTACCAGCTAAACATGCTGGTGAAGCAAAGCTTAGGCAGATTTCCCCGTGGTGTGGATTGCTAGATTTAATGTAGCAGGCGGTAGAGGCTATCTTACCTGCCAAGTCCGGCTGTTGGTGTGCTATAGGCAGCAGTGAAGGCGAATTTGTCGTCATCCAGCACCCGGACTCGTAGGGAGGGAGGGCAGATATGTCGCAAGAGAGGAGACAGTTGGAGGTGTCATAACCAAGACCCTAGACCACCAGCTGGAACATGGTCGTCCAAGCGGTGGGTGTCCTTCTGTTTCTTCCTGTTTCTCTCTCTGCCTCTCCGTCTACATATCTCGCTCGTATGTAGGACCTCGTGACTTGTTCTTCTCAGCGTCGCTGCGGCTATCTTGGTCGAGTTTCCCGCTCATCTCCAAAGCCGACAAGATGATTCGTCGACTTAGATTGCGAATAGCTTCAGAGTAGAGAATACGATTGCAGTATCAAGCATCTCTTCTGACTGGTATCGGGGTCTTTCAGCCGGAAAAGCTGCATGTTGGTTGGATGGGTCGGATGGGTTGGATGGATGGATGGAACGTCATCTCTCTGAGACAAGAACTGGAGTGCTTGCAGTACATGTTTATCACAAGCCAAACCGGCCTTTGTGGCGGCCCTTTGTGGCTGTTATTGGCAGCCCACAGGCAGAAAGGGTCCTGCTGCGTCAGACCCCTACTATGGTAGCTTTATGTACCCCCCTAGACAGTCTACAAGGTATGCACAGGTAGAGCTGCGAGCTGTAAGCTCAGGTCTTGCCTTTGACGCTTTAATTCCCTTCATCTTAATTTCATATTACTTTTGGTCTAGTCTTGATCTTAAATAACGACTGGAGCTCCACCTGGGCCTCTGAATCTGAAATAGGATCTTGAGATCCCGAATCTGGTTCAGCTTCATGTAATAGAATAGCTGTACCTCCATAAACAGGAAGTACTTGGCATGGCGATGACGATGCCGCGACGTGGTGTATGCGCGCAGATAAGCGTTTGGTGGTAAGGGTGCTGAGGATCAGTGTAACGTGGAATAATACCAAGTACCTTAGGTACCTAAGGTACGTACCGTCCTTAAAGTCCCTGAGCGCTGCCGAAACATCCCGAGCTCTCTACGAGACCAAGGTTGGCGACTTGCGCGACTGCCACTGCGAGGCGGAAACAAGTACCATACAAGAATCCACTTGTACTCGCATTTGCGAATCCACTCGCGCCCATCTATACCCGTCAATGTTAATGCGTCGCCCACCCGGCAATATACACAGTACATAGCACCCTTCTTCGTATGCACCGGAACAATCCTATCTCGCCTATCTGCTGTGCTAGCATCTCCTCCCAGGTTTCCTGCGGCAGAGAGGCGGCAATAGCGCATAATAGACGCTACGATATTGTCCATCTAACCCGGGTAGGGTTGGTTTAGGTACTTACCTCCTAAGAGGTACCTAAAGCGCAGTACCTAAGGCTGCCCAGTTGCTGGGTCGCTGGGTCGCTGGGTCGCTGGGTCGCTGGGCTGCTAATGTTCCTCAGGTATTAACCTGCTGCACTTATTGGACCTATTGCATCTCTCCGTCCCAATAGCGGTTAGCAAGCAAAAAAAGCTGCGGCGGCGGAGAAGCGCAGGGTTGTCGGGACGGGACTTTACTGGACTTGGCTGGAACTGGCACTTGCCAAACCCTCTAAACTGCAAACTGCTACCTGCTGCTACCTGCTGCTACCTGCTAACTGCTACCTACTAACTGCTACCTGCTTCCCGCGAAGCTGCGGATACACTGTACTTGCCTCGTAAACAACTTGCCAACCCCGGCAAGCAACGACGTCGACTTCTTTCTCTCTTCCTCTCTCCGACCACTCCCAGCCGGTCAAGATCCAGGATCGAAGCCCAGGTCGACGGTCGACTTTTCATCCCATTCCATCGTCCAATCCTGCTGCCAGATGCAATCCCGTACAATTGTTATCGCATCGGCCTGCACCTAATAGAATCCGCCCGCTCTAGTCTCACGAGGATACATCATAGGACCACCTCGGGATCGCAGGCTTATTTGGGCCAGACCCCAAATCCTCGTTCGCTCTCTCACGACCACGCTCGACTTTCGATGACCTTGAAAATAAAAGGGAAAAATCAAGAACAATAAGCTTTCGGCCCGCTGTCTGCTTTTGACCCTTCATCACTTATATAAGCCATCGCCCGTCATTGATCAAGGATCCCGTCTTTGCCCATCGCAATGGGGGCCTGCCAGTCGTGCTGCGGAGGTAAAGCTTGCTACATCCATCTCCCGTCAATCCAAACCCTACCAGTGCTAAAAGGAATGATGCAGGCAAATCCCGCGACGGTCTCTACGAGCCCGTATTAGCCGATAGCGAGCGAGAGGCTGTCGCCGACCTACTCCAGTATCTCGAGAACGTGTGTTTGCGACCGATCGATCCTCGCACGATTCAGAGCTAACCATTTCCCAGCGCGGCGAGACCGACTTCTTCTCGGGCGAGCCTCTCCGAGCCCTGAGCACGCTCGTCTTCTCAGACAATATCGACCTGCAACGAAGTGCAAGCTTGACATTTGCAGAGATCACGGAGCGAGGTACGTGACGAAATAAATACGTTGCAGGAGAGGGCTTAGATACCTATGGAACGAGCATGGCCTTGACTCCATCCGATCTCTCCTGAAGATTAGGATGCCGAGCTGACCTTCTCCAGATGTTCGCGAGGTCGATCGAGATACCCTAGAGCCCATCCTCTTCCTACTTCAGAGCCCCGACATCGAAGTGCAACGAGCAGCCAGCGCAGCGCTGGGAAACCTTGCTGTTAATAGTGAGTACCGCCCCACGACGCTACATGATTGTCTATCTCACCAAGCCATCTAGCCGAGAATAAGGTCCTGATCGTTCAACTTGGTGGTCTGACGCCGCTCATCCGCCAGATGCTCTCGCCCAATGTCGAGGTGCAGTGCAATGCCGTAGGATGCATCACCAACTTGGCGACACACGAAGAGAACAAGGCAAAGATTGCACGGTCAGGAGCACTGGGTCCGCTTACTCGCCTGGCTAAATCTCGAGATATGAGGGTTCAGCGAAACGCAACGGGCGCACTCCTCAACATGACGCATTCAGGTACGTGTTAGGCTCTACGCCATTGGCCAATGATATGGATATGATGTGGGCTTTTCTAACTGCCCGGCGCACAGATGAGAATCGGCAGCAGCTCGTGAACGCGGGTGCCATCCCCGTGCTTGTCCAGCTCCTGTCGTCGCCAGATGTCGATGTACAGTATTATTGCACTACGGCTCTAAGCAACATTGCCGTCGACGCTAACAACCGGCGGAAACTGTCTGCGTCTGAGACCAAGCTCGTGCAATCGCTCGTCAACTTGATGGACTCTTCTTCGCCCAAGGTGCAGTGTCAAGCCGCGTTGGCCCTTCGGAACCTGGCCTCGGACGAGAAGTACCAGCTAGACATCGTTCGAGCTCAGGGTCTCAGCCCCCTGCTGCGTCTACTCCAGTCCTCCTACCTACCTCTGATCCTCTCTGCTGTTGCCTGCATACGCAACATATCCATCCACCCGTTGAACGAGTCGCCTATAATCGAAGCTGGCTTTTTGAAACCCCTGGTGGATCTTCTGGGCTCTACGGACAACGAAGAAATTCAGTGCCACGCCATCTCGACCCTTAGGAACCTAGCCGCGAGCTCGGACCGAAACAAGGCTTTAGTCCTAGAGGCTGGCGCAGTGCAGAAATGCAAGCAGCTTGTGCTGGATGTTCCTGTCACAGTACAGTCGGAGATGACGGCCGCGATCGCGGTTCTGGCCCTGTCGGATGATCTGAAGACGCACCTGCTAAACCTAGGTGTCTTCGATGTCCTGATTCCCCTGACGCATTCTCCCAGCATTGAGGTGCAGGGCAACAGTGCTGCCGCCCTTGGTAACCTGTCGTCGAAAGGTAAGGATTATTGACATGTGCTTATGCTTTGTATCACTCTACTAACACGGCGCAGTTGGCGATTACTCCATCTTCATCCAAGACTGGACTGAACCGAATGGCGGCATACACGGCTACCTGAGCAGATTCTTGGCCAGCGGAGATGCTACGTTCCAGCACATTGCGATCTGGACGCTCCTTCAACTACTGGAATCGGAGGACAAGACGCTGATTTCGCACATTGGCAAGTCGGACGCTATCGTGGAGATGATCAAGCAGATCGCCAACCGACAGATCGAGTCGGATAACGAATTCGAGGAGGACGACGAAGGCGAAGTAATTAACCTTGCGCAACGCTGTCTCGAACTCCTGGGTCAGAGTATGTCCAAGGCGCATATAGAGGGATAAAGCGTCGGCGCGCACAGGGACGGTCGCTACCGGACCTCTCTAGCTTCCTCTTCCTTTGCCTAGTATGGTTGGTCTCCTTGTTTCGGCCCGGCATTCTCACGGACATGGATGGTTCCGGTGTTAGGGGCGTATTTTATATAAGCAGGCATCTGTATTCTTCTTTTCCTCTTTTCGCCGACGGACCTGGTTGCTTTGATATTGTTTAGGGAATGCATATCCGCGTTGGTCAACTTCAAACTGCGGGTGGGCGCACTGCAGGTTTGCATTTCTTTGCCCGACCAAGAACGCTCGTCTTACCCTTGCGGGAAGAGAAGTCACTTGATCTCATTTGTACACTGCGGCATAGCCGTTTAAGGGGGAGGGAGAAGGGGAAGCCAGCCTGCCCGATACACGACGATCGGAGCAACCCGTGCTGGAAGGGGTGGAAGGGGTGGATAGCAGCTTCAGAGCGCCCGTCGTGAAAGTCGTGGGTCGTAACGGTGGATGGGGCTGCGTTTGTTTAAGCAGTTGTAATTAGAATGCCCTTCTCTCTGAAAAATGATATCCAGCAAACATCATCCTTCCGAAACGCCCTCCCGAAGCTACAACTTAGCACTGCTACGAGCATAATACAGCACATGTTTTTTTCATGGCACAAAGTTTTGAACAGTCGCTAATCACCCAGTACGGGGCAAAAAGGGGTGGTACGATCGATGATCAGTCAATGTTTTCATGGTGAAGGCAAGTCTGATTGAGGATGAAGACCGCTCTCTACTTTGGAAAACCAGTCCGGCGGCCACCAGCCGTTCATGGATATCTTGGCCACCACCTTGCCCTTGATGAGGCCCATGGGTAAGGGGCCGAAGTCGCGGCTATCCCTCGACCACGGGAGGTTGTCTCCGACGATGTAGCAGTGGCCCTTGGGCACCTGAGACGCGGCGTGTAAGTATCTATCTGCTGCAGGGTATACTAGGGGTAAATAGATCTGTACCTGTATCATGGTGCCGGGCCCGACGCCGGGGGAGTTGAGGAGGACGTAGTCGCCGGGGAGGCCGAGGACGCGCTTGATGCCCTCCTCGCGGGCGGCGACGGGGATGGCGTAGACGACGCAGTCGCCGACGGCGACGCCGCGGCCGCGGCGGTGCGACCGGTCCGTCACGAACCACTCGTCGCGCGTCAGGAACGTCGGCAGCATCGACGGCCCCCACCCGTACCCGCAGCTGTACCCGTACGTCGCCGCTGCGTGGCCCAGCGCCAGCGCCTTGATTGTGTAGATCAGCGCCCGGAAGGGGTGGCCTAGGATGAGCGGCATGGTGGTTTTTTGGTTTTTTTTTTTTTTTTGGTAGGGAGGGAGAGGAGGGAAAGGGGAAGAGGAAAACTGGGAGTGAGAAACAGATGGAAAGGCGAGAGTCAGGGGTGTATCAGTGGGGTATGGGAGAGAGGGATCTCGAGTTGGCGTGTTAAGTGAGAAGTGTGAGCCCCCAGCTTCCCTCGCCTTGGGCTATATTTTGTTGGCTTTTTTGTAATTACAATATTGGTCAATAGATTTCAAGGCTCACGGCTCCTCGGGCGTCATTAGACCATGTCCAATGGGTATGGCGCCTCATGTATTGAACGCCTATAAAAGCGACAGCATGGGCGATGAAAGTCGAAGTTGATTACATGAGCTTTGTATCGTCTTGGCACCGGAGCTTTGGAGCTGGTTAGCTGCCAACTTTTAGCGCTAAGACGCCTGTACGTAGGGCCTACCGTGATTGGCTACTGCTGCCAGCTTCTGAAAACTCTACGCCGCAGATTCGATCTGAGCGTCGCACATGTACCAAGCAAAATCAGAGCAGCTTTTAGCACCCAAGCTCGACATCTCAACTAGCCACTTACGCGATGTACCTGTGCTAGCCCTCGCATTCTGGCAGACTCGATTGAACCCCCCGCGGCACTCAACATGGCCCGTCCAGGCTGTTTCTCCAGCGCTTCCCCGGCTCGAGCTCTCCACCGCGTGCTCGTCTCCGACCTCGCGGGCCGCAGCAGCAGCAGCAGTACCACCCCGTCGTCCCCGTCCTACTCCCTGTTCCCCCCACGCCTCTTCTCCTCCTCGACCCGCGTCCTCGCCCAGACCATGCCGACGCGGCCTTCGTTAGCCGCTACTACCACGACCACTTCTTCTCCAACGACGAGGATCGAAGCAGCAGCAGGAGCAAGAGCAGGAGGAGTAAGGGCAGGACTAGGGGTCCGCGCGATGGCGACAAAGTCCCCTCAGCAGCGCAAGCCCTCCGCCAGCGCCAGGGAAGGGGCCTTCCAGGGGCGGCCGACCGGCCACAAGATCCCGTACCGGTGGGTGCGGATAGCCTCGCGGTCGGGCTTCCTGTCGCAGGCGCGGCGCCTCGAGGCCGTGCTGGCGTCGCTGGACCCGACGCAGTACACGCTGGTCATGGTGGCGCCGCCGCCGGAGCCGGCGCCCTCGGACGACTCGTCCTCGGAGCCCGCCTCCTCGGCCGACTTCCCGGACCCGCCGGCGGCCATCTGCCGGGTGGTGAACACGGCGGAGGCGGTGGACGCGGCGGCGGAGGCGGCGCGGGCGCGGCGCCGCAAGCTCGTCGAGACCAAGGAGGTGGAGCTGACGTGGACGATCGCGGGCCACGACCTCAACCACAAGCTGCGGCGCGTGCGCGAGTTCCTCCTGCGCGGCCGCACCGTCGAGGTCATGGTCGCGCGCAAGCGCCCGAGCCGCCCCCACGACGAGGCCCAGGCCAAGAGCATCCTGAGCGCCATCCACGACACCGTCGCCGCCGTCGACGGCGCCCGCGAGGTCCGCGCCATGGACGGCGACCTCCGCTACCAGGCCCGCCTCTTCTTCGAGGGGCCCCCCTACGTGCCCAAGGCCAAGAAGAAGCTGCAGCGGAAGGCCGAGAAGGAGGCTGAGGCTGAGGCGGAGGCGGAGGGTTAGACGCGTAAGGGAGCACCTCCCATACCGCGACAGTCGCTGTTTAGAGAGCGTGAGGATGTCGATATGTAGAAAGCATCCGTGCAGTCTCGCGGACATAGACGGCTAGACAGGAATATACCTCAAGGTCACGATGCCGCACTTCTCACTCCTCAACTACCAGTCCGGGTACTAGATCATATATGAGCCGTGACTTGTCACCAAGATTGTCTCGTAAACAGTCTTCTATACATGTTTTCCGAGTTATTATAAAAAAAGGATGTGCTTTCAAAGCAGGTATATATAATCACAAAAAAATACAAAGGACGTCCGATCCGTCCAGCCATATAACGCCCCAACTTTTATGCTCTCGCCGGGCATAACAATAATCCCCCAATGATAACCTCATATATCCTCGTATCCGAATTGCTCGCAGTCTTTACAGCGCGGGGAAGCACTAAGCCGGTGCTGCCTACTCCTTGACGACGAAGAAGGAGGCGCCGGCGACGCTGAAGGCGATGGCGGTGGTCAGGAAGCCGGCGGCGACGCGCTCGCCGGTGGTGATCTCGGCCATGACGGGCATGTACTCGTCGGGGGGGCGACCGGCGTCGGGGTTGCCGACCGAGGTGCCGCCCGAGTCGGCGGTGACGGCGGCGCGGGAGTCCTGCTTCTTGACGAGCGAGTACTGCATGGCCTGGAGGGCGCTCATCTGCTCGCCGACGCCGACGGTGCCGTCGAACTTGGCGCCCTCGGTCCACTTGAAGCCGCACGCGGTGCCGGGCTGGCCCTTGAAGTCGGCGGCGGGCGGCGAGCCCGAGCACTGCTGCGCGGCGGCGGCGGCCGACGACTTGACGAGCGGCATCAGCATGTCGAAGGTGAAGGGCGCCATCTGCGACGCCGACGCCATCCACCGCATCAGGTACCCCTTGAAGCTCTGCTGGTCGAAGTCGCACGAGTTGAACGTCTCGCACGGCCGCTCCACCGCGACCCCGTCGTCGAAGAAGAAGGCCGCCGTCCGGCTCGCCAGCCCCTGCACCCGCTGCTTCCACTTGTCCGTCTCGGTGTGGTTGTACATCATGGCCGAGCCCTGCAGGAAGATGCCCGCGTTGTACGTCCACTGCGCCTTGTTGACGTCGGCGCACTTGTCGTCCACGCTGGCTCCGTCGTACACGTTGAAGTCCTTGTCGATGAACTCGACCTCCTCCATCCAGTCCCAGATCTTCTCGGCCCAGTCCGCGTACGTCTGGTTCCCTGTATACCTTGCCAGCCGAGAGGCGATGTTGAAGAAGCAGCCGTTGGAGATGGAGTTCTTGTAGTTGAATCCGTTGTTGAAGGTGAATATTTGCCACCGCAGGCCGCCGTTGCACGTGTTCGCATCCCACCGACTGACGTATTCGTTAAATACCGCCTGAACCAACGCTAGCCATTGCGGCTGGTCTTCGGGAGGGTTAGGGAAGTTGTTCTCGGCGGCAGACATGGCTGATATGGCCCAGAATCCCTGGTCGTCGTTCCCTTCTGCTCTTGTCTGGTTCTGCGGCATGAAATCGGCGTCTTCGCCTGCCTGGTGCACCATTGCTTGCATCGTCACGTCGTTGTACGTGTCGTCTCCGGTGTAGAACCAATAGTCGATCATTGTTCCGAACATACCGCCGGCCTCCCACCCTGTTGCCGGCGTGAGTTATGACACTATCTCAGAAGGTATCGGGGCCACATACAGAAATACGGATCAGGCAAGTTGCCCGGCACGTCGCCCGTGTTGTTTCCCGTGTAATACTTCAACAGGCCAAACGCAGCGGTGCTCGCAGCATCTTTTATCGAGTCTACGCACTGTCAGCGGGAGGAATACGGGTTGCCGTCGTAGAGATGTACCATCACTGTTGAAGTCAACGTCCAAGGCGCGAGTTACACCTGCCAGCAGGCTCACGGTGCCCACCGCTTGGAGAGTTGGTCGCATCGTGAACGAGTGTCGTCTGACCGAACGAATGTACGAGGACTAGCCTCGAAATGAAAGATAATAAGAACAAATAATTTAATATGACCACATGTCCCCCAGAATATAACGAACCCTAAGAGCGACACGACTCGGCTTGAGCTCCACGAACTTGGTAGGCGATACTTCTACTCTTGGCGGTCCGAGCCTCTCGAAGGCTGAAGGGATAAGACGATTATATTAAGGTCACTAGGACGAATTGAAGACTCGGCCAGGAGCGAGTGTATAACGAAGAGAATAGAAGAGAAATGAAAGAAAGTAGTCTCGAAAAGAGAACGTACGACGAAACGAAACAAACGAAAAGGCTCCAATCTAGAAGCGATGATATGAAGAGAAGTGAGGATCAAAAAAGAAGAAACGAGAGAGCTTTCTCGGGAGAGTCGTAGGTAGCGCCCAGACCTGCACGACAGGCCCGAGAGGATCGGCTCATCCCATGCTGCAGGGTTCAGAGCACCAAACACCTTTGGCTTCGTCGACGGTTTTCCCTCTAGCCGGCCGCCGATTAGCTGTGGAAATTCGGTTAGGCAGGGGCCGGATCTGGCATGTAGGAAGCTTAATGGGCGAAGGGTGAGGCTATGCCCAGCCGGCCCAGGCGAATCGGTCAGTTGAAACAGTTGAGGTTGGATCTGTGCGGAGCCGTCTCAAGATACTCAGGCCGGGGTCGCGGGGGGTTGACATCGCGACCAGCTGCGGTCTAGAACCACGTATTAAAGGTGCCATCCAGCTTCGTGTGCGTTATACAAGTTCGAATTTCGTCTGAATTCTTTTCCGTCATAGCTATAGCTATTGTAAATTGTCCTGGGGTTGAGAAGTATGTAAGAAAAGCAATTGAAGCAGTGGGATATCATTACCTTATTTTCCTTGGTACAGTGCCTATGGAGCTCTCTGTCTCGGCCGGGGTTTTCATTTCCAGGGGCCTATTCCACGCCGCCTGGAGTCTCGGATGTTACAAGTGCCGTCTGCGGCTTCAAAATTAGACAACTACACACTAAGCGCCAGCACCTGGAACTCTCTATCAGTAGCTATCTGTACTAGTGATCATCTATTTCATGCCCTAAATAGAGAGCTTTGAAGCGATCAAGAATAGATTTACGTCCGTCATGTGATAAGTATCTGTATCCCTAACGTCTTCGGCTCCATGTCATCACATCTCACTATGTAAACGCATTGCTGTGTAAACACCTGATGTCTATTCGTCCTATCCGCTCTATGAGAATAATAGGAATGGAAAAGCAACACAAGAAAACAAGCATAAGACAACTTTTATGAATGGTATCGGTCGGTATCGAATGCATCCTCTCTCCGAGCGCCACCATCAACCAACATGGGGAATCCTATCGCTCCTGCGGTCATGTACGGGCCGCGAGCTGACGAAACTGATATTAAGAACCTTCACTCCTTGATTTAGCAAAACGCCAACATTGCTTACGCTTTCCGCTTCTTGGACGGGGGTTGGGCACCGTTGGTCTTGGGACTGTCTTTCTCGTCGTCATCCTCCATCTCCTCATCGTCGTCGTCGTCTTCAAAATCTGCGTCGCTCATGTCCATTTCTTGGGATTGGGCTTGGCTTTGTTAGCAACCCACCGTGTTTACGGGGAGAAGGGTTCACGTACTGAAGTACTTGATGGCGTTAGGCCAGAGGTCTTCGCTCATAGCAACGGCCAGCTCTTCGCCGTCGGGGAATATCTCGAGTGCCCAGGGGTCCTCCTCATCGTCATCATCGTCGTCGTCGTCGTCGTCGTCGTCTGCCTCTTGGAGCTCGGGCACTTCGTTGGCAGCTCGGTCGGCGCGAATCTTCTTCTCTTTCTCAATGGCAAGACGACTCTCCTCTTCCGAGATGTTCAGGCCTCGGTAGCCAAACCAGGCGAAGAAGGAAACTCCGCCCGAGCCCATGGCCTCGATCTTCTCCTTCAGGGCCTTCTCGTCGGGGGTGTAGTCCTTCGCCTTCTTCACCTTGGTGCTGTCGCTCGCACCCTGCTTCTTGTCATTTTCCCACACCTTGACAGCCAGGTCAAGCAAGCCTTGTGTGAGGTCCTTGTCGGCCGACTTCCACTTGATGGGGACCGGCTCGCTGACCAAGCCAGCGTCGTTGTTCTTGGACTGGCGATGCCAAAACTTCTTCTCCAGAACCTTGTCCTCGAACCATTCGTTCTCGGTGAACTCCAGCTTGATCGAGATGCTGCGGGGTTCGCCATTGGCACCATTCTCGAGCTCAAAGTGAGAGACGGAGAAGGATTTCAACGAGGACTGGAGAACCGCAGAATCACCGGGGTGGATGTACGAGTCAAGGTCCGTGGGAACCATCTCGAACGCCAAGCGCCAGAAGTTGTGGATCTTGGCAATCAGCTTCTCTCTTCTTTCATAAAGAGGCTGGGTGAGAGCATATTGCTGGCGAACTAGGTGGTTGACATATTAGTACATGCGTGCTTCCTTGTCTCTCGACTAACAGTTCAGGGTTCTATTGCGTATCATGGGCTGATGCCATCAAGTACTGGCCCACGAAGAGCCATGCTTCAAGCATCGTTCCGAACGGCACGGATACTTACGTATTTCTGTTTCTTTTTCCTCAAAGTCTCTTTCGAGGTCCATTAGCTCCTCGTAGGTAGCGAGCGCCACGTCAGCTTCGTCGGCCATGGTTGAGGTAAGTTTGATATCCTAGTATGATATCCTGACGAGACAAGAAATGCGTTAGAGATGGATGGTGAGGATGGCCAGATTGAGGTCCGGAAGAGAGCAGGAAAGTTTCCTGTTTAAAAAGGGAAAGCCTTTGGCCTGTGCCTTATGTAAAGAGAAGAAAATTTCTCGCTGGGTCGTAGCTTCGTCATTGGTTAACACGGCTTAGCTACTGGTCGTACAGGTATCGACGTGTTGCCCGGGCAGCTGGGGCGTTGTATTGTGTCTTTCTAGTGCCTTGGTAGGCAGTTGCTTGATATTTTTTGCATTTTCTGTCACCGCCAGAGAGGCCGAGGAACCCCGCGGCACTCTTAGCAAGGGTCCAGGTACAGTGTCCGCAGGCGCCGTCCACCTGAACGACGCATGTATCTTTTACATGTCTCTCACATACTCGAGGTACCTACATACCTAATATACCTAGGTATGTATCCAGCAAGCCGAACTCAAAGCTATATCCATGTTTTTCCTGGATAGAGAATAGCGCTGCGGATAAGAAGTGATCTTCATTTCCCTTTGAGGTGCGCTACGTCAGCCGTTTGCCAGGAAAATATTTTTCTTTTTTCTTGTGGAAGAGCCTTTAACCTAATTAGAGCAGGCCGACGCAGGTCCCCCGGCAGCTTTGGCGTCCCTTAGCCAAGGTGTGGGACCAATAAAAGTGTCTCTGCCATTAACGATTTACCTTGTAGTTTCGTTTTAGTAGGCGGTGGCCCGCGGCAGAAAAATAATTCTTATCAGATCTATCGCATCGCATCGCATCCCCTCGCAGCACGGCAAACGCCTAGCACATCGACACTGTCTGCACGCATCACAGACTATTCTAACATGAGTTTCCCTGGAGCCTCTGGCGCCGGCGCAGGCGCACCTGCAGCGCCGCAGCCATATGGGCCCAACGATCCCAATGTCAAGATGGTTCGTTTGTCTTATTCCAAGCTCGCGCGGGGTGGATAGAGACGAGGTGGGGAGTAGGAATGGCCATGGCTGACTCGACAATCTAGCTCAACGCCATGATGGAATCGTGTTTCGGCAAGGCCGCCGTCTCGGGTGTCATGGGTTTCGGAATGGGCGGTCTGTTCGGCATGTTCATGGCATCGGTACGCAGTCGACTTTTTTTCCCCTTCGAGCCGACAACCACTTGAAGCAAGACAGTCCTGCTGACCTCCGTACGTCTTCCCGCAGATGTCCTACGACACGCCGTTCCACACGCCGGGGGCGCCGGGCGGCGCGCCGCAGACGATCGCGTCGCTGCCGTGGCGGCAGCAGCTCAAGGTGGGCTTCCGGGACATGGGGTCGCGGTCGTACAGCACGGCCAAGAACTTCGGCCTCGTCGGCCTCATGTTCGCCGGCATCGAGTGCGGCATCGAGGGCTACCGCGCCCGCAACGACCTGCTCAACGGCACCGCCGCCGGCTGCCTCACCGGCGGCATCCTCGCCCGCGGCGGCGGACCCACTGCCGTCGCCGGCGGATGCGCTGCCTTCGCTGCCTTCAGCGCCGCCATCGACACCTGGCTGCGCCAACCTAAGGACGATGAGTAGATGCCTAAGAAACGAGGAAGAGAGTTGTACGATTACGACTTGTCTACTTGCCTAAAGAGAGAAGCCAATGGTTGTGCTAAGGGGTTCAAGAGGTTCTGTTATTTACACGGCGTTGGGTGGACTACTGCATAGCATCATGGTGTTCCGGGTTTGATGAACCTTTAGACGGGGTAAATATATATTCTCCACTTCAGACATCGGCGTATATACAAGAGATATCGCTTCCTTCTACTGGGGATCTCAGGTATTATAAGCCGAATTACAGGCGCGTAGAGCCCAATGATAATGATACAATTCAGCTTACTCTTCGTTCCTCAAGTCCTTCCCTTCTATCACCTCATCCATTTGACGTATCACGGATGGAAATGAGCTGTCTTCCTAAGGGGTATCTGGAATAAGGAATCAAGCAATCAAGGAGACGTTGGTGTGCAATATTAAAGAGCCTCTTTGGACGTTTTGACAATTATTGAACTTAATTCCAACTTAACTGGCTGACAACGCTATCTAGCTGCTGTGTGCTCTCCGCCACTACTCCATTGGTAGAATTCATCAATCGTCGTTCTTATGTCGGGTACTCGTATACCCCTTTTTGACCTCCATCGTGCAAGCTGATAACATCCGAAAACCCTATATAGCCCTCTGCGCTTCCCACGTTTTGTTCCTCCTAATCATACCCTGATAAATAACCTCATAAATAACCATCCCAACTCCTTATTCAACCGACCGAAAAGATTACCGTTATAAATCCACGAAGCACAAACTTAGGAGGCAGTGTAGACCTCGAACCCGCCAAATTCCCAGAACGCGTTGGTAAAAGCGGTCGGGTTGTTGGCGACGTAGTCGGTGCAGTTACTCGGACCTGAGTTTCTAGTTAGCAACTGGCCTTTTACGAGGATAGAAATCACACACAAAAAAAAAAAGGGGGGGGGGGGGGGGGGGACCTACAGCCGCTCGAAGCGTACACATTGCCGGCCCACTGGCCGCAGAGGTCGATGTTGACGACGATGCTCTGGTTGCGGAAGTGGGATCCGATATCGCAGTTCGTGTCCGGGAAGTCTGCGGTGGCCTCGCCCCAGGTGCTAGGATCGGGGTTCCTAGCGGCGATGTCAGCGGGCACGGCATTGCGGGCGAATTCCCAGACGCGTATGCCCTCGTCGCGCCACTCCATAGCGGTAATGCCGCCGGCGGCGTCGTTATACCCGCTGCCGAAGCTGTCGTGGGCGCCGCTGACACCGCAGCCTGCGTTGTCGTCGGTGGCGTTGTAGCAGTCGCCCGTCAGCGTGGAGCCGCTCATGATGCGCTTGACGTCCATCTTGCAGCCGTCGGCCGTGTGCAGCGTCATCTGGTTGCCGTCGGCGGCCTGGTTGACCGCCTCCATCACGTCGATCTCGCCATTCTGCGGCCAGTTGTTGGCGTCCACCAGCCACAGCGCCGGCCACGTTCCGCACCCGAACGGCGTGTGCTTCACGTCGAAGATGAACAAGCCCTTGTTGTATTGCGTCTTGGACTCGACCCGCACCGAAAACCGCCCCGTCGACGCGTCCGGGTTCGACCCCGGCCCGACGCTGGTGTCGACCTTCAGGACCGCCGAGTCGGCTGTCGTATATGTGAGATTCTAAGAGTAGGGGTCTCGGTCTTAGCTGCGATCCCTGTAAGCGGCGAGCGGAAGGATTCACTTACCAACTGCTGGGCTTGCTCCCTCGGCACGTAATGAACGAAACCCGAAGCGGGATCGTATCCTGTGAAATAATCAAACTTGTCGAAAAAGCCGGTCCCGGTGTCTAGGAGATATTATGTTAATTGAGTTGACTGGTGGATGGTATGAAATTGGATGAATTGCAAGGTCAGCTTACACTCGTCTGATAGCGTATAGTTGAGAGGCGAGTAGTCCGGGTATCGGTTGGCCTTGGCGACCTCGACGGGGGCCACGATGGCGATGACGATAATGGCGATCAGAATTGCTGCCACGATAGCCCATGTTCTCTTTCTCCAGGACCTCGGGTTCCACCAGGGCGCCTTCGGCTGTGCGTAATTCGCCCTTTGCGGTTGCGGAGAGTATTGAGGATCGGCCCCGTAAGCGAGCTGCGGTTCAGCCGAGTAGTACGGTGGTGGTCCGTTTACAAGTTCGACCGGTCCTCCGGCATCTCTGACCTGGAACGAGGCAGGCCCTCCCTTGGGCGCGGCGCCTGAGTTCTCCCAGCCCATGGTCGTTTGTTTGTAGAAAGACTACGCTATGTGTCCGTTCTCTGGCGCCCTGTTTAGCGACTTGAAAGATACGAATAGCTTCGCCGCAGCGTTGAGCTAATAGCCTGAAGTCCGATGGGTAGACAAGGTACCTAGGTAGAGCACAGAACAAAACTGCATAAAAGATGGGACAATTCTTTTTTCTTCTTCCCTTGACAAGAGGGTTTCTGTCGTGCTTTACGCAACAAGATCGAGTACAATGCTAAAAGTAAAAGCGATTGACTTCAAGATGGGGATAAGCTTGGTATAAGAGAGGGTAGAGTAGCATTGCTTGATGTGGCAAAGCAAAGCTCCAACAGGTTTGCTCCAGTCCAAAGTGGACGGGGAGTAAAGCTGTTTTATCAAATCGACTGGAGATAAGTGCCGCACATCTGCAAAAGCAACTGCACCCTACGGACTTGCATGTCACACTTTTAGCGAAGCTACATGGAGCAATACGAGGTTGGGCCTGTTTTTTTTTTTTATCTTTTTGTTCCGTCTTGGCCCCTCGTCCATTCCAATGAATAGTCTACTACCCTACCTGAACACAACCAATCTTGGGACAATATACTATGTAATGTCAATGTCACTCTTATAGGACGAGAGCTGATACAACCGCCCTGACACTCGGGCCATTACTGACCTACTACGATCTGATGTTTGTTACATGTATACGGGCATACGTACCGCACTGATAGGCGGCCTGTCGCACGTCTCGTCAGGCTTGTGCAGAGGCATGCTGCGTGGGGACTAGCAGGCTGACGCGTAAAGAGTTCCACGTCCTTAGTGCCGCGGAGCCGATGATGCCGGCTGGCCCGTCCATCTTGGGGTACCGAAGCGACGTGGTGCCATGGGGGGGCTTACAGGCTCGACACGATATGTATGACCATATAGGTGATAGGCCCGAAACTCGCCTCTCGCCTGCATATTTTTTGCACTTTGGCTGGATAGCTAAGGCAAGGAGGCACCGACATACCTAATCTACCCAAGCATCTGGCACCCTCGGCACCTTATTTTGAGTCAATATACGGATTACTATGTACACACACTAACTAAGCCTTCCTTCTCCCGAGATATCGTCGACCAGGTACCCAATTCTGTAGCAGTATTAGTCCATCTTTCAAGATACATACTATGTATATAGATATTTCGAGATAGTCTGATGGCTGCAGCGGGTCCCTGCATGTCGCTCAGTTGTTTCGTCGTTTCGCCAAAGATGGGATCTGCGCTATGGAAAAAGAGAAGCACAGCCCACTTGGTGACGTGATGCATGACTTACCTCAAAGTACCCAGGTACCTGAAGTATCGGGAGGATTAGCCGGGGTGCCAATCGGTCTTCCAAGATAGAGACGGTCTAGAACGCCAGAAACGCCCGATTACATAGCTCTCTGCCTGTCTGCCTGCAGTTACGCCGTAACGAATGTGACGATGCTGCCTTATCGACAGGTCACTGTATTCAATATACCCTGTATTAAGCGCGTGAGAACTTGGGTACCTTCCGTATAAGGTAACCTGCTGCCTGTGGTCATATTTGAAAAAAATAAGCAAATCCAAAAGTAGAAATAAGAGGATATGACTTTCCCGCCAAGAAGTCAAGGTCGTAGAATCGATCCTAGCTGATGTGCTATTCACTAGTTACCGGCACAGTTATAGTTTATCCAGAGGCCGTCGGCGGATAAGTTGACAAGGAACGCCAGCGCCAGCACAAGTGCCTGCCTAGGTACATATTCAGCCTCATCTTTTGAATTGGGGGCTAAAGATGATGGCACAAATTCTTAGCTGTGTTGGCGAGACTTTGACCATTCCTTTCTATGTACAGTTCCGACGAATAGGGGCTCAGGTAAGAAGCACCCTTCAATCGTCGTCTTCCTCCACCCGGGCACGTTTCGATTGTCTCGACTCGCCGCCTTCTTGTAACCCGTAGCCTCTCTTCGATGAAGAGCTCTGATCAACCTCGGCCATAAACTTGTCCATCTCGAAGGGATCCTTACCAGCCGTGTCCTTCTCAAACTGGACCGGCCCTTCCCGTTCCTGTTTCCATAAAATTAGCAAGAATCTATCATAGTATGGGGTAGTTGACTGACCTCGGCGTCTCCGGCACCCTTAAACGTCCCCTTGCCTAGGACCTCGCCAAACCGACTCGTCTTCTGGATTTTGGCCATTTCGCGATCTCCCGCCCCTTCGTCCTCGTACTCGTCCATGTTCTGGCTTGGACGGTATATACTGCTAATCGCATCCTGGGCTGCGAATAGCGGTTTGTCGTAGGGGTTATCCTCGTTGATGCCACTGTCAAAACCGCTCGTCTGGTTAAACAAACGCGAGTCGTACATCGACTCGGCCTGCTGCGTGGGCTTCGCCAGACCTAGGGCAATCTTCTCCGAGATATCACGGCCCTGTTCCCGTGCCATGACCTTCATCCGCACCTCGGGACCCATGCGAGACTGGCGCAGTTTCCGCTCCTCCTCTCGTCGCCTGTCTTGGCGAGCCTTTTCTCTTTCGCGAATCTCCGAATCCTCGCTGTCTGAACCAGAATCCGAGTAGCTAGCACTGCGGGACCGGGACCGAGACCGAGAATCACGCGATGATCTTGAGTCACGGCGTTTGGAAGCGCCAGTACGCTCTTCTCGTGCCTTTTGAGCCAGCATGCGCAGATTGTCCTCCTTCTGTGCCTTCTCTTTCTCTGCCAGTCTCTGTTGCATGAGGGCCCGCTGTCGCACCTCCTCGCGAGAATGCCGATCCGCCACATAGAGTGCCTCTGAGAGCTGAGCGAACTTGTCATTGATCGTAACGTCTTGCAGACCTCTTCCATCCGCTGCTAATCGTTTGTCAAGAGGGACTGTAAAACCCTTGCTGTTCTTCCAATTTGACACGGGGGGTGGAATTTTCCACATCTCTTGGTCCTCGGCGGTTAACTTTCGTGGAGGCGAGTGCATGACAGGCGGCGGGGGGCTAGGAGGCCCTCGCGGAATCTTCTTGTGCTTGAATTTGGGCGGTTCCACTATAGCAGACAACGTTAGCAAAGAATCAGCATACTCATAGAAAGACCACCTATTGTAGTAAGGGAAAGGGAAGGAAAAAGAGCAGACGTACTCGGATCTTTTTGCCTCTCAACAATTTTCATGATGCGATCTTGCTTCTTTGAATTATCTCCCATCTGACTCGCGGGCGTGTAGCGAACGAAGGTCGGGTCCTTTCGCGTTCCAACATTAACGTTCTTGGGTTTCTGAGCAGCTACAGCGCCACCAACAAGTGCAGCCAGGGCATTCTTCGTTCGCTCTGCGGTTTCTGCTACTTGTTCCTCGCTGGGTCTCTCTAGGTTGATCTCGCCGGCATCTGCGCGCTGCCGAAGGGGAATGAGATCCTTGAACGACGAGTGTACTATTCTCCCCTCGCCGTGGCCCTGTTTGGCGATGGCATCGTACTTGACTTTACCCTCGCCATCGACCTGAATCGCTAGGGCATTGCTTTTACTCGACTCCTTGCCCATCATCAGAGGATACTGCGCGACGGGGATTTCGGGGAAAGCACCGCCATCGCCAAAGTCTTCCTGGCCTCGCGGTCGCCATCCCTTTCGCTGTCCATACGGCGGCGGGCCTGTCCTTCGTAGCACGACTTGCGACTCGTCGATCTGATCAACGCTAACGATTCGAGGGCCGCGCTGCTGGGCGTGGGCTGGGATGTCTTCATCCTCGCCAGTGTATTTCGGCTTCGGCAAAGCTGCCGCGAGAGATGCCGCCATGATGACGGCTGGGATTGACGTATGTTGCGGATGAGGTTTGTTGTCAGATACGCTGAGGCGAAAAGCTGCTAAGACGTGGTAGGAAAATAAAAAAAAATATGGCAAATGCAGTTAAAGATATGCGAGGCTATCGTTTAAAGTGGACCTAGTTGGAAAAATAATTGGACTGTGGCTGGGAAGCATGCATAAAGGAATGAGCCAAACTGCACTTAGCAGATATATGAACCTAATGGGGTTACGTCCCGCTACGTGCTCCATGGCAGTTTAGAAGTATCTACGGATACTGTATCTGATAGGCTTGATGAATAGGTACTTTATACCTACATGCAGACAGGCGTTCGATGCTTAAGTCTGTTTTTAATTAAGACCTTTGGCTGATGAGTTTGCATGAACCACGAGAGATACCAGGGACGAGGTCGTATTACTCTTCACTCCTCTACTGGCGGCTGGAGCACGGCGCATGGTTTGGCAGTTCTTTGGGAATATCACCTAGGTAGGAACCTATCTGGTATCAGAGCGGAAAAGCTTTAGATGCATTCGAATAGGAAGCTGGCTTGTCAAGTAACGAAGCTTGTCAGATAACAAAACTGCTCCTGTATTAGTCGTGGGAATCGTTGCTTGCTCGAACATCTCCTGCCTATTTTTGACTCCTATGATACATAATGAGGTGCTAATGCCAACCGGTATTCCAGTATACGCCGCAAAGACCCCTCAAGCCGTAATGTTTCGTATTTTTCGTTTACACGTAGCCTTTCCGCGCGCCCTGGGACGGTTAGTATAACCTGAGTAGCAGTTCGCGAACAAGCGACGTACCTGGAAGAAGAATCGGACGACGAAGACCTGCAGAGCACCCATGCAAACCATCATGCAGCACTGGATCAAGCTGAAGTTGACGATGCGACCCTCCGTACTGCGTACCGTGCTGAAGTTCCTGTTCTCTCTCGTTCGGAAGTATTTCTGGTTTCGGGAAATGGTAGACAGCTGGCCTGAGACCTTGTAGATGGATTCCTCGAGGGCCGAGGTCTGTTCTGGGGTAGACCCTTGCTTAGACGGTAGCTGAGCTCGCGCTTCGTCCTCAACCTAGAAAGATATCGTCAGAATTGGATGTACGGCATGCGAACGTCGGGGCCTGCTCACAGTAATCTCAAAGTCGACAAACTTCTCCGAGTATGTGCTCATATCGTTGTCGAAGCAGAACTTGTAGTCGCCGACTTGGTTGGCCGTGAAGACAAAGTCGCCTTGACGCTCCTTCTCTCCATCGAGGATAACCATATCTCCCGGACCAGTAACTTCGTAGTTGATATCGAACGAGCCTCCGGATTGAACCTTGATACGAGATATGTTAGTCATTGCCCGGATAAGGGGAAAAGAAACGGGTAGATAGATGATATGTATGTAGGGTGCGGGACTGCGCTTAGACGTACCGCGAAATAGAAGGCGATCTTAGAGCCGACCTTGTCGGGCGATGCATAAAAACAGGCTTTCTCGTTGGCCTGAATCTTGTAGGTCAAGGCAGTAGCCGAGACCATTGACGCGAGGCAGGCCAGCAGCCCGACGGAAAAGAAGGTTGACTGCATCTTGCGTTTGACGGGCGCCGAATTTCTGAGGTTTGCGAAGCTCGTCTCAGAAGGGATCTTGGACGATCTGGACAGCTTGTTCGCGACTTGGCACTTGCGAAACTGCCACGCCGGCTGGTGGAATTCGATTGGGAGGGTTCAGGGGTCGGAGTATGATATAATCCGTCGCTAGGCGGCGTGTCTGATTTGATGTACACTTGTACTTAGGTGGTCGGGATCAAGGGTTCTCAAAGGGGGGAAAGAGCTTCAGCCACATCGCCACACATTGACTTTAAACTTATCTCTGTCGTCACATCGAGCGATGCGACGGTACTACGTTAACCTAGCCCAAGACGTAGCTTGCGACGGCCGCCCTACATCTCGGATGGAAAACCTTCATCTATCTGTAATGACATCGTAGTCCTCGAGCTTCAAGATTCCCTTCTATCTAATTTTATTCCTCCTTCTTCCGCTCCTTCACATGTGGTAGCTCTACACGTATCAAGCTCACATTTGGCTTATAAGTCAGCTTGACCTTACCCTTACTTTACTACGTCGGCCTCTATTTCGAAGCACACGGTAGTAAACAATGGGGGATCATACGACGAGGACGGCGGCGGTCGCGTCCACGGGAATCAGAGTCCTTTCAGTTATTTTCCTACGATGGGTACGAGTCTTCCCCCGCCATTGATATGAAGTATGCGCTAATATTAATAGGTTGCCTTACCTGTAAGTCGTCATATGCTCGGACCGCCTCTATCGAAGCTGTGCTTTACTTACGTGTGCCATGCTAGCCTCTCCTGTCGGCTATTTACGCGCTATTTGCCATTTATGTCCCGACCTTCATCTCGAGCTATCGTACTGAACCCCAATATGCGCTTGTCGACGAGGTCGACATTACTGTCAAAGAAGACGTTTTGAATAAGGACGAGGTCAATGATGGAACTACCGACGAGGCTGTTGTTGTGGAGGAAGTCGACGTGGAGGAGACAGCGGCAGTGGTACCGAAGCAGGCGAGCCTTATTAGCACCTTGCTCAAGGGAACCCCAAGCCCAAATAGTCTTGTTTCCACGGCCCTGACCTTCCTCGTCAACATCGCATGCGTCGCCATGGTCACAGATATGGTGTATTCGCCCCGGTGGTCTCATCCCAGCCATGACCTTTCCTTCGCTCGCGTCGGCTATGTCTCGGATACCGAGGCAAAGCTGCTGATTCGAGAGCCTGATCAGTCCAAGATGCCCATTACAGTCCAAGTACACATCAAGGATGCCAAGCCCCCTTTCGACAACCCACTATGGCAGACAGCCGGCGGCGTAAAGACGACCAGCAACGAGACCGACTTCACCGCTGTAGTCACCATTCCCCTGAGCCACTCCAAGCAGCGAGTGTACGAGTGGACTACCTCTAACAACCACTCTGGTGAATTTACAGCTGCTCCGAAGCCGGGAGCCATGCCGGAGCTCTTTGATGGCAAATTTACCTTCTTGTCTACCTCGTGCATTGTGCCCCGTCTACCCTATAACCCCATGGACCATCCGCTAGCTTTTCCGGGCATAAAGCATTTGGCTAAGATCCTGCCGAACTTGGGCGCGCAATTCATGCTGTTCCTTGGCGACTTCATCTACATTGAGGTCCCGAAGCGATTTGGCGAATCTGTTGAGAACTACCGCCAGAAGTACCGTCAGGTCTACGCCTCGCCTGACTGGCCTGCCGTTGGTCAGAACCTGAGCTGGATTCACGTGCTCGACGACCACGAAATCTCGAATGACTGGGACTCAAAGTCTGCAGGTGTTTACGAGACGGCCGTTGACCCGTGGCATCACTACCAGACCGAGGCGAACCCTCCGGAAGCTAAGAGAGCCGGGAGCCAAGGTCTGTTGCCGCGCAAGGGAGCGACGTACTTCTCCTTTGCTCAGGGGCCCGCTAGCTTCTTCATGCTCGACACCAGGTCTTACCGCTCGAAGAACGCGGAGCCGTTCGACAGCCCGGACAAGTCCATGCTAGGCGAGACGCAACTTGAGGATTTCCTGGAGTGGCTGCGACGCCCGGAGCCCAAGGGAATCAAGTGGAAGGTCGTCGCCAGCTCCGTGCCCTTCACCAAGAACTGGAGGGTGAACACCAAGGACACCTGGGGCGGCTTCCTCGCGGAGCGCCGACAGGTCCTTGAGGCCATGTGGGATGCGAACAACCTCGGAGTGGGCGTGGTGATCCTCTCCGGCGACCGCCACGAGTTCGGCGCGACCGCGTTCCCGCCGCCCAAGGACGGCAAGTGGCCCGAGAGCGCGACAGTCCACGAGTTTTCGGCCAGCCCCCTCAACCAGTTCTACTCGCCCATCGGCACCTACAAGCAGACGGACGACGAGGACGTCGAGCTCAAGTAAGCTACCTCTACTTACCACACCCTTGTCCTAAGGCCATCACACTAACATCAGCAGATACATCAACGCCGGCAACTCCAAGTTCGGCGTCATCACCATCGAGAAGCTTTCGGAAGGCGACCAGAGCAGCCTGAAGTACACGGTCTTCATCGACGGCGTCGAGAGATGGGATACCATCGTCTTGTCGCCTCTAACGCTGCAGCAGCCCGCCAAGGCCGGAGGTTCCTTCTGGGACAGGTTTAGGGGATCTTGATCGATTTAATATCTAGTCTGTCTTTGTTTTAGTTACATACATCCGCGAGCACGCGCTCTGATTGGACGTGTGGATGTAGAGGAGGTACAGCTTTCTTTATTGTAAAAGAGATCTTGTATCCGCCCTAGAAGCCTCGATTCTACTGCACTTGTACATGGGTACTAAAACCCCCTCCGCTATTCTACGAATCGTCGTGTACAAAGCCTAGTCTGAAGAGAACGCCTTAGTAAAGCGACTGTAGAATCCTATACTACTACTCCTCGGAGGCACCTCCAAACGTCCAAGCGCGCTAACACTGCGGCGTTTCCTCCCCCGGGGGGCGTCGCGGAGCCGCGCTTTCACCGCAGATGCGAGGGATTGGCCCTCGTACGCGTCTAGCTGTTCATCCGCGTTCGTCAATGTCGCGCCTCCGTAGAACCAGGGGCTCGGCGAACTACCGCCGTTATCCTCGTCGGCTTCGTCGTCCGTAACAACCTCGGCAGGCCGGCCCCGGCGGAGCTTGGCCTTGGGTGGTACTTTGGGGACGCCTAGAGCCGATGACGACGATGATAGTGGTGATACTGGATCTGTGGGGATCGGCGATGGCGGCTTCTGCGTTCCGAGCTTCTCGGGAGGCGCTTTAGCATGATCAGACGTGTCACGCTCTTTGGACGTTTTCTGGTGCGGCGTGGGAACGCGTTTCTTTTTGCTTCTCTTCGGTTGCTCTTGTCCAGGAGAGTGGCCTTTGGGACCGGAGAAAGAATGTTTTCTCAACTTGTCCGGCGGGTTCGTCGCAGCGCGGGTGTCGTGTTTGCGTCTATTTCGGTGCGTGGTCGGTTTGTCGCTAGGTTTTTTATACTCTGTAGAATCCATGGATTTGAGAAGAGACGAGCCGCCCTGTCTAGGTGCCTGTGTGTTGGCAGGAGTCGAGTCCGTTCTTGGGCCAAACACCCCGTAGTACCTGTCCGGCGTCCAGCGATCTCGGAAGTCGCTCAAGTATGGAGCAGCCTCAGGCCCATGTACAGGCATGCTGGGGTAGAAATACTTGTCGTCCAGCTTCCCGTAGGGGATCATGGCAAAGGCCCGCTCGCTCACGTGCTCTGGAACCCGTGCCATGTACGTGCCATACTCAGGTCTCCCGTGGCCCTGCTGCGGAAATGGCTCCTCGCGTAACGGAGGCAGACCCCTCGTGCCATCCGGTCCTCCGTGTCTAGGAGCTGGGCGGTTCTTCAAGGGAACATGCGTGCCTTCTCGGTAGGGCTGGATATGCATCAAGTGCTCAGGTGTTCGATACTGCGTACGCGCATCCGCATTCGTCCTTCCTGATGAATCGTAAGGAGGGTAGCCTGCTGGAGTTGCGTGATGAAAGCTTCCGTCGGACTGACTCATAGGGCTTACCGCATCTCCGTATTTCCCATGATACTCCCTACCCTACGGACTGTTAGCAGCTAGCTGAGATAGGTTACAACGCCATTAACAGTAGAGAAATGATTGGAATATGTCTACCCTTGTATCTACGTTTTGACGCAATGCTCGTGTGTCCATATCGTTAGGAATGGTCTCTGGTGATCCAAATCTTTTACCATTTGCTGGTCTTTCTATGGTGGAGGCTTCTTGAGGCGGTACCCGGCTTTGACGGAGAGGACTATGTACCGGTCCAGAGGAACGACGCTCCTGTTGTCTATTATACGGTTTCGCTGATGGCACTGACCGAGACGAGCCGATGTTCCTCGGGCCACGACCCTCAACTGCATTGTACGGCTGCTCGCTAGTCCATTGGCCATGTGATGGCTGAGGATCTTGGGACTCGGGACTTTCTAGTTCGGCCGGATTATTAACTCCTCCTGGGTCCCTGGGCACATGAAGTCTCTTGTGGATGTCTGTGAGCATGGTAGTCGTCTTCTTCAGCATCGCCAGGAAGGATTCATCCTCAGGCGGCGGGCGATCCGGGGCGTTGGGGCCCTTGGCCAAAGGCGGGAAGTGTTTCTGGACATAGAGATAGAACGCCCCTATGGCAAAGAAGAAGAATAATATCAGGAGTATGCTGGATATCACAATTGTTCCATTGCGATTTAGTGGCTTTTGGGAGTCAAACGTCGCCATAACGATAGCACCAGCAGCGAAGATAATGAGAACGAGGGCCACGATGGGAATTACCTTGTAAGTGATATCTCGGACACAACTAATCTTACGAGCTTCCTTAGGTCCTGATAGACCCTCTTCTAAGTCGGTCTGAAGAGGGTCCGCCGTTGTACTCGTCGCCATTGTATAGGGCACTGTGATGGGCTGCTGAGATGGTGATCCATGGGTATACGACCTCGAGCAACCCGTAACATATTTGAATACATTGTCAAGACCGCGGAGGATAGGTGTCGAGCACTTGTGTATCTTCCACAAGGCATTCTTGGACGAGAGCCGTCTCGACAATGATATGCAAGGTCGTGAAAGATCTAAGAAAACGGTAGAACTTTTACCCACGATCTTTATGGGTTGGATTCCTTTGAACTCGCGCATGAAACCTACCTAGGTACCTAACCTAGGTACCTACCTAAGGTATGTAAGGGTTATGGTGACCGTTTGCTAGCCTTTTCTCCTTGCTACGAAGAGACTCGGTGAGGTTATCCAGGACTCTACCATGCCAGGAAGATGGTAACGAATCAGATTGAACAGGCTGACAACGTTTCTCGTGACCATATCAACAATACACAATCGCCATGCCAAGTCACCTAGTGTGCGAGAGGCGACGGCTATTCAGGGTGAAGACGAGGAGGATAGGTTCGGCACAGCGGGGATATGAGGTGTTTCTTAGGCCACTTGGGCCGCTGTCAGGACGCAGTTAGCGGGAGACTCCGTTGGCCTGCTCCACTGCAGGTACTAATTGCGGCCCATTCCAGTTCCTTCAACTACCAGCATTTTACTTCTTCTCGAGGTCAAGCTTCTGCCCTAGTCTTCACCAAGCAGTCTTAGGACCAAGCAGTTATAGGAGCACCCTACTCACTTGGGACTTCAAAATGACCTATAAGCTACATACGTTGTGGCGCGCTCAACACATTGCGAGGTCTGCAGCTGAATAACAAGACTGGTCTTACGACGCCCGGAGGAAAGCTGACGATGAGTGTAGACATACTGTTGGGGTCCGTCATAGCTGGCCGTCTCTATACAAGTCGCAGTTTCGGTCACTCGCAACAGCCGCTGTGAAACCTCGCATATCAAGCTCGTCTGGTTACCTCAAGTTTTCATACTCAAACGCCGCCATTGGCACGGAAAACTTGAAGCGTACTTCCCTGTGAGTGGTACCTGCAACAGTTGGCGGTCATTTTATCGTTGAGCTCGACATTAATGGTGATACCGAGGTAGTCCTAATTTCTGGTTACGGTACGTAAACCCGTCGTGTAAGTTAGCACATGCTGTCTGACTCGCCTGTTCAGCGACAACTGTCGCTGCAGCAGCTGTGTCCATCAGGATACCGCGCAGAGAAATTTCAATACGTTCGAGGTACGTCGTATGTATCTGTGACGATATATATCGGTGCTCATACTGGGATAGATCCCAGAAGACATCCAGCCATCGCAGATTGAAGCAAACGATGACGGAGTCAAGATACAGTGTAAAGCACCATCATTTTCCGCGTCTTGAAAGGGCGCATATGCTCATCTAGGCAGGGTCAGGAGACAGCCACGAAAGTTTCTACCCGTGGGATTTTCTCGATTTTTATCTGAAATCCGATAGGAGGGTACCAGAATCTGTTGAGTACGTCTAGCTGCAGTTGGTCGTTACTCGAGCGCAGCTGAACTCCTCTAGGGTAGAACATTTCGGAGCACGAGGACCACAAGCCTCTCGAGGGTGGCCGCCGTCCTTGACATACCAAGATTTCTCAGTAAACGAGACCAAGACAGTTGGCCGTTTAACAGATCACATTGTGAGCAGTTGCTACTCGAGCTTATCGCATTATTGATCAAGCATATCCTCATACGTGCAACTAGAGACGCAATGGTTTCGTCTTTGTTACCGATGTACCAACCGATTCTGCAGAGCCAACCGAGAGACTCTTAGAGAAGATTGCCTTTATCAGGCAGACGCACTATGGTGGCTTCTATGACTTTATCCCTGACCTCGCCCTCGCCGACACCGCCTATACCAACATAGCATTGGGTGCCCATACTGACACGACTTACTTTACCGATCCCGCCGGTCTGCAAGCGTTCCACCTGTTATCACACACAGATGCAAGCGCCAAAAGCGGCTCGGAAACAGATTTGGGAGGACAGTCTCTGCTCGTTGACGGATTCTACGCCGCAAGCATTCTCCGGGAGGAGGACCCGAAAGCTTTTGAAGTGCTAAGTCGGGTTAAGTTACCGTGGCACGCCAGCGGCAACAAGGGGATCACGATATCGCCAGATAGGCCGTATCCGGTCCTTGAAGTGAACGAGACCACCGGCAAGTTGCACCGAGTTCGGTGGAACAACGATGATCGGGGAGTCGTCCCTTTCGGCAGTGAGCATACGCCGGAAGAATGGTACTACGCCGCAAGGAAGTGGAACGAGGTTTTGAGGAGGGAGTCTGTCGAATATTGGTTCCAACTCAAGCCAGGCAACCTCTTAGGTAAGTATGCGCATCCTTGAAAAGAACGTCTGCTGATATCCGCTCATAGTGTTCGACAACTGGCGAGTCCTACACGGGAGAAGCGCATTTACGGGGGTGCGAAGGATATGTGGTGGCTATAGTGAGTTCGCCTTTTCGTTCGTCATTTATCATAGGAATGTGCTCCGTACTAATCATCGCTTCTCAAGTCAATCGAGATGATTTCATCTCAAGATGGAGGAACACTAATTATCCTCGGGACGAGATCCTGAAGCGAATTATAGGCTAACCAAATGCTATATCCCGGCCGCTGCCGGCCAAGATCGGCACAGGCAGAGCAATGCTCGGGTGTAGATATGTCGAGAGTGGCAGAGCCTTGGAACCACAGCAGCATGCTAGGACACACACGGACGAAGCAAGGTGCTCGGCCGTGTCAGCGGATAGTCGATACAATTCTCTGTCCCCTCCTTGTCACATGCCCATCCGCATGATAACTATCCGCAGTGACTGTCGCTTCTCGCTAACCTTCCAACGGGGTGAAATATGAAGCATCAAGTGATCACTCACCTATCCCTTTCCTCCCTCCCAAAGGTGTGAGGTAAACCGGCGGGTATTTCACGTACCCATGCCATGCATGTCCTGCATGGAACTCAGCTCGCGCTTTATCTCTGTCTGGTCTATTCCCCCACCTCTCATGTGTCGGTACGACTAGAGTCGCCGCGTGCCATCTTGCATCTCGGGCTGTTGACAAGCCGCTAGAGCAGGAGCTGCAGTAGGCAGACGCACCAGCAAACCACAGGCCCGGCAAACCGCTTCAAGCGGCTAATACTCCACGCTTGCTTGCAGGAAAAGGCCGGGGTTGCAGGGCTAACCAGAGCTCGCCAGGGCGAATTGCTTCACTCCACCTCGCCCATCCTGGGGACGTCATTTCGGTCCGGCCCAATACGTCGGCGCTATTCGGGAAGACGCCAATATAGGACCTGCAGTTTTCGGGATACCACGCTTTCGTATAGTTCATCTGAGATCTCGCTTCTCTATTGCAATGTGTCGTTAATTCATATATACCTGGCATGGCGCCCTTCCTGTTTTATTTTTTGCGAGGCACCCAAGTTCAACACTGAGTCCTGCACTTATCTAGTTTCGTCATCTACCGTCTTCGTTGCTTTGCTTGCTTTAATCATTTTTTTTCGTACACGCATATATACGTTTACCTCTGACACGATGGCTTCTATGTGCACTGGTGCTTTTAAGCACGATAATATGGAGGCGCCAACGTCCAAGTTGGTGATGCCGCTCTTTTCTCTCCGGGGCAGGACGGCGATCGTATCCGGGGCCGGCGCCGGAATTGGACTCTCGATTGCCCACGCGCTCGGTATGAATTTAAACTGTCCCATTTATTTAGAAACGTGAACTTCTACCGATTTACGTCTATACTTCTATTCTCCGCAAGCTCTTTCGTTGTAGAGGCTGTACTGATCAAGGAGTAGTAAGTGGATAGAATTTCCTTATCCCGGACACCGTGGGAGACGATGAATTTCCTTTCTCGAAATGAAACGCTTATGGCCGTACTCTGAAGCTAAATAAGCGGTAGGCCGAGGCGGGAGCCAACGTGGCTATCTGGTATAACTCCAACAAGAAAGCCCTTGACGAGGCCGCCAGTATCGAAGAGATGTATGGTGTCAAGTGTGAGTAGACCACCATAGATCTGGGGCTTCTGTGTGCCTAAACTGCGCTCGCACGGACAGGCAAAGCATACCAGGTAAACGTGACAACCTGGGAGACGGTGCAAGCCGCCGTCGACGCGATCGTCCACGAGTTCAACGGCAGACTCGACGTCTTCGTTGCCAACTCGGGCATCGCGTGGGAGGAAGGTTCTTTCATCGACGGTCCTCTCGAGACCATGTCAAAGGTACTGAAGGTCAACGTCGACGGCACGCTGTACTGCGCTCGGGCTGCTGCGCTGCACTGGAGGCGGCAGAAGCGGGAAGGGACGACGCTCTGCGGACAGCCGCTCGAGAACTTCACCTACGGCAGCTTCATCTGCACGGCGAGCATGAGCGGCCACATCGTCAACATTCCCCAGCAGCAGGCGGTGTACAACGCCTCCAAGGCTGCCGTCATCCACGCTTGTAGGTTCTTCTTCTCGGGCCCAGGGAAGGAAGCCTTGAACACGGATGCTCACACATGTCGGCTCTAGGCAAGTCGCTGGCTGTTGAATGGGTTGGCTTCGCGCGCGCCAATACGGTGTCCCCCGGCTACATCAAGACGGACATTACTTCCTTCATCCCGATGGAGACCAGGAATATCTTCAAGGACAGGATCCCCATGGGGTACGTTGTCTTGTCTCATAGTCTTTCTTGTGTCCCTAACGTTGGCTGGCTTGGTGGCTAATACTACCGCATCCGTGCAGACGTGAGGGCGAACCCGAGGAGCTGAAGGGTACTTATTTGTACTTGGCCTCGGACGCATCGTCGTACACGACGGGCATCGACATCAGCGTCGACGGCGGCTACTGCGTGCCGTAAGCAAACCACGCAAGGGGTTGCTTTGCTTGTTGGCTTGGAAGGGAAGCGTATACGGTGGGTTAGGTATGCGATGATAGACGGCGATATGATTGGGGTTTCTTTTTTTTTTCGCCCTTTTTATAGACCTCGGGCAAGTGTCAAGACCCTTGAACCTTGTCTAGATACCCGTATCGAGATGCTGAATCTTACCGTTCGACTGGGACTAGGTGAGTCAGGTTTATAGAATCAAATATGGTTATGAATATGCACAGATTGCCCATCCTGAGCAAGCCGTCCTGGTATTCGATGTTTTTATCATGTCATTTTTTGCCCAGCTCACCAAGGGATAAGCCAATATTTTTGCCTTAGCTAATCATCACGTGTAAAGTGTGTAAGAGGGCAACAATATTTCGATTGGATGAAGTCATGATAGCAGGGGCTGTAATGTGTACCTCGATAGGCTACTTGGGAATAGGTAACTCATTCCCGTCTGCTGGTGCAACCAGTAGTCCCCCGAGCGACATACCGTCATCAAGCTAGAGAGAGTGTGAGAGACAATCATGATAAAGTAAAGGAGGTGTTTGTATATCCTTTATGTCCTCTGCGACTAAGAGTTGGGCATGTAGCAAAGTCGAGTCTCAGGCACGGGGAAAAGGCAATTTTCATCTTTTATCCCCTATTGGGGATCCGGGGTGACATGAAAACGCATTTGTACCTGACAGTGCTGCAAACCATCAGTGACGCTAGCCAATTAGCGGCGGCCGAGAAAAGGAGGTACTACGTAGTAACCTCATTTGATTGGTACCCCACTGAGCCCTTATATCTACCCCGCCGAGACTGCTGTGCTTTTTCTGCACCAGAGGCGTTACTGTGTTATATAATACCCCTAAAGGGATTATCTTCAGCACACGGCACACAGCAACCCAGCGCATACCTTAGGTGCCCTGGTCCTTAGCAGAGCGGCAGCATAGTAGTACGGTACAGCTGTACCCCAAAACCTTACGCCTTCCGTGCCTCGTCCCGACCGCCTGCTGCCTGCAACTGGAAGCTGCCACAGCCTAACCTCCAATTTCATCACCTCTTATTCAAGTTTCAGCCCTCGTGCCTTTTTTCTCCTTTCACTTTCGCATCCACCACATCTGCTACTTCAAAGTGCGCAATACCAAATCCACGTAGTTCCTCGCGCATCTTTACATTCTATTTCTACTACGAGCCCCGCTGTCACACCGAATTCCCAGTCTGCCCAGTCGCAGCGCCCTCTACACCATGGATACAGGCGACGACCAGCCGCCTTTCTCGCCGAGTGCGGCCGACCACCAGCGCATGCAGGTGGACAATGCCATTCGTGCCATCAAGGAGAAGAAGCCCCTCCCCGAGATCGACTTCAGCATCCATACCATGGAGGATGGCACCCAGGTGAACACCATGGAACGGGTCTGCAAAGGTACGCAGCCCTGCCTCGGACATACCCCGCCACCCTCTCAGACAGGATACTAGACAGGATACTGACACGGCGTAGACGTTCAGGCTCCTGCTACTTTCAAGCCTACCGACGAGCAGTTCTTCGACGACGATACCCATACCAAGCCCAGCATTACCTTCCTGAAGCAGCACTTCTACCGAGAGGGTCGATTGACCGAGGAGCAGGCCTTATGGATCATCAAGCAGGGCACCGAGCTTCTACGCAGCGAGCCTAACCTTCTCGAGATGGATGCTCCCATAACCGTCTGTGGCGATGTCCACGGCCAATACTATGATCTCATGAAGCTCTTCGAGGTTGGCGGTGACCCGGCCGAGACCAGGTATCTCTTCCTAGGCGACTACGTCGATCGTGGCTACTTTAGTATAGAGTGCGTTTTGTACTTGTGGTCGCTGAAGATACACTACCCCAAGACTCTCTGGCTGCTGCGCGGGAACCACGAGTGCCGCCACTTGACCGACTACTTCACCTTCAAGCTCGAGTGCAAGCACAAGTACTCGGAGGCCATCTACGAAGCCTGCATGGAATCCTTCTGTGCCCTCCCTCTCGCTGCAGTTATGAACAAGCAGTTTCTCTGCATCCACGGCGGCCTCAGCCCCGAGCTGCACACCCTGGATGATCTGAGAAATGTAAGCTATCGAATACCTCTCACGTGTCTCCCGCAGCGTATTGTGAGTTGAGAGTTGCTGACCAGACTCAGATCGACCGTTTCCGAGAACCGCCCACGCAAGGCCTGATGTGCGATATCCTATGGGCCGACCCTCTCGAAGATTTCGGACAAGAGAAGACGAGCGAGTACTTCATGCACAACCACGTGCGCGGCTGCTCGTACTTCTTTTCCTATCCCGCCGCGTGCGCCTTCTTGGAGAAGAACAACTTGCTCTCCATCATCCGTGCCCACGAAGCTCAAGATGCCGGCTATCGCATGTACCGCAAGACCAGGACTACTGGCTTCCCGAGCGTCATGACAATCTTCTCCGCCCCCAATTACCTCGACGTGTACAACAACAAGGCGGCTGTTTTGAAATACGAGAACAACGTCATGAACATCCGGCAGTTCAACTGCACACCGCACCCGTACTGGCTCCCCAACTTTATGGATGTCTTCACCTGGTCTTTGCCTTTTGTTGGTGAAAAGATCACGGACATGCTGATCGCCATCCTCAGCACCTGCTCGGAAGAGGAGCTAAAGGAAGAGACACCCATGTCAGCGTCTTCTCCCGGTCCACAATCCCCTCCGCTCTCGGGAGCTTTTGCAGATCCGGAGTCGATCGAGTACAAGAGGAGGGCACTCAAGAACAAGATCCTAGCTATCGGCCGCCTATCGCGAGTATTCCAGGTACTTCGTGAAGAGTCTGAGAAGGTCACAGAGCTCAAGACCGTGTCTGGCGGACGACTCCCCGCAGGAACCCTCATGCTTGGCGCCGAAGGTATCAAAAACGCTATTACCAACTTTGAAGACGCTAGAAAGGTAGACCTGCAGAACGAGAGGCTGCCGCCCAGTCACGATGAGGTCCAGAGACAGCAAGACGAAGAACGACAGCAGGCATTGGAGCAAGCTTCCCGAGAGGCTGACAATGACAAGAAGCTGCAGACTCTGGGACGAAGACTCAGCACGTGAGTTTGAGATACATCTCTTCTATCAAGTCAAATTACTAACTATCACAAGTAGTGACCGTAAGCGATGATCGGGTCGAGGGCGAGTCAGCATAATCGTGTATGGAGAGGATCGTCGTCACCAAGTCACGACCATTCGCAACGATTACGCACAGTTGGTTTTCTTGGCCTACAACAGCAGAATAAGTCCAGGGAACGCCTTGGAATCTATTGAATGACATTGACGAAGCATGGCTGGATTGACCACCGAATGACACGGCATTAAGCAGCGGAGAAGCTGCGAAAGAAGATGGCTTGAGCAAGAGAACAGGCACGGGTAGCTGGTTCAGTAGCTGTATCAAGGCGGAATCGAAGGGTCACGGTGTTGAGAAAGGCAGCTCCACACACACGACACATGGCGAGTTAATGAAAATGAGGCTAGATGCTTATGATTATACTAGCTTTCCAATACTTTTTATCATTCCACTTGATGACTTGTTTTGTACTATATTATATCTGAAGGCTGCATCGTAATCTATTGTGCGCCCATACCGGAACAGGAGGTTGGCTTATTACCCCTGAACGAGCATTGAACTTTTGTTCCCTAAGGGCCTCCGAGATTCATACACGCAGGATTACTAACATATCTAAAATTATAGCTGAAGGGAACCCTGTATGACTTGATTTTTCTTAACTGCCGCTATATCTAGCTCCGAAGGTACCTACGCACGTCCAGACCTAAAAGATAGCGAGGACATTGGGCGGGCTGGCGACGCCGCCGGGGACGTTGCAGGGCTCGCTGGAGACAAAGAAGGACCAGCGGCCTGTCTGTCTGCAGTGCTCGGCGAGGCGCTCGAGGTCGAAGAGCTCGCCGATGGGGCAGCCCCAGCCGGCGAGCAGGACCTCGTGGAGGGCGTAGGGGGCGTCGGGGGGCGCGGGCCAGGACTCGAAGGAGGGCTGGTCGCCGGCCACGGCCGCGAACCGGTCCCAGATCCACCGCAGCACCGCGGCGCTGCGCTCCACGCCGCCGAAGCGGTGCGGCACCTCGGCGCGGTGCGCCGCGAGCGTGGTCGCGGAGAGTGTTGGGTAGGACGCGGCGAAGCCGCTCCGGATGAAGAGGATGTCGCCGAAGTGCACGGTCGTGCCTTGCGCGGCGAGGCAGGCTTCGAGGTCCGCGAGAGGGATCGAGGTCGTGGCGAAGGAGTCGTAGGGGGGCTGGGAGGAGGTGGCTTGCGAGAGCCGCCAGCCGTGGTAGTCGATTAGGATGCCGCGGCCGACGATGCCTTGCTCTGTCCATGCTGTTGTTGGTTTTGCGTGTTAGCTCAAGATGTTCTCTTCTCTTCTAGGAGGATATGGGCGTGTGTAAAAGGGGGGTATAAAAGAAGACGAACATACCGTGGATCCCGTTCACCGTGCTCTTCTTGCCGTCGGCGCCGACGCCGTGGATGTCGTCCATGGTGACGCCGTTGTAGAAGAGCTTGTCGCTCTGGTAGGCGAAGTGGCGGAGCCCGTCCCACTGCGTCGACACCTGCGAGTTGAAGGTCCACACGTCGTCGTTGACCACGCGCGGACTCTTGCGGATCAGCTCCTGGTGGAAGGCCCGCCGCTGGAAGAAGGCCTCTTCGCCTTGCCCGTCGAGTGGCCAGTTCAGCGAGATCCTGTTGTCCTCCCCATCCGGCTTCGAGTCAGTCACCCAGGGATCGTGGAATACCATATAAGGGGGAAGTGGGCGTACCTATGCCCCGTCTGGATCTCGCTCTTGGCAGCCGCCGCGACACGCTCGTCCGTCAGCCGGTTCAGGGTCCCCAGCTCGTCCTTGTCGCCGTACAGACCCCATGCCGAGTACTGCGGATCCGTCTTCCGCAGGGGCAGATCGTCGAAGTCGGGCACTCCGTTCTCGTTCAGCTTGAACCCGGGAACCGGCGGTGCCATTGCTGCGTGTATGCTGTGAAATATAACTTCAAGTCTCGGAGTCTGCTGTCTTCAGCGAGGTCACGCGGCGCACAATATGTCGTTACAGGAAAAGAGCACGACTTGTGTCACCACCGCGGTAGCAATCAAGCCATAGCGTATTCCGTGCTCGCTACTGTACTGAGCCGATTGCTACTCCAGCCCCTTAGAAACATGACGCTGATCCCAGGTCATGTTGCTCCACGCTCTCTCGGATTGCCCCCGCGGTTGTGATACAAGCTTGTGGGTTGGGTAACGTTCACCATAATTTCTCCCCCGCAATGGAGATAGTTGCAAACTCGTTCGCTCTACGGGCTAATTCCTAGCGAACCGCTTCGACGTCGGTGAGCCTATGACGTTAGCGTTTCAACTATAGTCTATACGGGCTCGAGGGACACTCTTCCTAGACCTATGGAATCTTTTGCCGTAGCTAGGTTGAGAGCTGAAAATGCCTTGTGTCATTTCTTGTGTCTCCGATTCGCATGCATCGGACATCGACGGTACCTAGGAGAATAAAGCAACCTACAACTAGTCGGTATATCGTTCGAGGGAGAGTAGCTGGTGCGGTCCAGCCATTTCATCTTTCACCTCACCGAGTAGCTTGTCACCACTGATCGGGTGGCCAAGCGCAGAGTCTGCTCTTCACTGCTTGAAGCCTTCGGCAGGGTCCGCCGACCACCTCTGATAAATATTGATAGACAAGACTGTGCATGTAGAGTGCTCCCATGCATTGTAGTAAACCGTCTGTCGCCGTCGGAATCAACTTTAAGGGGTTATTTCCAGCCCGCCGGTCACCGGAGGAGATGGCGGTGATAAGTTAGCCTATTTTGGCTGTTGCGATACACGATGCCGGCAACAACATATGATTACTGGACGCCATTAACTTCAAAAGCGTAATCTCGATGCATTGTACCTCCTTGTCATTGGATAAAGCTGTAGGACCTGATAAAGGAAGACGAACCCCACGTCGATCAAGTATCTTGATAGACGGGGCGCGTCTTTAGCAGGCCCGGGAACCTGAGTACATAAAGAACAAGCGAGTCGTAATACTATTTCCGGTCCGAAGCCGATATCTTCTACATCCGCAGAGCCACTTACCTAGCTGTAAGCGTCAACCAAGAAAAATGTCCGCCGTCGTCAGCAAGCTCGAGCTCCGGACGGCGCTGGGTCCAGTCTACCGCGACGTGCTGCCCCACCCGCCGCGGGACTGCACGGCCGACGAGGTGCCGGTGATCGACCTGGCGCCCATGTTCTCGGCGGAGCTCGCGGAGCGGCAGCGCGTGGCCGGCGCCGTGCGGGCGGCCGCGACGCGCAACGGCTTCTTCTACGTGTCGAACCACGGCGTGCCGGCGGACACGATCGCGCGGTGCCGGCAGCGCGTGCTCGACTTCATGCGGCAGCCGCAGGAGAAGAAGGACCTGGTCGACTCGCGCGCCCACAGCCGCTACTACAACGGCTACCTCGCCAGGTCCGGGTCCCGGATCTCCCGCAGCGAGAGCGTCGACGTCCGCGAGTCCTTCCAGTTCCGTTACTCCCCCGAGCTCGACCCCGACCACCCGACTGATATCTCAGACGTCCCCGAGGACGCGAGGGCTTGGATACGCGCAGAGGATTTTGTCGTACGTCTATTCCGAGCCGAAATACCTGTCATATTTCCTCGTCTGCTTAGGCCCCTTGAACGGCCACTGTTATCAAAGACTTATTTCATAAGACGAACTAACCCCTGGTGCCATAGTGGGAGGGTACATCTCATCTACCAAATTTCAAAAAGGACTGTATTGCGTATTGGGGCAGTTGCCTCACACTGGCGAGGAGGCTAGTCCGGGTGTTTGCTCTTTCATTGGGCCTAGATGAGAATTATTGGGACGATAAAGTCACATACCCGGGGGCGGACGGCGTATTCAACTATTATCCGCCAAGGACTGCAGATGAGGCCGAGAATAAGTTCGTGGGTCTAGGGAGCCATACCGACCTGCAGCTCTTCACACTTCTGTGGCAGGACAGCGTGGGCGGCTTGCAGATTTTGTCTACAGAGGGACAATGGCTGAAGGTGAGTTGGTGGGGACATGAAGTACTAGATATCTATGAGCACTGACACTCTTCGTGAAGGCACCTCCGATCGAAGGGACCCTCGTCGTGAATATCGGCGACTTTATGATGCGGCTTTGCAACGACACCTATAAATCTAACGTCCACAGAGTAACAAATGAGTCGACAGCCGAACGAATATCGATGCCCTTCTTCTTTGGTATGCCATAAAACTATCCCCGCTATGGCCACAGCTTGCTCATATGCTAGGTCTCAACTTCAACTGTGTCGAAGGGGTGGTTCCTTCGTGTACCTCTGAAACGAATCCGCCGAAATACGAGCCCATCTCTTGTGGTGACTGTGAGTTTCCGTACTTTCCCTCGATATTATAATCTCCTTGCTGACAGCCTCCAAGGGTGCCAGATGAGGTTCAAGATGGAAAGGGATGAGTTTACCAAGGAGGAGCAGGCGAAAAGACTAGCAGCTCCGAGCGCTACAGTGGTCGCCATGTAAAGAGTCCGTGTCTCTATTAGATTTGACTTCGCTCCAGATCACCTTATTGTTAGGTATCTATTCAGAGTACCAATAAGTGGTTTACAAGACCTTCTGAATGAGCTCGAGCACGTCGAAGAATGCTTCGCGGTCGGGCTTCAGCGTCTTGAGGCCGAGCCCGATGACCAGAGTTCGACGCTCCTCCGAGTCGCGCCTCGCAATGTGACTGGCGATCTGCACGGCGTACAGCTGCGCCAGAGACTCGCGCTCCTCTCCGCCGCCGCCGAGCAGTGTCTTGGGCGTCAGGTGAGACATGGGCAGCAGATTTGCGTTTGCCAGAGCCATGTCGACCGTAGCTGACGACGGCGCCGAGAGCGGTACTTGCATCTGTAGAAATAATTAGTATTGTGATTTGTTTTCCCATTTCTTTTCTGTCCCCCGCGTTGAAGTACCCATTGAGCAAGTCTCCCTTCCTGAGATAAAGTGACGAGTATCTTGTCCGAGAAATGTAGGACAGAAGCTTCGGTAGGAACCCCGTCAATAGTTCCGATAGCACTCTTGGACTGGGCTGGAAATGGCTCTTCCATTACGTGTGAGGGATCCATGGCTCCAAATTGGCATGTAAAACCAGTCGTGATCAACTAGGAGTAGTATGTTGCGAGTGCTGTTTCAACAAGGTTAGAAGTCTTTAGATGTACGCTGCTCTTGGTGAAGAGGTTGTATTGCGTGTTATAGCACTATTGAACAGCATATGGTAGAAGACTGTACTCCCTGGGCTTAGCTGGCAAGCCAGCGGGGTTGTCGCTGATTTATAGCGGACCACAGCAGGTAGAGAGCTGTAGCTTAGTGCATCGATTCGTGAGAATAATCATGCCTTTTTCTATGAGATGAAATTACGGATTACAAACAATCGCTTCTCTGCCGCCCCCCGGTGAGAAGTCGAGGCCCAGCGTAATTAAGACCCTCCTTATTAGGCCTCAAGATTGGGCCTGTAAGTACCTCTACCAAGAACGTGCCTAGGTAAAAATATCTATCACCAACACGCATTCGAGGTTTTCAATGGTCAATTGTCAGAAAGAAAGCAAGCCAAGTGCAAGACGGAAGTGGGCTGGCGGGGCTAATGGGCTAAGCGTTGATTGATAAGATAAGTACCCCGCGCTAACTGAATCTGATCATTGAAGAAATTCTGCCAGGCGGTCAAAATTTCAATATTCCAACTTTCCCAAGGATATCTCATCCGAAAATGTATCGGTGACAACAGTAAAAATGCCAAAATTCGTACCGCGGCAACGGAAGCACAAGGTCCTCGCCCGTGAAAAGGCCCAGCAAAATGGTCTCCAAGATGGCGGAAATGCGCCCCCGCAACTCGACAGCAATGCGCTGGAGATTCTCCCCGACGCCCAGAAAGCAGACCGTGAAGCTAAGAAAGCCCAGCTGAGAGAAGAGCTGCGAGGCCAGGTCAAAGCGAGCGGTAAAAAGGCCAAACGCTTGGAGAAGTACATAGACAACAAGCTCAAGAAGGACGAGAACCGCGCCCTCTTAGCTGATCTGGCTAAGAATAAGATTGATACGAGTCTATTCTCCAGCAGTCGAACTCTGGGACAGGGAAAGGAGACCAAACGCCAGGAATTCAGCCGCGTGTTAAAGGAACGACAGGCTGGTGTTGGTAATGAGGATGAGGATGTTCTTTTTGAAAGAAGGGAGTCACCAAAAAGCGATCATTCGAGCGACGATGGGGTAGAGTCCAAGACTCCTCTCTCTATTAGACAAACCGGCACGCCATCACAAAAGTCTACATCGGTGGCCAATGGTCATGCTCACGGCGATTCTAATGATGCGTCGTCGCTGAGGAGCTCGGCCGTGGCAGTGGGGTCCGGATTAAAGCGCCCTCTGGAACTGGACGACGAAGGCCGACCGGTCATACAAAAAAGGCAGAAACGCGGTGGCGTGAAGTCGAAATTATCGACCAAGACGCAAATTATACTACCAGAACCCGAACCGGAAGACCCAGATGCGGTCTTAGAGGAAGGCACTGATAGTGATGGAGACGAGTGGAACGGGTTCAGTCCAGATGCGTCCGTACACGAACCAGACGACTCACAGCATGTCTCGGACGAGGACTCTGAGGAGGGCTCGACAGATGAAGAGTCTGATAGTGAAGAAGAATCCGAAGAAGAGCAGGAAGACTCAAGTAAGAAGGAAAGATCTTCGGCCTTCAAGGCTTGGGCCCACGAACAGCGTAACACAGCTCTTGGGTACCAACCTATCGAAAACAATACCTCGAGTCTTACTATCCCGGTCCCCGAAAACTTCCAGCCACGTCCGATAGAACAAGACCCATTACCCATGGAGTTGTTGCCAACAAAGGACACGGGACGGAAGGCTTTTAGTGTCTCGGTGCAGAGGGCGGCCGAGATCCAGGAAGCACGACTCAAGTTGCCAGTTGTGGCCGAAGAGCAAAAGATTATGGAGTCTGTCCACAACAACAACGTGGTAGTAATATGCGGCTCTACAGGGTCAGGAAAGACAACCCAAGTACCTCAATTTTTATTCGAAGCCGGATACGGATCCCCCGACTCTCCCACGCCAGGCATGATTGGAGTGACTCAGCCGAGAAAAGTTGCTGCAGTGAGCATGTCGAAGCGCGTGGGACAAGAACTGGGGGATCGAGCAGACAATGTTGCTTATCAAATTCGATTCGAGGGCAACGTCGACGAAAAGACCGCTGTTAAGTTTATGACGGACGGCGTACTACTTCGTGAAGTTGCTAATGACATTGCTCTTCGCAAGTATTCCGCAATCATCATTGACGAAGCTCATGAGAGAAGTGTCAATACGGATATCCTGATCGGGATGCTTAGCCGAGTCGTGAAGCTGCGGGAAGAAATGGCAAGCGAAGAGCCCAAGTTGGCTCCCCTGAAATTAATAATCATGTCAGCTACTCTACGAGTAGATGACTTTATAAGGAACCAAACATTGTTCCCAGTACCGCCACCTGTTCTTAACGTTGAAGGCCGCCAACATCCTGTTACGATGCATTTTGCGAGACAGACACACCACGACTACGTTGACGAGGCCTTCAAGAAGATCATGCGAGGGCACCGTAAGCTCCCGCCTGGCGGATTTCTTGTCTTCCTCACCGGGCACGACGAAATACAGAGACTAAGCAAGAAACTTAAGCTTGCGACGGGCGCTTTGAATCCTGTTGCCTACCCTAAAATTCGAATATCTGCCAACGACGCCCCATTAGAAGTCGAGGACATAGATTTCGGAGAGACTAATGAAATGGCAAACGACGATTACGAACCCTACGTCGAAGATGACGAGGAGGAAGCTGAAGATGATGCTGAATTCGACGTTGCTGACGAAGCTAATACTGGCCCACTACCCCTCAAGATGCATGTCTTGCCGCTATACTCCCTGCTACCAACGAGAGAGCAAATGCGGGTGTTTGAGGAACCACCCGAAGGGTCGCGATCTATTATACTTGCGACTAATGTTGCCGAAACGAGTTTAACGATACCAGGAATTCGATATGTATTTGACTCTGGGCGATCGAAAGAGCGAAGGTATAATCCGGACACAGGTGTACAGAGTTATGAAATTGGTTGGATCAGCAAGGCCAGTGCAAATCAGAGAGCTGGACGTGCTGGACGTACCGGGCCAGGTCATTGCTACCGGTTGTATTCCTCTGCCGTTTACGAAAGAGACTTTGCCCAGTTTGCCGACCCCGAGTTGTTAAGAATGCCCATCGAAGGCGTTGTACTGCAACTCAAGGCCATGCGGTTGCAGCACGTAGTCAACTTCCCTTTTCCCACACCACCTGAGCGACAAAGTCTTGCGAAGGCGGAGAAGCTACTTCAATATCTCTCTGCAGTTACCGCGTCTGGCCAAGCTAGCCAGATCGGGTCGACGATGGCAAGATTCCCCTTGCCTCCTCGCTTTGCTCGAATTCTCCTGGTTGGGCACCTACACGACTGCTTGCCCTACACCGTCGCGCTCGTTGCCGGCCTATCCGTAGCAGAAGTCTTCATCCCCGAGAGCCAGGCGATCCCTACTCTGGCGGCGGAGGCGGAGCACGAGTTCCGTACCCACGAGGACGTGGCCGCGGAGAATAGGCAGTCCCAGATGCGGCGCAAGTACAACGGGGTGCATCAGAACTTCCGGTCGCTGGACGACACATCGGACGCCATCAAGCTGCTGCAGGCGGTGGGCGAGTTCGCGCACGATCCGACGGAGCAGTGGTGCGAGTCCCACTTCGTCCGGTTCAAGGCGCTGCAGGAGGCGCAGAAGCTCCGCCGCCAGATCACCGGCCTGCTACAGAAGGACGTGCCGGCCTTCGCTAACCTGGCATTCGCGGACCGCCTCGCGCGCCCCAGCCCCAAGCAGGTGGCCGCCCTCAAGCAGATGGTGGCCGCCGGCTTCGTCGACCAGGTCGCGATCCGCGCCGACCTCGCGCCCGCGCCCCCCGAGCTGCACCGCAAGCCCCGCCGCGCCATCAACGTGCCGTACGTGCCGCTGCAGCAGCCCGCCCTCTCGGCCCGCGACCGCGCCGACGACCCGCTCGCCGGCCTCGTCTACATCCACCCGTCCTCGGCCCTCGCCCACCTCAGCCCCAAGGAGTGCCCCGAGTACGTCGTGTACAGCGCGCTGCAGCGCGCCGCGTCGGCCGCCTCCTTCGATCCGACCGCCAAGCGCCCCAAGACCCGCATGCTGGCGCTCACGGACGTGACGGGCGCCCAGCTGGCCTCCCTCGCCCGCGGCACCCCGCTGCTGTCGTACGGGAAGCCCGTCAAAGAGGCCAAGGTCGACAACAACGCCACGACCAGGGAGTGCTGGGTCGTACCGTACCTGCGCGCTGAGGGCGCTGCCGGTAGCGGCCAGGGATGGCCGCTGCCTGTCAGGAAGGTTACGCAGAGGAAGGTGCCTGGTAAGGGCTGGGTTACGGAGTAGATGGAGTCCAGATGGGTTGATGGCGTTGGATATGTACATACCTAGCAAATGACTAGAAATTATTTCATTTTCGTGCTTTGGTGCTAGAGCGCTGGATTATACAAAGATGTGCGACGTGTGTAAATGTACTGCCTTTTTTCAACACCTTTTCCTCCTGATTGATATACTTGGATATGTTTACAATCCGTACCGTTCATCTAGTGTCTAGCCGGAACTGTTACGTAGGCTTGGGCAGTTTCATTTAGGAATGGATCTAATGATATAGAATGGAAAAAGCCACAGTCACAATCATGAACATGTCACTGGCGTGCTCAGTCGCAGAAAGTAGTTCCGAATGCCATCACGGAAAAGAAATGTTTCCTCTTGCTGTATGCTACCTATCTCATTGGTACAAGAACGGCGGCGACCTATAGCGAACTACCTCAATCTACCACCACCTACTTCTGTACAAGCAAATTCCTCTATGAGCGCAGCGTAGCGTAGTTTCTCTAGACGCGGTTCTTTATACATGACAGTCTGTCTATCCGATGGTGGCTCGCCCGTGAAATGCCGAATGCTTGCTTGATTAACCCATCCTGAACGCCGTTACGAAGGAGAAAAAAAGAGAAAACCGAAGGAGATTCCGAGGTTGATAGGACAACCCGAATCTCTTTTGCATCCATCGCCGCAAGTGTCTGTCTGATTATCCTCTGCTATCTTAACGCTCCCGGTACGGCGGCGGCAGCTCTCTCGAGGGCCGGGCACCGGGTTCGGGTAGCGGCACTGACGCAGCTATTCCTACTAGTTGGGTCGCCTTCATCATCATCTTGGGGAAATACTGCTGGATGAACGACTCGCTGCAGGCATGTTAGCTTCATATGATCTAGAAATGTTACGATTATTGGAAACACTTACGTATAGTAACTGTGGTCCGAGTTGTGGGGTTGTACGAGGTTATGAGCGAGCTCGTGAGCCAGCACGACCCACCACCAGACGGTAGCCTGAGCCCTACCATCACCGCCGAGGTGGTCGACGTGCAGCTGGCTGAAGAAACGCAGGTTGCAGAAGATGCTGCCGTTGCGGTTGAAGGCGATGGTGCCGCCCGCCTCGTCGTAGAAGATATGCAGCGCCGCTCTGTTGATAGAGTAGACGTCGCTGACTTCCGCGAGGATCGCCGCGAAGAGGTTGATGGCCGAGTGGTTGGCCGACAGGAACTGGCCCGGGTCGAACGGCTGGACCGCGTTTGACACGAACACCCGCATGCTGTTCGAGGCCTCGGCCACGAAGTTGAGATCCTTTCCTATAGTATCGTCGCAATACGTGGCCTGCTCCTTGACCTCCCGAGTCGTCGGCGGCGAGTACAGCTGCGAAGAATCGTGCGCCCTGGTCGACTTGATGGCGTTGAGGAGGTTCTGCTGGACGATCGCAGGGTTCGTCACCTTGCCGTCGTCCTTCTTACCATGCTCCGAACCAGACGGCGGCTCGGCCGGCGGCAACTTTACCGGCTCAGGACCTGAGCCCATAAAATTCTTCAGATTCTCCTCTGCTTCGTCCGATGCATCGAACCCGAGTCGTTTGGATATATTCGAGAACAAACTCCTTCCCCTTCTGCCCCCTTGAGGCGGTGCAGGCGTCGGTGGTAGTGCTCTGATATCGTCTTCGGGGGAACCGAATCCGCCAGGCATACGCGGTGGCGGCGTATTGCTACGCTCTCTGGCTGCCGCGGCTACTTCGTTCTGCTTCCGGAAGTCCTGCTCGCGTTCTCTTATTCTCGCTTGCTCGGCATCCAGTGCCTTGCGTCTCTCTTCCTCGGCGATCCTGGCTTCGGCGGCTTTGGCTCTGAGGATACGATCGACGTTGTACCCACGACCCCTCAGTTCGAGAAGACCGAGCTTGAGGAAAGGCTCGAAGAAGAAATATGCTTGCTGGCTTGGCCGGTTGAGAATGAGCTGGCATACTGCTTGTCCTACTTGGTACATATCTGGACTAGAGGATTCGGCAGATACATAGAGGACCCAGCCGTGGTCACTCCTCTTACTCGCCGCTGATCTCTGCTCCGTGTGCGATTGGCTTTGGCCGCGGAGTGACCGGCGAAGCGAGACGTTTCGTACAGCTACTACCGTCAGGTTCTTCTCGAGCCATCTTGCGTCGTGCTTAATGGCATCGCGCGTATATCTCGTGTACTCGTGAATGAAGATCTTGGAGCGCTCGAGAACATGCTTCCGAAGCCAGACCGCGCCTTCTTGCTTTCCGTTGTGCGAACCGATCTTTAGATCTTCTTGGACAATAGCTGAGAGCGACTGAGAGCCGAGGGCTATGTAAAAAGACTCCAATGCGTCCTCTTCGGGAGCGCATATAAGATGGTCCTTGAACAAACGATAGCTGATGTAGTCATCTAGAATGACGATGTTAGACGGAGGCGCAAGCTGATACTGTCTGATTGGCGCCTCCTCTTCCTCCGTGTCCAAGCTCTTCTCCTTGGAGGGCGAACTAATTTCCTTGAAAGCCAACAAGCACGGCGAAGACTTCATCTTTTTCCAAAGGTCTCTGTCTTTTCTCAAGGTTGCCATATCCTCCGCGAGATGTCTCAAGAGGCCTATGTACTTCTCCGGGCTTTGAAGGACGCTCAACAGCCTAGCTGGTTCTCCTGCGGCCAGCTGAGCAATTTCCAACTTCGTTGGCTCGGTCTTGGAACCACAAGCAGATAGAAATGCGTTCGCGGTGCTGCCAAAGTCGACGAAGTCAAATATTTCCCCGTACATCGACGATTTTCCCAGGTAACAATGCCGCGGGCTTAGACGAACGATGTTGCTTCCCTTGTCTCCCGGGCTTGTCGGCGTCTGTGACGCTGACAATCGTCTCTCGCGCACCACCGGTACGATCGGAGCATCGCGAAGCTTTGAGATAGAGTTGGTCCCAAGCTCGTTCAGGCGAGTTGCGAAGTATCCAAACAGTCTCACTGCTTCAGTGGCAGTCTGAGGAGGCTTGGCGAGTAGACGCTCGACACATTCGACAATAGGCGGATCTGCTGCGACGCCGAATTTCTGTTCTATAGTTAGCGATTTTCATAGTATAGGATACGATAGATGAACATACCGGAGCATGTAGATGGAGCTCCTTTTTCAGTATGTCGAAACCCAAAACCGCAGCGGCCTCGTTTGTATAGCACCGAGAGGGGGGAACAAGCTGGTTCGGTTTGCCTTGTAGAGGGAGAAAGGCTTTCGAGCTCGATCCGACGTCGAAATTTACGTAGCCGTTGGTATGATGATATGAGATGAAGTAGGTCATGGCACTGGTCCTTAATTGTTGATCAGGCGAGGACATCATATCTACAAGCTCGGGTGCCGAGGGATATGACCGCAATCCAAGCGTAATTAAGAACTTCCCCTCGGGAGTTGTAGATCTTAGATTACCACCCGGCCATTGAATAATTTTCAGACCCAGAGGCCGCAGCGGGCCTTTGGGTTCGTAGAGCTCCGAGACTTTGTACAGCTGCTGGCTTGGCTTGGTTGACTCATAACCAAGTGGCCCGGCTTCTGCTGGACAGATGCGCGAATCCTTGAGCTTTCTTAGATCATCGTTCGGAATGTCCGCTCGGACTGATGCCAGGTACTTAATGAGCTCGATATGACTCCATTTCGCGTGCCCGGAGTCGTCAGTCTCTGCTGAGCGATTAAGTAAACGTGTGAAGATAGTGTCTAGATCCACAGTCTTCCTCACACCAATGGCAGTGAGGAATTTATCCTTGAGAGATGAACAACCCTCAATAGTCGGGAGGTCATCGAAAAGCTTTACGCTCTGGAAGAACGATTCTGATGGCTTACGCATACCGAGTTTGGTAGGCATGACGGTGTGGCTCTGGAGCAGCGTCGTGACAGTGCCCTTGGAGCTCTGGCTAAGACTATCCCAGCCTTTTGACAATACTGTTAGAATACGTATTGAGAACTCGGCCGACTTGGTCAGGTTCTGCTCGTCCGGTCTCGTCGATCGGGTTTCTACCAAGAAACGAAGCCAAGGGACAATGTCGAGAGATTCCCAACCCAGAGCTTGTAGCTCAGGCGTGGTGGAATTACGGGTAAAGTCATAGGGTATGGTTGTGGGTGGAATAGGCAGCCCAGCTGGTATCTTGTTCGGGCTAAGGTAGTTCGTGACACTCCCTAGAGCGATTATGCCACCCTGGTCACCGTCGCCTTCGTCGAGAAGGCCTATAGCAACATCAAGGAGGCCATCCCTTTCCGTGGCAGAAAGTTCTCTCTTAGAGGCCTTCTTGCCAGCCCACTGGATGAAGCTGATAAGCTGCGATTTATTCAGAGGCTTGCCTGATAGTTCTTTCCGAATATCATCCACGGTGATGAAAGATAGCAGTTCGAAGTCGATCAGCTTCTGGACGAAACCTGTTGATTCGAGTTCAGGGGGGATCACTGGAATCCCGTCAACAAATTTCGCAAGCTCTTGCGAGCCCAAGCGGACCTTGTTAGTTGTGAGAACGCCTCGACTACTGTATACCTCTATGATAGGGCTTTTGTACGATGTCCAGAACGCCTCCTCGATGGTTTGCGAGACGTGGCCACTGGGCGTGGAATCTCCAAAGGTGAAGGCCTTCAGGATATGCAGAGCTTCGGGCATATATTTGGCGATTTCCTTGGACGTAATAATACCGCCCGAGGCCTGTAAGGCTCTGTGTAGCTTCGCTTGCAACTCGGCCATCTCATGCGTAAACGCAAGCCGCGTCATGATGCCAGCAGCTCGTAGCATCTCGAGATTCCACGTTCTAACCCATCTCGCATTAAGATCGATCGCCTCTCGTTCTACCGTCGGGATGACAGACGGAGCTGAGATGTGGATTCCCGCACCGGTGGTCTGGGTAGTTGGGAACCCGATAAAGACTCGTCCGCCCTTCTTGCTCGGTAGCACGGACGCGAAGACATTGGTAGCTTTGGATATGGCCTTAGAGCTTGAGGAGCTCTCCGAAGCTTGTGTCTCGTCGTAGGACGACGTTAAAATCGACAGCTTAGCTACCTTCGGCGGAGGCTTCTTAGTAGCCCTCTCCAGCTCGGCGGAGAAATTAGTCGTAATGGATGTCTTGACCGCAGCAGTGGTAACTCTGAGGAATATGCTTGAGGTCGACAAGACGGTGATATCTTCAGAGATTGCCTCCTGAGCAGCTCTTTCTTCTCTCGCCGTCTTGTGACTCTTTGCCGCGCTCGTGTTTGCTGTTAACCTAGAGAAGAAGTTTCGTAAAGAGGGCATCTCCGAGTTCCCAAATCCATAGGATTCGCTCTTCGCAGTCGTTGCCAGCTCCGGTTTCCATCCGATAGCACTCATGAAAGACGCATCGATCTGTGCGCTCGTGCGCTCCACGCTCTGGACTTTCATCAGACGATCCTTGGTGGTCGTCTCTACATCTCTAGATAATGCAACCTCGGCGCTAGGACTGGTTTTCTTCTGCAGATGGAGGACCTCGTAATCGTCGATCCAGAACTCTATGGTCTGAAGTGCTACAAACGTCAGACTTGTGGCCAAGAACTGGCTGACCGACAGCAGGTTCGGTAGGGTTGTGGTGGTATTTCGGTAGTCTAGAACAAAGGCGGTATCGGGACTGCGCTGATCGTCGGGAACTTGCAACTTTCTCGTAAAAAGTGCGTTCGCTTTCCAGTAGAAGGCCATGGCCTCGGGACCAGAGCTGACGAAGGGCTCTTCGCAGTCGGCGAAGACACTGTAGAAACCAACACCGAAAGCACCGATCTTGGTTTCGTCTGGGTTTCCCTCGGCGATCCTCTTCAGCCTTCCCCAGTCAGTCTTGGTGAACGGCTGACCATTGTTCTGTACGACAAGTCGACGGAGGGTATGGTTCGTAATGATGTGCTTAAGCAGATCGGATCGGTCTGTCGTATTCGGCAGCGGTACTTGAGTCGAAGGGAGGGTCTCCCACTTGATCTTGACGGTGGTGGCTTGCGCGTCGGCGGCATTCTGGATGAGTTCTCGTAGGGTAGTCCATTCGCCCGAGTATCTGGCGAGGACTTTGTCAATCAGAGCTCGAGTATCGACAGTGACAGCCTCCTCGTCCTCGCCATCCCGCAAGGCTGCAGCGCGCAGCCTTCCGTAATCCATCGTCACGGGTTGTTTAAATTAGTGTGTTCGTAGCTAGGACATGGCAATGGGATAGGAAGTCAAGGTTGATCCTGAAGAAGATTTAGGTGGAGGGTGAGGTCTAGGTATATATCGTAGGTTGCGTGTGTCGATTGCTTTCGTTGCTTTGGTTACTTTTGGTTGCTATGAAAGGAGTTCCTCCAATCTGGGCGTGGCGACTTGTCGAGGTGCTGCCTGCACGACCTACGTAGATTGTACTAAAAGAATCGGGAAGCAGAAAGGCTGGACTCGAAAACAAGAAATGAAAAATAATAATGCGCACCAGTAAAAAAAACACGTTATGGCAAACAGCAAACACAGTGTCCGGACATCATATCGAAAGAATAAACACAAATCTGTAGGCGGCGGCAAAGTTACGTAGACTGATCCGACTCGAACAGGCGGTGATGATTCGTCTCGAACCTTTTCAGCCATGATGCATGCACGTTTCACCCCGGATTCAGGGTATCAGGGTACATATCAAGGTACATGGTCCAGGTACATGTCCAGGTACATGTCCAGGCTGCCGGGGTACGTGCAGATACAGATAACAGCCCACCCTTGGCGCCTCGGTCCTAATTTTAGCTATCTCCAGCCTCCAGGCCGATTTGGTCTATTCGGTCACAATATCGAAGCTAAGCGCTGTGCATTGCTCTTTGGATCTGTTCTTTGCTGGTTCATCCGGATGGAACAGAATGGAATTGTAGACGAAAGCAACCATAAACTCTCTTCGAGAACCGCGTTGAGAACTCGTCCCATACCACTAGGGGCTTCGACTTCGCCTTCGTCGTCCATCCCTCGACCTAGGTCTGTAACCTTCCTTGCCGGCCCTCCTCCGCTCCGATCTCTCGGGGCTGCGGGTGCGACTGCGGTCTCGTCGGCGCGCTGTTCTGTGTCTGTCTTCGTCCCGCCCGGGGCTGTGGCTCCTTCGTCTCCTGTGGCCGTGCCTGTCTTCTCTATCATCGCTTGGCCTATGCTTGCGATGCTCGTCTCTTCTCCTGGGCGACCTGTCTCGGCGTCTCTCTCGGCTGTAGCTTCTGCTCCTGTGTCGTCTTCTGTGTCGTCTCTCGGAGTCGTCGTGTTTCCTCGATCTTCGTCCCTTATCAGCGGGTCGACCCTCGTCTCGAGTCATAGACTTGGGATCAGCGCTGTCTGCCGTAACCCTTCCTTCACCAACATCCACAGCATTGGCACCTGTAGCATTGGCGTCTATGCCTTTGCGAGGTGCGATGGGTAGTCCAAGCGCACGCGCAAGGGCGTTTTCCTCAGCCTCTTTGATTCGTTTGAGCTCTTCTTTTCGTTCCCTCTCCTCCCTCTCTTGTTCCGTTTCCGTAGCAGATGCTCCTGTCGCGTCGGAATTTGCGTACCAGGTGAGATCACGTCCCTTTGCCCAGCGACCGACTGGGGCTTTCAGACTGTGGCCGAGATAATTTTCGCGATGATTCGAAGTGGCGACGTCCTCCCAGTTGAAATTGACACCGCCGCGAGAGCCCGTCTTGCGAATACTGGAGACGAGATCCATGGCCGCGGTTTTTGACTGCTTAGAGACCAAGTGAAAATACAGGTAGTCGATTTAGGTAACCGAGGATACGGTAATGATAAGATGCGTTGTTCTTCAAGGCAAAGGGATATGTGCGATGAAGCGGGAGTTGGTGACGATAGGCTTGATGTTTTGCGACCGATGGATGAATTGGCGTGATAAGGTACGGCCTGGCAACCCTGGTCGATATGATGAGCTATCTTAGTAGCTCTCCATCTAGCCCTTTATCGATAAGAAGCTCAGACCCATATGGTACCTCCGAAGTACAGCTGCCGCAGACAAAGCTCCCCAAACTTCCATACTTCCCTTTAGCAACGTCTCTTTTCACCTTTCCATTATAATTCACGGCAATTCTCGACTCGCGGCACATCATTGCATTGCTTCGAACACGCGCACACCTTTCAAGCAATACAAGTCGATAATGGCTTCCAGCGACCCTCCCTTAGACGAAATCCAATGGCGCCACCCGCTCGCAGTTCAAGCGATGGGTGGTATCCATTCAAATACCGTGCTGTTCTACTTCGCCGAGTCGCCATTCTTCGATCGCACCTCCAACAACGCCGTGCTGTACAATCAAGCCATGTTCAACCCGAACATGCACATGCTGGTCTCGACGCGCGAAGCCTTCGAGGGACGATTGAAGGAGATGTCGGGGCTCGAGTACGTGGTCGCCCAGGAGCCCGCCGAGATGGGACCTGGCATGGGCACTGGTGTCTGGGTCATACACAAGCAGACTCGACGCAAGCGAGAGCCCGAGGACGAGATTACTGTACATGCCGCCTTCTACGTCGTAGGCGAGAACGTCTACATGGCGCCTACCCTGGCGGACATCTTGAGCTTCAGAATGGTTGCTATCCTTTCCCTTTCTTGACGAGGTTCCCAAGCCTAATCTTCATACAGGTCACGATCACTTCAGCCTTAAGCAAGTCCTTTGCAGCTGCGGATAATGCCAGTACCTGGTCGCCCGCGCTCGGCCACCTCTACAAAACAGCGCAAAGTACGGCGAATGCTAAAACACAATCGCTAGAGTCCAAGGGAACAACCCCGCTGCCCGAGTCGCAAGGGAACAAGACTGCCTTGGAGCCGAAGAAGACGAACGAAGCCCTTAACTCTCGCCTAGCCGAACACTCGTTCATGATCCACATGCAATACGGCGGGGACTACATGGATGAGAACCCCATCACCGGCCACCCGGGCCAATTCCACCTGAGCTCTACGGGTCGCAAGGACAAGCTACAAACGCTGGCCTTGCCGAATCTCAACACGACATTCAAATCTCCCACGACTGCGGAAGCCGACAAGAAGGATGGAAAGGGAGACAAGACGCCCAAGACCCCCACGAGCGGCATATCGAAACCCAAGCGCAAGAAGAGCAAAGCTGGTGCTACGCCCACCTCGTCATAGGATGGCGAGCGTGATAAAAAGAAGAAGCGAAAGCCGAAGAAGCAGGATTAAGAATTGGACCCAGGGTTTGGCATCTGGCGTAGGACGTTAACGAGGACCGGGGCACCGGATTTGATACCCATTCCGTAGGAGGTACCTAGGCAGTAGGGATGCCACAGGTTTTGTGTTTAGGCAATTGATTGATACTGGTTTTCATTCACGGTCGACTTGGACTTGCACGTGTTTCACATCAACTCCCACCTCGGTCAAGACGACAAATTTGGTGATCTGAGGTAGTATTAGGAGGTAAATGCAGCCGACTCGCGTCTCACTACTGACATTTTACAAGATCCATTGGGGCCAACCCAATATCAACGCCATCCCGTCTTCGTTGTTGAAAGGCCGCTCACGACTCTCCGTTCTTCTCCTCTCTCGCTCTATTTGCTACCGAAGGCCACTCCTCTCGTCATGATGGGGCTCTCCTTGGCCCTGGCCCAGTCGTGCAGCATCAGCGTGTTCATCTCGCTGAGCCGGACCTCCTCTCCCGCTCGGGCGCGCATCTCGGTGTCGTACTCAGTGATCAGCTCGGCCTGCGGCCGCTTGTCCAGCTCGGACAGGATCTCGACGAGCTTGTAAGAGTCGGCGAGGGTGTGGTTCAGTCCTTGGCCACGGTCTGGTTGGAGAGTTTAGCTGACGTTTTCACAATGAGAGGGCACGGGGGGGGGGGGGGGGGGGGAGATAGAGCTTACTGTATGTCAAGGGGTGCGCCGCGTCGCCGAGCAGCGTGACGAGGCCGCCTCGGTTATCCCACGCGTGCTCGGGCAGGCTCGGGTCCCAGTTGCCCATGGTGAGGTAGTAGACGCCCTTGTGGTCGTCGGGGGTGAGGTCGTAGCAGGAGCGCAGGGGGTCGGCGAAGGCCCTGCTCTTCTGCTTGCCCTGCTGCAGGCGCTCGCGGACGCCCATGCCGGCGGCGGCCTCGGCGGCCTGCTCCTCGGGGCTCGAGTTCCAGGAGATGTAGTAGGAGAAGACCCAGGTCTCGGGGCGGTCCTTGTGGGTGCCGTCGAGCAGGGTGAACATGCCGACCATGTTGTCCGGGTGGATGATGGTGTTGAAGATGGGGTGCACGCTCTTGCGCAGCTGCACCGCGCGGTCCGCCGGGAACGTCGTCGTGATGAAGGTGGCGGCGATGGGCAGCTTCTTGAGCTTGGCCACCTCGGCGCCCACGAGGTGCTGGCGCACCCGGCTCTGCGAGCCGTCGGCGCCGACGATCAGCCGGCCCGTCTCCGCGGTGCCGTCGGTGAAGTGCGCCGTGACGCTCTTGCCGTCGTCGCCGTACGAGATGCGCTCGAGCTCCTTGTTCAGCTGCACGTCGATCTCGTCCTCGACGATGAAGGCGCGCAGCCGCGACCGCAGGATGCGGTTCAGGTTCGGCGTCGGGATCTCGCTCAGCACCTCGCCCGTCTTGCCGTTGAGCAGCGGCAGCAGCTCGACGTCCTTGACCGGGTCGTTGGGGTCCACCAGCGCCCGGCTCATCTGGCTCCATTTCTTCTCGCCCAGCAGCGACGCAAGCATGGGCGCTGACCAGTGGAAGGCGATACTCCAGTCCCGCCTATTCCCCGGGGCCATCGTCGGCTCCCTCTCGAAGATCTTGAACGGGATGCCTTTCTAATAATCTTGTTAGCCCAGTACTTCCCTAAGGCGACTGATTGGATGGTCCTTACCAGGAGAAGGCCATGGGCTAAGGTCAGACCACCGAGACCTAGTAGACGAAGCTTTTTGTTAGTTTCCTCCAGTCACGTTTGTTCTCTTTCCAGACACCTCCCGAAGTGGACGGGGTCATCTTACCGGCTCCGATGATGAGAACCGGTAGCTTCGACGAGTTGCCGTTCTGCGCCATTTTCGTGTATTTACGAGTCTAGAAGAGAGGTATCAAGAAGAAAAATGAACTAGGATCGAAGTGGACTGGTTCCCAAGAGACCACGATGAGAGCACTGCAGACCTACGTGACGAAAAGTCGACGACTCGGACCGCCAACTTATAAACTCACTCTCGACAGCTACGGGGAAGAAGTGATCGTACCATCGCTCATTCCATCGCGTCTTCGGACTCGCTCTATTTAACAGATATTACGGTCGAGGCGGGGGTCTCTTGCACGATGAACCACAGCTCCGATCAGGCCCCCAAGAGGACGGCGTCGTTGAAAAATGATCCGCCCGGCGCCGCAGCCCAATCAGACTCGCGCTGTGACATTCAACCGCCTGACCACGCACACAGCGACTGTACCTAACGTGGATCTTCCCGTGCACTTTGTCTGTTCCCCCCTTGAGCACCCGTACAATTCTTGTCCAAAGTAGAGAGCGCGCGCGAGTCGGAGAGGACCGACGAATGATATGTATGGAGTTCCTCTAAATGTTACTCCGGGGTTGGCGCCATCTAAATCGTTCGCTCTTCGCTATTCCAGCCTCAGACGCGAGGTCATGAGCAGCCAGGTCGCCATGCGCGACGCCGAAACCGTCAAGGCAGTATTAAATGAGTACATCTCGGCCTCAGCCCAACATACGAGGCTTTTGGGGGCTCTTCATCTATGCGCGACCAAGCCACTTGGCGACCTGGACACATAGTCCCGAGAGAGCGCGAAGCACCGACTATACTGACCTTGAAAGCAAACACGAGCAACCGACTCCAGGAATCGAATGACATTCATATCAACGTCGCTTCTTCGGTATCCCGAGTATATACACGCTTTTCGTCCTCAATTGCATGTAGAGTACCATCTCGAAGTAATGACACAAGCGACTATATGAACAATTCGCGGCGGAATCGGCTTACAATGATATATTAGACTCGACGGTTAAAGCCAATGTCAGCTGGCACGTCGCCATTCCTCGAAAGCCACATGTCTAGCGACGAGTTGCACAATCAATCAAAGGCCTTCAACCTAGATGACGAGACTGGGCTCTCGATGACGAGGTATTTCCCGGCTGAGAGTGCGCCGACAGCCGTGCGTTCTGGGAATAGCAGGTTTTCGGTGCAGCAATCGAGAACCTTGACGCAAGCCGGAAACACCTCTCCCATTTCACGCTCATTAAGTGCTTTCCACCCAAGTCACCTACACGTAGGTACCTTGGGAGGTAGATAAACAGTCGAAAATCGTCACTTGCAGTCTTACCAGACGCAGCCTGCACAGCCATGACGATAAACTACGAGGCGCGCACGTTCGGTCAAGAATAACTCCGCGCCTGCCTATAGCAGTGGACGGCGAGCGGCAGAAAGGATGCTACGCGTGGACCCCCGAAACTGGAGATGTGCGCTATAATATAGCGATCCCGATGTCCCGCATACGGCAGATCTCAAGCGTCGGCTTCAGCCCAACAATCGACGACTACTAGATTCCGACCGTGGCGGGAGAATTTCTGAGGCGGTCGACCAGAGAGATGTCTCACATAGCGCTCAATCGTGCGACCTACACACATCCTAGGCAAGTTTGAAGCTCTAGATAGAGGGCTAGGTGTTGTATTCCCCATCGCGGCCGACCCGCTCTCCACATCAGCCAGCGTGTCAGGTCTGACTAGTTATCGCTGATCATCCTTTTCCGCAGCCGAGTTCCAGCATTTGGTGGCTGATAAAGACGCAGGCAATGATAACATTGCACTTGCCAGGAGGTCCAAGGCCTTTCGGGGGTGCTCATGTCTTTTCCGGACCTTCAATCTCAGGCCGGAGGCGGGCAGAGATGTGGTCAATCCAATACCGAAAAGCTATCATCTCAGCCACTGCCTTTTTCAGAAAAGCAATGAAAAGGGGCCGATTAAAAAGGTTGGGTCTGAAGCTGATGAATTTCATCCAACCACTCAACCATCCGTTCATGACATTTGAGATGAGATGAAGTAACTACCTAGCTTCTAGATAGCTAACTAATTAAGACATTACATATATCCCTGGATCAATAAGAAAGTCATAGTGAAGTCTGCGCAAAGGGAAATGGTTTTGCGAGCACATTCTGGCAGACCACCTGCGAGATTCCGTGAGAGGGTTATAATTAACCAAGTCATCAGCCCTCAAAAGCGTGCTATGGAAGCTTAGCTTAAAGTGTGATTGAGAATCGCCCTTTGAGTTGTCAAGACTCGTTCTGTTCAATCCTCGGCATTAAAGCCATATCCTAGAATGTCTTAACAGCGTTGTCTGTAAAGTCGAGTTATAACTGACACTCCACACAGAAAATAAAGGCGTTTTATGACTTACTCCGACGACTACGCTACGAGGTGAAGAAAGTTATATTTGGAGAGGGCTGGGTTAAGTATGATACGTCGACATTCAAGAATATTAAATACAAATATAAAACCTGGGTATTCTTTTAGTCCGTTCTAGGACATATGCCTACCTAAAGTACCTAAGATAACTTCTCTCACTAATCTAAGCTTCTATGGCTCAGCGGTTTAGACATATTGAGTCGGATCAGTTGTCGTGAGTGTTTGTATACTTCCGTCTCGTTTGCTCTTTATTTCAAAATAAGTGAGCTTGTATATCGGAAGGAAGAGTCGAGTGCTCAAGTGTGCAAATTAGAAGTTTGACGGTCCTTTGAGAAAACAGCAATAGTCTTCATGATACGGTGGGAGTAGCGATAACCTTTATAGTTTCCATGCTGCGAACGATATATCTCTTTGCAAAATGAAAAGCTAGACTTTAACCTGCTTCTATTCCGTCGAATTTGCCTTGAGGTATTCGACCTATATCAGTATCTTCCTATATCATATTCTGAGATCCGCCACTACCATAACAGAGGTTATTCGATCCCTTCCAGTCAGGACCATGATCAGAGGACAAAAGGCCAGTCCTCTAAGAAAGTCGTCAGCCCCCTACTGATCGAACACGCGACAACAGTACCGTGGTCTTCGCCCTCGTAGATATGGCACGAGAAGTTCTCAAAGCACCCGCTCGTCTCCAGACGGCGGCCCATGTTACGTGCGTTTGTAGTCATGAGCCACCCCTGGTGGTCCCGCCTGCGATTCTTGTACTCCTCGTCGCCTTCGCCGCGGCGCCGGGGCGGGCTGTCCTCGACACCGCCCGCAAACATCATCAGTGACGGCTTATTCTTCCTGTCCTGGGCGCCGGCGCCGCCCTCGCGGAACGCGGCCTCTTCCGTCTCCACAAAGCAGCCGTTCCACCAGATGCTGGGGCTGCTCGCGATGAAGCAGTGGAACGCGTCGGGGCGGGTGAAGAGCGCATGCAGGCAGAAGAGGCCGCCAAACGAGTGGCCGAAGAGCGCTCCCTTCCCGACGCCGCGGACGCCGCTGTTGGTCTCGGTCAGCCGCCGGCGCACCAGGGGCTTGACGCTGTCCTCGATGAAGTCGAGGAACTCGTCAGCGCCCCCCTCGGTCTCCCCGGCGCCAGGGGAGGACGCCGGCGTGAAGTCCCGACATCTCCGCGGCGTGTCGTAGACCTTTTCCGAGCGGGCCGGGATCGGGTACCCGATCGCCACCACGACGCCCGTGGCGAAGGTGGGTTCGTCCAACGAGAGCCGCCGATGCAGGGCGTCGAGCGCCGTGCGAAAGACGGAGTTTCCGTCGGTCAGGTATCTGAGCGCCTATTAGTCTATCTTCCTCTTATCTATCTCCTTTCTCATTTATTCGTTTTTTTCTTTCTTTCTGGGTAAGTTGTACAGGACGGGAACACCCGATTCGCCAGGCGCGGGTGTGTAATCGGCCCAATTTCGAGGGAAGCCAATCTGGATAAGATATTCTTCGCCACGCTTATTCTTGAGGGACCATTCCTCGGATGACCCGATATCTGAGGGAACAGATAACTTCGACATCATTTCTTTATTACTGCGTTTCTAAGCAGCGAGGCCTCCTCGGGTATGGGGATAACAGCGACGGCTAGATTGAATAGATTCTGTCGGGCCTAACCGGCGAGTGGCTGGCTGTTAATCGGTCAAAAAAAGGTGTTTTCAGCAAGTTTGACTGCTTGGACTAGGTAGGTAGGTAGCTATAGGTACCTAACTGTTTGCATCTGCGTGAGTGGGACCGGTGACCGTAATCCCTGGCTGCCTGGCTCTTTAGAGTAGCATCTCCAAGGCCTCCTATTTCTACTCTTAGCTACCTAGGTACCCGAGGCATCGATAATCAACTCGTGGCCAAGTCGCAAGTCTCCGGTCTTGTTATATGGTGCTTGTGCGTTGAGATAGTAAATAGACAATCATCACCAAGCCATACTAGATATCTATGTTAAAAGCATCAGCTCGTAGGGTAATAGTTACTCTCACAGTTTACTCCTAGGTATATTCAAGGCTTTCCAAGAATAATCCGCCAATAAGTAACTCTATGGTATCTTCAGGTACATACCCACCTAGGTAGTCTCATCAAAATGGCTGCTTCGGTCAGAGCCAATCTGGTAAAATCTCAGTATCTCGTTGAAGCGTCACGTTAGCCACCACCTAAGAAATTTCAGCCAATTAATCTCCTCGGCATTATCTTGTTGCGCGCATATTCCTGCTTACTGGGCTCATACGGATATGTGACCCAAGATGAAAATGTCGTGAGATGTAATTCTTACAGCAGGTGCTGTATCAACAGCTCAAATGTCCAATCATATACTCGGTTACGATGTGATGAGATGTGTTCGAAACGACGACATGTTGGAGACGCTTGCGCCAGGTCTCGTATTGGTAATAATGTAGTTGACGAATAGGGTCATCCAAGCCAAGGAGGTCATCTTGACCAGTTGAGCCCCCTTCGTCCGTCTCGGTCTTCATGTTACTCGGTTACTTTTCGATCCTTGTTCTAATATGCCAGTGGGTTATCTTGCTCTTTTGTGCTTTATTTTATTTTATCGTGTTTATTTAATCAGCGCTATTTTACTTTTATCTATTATTATTTTTTTTCTGAGGAAAAAAAAAACAGTTTTGTTTCGAAGGATACCAACACAAGGACTACACCAGTACATGCCGCGACATACTTGACCACTCTTAGAGTAAGCACAATTACGACCTTGTATGCAACAATATGACGAGTGAATACCTAATGTTGCTAAGTAACTCATAATAGGAGATGGGATATTTCTGGGCGCTTTTCGTAGCAGAAACGTAATGAGAATTGGTATGACTCTGGCAAGAGCTCATGTAGAAAGGCGTGGAATATGTCATCAGTTCAATTAATAATTCTCTTAATTCGTACAGTGTCCTTTACCCCTTGCTCTCGTGCGAGCGGGAATAGTCAGACTTGTTTGAACACCAAATTACCGGTTTGGGATGAAACCGCGACTCTAATAGCTAATCGTGCTGGCGTTTATTGGTTTACCTTGCAACCAAGCAGGAGTTCAAATATCGACCCACAACTAGTCAAAATACACCGACTCTCACTCAATATATTATTTCTGCGTACATGTCATGTGTGTTCTTGAATACTATATTGCCGTATATATTCTCACGATCTCTTGTCGCAAGAAGCCGCGTCACTATAATTCCCGCCAACAATGTCGACTGTCTTCAGTGCCATATACCATATAGTTAAATAAACCATGTATGTATATACACATAAAATGTCGGTGTAGAGTTGTCAACCTTTGAAGCCTGGATCCTTTTAGGTATCTACCTACATGTAGCTACGTAAACCGACTGCTGCTTCGAATCGTGATGCCACCTCGTATCAGTCAGTACGTTTGGCGCTCGTATCAGAATGCTCCAATCGTTGGCGAGATCAACAGACCATTGCATATGAGCATCACATCACGGTTGCTATTTTATTGAGCGCCTGATGCTGAAAGGTAGGTAAAAATTACCAGAGGTCCTAAGTTGCCTCAATTGCAAACGGCCAGTGCAGTCAGAGAGGTATGACTTAGCGGTCGAGACGTGTGTATATTTCCTGCAGCGGACTTTTTTTATGCAGGTTTCGTGGGAATCAATACCCGACCATTCAGGCAGTGACTCGTGAGAGGTTAATACGAATGAAGTCACGGCGGGCCAATCAGCGAGCCGGGGCCCTCGTACCGGCGGTCTGGGTCCGCGGACGTGGCTTGGCAGCAGATCCGACAACCAGATCTCATTGGGGGGGAGCCGTGCCAGGTACGTACAGCCAAATCGGGCCGGTGAGTTCAGGGCGTCCAAGCCACCCGAGTGAGACGATGGCTTGTGTTCTGCCTGCCTGCCTGCTACGGTGGTAAGAAAAAGAAGAAGGCAGGGTATTGAAGTCCATCTACAGGTAGGTACCTGCACGTGGTCTCTAAATCCGATCCGGGGTTGCTTAGCACGATCTCGACGTCCGTCTCAGCTCTGAGCGGCACACACGCTCACTCTCCACCGTTGCCTTCGCATATGATAGGTGTATTATGAACTATCGCACCAAGTAACCCCTTCGGGACGGTGTTTGAGGCTCTGCTCCCCGAACACGTCGTATTCTCGGGAAAAGGCAATTTAATCTGGCAAGGCAGATTTGGATTAGCATAGTCATCCAAGGTACCTGCTGAGGTACCTGCGCGGTAACACACACACATGTTGTAGGTGTGTGTAATTGTGTACTGGTAGAGTACCTGCCTAGGCTAGGTAGGTAGGCAGGCCATCTCAACAGGGCTATACTCGATTGTGCATATAAATGATGCCTCTACAGCATATAAGCACCTAGAAAAAGAGGGTTTAAGGTCTGAAAACAGCACCTAAACGGCGGACAGTCAGAAACTTTATTCTGTAGCCAATGGTACGTCAAAGAGGGGCTACAGTAGGGGCATAAATATGCGACCAGAGAGGTCTAGAAATTACAATAATTTAATCCTACCTTTCACGATGTCTTCCGCTACAGAATCTAAAAAGTCACAACCTTCACCAATTTCTACAGCATCATCGATGCTAAAAGAAGAGAACACTGGCTCAAACGCCAACACCAAGCAGAAAGACCGGAAACGGTATATAAGCGAAGAGTTGGACACACTATTCCGCGAGTCAAGAGAGAGAGTCGCCGCAATGAGTCCCGAAGAGTCAGCCAAGGCATTCCCATGGATGGGTAAGTTAAAATCTTAAACATATTGTGATCAATTTTTAATTGAATCATAATAGAACAATTAAAACACGTCACACCAACTCCTGCTAGTGAGGTGCCGGATGAAGTTTGGGATCAAATTTGAAGCTTTATGGTGATCATAGCCAGTACACGCACCTACCTAGGTACCATACCGGGAATATGTGGCGGGAAACAATGATTGTAGGCTTACAATACTTGACAACAGTAGCTTCACAGCATAATCATTATATGAAAACAATATTTTTTTTTTTCGATTTTTTCTATTTTCTCTATCTTATTCACCTTCTCTATCTTGATGTTTTCTATCTTTTCTATCTTTTTTTTTATCAAATTTGAAAAGCTGGCACGGGCACGAATTGAACCTACGGGTTTGGAGTTTTGGGTCATGTCACAAATGTTACCACTCACTACGCTCTCTGTATATCCCAAATTTCCTTGGGTACTTCGACTAAACGTTAGGTAGGCAACCTTTTGGACAAATGTCTAAGGTATTATTATCACTTTTGAGGAGGATGAATTTCGTGAATCCTATGTCATCAGACTGAAACATCGGTGTGTGATGACTCGAAGACACAGCATCTTCTCACTTGTCACCAGCATGTCACATGGAAGTCCTTCGAAGTGTAATACTAGCATAAACGAGTACGATACCTGTGGTATGCCGCAGTATCACAGTTCATGTGGTGAACCAGACGTAGGTAAGGAACTTCGATGACTTAAGGGCGCAGTTGACTGAACTGGGAACAAACACAACCTTGCCAGCATTAGAATGGAAGTTCCAAAGCCCTGTCTCGGCCTCCTGAAATAGGAAAGAAGCGTAGAATACAACGAGATGACATGCCTCGTGTAAGGTGATACTAAGATTGTCAGAGCTCACTGTTACGTGAACGAGGCGGCTGGGATCACAGGTTATGTTATAACATATTTAACATATATATTCAATATTTTAGCTTAACAGGAACAAGATGCATGGCTTGTAACCTTTACTCTCATATGATGATGATTTCCGTGTCTCATTTAGGGGTAATAGATGAATATCTACGTGGTAAGTTGAATGAAGTGACACACAGATACACCGTTCTTTGATTGTCACCCAAGGCGTTTTAACAGGTAGATGCTCTGATTAGATATTCATATACACCTTCAATTATAATGGCTTATCTTGCATGGTAGAACCCCAAGTTTTCAGGTTAAAACGACACACTCCTTTTAGGAGATTTCCCAAGAGGAGAAAGCAGTAATTCCCTTGACTAGAACGACTTATCAACTTAAAACAGCTCTTGGCGTGATAGGAATCTGTGCGAGATCTGTGCGAGCTGGTGACCAGTCTGCCTTGTACGACTCTGACATTTTCATTTTACCAATCGCAATCCTGCCTTCTAGCGGGATGCAACGTTTGATATAACATCATGTGCGACATGTATTGTTTCTCAAAATGTGACTGTTTCTCGAATATCCAAGGCTATCGATGGGAGTCCAACGAGGAGATTGGTTAGCGAACGGAAATCTATCATATGTATGTCGGTAGAGCATCATTTTCATACTATATACCTGGTTTAAGGGGTATAGCGCCACACAGTCCTACCTCGAGCGTAGACCTACCGGTAGGCAAGATGACCCGATCGGTTCTTACTCCTTTTAGCAGCCAATCTTTTCGTTGGCCGTCTCGTCTCCTACTATGTAGATGTCACCGCCTCGGTCCCGATCAGGCGCTCCTTTCCAGGCAGTCACCTTTGTGTGCCGTCGTCGTGCATGCATATCAGGGTTGGTGCTCGTCTACCTGACTCGAACCTCCGTGCCGTCTCTCCGCACCGACGTTTTCCACACCGAACGTGTGTTGAAGGTGGGTTGGGGCTCGTTCCTTAGGATCGACTCCGATTCTTTCTATAGGAGCCCCGGGATACCCAACCCCGATGATATGATTCAGGATTTGGCCAACACCTGGGCCTTGCTTCTCGATTATACGATGTATGCATCCTATAGGGCGAAGCAGCATGTGCGCTTGCATAACGTTGCATCGCACCAACACATGCATGCGCTGTGATTTTTTTTCTCCAGCCATAGGGCTCTGTCTTACTTAGCTGCCGCGTTCCTGCATGCCTCGAAGGAAGAGAAAGCCATTAAATGAGGTATCTTACTCGAAGCTGACGGATGGAATTTTTAAGTAGGTAATTGTGCTTACCGGTCTCACAGCATTTGCGTCATGCCACGTGGGCTTCATCAGACTCTGCAACGGCTCTCTGAACGCCTTTGGGACTCGATTGGATGCCCGCAAGTCGCACTGCCTTGCGGCCTCGTGATGGGCGTCGAAGTAAACTGCCCCTTAGTTGCGTTGCAGCGAAATCCTCGCGTGGTCCCCAGATGACGCTCTGAGGGAATTTGATTTTCGCACGTGTTGGTATTACAGATTGGTTTGGGGGCCGTCTCGGCTATGAAGCCCCGTATTAGGTAGTAACAGCTGGACCAGCCTCGATCGACTTAACATCGTGAATACACTACCAAGGCGTAGCAAGCCAAGCCAATCCTATACATGGCGTAAGAGGTGTACTTGTCCGGTCGATCAAAGCTGAATAGACTATCCTGAGCCGTACCTAGCAGTCTCAGGAGCCTAGAGCCCGGCTCGACCATTGCGCCGCCTTGTAGTCGGCTCTTGATACAGCTGCCTTGGGGTTGCGCGCGTCACATTAGGCACTCGAGCAATCTCGTTCTCAGCCGCATCCGGTACTCTGTCCTATTAGGGGCGGAAATGATCCCCAGGGGGCCAGTTTCACGTATCCAAATCAGGAAATATCTCCAGATCAGTACGTGCAAGGCTCGCAGCTGTGCAAGAGGCTAGCTGCTAGCTGCGCGGCAGATCACCTCTAGAACTGAGTGCCGAGGTAGAGGGGCAGATCAACAAGCTGTCGTGGAACAGTCACGGGTCGAGTTCGGGCTCTGGAGCGGCACTCGGTGAGGTGATAACTGAGAATCCGCTGGGACGGACAAAGGATGCCAGAATTGCCCGATTGATCGAACAATGCTTCCCAATTCTGCCCGGGAACCGACAACGAGTTGGTTCTGGCGCTGGGTTGGCTTTGAAGGATGCCTGCGGAGGCTGACGCATTGCGGAAGCTGGAAGCTGGTAGAGAGAGAGAGCAATTACCGAGCCTCAACCAAGAAGTGCAACATTCTCCATCGTACACCGCACATACACACCCTCCCGTTCCATCCCAACAACGAGGTACGGCCGCGGGCGGTTGGGGGGGGTTCGACCGAGTGCGCGGCTGCGCTGTTTGTTGTATGTCAAACGTCGCGGTGGCGAGTGGCGATGTCACGAAACAGCCGGATAAGACCAGAGAGGGATTTGGGGGCCGTGATAGGACCCGGGCAGGCCAGCCATTATCACACTTGATGGTCAAATCAGAAGCTCAAGTTGGAATACGGTGATACGAACAGAGAGTTGAGCTCGAGGTCGCGGACAACCCGGCGGACCTGACTCATCGTTAGTCAAGATGGCTCACGTTGAACCATGCTGATTCCTAATTTTGTGTATCTGATCGCTTGCGGAGGTTAGGAGCAAGCGCCGATGCTTGTCGGCACTCATCGGCGTTGGTCTGACGATGGTCGGTGGCAGCCGAACATGTCCGCTTCGGGAGAGCGGATGTGACTATTCGGTTTTGACTTCGCCATCCTGCTGTCATTCTTGCATATCATCTCGCTCGCATGAGGGCTGTGCAGGAAGAGAGCTCTCAGGGCGGTGACACAGGTAATCTGAAGAGGTGCGGTCGTGCAATTTTCCTCAGATTTCCATGTGCGTCTGGGATAAAAAGTGGATGTAATGTCAGTTATGAATGCATATAATGTAAGAATTTACCGTATGACTGGGAGGTGATGATGAAATAAGGAAGAGGAGTAAGCTGAAATAAAACAAGAAAAAAAAAAACCTTCTAGGCAGTGAGGGTGGAAATCCGTAAACGACAGGGCATTAGACCAGTAGACTTGGTTAGAAGCCATTCCAATGAGACCCCAAGCCGGTGGCAGTGCGGCAATGCGGTATCATGGCCCGCCACTGGACGCGCCGATGAACCTGCCCATTGTCAAATAAAGGGCGTTCGCTTGTTAGGAGGTCGAACAAAACAATAAATGATATTGTATTATGTATTATGTCGCAACTTCTTACGCACGTGCAAATTGGAAAGCTAACCCAACCGTAGCATGTTAGCGGCAGTAGGTGACACCAGCGCTACCAAGTTACCCGTGGATTAGCACTGGTATAGTGGACCGTACGGGCGGGAGTACTAAAAATAGGAGGTGTGTAGCCTAAAAATGTTACTGTAGATAAGCACTAGACCGGCCCCCACCATAATTAGCCCAGGCTGTCCAGCTGTTGACAATTAGGTGTACATACCGGTATAGCTGTAGGGCCGTCGACGTGTGTGGTTGGCTCCCCAGCTCTCAGCGTGTCTTCGAGGTCTTCCAGGGTCATGTCCTCAGTGGCCAGGCTACCGTGGGATTCTTGGCGACTCGTGGAGCCCCTGTACAGAATACCCTCGCTACGGCCTATTTGGGACGAGAGGCTCGAGAGGAAATTTCCAAGATGGTGGGAATCCCGGACGCAGAGATAAGATTGGTCCGAGGGGACGCTGCTGCGGTGCCCATCGTCTTTTTCAGCTGTGCTCGATCGTTTTCGGATCTACCAAGGAAATGCAACTCTGCAGGCTGCAAGAAAGAGAGAGGAGAGAGGGAGAGGCAGATCGTGTCTTATTTCGCTACATGATACGATTACGACTCTGATTCAAAAGCCCCCGAGCCCGAGCCCCTGGCCGGTACCTGCATACAAACTACCCTTCTGTCCTCCCTCTGTAACCCCCCCCTTCTCCCACTCTCCCCCGGTGCGGATGCGCGGGTTGGGTGTGTATAATCTCTATCTGCTATGTGCGTATTGCTCTGTCTGGCCACAGTTCGCACGGTTTACTCTGATCCCTCGTATGGCACCAACGGGGACGGGGGTGAAACCAACCTCCGCGGGGATGCGTACCCAGTTCTGCCAGTGCGAAGGCATGAATGTGATAGTGATGGGATGAACCGGATCACGTCCCGTCCCGAAGTTCGAGATCGGCCGTATGCTGAGTCACCGGCCGATGACCGAGCATCGTCGATTAAGTAAGAGTATAGCTAGATATAGCATCAGTGACGGTAAATAACCACGATTAATAAGGTATCAGCATCATAGGGTCTCGTACGTGAGGCGTACATGAGGCATACATGAGGCAGGGTCCTGCAGACATGATCGAGAAGGCATGCGCCCACGTCGTCCCTAAGAGTCAACGCTAGCAGTCGGCTACGCCGAATGCGTTGACTCGTTTTCCTCATCAGAGTACGGTGGGACGCAGTCCAGAATGTGCATGAGATCTCTCTCGCATCGAGCAGTCTTACGCTGTCGAGGGGTAGCAGCGAACGCACCACTGGAGCGTGAAACGGACGTGGGATGTATGTAATACAGACAGAAATGCCATGCGGACGCGCAGCACTTTTGGCAGAAAGGATCAGACTTGGTAGGGGAGATACGACCTTGGACGGCCTGTATTGCGTCTCATGGGGGGCATCTCTCTTTAGCGAGATACAAGGAAACCGGTCTTGGGTCGGGAGAATTGGCCTGATTGGAGAGGAGACGTGCAGTGCCGCGTGAGAGAAAAAAATAACTATTGCTTGTAATAATCTGACCTATTCATCCGAGCTGCGGAAGACCAATGAGCGGGCTCGGGAAGAGATAATATGGTGTACGGAAGATGTAAATAAATAATAAAAAAACATTAAATAATATCAAAAATAAAATAAAATAAAATAAAATACCTATCGACATGCGAATGGGCGGAACAGGGTCAAGACCGGCGAGGATGAGAGAGGGCCAAGGGACAAGGGACAAGGGACAAGGGAGGGATGGCACAAGCCAAGCACATACGGTCGGTGTAAGTGGCTCGCCATGGCGGCATGGTTCGCCATAAGAGTACTGCTACGTACAGGTAGTAGCGACGAGATAGACCACGAGGTACTTGGCAGCTTGGGGACCCGAAAAACTGGCAAACCCCTGTCCGCCTGTCACATCCCTAATGGGGCCTCAGCCTTACAACGTCCCAAAGAGGACTAACGTGTAGGTATAGGTACGTAGATTACATCTCCGCTGGCCCCCAAAAATAGTTTGTTTCTCTGTCCTCTTGCTCTCGTCTCTCTTTTTTTCCTTCGGCGCGTCTTCCATGCCTGCTTCTATGCAGATTCTGCTGCTGCCATAAGCCCGCCGCCCACCTACATATATGTACATCAGCTATGTGATACGTCAGGTATTTGTAGCGTGCGACTCCAGGCAGGCATGCGAGCAGGTACTTCGCTCCGTGCCTCAGGTATTATGATATTATATGTGCTATGCCGTACGAGCACAGCTTTTTCGGGCTCATGTACCCTCCTCTTCCAAGAAACCCCCCAAGCCTCAAGTTTCCAAATCTAGAAATAATCTTTCTCTCGTTCCTAATAAGGGGGTAACACTCAGGTGTCCCGATATTTCATAGCCTTGTATTCTCTGCAGCTTACCCGACAAGGGTTCAACGTGGTATGGCGCGAGGCGCGAGGCGCGAGGGCAAGCCATCCCCTATGTACCTCTGCCTATGTACATAGTATACACCCGGGAGACAGCCCACCCCCAAGAGGTCTCAAGAGGCTTGAGAATTCGGTACGGATCCTCCCAACGACCAGGGCTGTTACCAGCCAGGCACCTACCGAGGCTGAAGTACCTGTTGACGCAGAAACTGTCATCAGACTAAGTCTGGAATCCCAGCCGGCGGGACAGCCCTGCCCGCCTTGCTGTTCCTACGTCTGCTCATCTAGAACGGGGGGCATTATAGCTGTGTAAGAGAGGCCTTAAGAGTATATATATCAGTCGCCTCCCGAGCTATAGCCTCGAACATATCACTCTTCCATCATCATCATCACCATCAATAATAAGACCAATACTAAAACCACCACAATCATCACACTCGAACACATTCCTACAAGTTCCAAGCAAGTTTCTACTATCCTAACCATCTGATATTGGCCACTTCTTCTCTTCGTATACACTGCTGCGTCTGTCTTCGTCGCCATACTCAGCAAGCTTAATATCCTTCCATCACAACAAGCAATCGCAATGGCCGGTCTGACTTTCACTGCTGCGTCTGGAATGGCCAACTTTGGCAGGAGCGGATACAACAAGGACGACGGCTCGGAGGATGACAAGCGCAACTTTGGCCGCAGTGGCTACAACAAGGACGACGGCTCCGAAGACGACAAGCGGAACTTTGGCCGCAGCGGGTACAACAAGGGCAACGACGACGAGGACGACGGCCGGCAGTTCACCTTTGGCCGGAGCGGCTACAACTAAGGCGCTGGCGAGCTTCCTATCTGGCTCGCCTCATCTCGATGCCACAGTCGGATCAGCCCGCCGCTCATCCCGCGGAGCGATCCATGTATCACTACGCTCAAGCTCGAATTTCCTCTCGTCAACTGCATCGAACCGGCATTCGTCATTGTACCACTAGGGATATCTGTACAACAGCGTCAGGAGTTTTCATGGTTTTTTCTTCTCAACATATACTAGACGTTAGACATGCGCGAGCATGAACTTTGCATACAGCATTAGGACCGGAAATAGGACAGGCATAAGAGGGAAAAGGGTGGCGTTTCGGGGAATGGAAGCATGAGGAGGATCATACGAACGATGTCAAGTCTATAGCTTCTTATTAGGCGTTTATTTGAGTCAATCATTTTCCTACACAGAACCTTGATCGAATCAGTGAGACTGGCCCGGGAGAGTGATATGTCGACGGCACTTACTTCTCGAAAATCACGCCAAGAATTTCCTCCACGTCACCAACCTCCCCACGCCCGGTGATTCGTCCCAGCTTATTCGCGGCATGGCGAAGATGTTCTGCAGCCACGGTGATATCCGCCTCGCCTTCGCGGGTCTCGCCCAAAGGATCTTCGTACCCGAGCTCCCCGTGGCCCACGCTCTCGAGGTAATTCTCCAGGTGGCCTCGGCAGTTTACTAGGAGCTGCCTCTGGCGCTCCGTGACGCCGTGGAGGTCTTGCAGGGTTGCGGGGAGGGATGACATATCCATGAAGGACGAGACCAAGTGTTCGACTACCACCCTCAGGCCCCCCGGATCCTTCTGGTCAGAACCTAGATCTTGCGCCTCCTTGCAAGATATAAGTATCGGCTGAACATTCTCGAACCCCTCAACTCCGCTAAGCACATCCCTCTTGAACCGCCCAACTAGCGCATCGAGTTCCCCGCCAGACACGGCATCTCGCTTATTGACGACCACGAGACGCTCTTTACAATCCGCTGCTATTCCCAGGGTCTCCAAATCGTAGCGAATCTGGGGGCCGTTTGCGATTCCTGTCTCGACAGAGGTGAGTACGATGATGACATCAGATTGCGTGGCTTTGACCCTGGCCCGGCGGATCCCTTCTTCCTCGATGGCCCCTATCTTAACTTCTGGCCCGTAAGAACCATTATCTCCGTTTCCAACGGCAGTCCTGAAACCAGCAGTATCCGCAAATGTGCACAAATACCCGCGAATGTCGAGATTTGCCTCAATGATATCTCGGGTCGTGCCCGACTCCCTCGAGACGATGGAGGCCTCCCTGCCCACTACGTAGTTCATGAAGGAACTCTTACCCACATTTGGCGGTCCGAGGAGCGCGATTTTAATACCATTCCGGAGAAGTTCGCTGCGCTCGCTTGCCTCCTCGTGCACTCGTATGCTCTGTAGGATCTCTCTAACCTGCTGCGTCACATTTCTGAGAAGTGAGGCAGGTGACTCGTCGAAATGTTGGTCCTCCGAGAAGTCTATGAGGGCTTCCATCTCAGCCCGAGCCTGCAGGAGCTTCTGGCGCCAGTCCTCGTAACTTCGGCCAAGGGAACCGCTGCTACCGCGGACCGCCGCACGGCGCTGCTGCTCCGTTTCGGCTGAGAGGGTCTCGCTCAGAGCTTCGACTTGCGCTAGGTCAAGCCTATCGTTGAGAAAGGCGCGCTTCGTAAACTCCCCGGGTTCGGCGTAGCGGATGGATCCGCCTGCGACGCATCTCGGAATCGCAGAGAGGACTGCTTTCACGGTTGCGCTACCTCCGTGCACGTGCAGTTCTAATACATCATCGCCAGTGACTGTCTTCGGGTTTGGGAAGAAAAGCACAAGTGCTTCCGCGTCGAGTATGTTGGACCCATTTGAGCCCGGGTGGTATAAAGTCCTTATGGTAGCGTAGCGAGGCTTCAGGTCAGGTTTAGATGGGCAGAGCCCATTATATATCTCCAAGTTCTGTCAGTAACAGTCATGGCTCTGAAACGACACACCCCTACAGATTTGCATGAAGGACCCGAGATTCGGATCACCGCAATGCCAGCTTTGCCCCCAGCTGTTGACAGGGCGTAGATGGTGTCATCGCGTTGCTGAATGGGTGTCTGATAACGAGTAAGGCTCCCATCTTGAATCAAGTTATTGTATCCGAAGGATGAGGCGGCCGAGGATGCGATGGATCGGCGAGCCAAGCGACTAGGTCCAGATCGTATACCTATGCCCAAAATACCATACCGCGACCACCTCAAGCAGGTGTCTACACACCTCTTGGTGCCGCGATACATGAGCTGGCCTCCTTCTAAGACTCCACGAAGGAGTATCAATTGGATGAGAAAATCATGTATGAGTATTTTCTCGAAGAGCTGACCTTTACAACAAAACAAATGAAGCCCTAGGAGGTTAGTCGAGTGCTGGATGTGAGGACATCCATGTCGAATATTGGAGGTTGTAAACTGATGAAGATCAAAAAATTGTAGCACGAAAGAGTACATGTTAAAGGTACCGACCGTTTCGGGTTGACCGCCTTGAGCTAGCTGGGTGAGCCCCACTTCTGCGATGGCAGAATTTTCGAAGTTCCCCAAAATCTCAAAAATTTCTAGACTTGCCGCTTCGCCCAGATATCTCCAATCTCTTCTTGCCAATACAGATCAGTTCAGATACCAGATCAGATTTGACAACTTCACCATGTCGGACGAGATTATCTGGCAGGTCATTAACAACCAGTTTTGCAGCTTCAAGCTCAAGTAAGTCGACCACAAGAGAAGAAATAACCTATCGCGGACCACAAATATTGACCTTTTCACAGGACTTCGAAGGAGAAGAATTTCTGCCGAAACGAGTAAGGACACAGGATTCCCACGCATCACGCTCAGTAACACTGACAATCGTCAAGGTACAATGTAACGGGTCTTTGCAATCGACAGTCGTGCCCTCTCGCGAATTCTCGCTATGCCACAGTCCGCGCACATCCTACCAAGGGAACCTTGTACCTCTACATGAAAACCATTGTCCGTGCCCTCCCTTCATTATGGCCAGTTCACAGTATTGACCCTACATAGGAGCGAGCGCATACACCGGCGAAGCTATGGCAGCGGATCAAATTGTCGCAGAACTACGCCACCGCCCTGAAGCAGATCGACGAGCAGCTCATCCACTGGCCCAAGTTCTTGACCCACAAGGCGAAGCAGCGAGTAACCAGACTCACGCAAGTCGCCATACGCATGCGAAGATTAGCCAAGGAGGAAGCACGTCTCGGCGAGAAGCTCGTGCCCAAGATGGCACCCAAGATACGACGACGGGAAGACACCAGAGAGCGCAAGGCGGAAGCTGCTGCCAAGCTGGAACGCACGATCGAGCGGGAACTCATGAACAGATTACGCGAGGGCGCATACGGCGATCAGCCGCTCAACGTCAGTGAGACGATCTGGAAGAAGGTGCTTAATGCCATGGAACGCGAAGGCGAAGGGCGAAGAGACAAGGATCTCGACAAGGGTATAGAGGAAGAGAATGACTTCGAGGAGGAGGAGGAAGAGGAAGCCGAGTATGAGCAAGAAGACGAAGAGGAACCCGACGGAGCTGTCGAGTATGTCAGCGACTTTGACGAGAGCGAGGACGACCTGGAAGATATTGAGGACTGGCTAGGCAGCGATGAATCCGACAAGGAAGAAGCATCGGAAAGTGAGGAGAGCGAGGAAGATTCGACTAAGAAGGCCGTGGGTGACAAGAGGAAGAGAGCTCGGGTCATTCGTCACAAACCGAAGAAGACGGCCCGACGCGAAGGGGAGATTGAACAAGAGCACGAATTCGAGCGAAGAAAGCAGAGCCTGGCCTTCTAAGAGGTATCTGCTTCTATTAGAGAACAAGCGGCCCGACAAGCTGATGGGATGGTACTTCGAAACCTCGGAACCATCGAGACATCTCTTTGCACCAAAAGTACTTGCTTTGATACCCTTACGAATTAGACACGTGCCCAGGACTTTGATGGAATTCACTGCATTCAGTCTGGATGACCAATAGTTCTCCTTACTTTGAGCTGTACTTGTGATTTGTCAATTCATCATATCATATATATCTTCCGAGTGTGAATGGGCAATCGGTGGTGAAGCTTACAGAAAGCATAGCATCCCATCTATTGATTTTAGGGGGCGAAAGGGGGGAGGTTAGCAGATAGCGGGGCATGGACATGCCGCCAAAAAAGCACAAGCACGGCATAGCACAGCACATTTACCCACCGTCGCACCAGCGTGGCATCGATAACCAAATTAATTCAGCCAGCCCATTTTGAAACATGACTGCCCTTTTCCCCTTCCAAGCATAAAAACAACACTGAAGATTTCAGATCGCCTCTATTTACCAGCTGAAGACTGTTTAATTCATTACTTGAAATTCTTAATCATCGACCTAACACTGATTGAATCTTGCCTGCGCATAAACAAACCTGTAAACACGCCGGGCGCATCTCACCGAGTACTCCCCCAGATTCGAGCTCCATTCGAGACGACGACGTCACCATGTCGGCTTGGTACAGCAACATAGTCGGTGCGACGACATCGAAGATATCCAACCTCCAGCGAACTTTCCTAAGCAGCGAAGCGGACGGCGACACCGACGACGATACCCACGTCTGCAGAGTATTGCGCTCATACTACACCGAGAAGGGGACGCCGTTTCCCTCCTGGCTTCCGCCTGACCCCAAGGGTCCTCCCCCAGTCACTGCTGTGTACCCGCAGTCCTCGCAGGTCGGTTCGAGATACGGCGGTCTTACCCAGCAGCCACAAGGAGGCCTGAGCTCGCTATGGGACAACAACCCGGTATCGCAGCCGCAGGACGCGCAGAGTCTACGAAGGGGCAGGGGCGCGCCGCCAACCGCGCGGATCAACGACCCGAGGAACAGCCCATTTCGCAACTCGGATCCCTTCGCGGGCACGGGGCGAGACGACGTAGCCGCCAGGCCCCTGCCCAGCCAGAGGGCAGGGAGTTACCAGACTGCCGGGGGCTTTTCCAGGGACGGGAACGGCACAGCACCGCCAGCTACCTCGTCGGGCGGCTCAGCACAGGATAGGCTAAAGCAGAGGCTCTTTGGCGGCTCGAGGACGGCAAGTCCAGCCGGAAGCGGACCTTTTAACCCCCCGCCACCAAGCAACGCGCGAGGAGGCCATGCTAACAACTACTCTGGTGGCGGTTCTGGAGACTACGAGGACAGATTTGCCCCTGGCGGCATGTACGACAGCAGCTCGAGAGGCGGGGGAGGGGGAGGCAGTAACAGACCATTCGCGGGCGACTACTCTGGGTCGGGGGGCGGTGGTAGGGCTGCAGCGCGACGGCCAGGAGGGCTGCCGAGTGGTCCTCGCATGAGATGATGTGCTTCATGCGGAATCAACAAGGCAGCAAGGGTGGCACTTCTACATGTTCGGATCGTTGGTCGACGCGGCCGGTCGAACGCCCTCATGCGGACTTCTGAACCAGAGTCAACTCAGGTTGGGGGTCAGGTCAGGGGGAGGCAAAAGGTGCTCTATCAACTACCACAACGGTTCAAGGCCCTGCCACATATCTACCTAGGATGTGTTGGTGGTGTTTTGGTCGCGGCATAAACCACTGTGCCGCCGGTTTCTATCCCGCGACATCCCACCTTGTCCATACGAGTGCCGGACGAGCAGATTAATAACTTGACTACCTTGCTGCGAGCACACGCGACGTATAGGATACGAAACGAACAAGAACCCATGTTCGTATTGGCCTCGGGTCCGGGAAGGAAGAGGAGAGCCGAAGAGAAGATGAGGTTGGGTTGGGGAACTTGCATGTAGCATTGGATCAGCATTCACGATTCTTGCCTCTTGTGTATTGTACATGGTAGACGAGGTAGACAGGTAGAGTTCCCATAGTTGGCTCCCCCCTGGTGTACCTCGTTACCCGTAACCTTGCAACCAAGTAAATCAAATACTATTGCCTATCTACCTGTGAGGCCTATCCGCCTATATCTGGAAGTTCTGGTTCATTATCTTACGCGTTCCGTACGTAGGGCCCTGTCGGTTGCTGGCTCGCACTCTCGGCACTCGAGGACGCCGGTCTCGATCCGTCAGATATCATTATTTAGGAATATGTGCGAACAGACCAGGGCCGCCACCTACCAGGAAGTCATACCAGCCAGGCCGCCTATGTAGTCGTAAACTGAGTGCCTTGACAGCATGTACTGCATGGTATCTGCCCGTATCCACACTCTACACACACTTGGCAGCTTGGGTATATTCCCAGGTCCCCGTTAGTATCTGGCTGCGCCCTGGGTACGTATATACGCATATACGCATAGGAGGTCGGATGTAGTGATAATGTCACGAGAGTGATTTGTCACGCCGCGCACAGGAATGGAATGCATGACCTGACCCGCTTCTGCCCGCCGTTGGCGCGTGGCGGGGCAATGCGGGCAGATGGGCTGTCAGCCAGCAGCTAATCTGCCAATTACCGCACCCTTCGGCACCTAAGGCTGCTAGAGCAATAGTTAGTGCGGGCTTAGTGCAGACATAGCGCGGGCTGTGTGGGTAATCGTGCCGTCTTATTCAATATCAGCCCCCAAAGCGACGTCAACAGTTCAACTTTCGGCTCACATGTTCTCACGTCCTACATCGATAAAGCATTGAAAGATTTAATTCCAATTTCCTTGCTCCTTCGCCGGGGGTCTAGGATTAGCTATCCGTTCCGCTTCACGATAAACCCATTCTCGTCCGCGCAAAGACATCCAGCTCATCCGGGCTGGATAGGAACACTCCCCCCGCCATGACATCAGATCCCCCACCGGGTCGATCCAGCTCGCCTTCGGGGAGCTTCTACGCCATGAGCGACGACGAAGAAGGCGAGTACGATACCATCACGCACACCGAGACCGGTCGCGGAGTTAAGCTGCTCTACTCCAAGAGCAAGGTCTACATCCATCCCACCCCATCGGCAAAGGACAATATTCCCGGCTACATAGCCCTGCTCCAGCAAAAAGGCCCCCACGGCGAACGGCCTACATCGTCCTCTTCGGCGACCTCCAACTCCCCGGCCTCCTCTGACCTCCTGCTTGCCTGGTTGCCCGAATCCTCCCTCGGCGACGCTACAAGCATCTATGTCAAGGTAGATCTGACCGACGCCGACTCTCCGCCGAAGCAGACCTACCTCGTACCACCACCCCCGACTGTGACCACCCATCGAGGGTCCATTGGTCACTATGCATTCGCGATCCCGATCAGCGCCATATACTCCCTCCTTGTGCGCCCTCCCAGCTTGGGATGGTGGTTTGGATCTGTCGTAATCAACACAAGGGCAGGGGATAGCTTCCCTGCCTTGTTCTTCCACGACAGCGAATGCCAGTCGACCATATTGCAAAAGAAGAGGCGAGCTAAGGAAAGCTTCAATCCTTTTGGGGAAGATGGGCAGATGTTCTGGGGAGGCGACGAGGTCCTCCGCTGGCTGAAGCGCTATAGCCGGATCGAGAGGAGCGGAGCTGAGCCGAACATTTACTTGGTAGAACCGACCAAGGAAGACAGTGAAGCATTCGGCGGCAAATTGACTTCCAGCACCCCTTCTTCGATTGGGCGACGCGATAGCTCCCAAGGCATCTCTAAACGCCGTGCTGCCGGGAGTTCGGCGGCCGGTTCAAGCGCCCAGAATGACGGGGGTATGGACCCCGTCACCAAATTCGTAAAGGAGACTGGATGGAATCTCCTGGAGAAGTTCAGCAAGGTCACAACCTTCACGCGCAGGACTGCGCAGGACATAATCGACAACCCCAGGGTTCCACCTCAAGTCAGGAGGCTCATGAGAAACCCCGAGGTACAGACGTTGCAAGATGAATTCGACAGCGCTAGGATCTATCTGGCCAGGTGGGCAATGGGAATAGCCGAGCAGAGCGAAAGGGATCGAAACCAGAGGATATGGACTGCTCGCGATGTTATGGAGCTCGAGGACACCGACGTCGGAGAGTTTGAACTGCTAGAAACGAGCTCCCTGTCTCTAGAGGAGAAGAGAAAAGTCGTGACTCTGAAGGAGTGGAACAGCTACTTCGATCCCCAAACTGGTCGCCTCGCTATTACCATCGATGAAGTCAAAGAGCGAGTCTTCCACGGCGGTCTAGACCCCGATGACGGGGTCCGCAAGGAAGCATGGCTATTCTTGCTTGGTGTATATGACTGGTACAGCACCGAGGAGGAGCGGAAGGCGCAGAGCGCATCTCTACGAGACGAATACGTCAAGCTCAAGGCCGCCTGGTGGGAAAGGCTAGTGGACCTTGGCGGCGAAGGGGAAGAGGGAGAGTGGTGGCGAGAGCAGAGAGGCAGGATCGGTAAGTTGTGGCTTGTGACTGTTTACTTGCGTTTACAGCACTTTATACATCAGGTGTCTCGATACTAACTGGTGTTTTTAGAAAAGGATGTGCATCGAACGGATCGTACCGTCCCGATCTTTGCAGGAGAGGATATTCCTCACCCGGATCCAGACTCCCCATTCGCCGAGTCTGGGACCAACGTCCATATGGAACAGATGAAGGACATGCTGCTCACTTACAATGAGTACAACAAAGACCTAGGCTACGTTCAAGGGATGTCCGACTTGCTCGCGCCCATCTACGCCATCATGCAAGACGACGCGATTGCCTTTTGGGGGTTCCAGCACTTCATGGATCGAATGGAGCGAAATTTCCTGCGAGACCAATCTGGAATGCGGAATCAGCTTCTCACCCTTGATCATCTGGTTCACTTCATGGACCCCAAGCTGTACGCCCACCTTCAGTCCGCCGACAGCACCAACTTCTTCTTTTTCTTCCGCATGCTACTCGTCTGGTACAAGCGCGAGTTCAAGTGGATGGATGTTCTGCACCTATGGGAGATTCTGTGGACGGACTATATGAGCAGCAGCTTCCACTTATTCATCGCTCTGGCTATTCTGGAGAAGCACCGGGATGTAATCATAATACATCTACGCCATTTCGATGAGGTGCTGAAATACGGTATGTCTGCTTACATTTGTCGTTCCAGTCTTATGCCTATAGATCTTACTGACTTTCTACCATTAGTAAACGAACTATCGAACACAATGGATCTCGAATCCACGCTGATCAGAGCCGAGGCTTTGTTCCGCCGCTTCCAGCGGTTGATCGAGGCCATCGACAAGAAGCAGAACTTCCCGGCGCCGAGGACGACCAAAAACACGCCACCTCCTCAGTCGCCTCCTACTCCGCCCAGACCATCAGAAAACAACGGCAAAGCCGCAGAGGGGCCAGCGAAGAAGACGATCACACCCGAGCTACGAAAACTCCTCAGCAGGAACGTAGAGATCCTGCCGAGGACGGTCGTGCAGAGAAAGGGAGACGGCCTCACTGCTGAAACCAACTAGGAAGTGGTTTACTAGGTGACGGACCCGTACGAAGAATAAAATGCGAAATGTGTAGTAAACTGTATTTCTAAGGCTACGGAGACTGGGTTACATTACGGGCGGACTGGTAACACGGCTAGATGGCGACGCGGCGTTATATATGCGGCGTTCACGTAGAAAAGGAGGTTGAACAAGGCTCCATATCAACACAGTCTACATCACGAATTGATTACTCTGGCGAACTCGTCAAACCCTACATAGACACTTCAGGTGTTAAATTACAATGAATACTTAGACCCAGGGTTAGATCAGAAGACACGCATCGTGGTATTCGAAGTATTTCGATGCTCTGAAATATGACAACCTATGGTAAAGCCCAGAATCGGTTCCTTGCCCTTCACACCGTTTGACATGGCGTCGCGTAGCACGCAAAACCAAGAGGCATCGTGTTCCTGTTATCTTACAATAATGCGAGTTTCCCTCTCTTGCCTATATACGGCAGTCGTCCTCTTCTCCATCTGCTGTTCATCTGGTTTACATATTACGTCGCTGCTCCGGCGGGCGATCGTCCATCCCTCCTGTCTCGTCCTCCTAGTTACGAACGGAAAGGAAAGAAAACACGGGTTAGAAGACAGGCAGACGAGTTTAGAACTCCTGCTCCTCCTGGAAGAACATGCCGAAGCTGACGACGGTCCCGTAGATCAGCAGTCCTCCAACGATGGACATGATCATGGCGGACACGTCAATCATGTGCGAGTGCGCCAGGACGGCAGGAAGGGCTGCGAGGGCGCGTCCGACGGTTAGCAGGGCGTCTTGGGGGGAAGATTCAAGGGGGTTATCCGTCAACGAGTCAAACAAAAGGGAGAGTCTCCTTACCGATTCCCATGACGAAGAGGAAGCCGGTGCAGAAGCGGCCGAGGTCGAGGGCGGCGCTGCCGCCGGCGCTGTCGACGAAGTCGTCGGGGTTGGCGACGCGGCCGGCGATCCAGTTGGGGACGGGGGCGATCACGTAGGTGGCGACGACGAGCAGCGGGTAGTACACCTTGTACAGCGCGCACGACAGGATCACCAGCAGGAACCCGATCGCCAACACCAGCGACAGCGCGATGATGGTCTTGAGCCCCGCGGACGGCATCTTGGAGCGAGAGAGAGAACCGGGTCACGCGGTATGCAGACGGCGAAGGCGAAGAAGGATCGGCGATTATGAGCTACCGGAGGTTGAAGGGGGTTCGCGGGTTAGCCGGCTGCCGGCTGCGGATGCGGGTTTGCGAATAGGCTTGGACGACGGGACGGAATAGATCGCACTGGCTCGATTAAATGATTGGGTGGGTATAAGGGTATCGCATACGACTGCCGGAGCGCGCGTATATGTAGGTTGAGCCGGAGAAGAAGAAATAACAAACAAAAGGAGAAGAAGACTCGTTGTGGAGTGGTCGCGGTTGGGGTTCGTTGAAGGTGTGGTGATAGGCCGTTACAAGATGTTGTCGTCAGCCTTGGCCTTGGGAAACAGGGCGCTTGGAGCTTGCGCCACACCTAATACCAACGTGTGGCTGTTTGTCGTCTCTTATGCTTGCTTACCTAACGCGGCCCAGAAGCTGCCCGTCCATGCTAATCCCAAAGTGGAGAGTACGACGAAGCTCTTGAGCTGCCTTGTGCTTTGCGATTGCTGTATGCCATATCGCCGTGGCCCGTCCCTCCACCATCCAGAGCTCCATTTCAGCCTTGCCTTTTCCCACCGTCCAACAACTCACCAACATCCTCTCCTCCCAACGCGTACCCGAGAAAGCCTGCGAATAATACCACAAGGTCACCATGTTCCGAAACAACTACGACAACGATTCAGTCACATTGTAAGCTACAAGCCGAGTCCCTCGAACCACCCCTGTCAGCAGCAGCATACCTAACGACGTGCAGCTCTCCCCAGGGAAGAATATTCCAGGTCGAATATGCTGCCGAAGCCGTAAAGCAAGGATCGGTGGTGGTGGGTTTGACCAGTAAAACACACGCAGTATTAGTCGCCATCAAGGTACGAGAGGGAAAGAGTCCATACCCAGTTCCATTCACACGTCGATGCTTCGGTTCTTGGCGGTTCCGACTACACTAGAATTTCTAGAGTCTTCCAAGAGACTAACTCGTTGTTCTACTCCCCAGCGAAATGCAGAAGAACTATCCTCCTACCAGAAGAAGCTATTCGCCGTAGACGAGCACGTGGGCCTCGCCATCGCCGGCCTGACGTCGGACGCCCGGGTCCTGTCCAACTTCATGAAGCAGCAGTGCCTGTCGCAGCGGCTGACGTACGACCGCGCGATGCCGCTCGACACCCTCGTCTCGCTCATCGGCGACAAGGCCCAGCTCAACACGCAGCACTACGGCAAGCGGCCGTACGGCGTAGGCCTGCTGGTCGCCGGCGTCGACGAGACGGGCCCGCACCTGTTCGAGTTCCAGCCGAGCGGCATGACGCACGAGATGCTGGCCTGCGCTATCGGCGCCCGCTCCCAGATGGCCCGCACCTACCTGGAGAAGAACCTGGACAAGTTCGACGCCTGCGGCCGCGACGAGCTCATCCGCCACGGCCTCCGCGCCCTCAAGGACACCCTCGTCCAGGACCGCGAGCTCACCGTCGAGAACACGAGCGTCGGCGTCGTCGGCTTCCGCGACCCCGCCAACAAGAAGGCCGTCGAGGCCTTCAAGGTCCACGACGGCGCCGACGTCAAGGACTGGATCAACAGCGTCGCCGACGACACCGAGCCGAGCAGGGAGGGCGCCGAGGGCGAGGGCATGCAGGTGGACGAGTAGGGAAACCCCGAAAGGAAGGAAGAAGCGTTAAGGAAATTCAAGAAACAAAAGCACGGACAAACTACTTGCATTGCACTCGGGGCGTAAGGACTCGGTAGGTGCTATATGTCACGGGCACCATCCCATCTAACCTAGATGTACGAATAGACACGATGGTTACAGATCACGAGAATAAGAACCGGGACTGCTATCACGCAAGCCCGCGGCAATTATTACGATGTGTGTGATATGCTCAGATGCGTGCTGCTTGTTATATCTCGTCTTCCTCATCGTCAAAGTCGTCCTCCCGCCCCATCTCGTAGAGGATCCGGCCGCCCTCGCCGGCGCCGGCGTCCTGCTGCGCGTCGAAGTACGGCAGCACCACGCCCTCGCGGTCCCGGCGCTGCTTCTCTGTCAGCCCTAGGCTGAAGGTCGTCTCCACGTCCCCATCGCCCTCGCCCTGGCCACCCTCGTCGTCCGGGTCTGTCCTGAACGCCGGGTGGTCCGACAGCAGGTACACCTGCGATGACGACGACGACGGCTCGGCTTTCCCGGAACCGCGTCGCGCCGTGGCTGCTGCTGCCGGGACTAGGACGAACCGCTCGGCGACGGCGCGGCCGCTCTTGCGCCGCAGCTCCATGTCGAGGACGAGGCCGGGAGAAGCGCCAGAACCGGAGCCGGAGCCGAGCCCGACGAGCACGCCCTCGCGGCCCTCGGCCAGCCCCCACGCGGGCTCCGGACGGCTACGGGCGGCGGCGCGGCGGCGCTCGACGGCGTGGCGCAGGCTCGCGGCGCGCAGCACGGCGGTCGCCAGGTGGGTCAGGACGGCCAGCGGGTGCGGGTCGTGCTCGGACAACGACGAGCTCTGAGGCGGGCGAAGAGCAAGAGGCACGTCGCCGTGGTACAGGCCCACGAGCGAGACGCCCGGGGCTACCAGGCTCGAGAGGAAGAAGGCCAGGCTCGAGGACGGCGCGCGCGAGGAGAGCGCGTTGAGCTCGTCGATCATTAGGAGGACTTCTGTCGGGAGTGGGTGAGAAGGGGGGGGGCTGGTTGTGGAAAGAGTGAGAGGGGGAGACTTACTATGAGCGTGTCCGGCTGTGCCTGGGGGGTAATGTGAGAGGATCTCGGTGTGCAAAGTCTCGGCGGACTTGCAACGGGCTTTGACGAAGACGTCGGCGTCGGCGGGCTTCTTCGGGGTTGCGAAGGAGACGAATATTATTTTGCTCTTGGCTACCTATAATTCGGACCTACTTAGGCATACAATCATTCCACGCAGCATGATGTCTCATGTACAGCATAAATGAGAAAAATGTAAACAAAAGTATAGGCATATTTGCAAGGCAAGAGTATAAAGGAACCGACTGACCTTGGCTCTGCTTAAGAACTCCCGGACTACGGGCTTGCCGCTCTGCTCAAGAGTGTCGATGACCAGCGTGAACGGGCTGGCGCTGTCGCGCAGGTTGAGCAACTTTTGTAGTAAGAGAAGCGCATGCGACCGTGCGTGCGACTGCGTGGACGACGGCATATTTTGGTGCTTTGATACTATTCTTCTTTACCGTTCTTTATGGCCCAGTGTGTCGTTCAAGGCTCATTATCTAGGACTGCATTATGAATATCAAGTCGTGTACTGGCACGAACGTCAAATCTCAGATAAAGTGCTGAAGCCTAATAGCTCTGCATTTTTAGTGATTTAAGTGCTAGAATTACACATCCCGGAAGCCCTAATTGGGGGATCCAGTGGTGCCGCTTAGGGACCTCCGCAGCAGGTATTAGGCGCTCCAAGGTGATTTTACCACCCTTTCTCGTCTGACTGTCACTTGTCTATTGCCAACCTACTTATTTTCAAAAATTTTTGTTTAAACCTGTTAATCAGGTTTCATAGTACCAATACTATTCGTATCATTCTTTCATAGGTCTTCAAATATCACCCTTGTCTTCAAAAATCTTCGCCGTGATTATATCAACTTTCTAGGTGTCCAATCATCGATGACTAAGCAAGCCCCTATTCCACTGACGACGAAGAAGTCGAGGAAGGGGATGGGCTATGGATTGTCACATTGGTCTTATGGTAGTCCCGCTTACATATTGATCTTTCTACCTACTGCCCTAAGAGGTAGATACACCGGTCACAGCCAAGTACATTCAGGTAAGCAGGTAGGTTGGATTCGATTGCCTACCTAGAGGTACTGTAATGACCCTGACTGTCCAAACATCCGTGAATACATAGTTAATCCCATAGAATATATGTACAGTTATATGTACAGTCTATATTTCTCTTTGGTGCCTTCATTCGAGCCGAAATTACTATGTACCTTACGGAAGTACCCAGGTATGGCCAAAGAATATTCTTTACGGATGCGAGCAAACATCCGAGGTACGATCCTTAGCGGTCAAGTGTCCAGAAGGGCGGTAGACCCAAGGACATGCCTCAATAGCCCCCTGGGTGGTTTTATGTCTCCTTTAAATACCATTAAACCCTTGTGGTCCAACTCTCATGGCCAACCCACAAAGTGTCCATGCGAAATACATACCTTGGGTACCCAGAGGTACCCGGCTGGGTAGCCTCCTCCAGCTATACATTTTTTATATAAAGAGTCTTCCATCACTTGCGTACAGAGAATTTTTTCATATCATAGCCGCCCTTGGATTGCACTTCAGTTTGACTCAATTCTGAAGTTCCGCTGCAACAAAGCTCGACCAACCTCGCTCAACCTATAAAATAGCTTCAGCACTTTGGACAAGCCCACAAGAGTATCATATCAGCCTTTCCTACCCCTCGCTCTCATAATGCCGACCGGAATCCGATCTAAGACGAAGAAGGCCGATACCACTGGAGGTATGGCCATCATTTTCGAAGGGAGAACTGAGATGGCATCTCACTTTGAGACTCCGATGCGGAAGAGGGATTCGCAAACCCTCGGCATGGCACCCTCCAGCCCACGTGGTCTGCCTCGCTCGCCGGCGATGACAGATCTTCGCAGCATCTATTGGGAGTCTCTCCGGCCACGACCGTCGCCAAGTAACTCCTCCAAATAGAAAGAGAGGCCCGGCTCGAACCAAGACTCCATGGACTTGAAGCGTCAACCCCTACAGGTTAGCACCCTAAGCACTTATCAACGATAGCTCAAGCAGTTGAGCTATTTCTATGTCACTTGCAAAGGAGAATGACTAACACTCGAGTTTTAGGAAGATACGAGACAAGTCTTTTGCAAAGAGAACAGCGATCGAGGATAGCGAATGGTTTTAGGGGATAATGGAAATCCAATTCGGTTCCGACGGTTATAAGATCGAGACTTTGGCAAAGCGACGGGTCAGCGGGAAAGGAGGAATACCAACACTTGGAGGCTATTCTTGTTTTATCAGGAGCGCTTCATAACAGCAGCGGCAAGATACTGGGAGCTTCTTGGCTAGAGAGCATTTGATAATACAAGCATCTCTACGTCAACTTGAACCTATCAAAAAATCAGTTCTTTACCAGCGGACAATGGATGACAAGAATGTCATTGGCAACAACGATAATTGACTCCAGGTCATGGAGCACAGCCTGCTGCGACCAGAAGGTAGGGCGATCAAATACGACAACTTCGTGATATCAGTAACAATCAAAAGGTGGCCTTGTGACAAGCATCCTGCGAGTAGGCTCATAGCAGACTGGTACTCAGCTTAACAGACACACGAAGAGCACCTAGCTGGGACAATAGGGAGGACATCGTTCAACCTAAGCTTTATTCGTAAGCGATGAAGCACTTGTATCAAATTTTCTTGGCTGATCATATAAGAGCGCCTAACCTCTGTCCCACGATTCCGTGCCTATTGCTTCGTCTACCAACTCCTAGTATCATTATGGGGGGTTCGATCATCGTGTCGGACTCAGCGGTCGATTGAATCCACCGACACGGTTCATGTACTGGCGATATTCGGCCTTCTTCTCCTTCCTGACCGCACCCGCGTTGTTCCCCGGTATGTGGGTGTTCTTGGTAGTTCCGAAGCCGCCGAAGCCCATCATGGCCTGCATAGCGCTGAGCCCGTCGTCCTCCACCACGAGATCGTCGTCGTCGCCGTCTTCGTCCTCGTCCATGCGGTCTTCCTGCTCGGAATTGGGCGTCTCGGTTCTCCTGCCCCTGTCTGCGTCCGGACTGGCGTCGCGAGCTCTGCCCCCTGCCGCGCTCCTGTCGCCGCGGCTCCCTTCGTCGTCGTGCTTCATCACTTTGAACTGAAGAGACGAGCCTGACTCGGATTTTCCGCCAGGGTGTCTAGGTCTCGTCGGGAGAGGAGAGTTGTGCGAGCTGCGCTCCAGCTTGGAAGGTGGGCTACGAGCTGGCGAGGCGGAGCGTCGAGGACTTCTATCACGCTTTGAGCCTATTGATATGTCAGTACTAATTCTGAGTATGTTGTTGACCTCTTGTGAGCTAGGTTCACTATGAGTCGTACCTCGCTCGTCGGGCTCGCGGCCTTTGTTATCGCGCTTGGACTTTCGATCCTTACGTCCGTCATCGCGGCGCGCGCTATCCCTCTCCTTCTCCTCGCCTTTGGGCTCCGACTGCTTGTTCCTCGGGTAGTCGCGATCCCTGTCCTTGCGATCACGGGTTTTCTCGCGACGATCTCCTCGTGGCGATCGCGACCTGGATCTGTAGCGACGGTCTCGGTCTCGCTCCCGCTCACGATGGCTTTCCTCTCGATCTCTGCCCCGGTCTCTGTCATCCCTCTTGTCGCGCGACTTCTTACCACGGCGTTCGGATTCATCCCACATCTGCTTGCTGTCGGGGCGATTTCGGTGCCGGCGAGGTTGGTCGGCCATGTTGATCCCTGTCCAAGACCCTTTCTCTCAAGTGATTGGCACAAAGGTGTGATATCAAGTAGAAGAGCGTAGGATGTAGTAATCGTAACTAGCAGTATCGATAGAATCCGGCGTGGTAACGAAGGAAAGCTTACTGTACTGATGTCAAGACAGCAAGAAACAAAAGGTCGGATCAGGCTTTGATAGTGGATGTGGATTGCTTGCTTGTGGCTGCTGTAGGAAAATGTTTACAGAAGGGTTTTAGGTGGGGGGTCTGCCCCAGAATACCCTGAACCCCCCAGCTCCAGCGTAACACAGTTAGGTAACCCGGTGACAGGGGTGGGCCCTGACGTCAAATCAGTGTGAAGCTTCTCCCAATTCCCAAAACCGTGTTCACTTTTTAAGCTTCACAAGGCTGAAGTTGATAACTCGGGATATTAGTTGCTACACCCCTTCAGCTTCAGAAAAAGAGGGAAACACTGCCGCTTCGATGCTGTCATGGCATTGACAAGCCAGCTGACAGCTCTGCTGTCTTTTTTTATTCTATCCTTCCTCGCTACACTCACAGTCGGTGACGCCCAAAATGAAGGAGTCCTCAACTCTGAGATCGGCCGCCTGAATAACCAAAGCCTCTTATGGGGTCCTTACCGTCCCAACTTGTACTTTGGAGTAAGGCCTAGAATACCTAAAAGCTTGGCTACCGGTCTTCTATGGGCCAAGGTTGACAATTATGTCCAAGTCCAAGACAGTAAGTCCCATGAGAACGGAGCTGTGTATAAACGATCATGGTTGGCTTAAATGTCGTTAGGTTTCCGCTACACTTGTGAGCAAAATGAGGGAATGGCAGGTTATGGCTGGGACGAGTATGACACTCGAAAAGGTGGCGTCCAGCATATTCACGATGCCGGAAACATGATTGACATTACTACCGAGTTCGTCAAAATCCCCGGAGGAGGCCACGGGGGTAGCTGGGCCGCTCGCATCAAAGGTGAACCTCGAGAGGACGCGCCCTCTGACCTCAAGACTACCATGGTATTCTACCTCACGTCCGAGGCCCTTGGTGAGACTCTTGAAGTTTCCTCAGGTGACGATGAGTCTGGTTTCGACGGCGATGTGACCTTCACCGGCCGATCTGAAGCTCTGGGAGACTATAAGTTGGTCGTCACAAGGGGTAACGGTGAACGTCCTAGCAGCAACCACCCCATCTCGCCTCGAAGAGACCTTGAGAAAACGATGGTGCAATCTTTAAGCGTCCCAGCTGAGCATTTGTGGCAAGCTAAGCAGCTGTTGTTCCAGCAGCTCAAAACCGGCGTGGACGAAATCATTGCGGAATACGGAGCTGAAAACGCACCGCCTCCTTGGCAAGTCTACTTGCTTGGAAACAAACCCAGTGCTGGAAACGCGCATTTCGTGCAAAAGGTGTTCGAGGGATCCTTTGAGTTTGACATACTATTCTCGAGTGGCTCGGCTGGTAAAGACACTACGAGCGAGGATCTGACTCGAGAGATAAAATCGACCACCGAAGCCTTCAACGATCGCTTCGTTGATGTCTTCGCTCCAACAGCCCCATTCCACGCCGAAAAGTATAAAAAGTTTGGACGCAGTATGCTTTCCAACCTCGCGGGAGGCATCGGGTACTTCTACGGACACCACGTCGTTGATCGGTCGTATGCTCCCGAATATGAGGAGGAGAACGAAGGGTTCTGGGAAGAGACGGCGGAGGCGAGAGCTCGGAGGCGAGAGCAGCTTGAAGGGCCGTACGAATTGTTCTCAAGTATTCCGTCTAGACCCTTCTTTCCTCGTGGATTTCTCTGGGATGAGGGATTCCATCTCCTTCCTATCGCTGACTGGGATATCGATCTCACCCTCGAGATTGTGAAGAGCTGGTATAATCTAATGGACGAAGATGGCTGGATCGCCCGAGAACAAATTCTCGGCGAGGAGGCTCGAAGCAAGGTGCCGCCAGAGTTCCAGGTGCAATACCCGCACTATGCGAACCCTCCCACATTGTACTTGATCCTGGAGGAGTTCACCGAGAGGCTGCAAAAGGCAAATGGAAGCCAACCTGCAGGCAAAGGGGAGAAGTTTTCCGAGTACCCTGTACTAGAGAGCGCCCACGTCGATAACCCTGCGCTCGGCGTTGAATATCTGCGCAGCCTATATCCCCTTCTAAGACGCCAATTCCTCTGGTTCAAGAAGACGCAGTCCGGAGACATCAAGTCGTACGACCGAGAAGCGTACTCGAAAAAGGAAGCCTACCGCTGGCGGGGCCGATCTGTCCAGCATATCCTGACCAGCGGCCTCGACGACTACCCCCGGCCTCAACCACCTCACCCTGGTGAGCTGCACGTGGATTTGATGTCTTGGGTGGGCATGATGGCCCGCTCACTGGCCAAGATTGCTGATTTCGTCGGCTTACCCGAAGACGTCCAAGAATACAACAAGATCCTTGACGGCATCTCACACAACCTAGAAGACCTCCACTGGTCTGAGTCAGCCGGATGTTTCTGCGACGCCACGATAGATGACTTCGAGGAGCACACTCTCGTCTGTCACAAGGGATACATTTCGCTGTTCCCGTTCCTCCTGGGCCTGCTCAAGCCGGACGACCCTAAGCTTGGCAAAACCCTAACCCTTCTAGGGAACGAGGACGAGCTGTTCAGCCCCCACGGCATCCGCAGTCTAAGCCAGAAGTCCGAGTTCTACGGCACGGACGAGAACTACTGGAGGAGCCCCGTGTGGATCAACATCAACTACCTTGCCATTGTGCAGCTTCATGTATGTTTTTTTATTGCTATTATTATTATTGCCCCCCCTTTCCTCCCCTTGCACACTTCGCCCCGCCCTTTGCAGAGGTCTCGATCACTAACAAGTCGCAGAACTACGTTCTCCAAGAGGGCCCCTACTCGCACCAGGCCAAGGACCTGTACGTCAAGCTGCGCAAGAACGTGGTCGAGACGGTGTACCAGAGCTGGGAGGAGACGGGTTTCGCGTGGGAGCAGTACAACCCGGAGACGGGCAAGGGCCAGCGCACCCAGCATTTCACCGGCTGGACGAGCCTGGTCGTCAAGATCATGGCCATGAACGATCTGGACTGGTGGACCGGGAGACATCCACGAGACGAGTTATAAAATCAGTCTGGCTGATTAAGTGGTATCTTTCCATTGGGTTTTCGACCGTGCCGAAGCAAGCCTTTCTCTACGAGTAAAGAGTTTTGCGCAAGTGTAGCGTCCTAGGCTAGATGGCGTCTAAAACAATAACGGATCAATCAAATGACAATGAGAGCAACAACCAGTAACATGATGCTAATATTGTGTTTTGTATCTGTGGTATCTTTATGAAAAAAGGGAAGTCTCCGGGCGACTCCATGATGAATGAGCCGCATGATTTTCCCATGTCCCCCATATGCAAATGGCTGTTGAGCTCCAGTACCGACCCCAATAGATAACCCGCCTTGCTCGAAATTCGAATGCATTCCCTGTCCAAGATAAATGCGATCTCGATCCTAAATGCCTCGCAAATGCCCATGTTTACACGCTCCCTTACATTTCTACGCAACACATATGAACCGGAGGTCCCCAAAAACCGTAGGTCCCCAACTAGGAACCTGTCTAAGGTACCAAGCAACATCATACCTCGTCGACGACATCAAACACGCCGAGCGGGCCCTTGAGCTTGACGAACATCTCGTCGCGCTCGCCCTCGGCGGTGCTGAGGGCGGTGACGGCACCGCCCGCGCCGATGTGCCAGACCTCTGTCCTCTCCTTCTCCTTCCGCTGTAATTCCTGATCATCGCCGGAGACCTCGTCGTCCCAGCGGAACATGCTGCGGATGGTGACGCTCCAGTCGCCGCGGCCGGCGACGTCCATGTAGCCGACGACGCCCGAGTACAGGCTGCGCTCGCGGCGGCCCTCGAGGTCGTGCAGGATCTCGCACGAGCGCTTCTTGGGCGCGCCCGTCATGCTGCCGGGCGGCAGGCTGGCGGCCAGGACGTCGAGGCCCGTCAGCGCCTTTCTTGTCTTCCCGCCCGCTCGCGCCTCGCTCTCGAAGGTCCTGGTCGGCGACGGGGGAGGAGGCAGGCGCCCCTCGACGACGCTGATCATCTGGAACACGCTGGCGTACTCCTCGACGACGTTGAGCTTGGGTACGCGGACGCGGCCGGGCCCGCACACGGCGTGCAGGTCGTGGCGCACCAGGTCCACGATCATCAGGTTCTCGGCCTCCTCCTTGGGCACGTGCAGCAGCGCCTCGGCCTGCGCCAGCGTCGCCACCTCGGCCGACTTGCGCACCGTGCCCTTCATCGGCCGCATCGTGCACAGCAGACCCTTGTCGTCGTCGTCTTCGTCGGTAGTGGTAGCAGGACTAGTGTGGCTAAACTCCAGAAACCGCTCCGGCGAGCTGCTGACCAGCGTCGCGCCGCCCAGTCGCAGGAACGACCCGAACGGCGCCGGCTGCCGCGACCGCAGCGACCGGTACAGCTGCCAGGCCGTCGAGGGCGCGGCGCCGGGCTCGGCGGGCGCGAGCGCGGACTCCTCCTGGTTCTTCTCGGCGGCGGGCGACGAGAAGTAGGACCGTGTCTGCGCGACGTGCGTCTGGTCCGTGAGGCAGAGCTCGTACGAGTCGCCCGACGCGATGTGGGCCTGGCACGCGCGCACCTTGGCCTCGTAGGCGTCGGCGTCGGGCACACGGATGTGGGTGCGGACGGCGGCAGCCTTGGGCGTCGACGGCGGCGTGGGCTCGTTCAGCTTGGCCACGGCCGCGGCGGAAAAGTTGGCCCGCAGCCCGTCGGACCATACCGCCGACGTCCGCAGCCGGGCGGCCACCGAGTCCGCCCATGCCGCCGCGTGCTGGTCGTCGGATTCCTCTGACGACAGTTGCTGGACGCGTACGGTCCCTTGCATGTGGTCGATGACGATGCTCTTGGTGACCCAGGCAAAGCAGAGGTCTGGCCTGCTGTGAAGCCGGTCCCGGTATACGTCGACGTCGATCCCTTCGAGGCCGAGCTCGTAGGTAGTGAAGCCCATAAAGCCGCCTAGAAAATGTGGCGCGTAGTCCACCGCCGGGAGTGTACGCTGGGCCCAGAAGTCGGCCAGCAGCTGCCAGATTGTCTGTCCAGGGCCGAGGGGAATCCGCTCCGAACTCTTTTGCGAAAGCTCGGGGAAAGGCGAGTAACGTGCGGTCGCGTGCCTGTCTCCGGCTCGATACTCTAGCTTCATGGTCTCGTCGACATCCAGAGCGATGATGCTGTACTTTCCTCTTACATCCGCTCCGATCCTGTTGGCTTTCGCGCTTGCGGAATCAAGAATGATGAAGTTGTTCTTGTCGCTCTGCAGTATCTCGACAATGTCGGGGGCCTCGATATGCATCGGGAGCCTTAGAGGGCAAGATTGATATCGGCAGTTCAACCCGAAGGATGCCAATTTGCTGCTTCCATTCAGCCACGATTCGTAATGTCCTGGAGAGCTTCCAGAATGACTTAAGCCCTCCTCGATCGTGTGGACATTTGACCTCGGCAGCCTTGTGACAGCACTGAGTGAACTAGTTGCGGACTCTCTTATGCGACTATTTGTGCGGTTCCATCGCACAGCTTCTTTGAACCAGTTTCGGATCACTTGATGACCGGTTAGCTCAGTGCATATCGATTCTGGATGATACTGCAAGCCCCAGAACGGCTTTTTGCTGTGCTTGACACCCATGAGTATGCGCTCCCTCTCATCGCCTCGGTCTTCATACACCCAAGCCAGGGGGACAATATCCTGAAGGTGGGCGGGAGAATTCCATTTGGACGCGTCCCAATCGCCAGAAGCTACGCGGTCTTGGCCGATATCAGCGTGCAAGCTGTGGTAGAGAGTTGCCTTAAAAGGGGCAACGCCACGGAAGATATTTCCGTCTTCCAGGCAAGGCTCGTTAATAGCATGGTCAATCTCTCTGATCATGCCGTGAAGGCCGGTTGGTAACTTTTTGACGATACCGCCACAGCTAACGACGAGGCTCTGAAAACCAAGGCATATCCCGAGCACGGGGATCAGATGGGTCTGTTCAAGCTCCCATATGTACTTCATAAGCCCGACATCCTGAGCCAGGTTGGGCGAGCCAGGACCCGGACCGCAGACGACAGCATCGTAGCAACGCAACAGAGCGGTCAGATCTTCAGTAAAGTTGGGTAAGTCCGGGCTGAGCTCGGGCGGGTCGATAGGTAAGATATCAACCCCGACCTCCAAGGTAGTCGTCAGGAGAGAAACGATATTATTACTGAAAGAATCGTAGGCGTCGATGAAGAGGATCCTTGGAGGAGTCATGATGAGAATCTGGGGTAGAAAGGCCAACTCCGACTTGGCTTTTCTTACATGGCGCACTCTGTCTGGCAGACCGGTGTAGAACCGTCGGTACTAGAGGTATTTATCTCACTTGCTAGAGGGACCAAAGGGTGGTCAGCTAGACAATTTTTTCTTCCTTCGCCAGGGATGAGAATGCATGGGAGGGATAGAAAGAAGAGGCATATAATATTTAGCAGCCAACGAGAGGCGCGCTAACAAACGGACGGAGTTATTAATAATTTTTTTAGGGGAAAAGGAAGCACGGACGGTCAACGGTGGGCCCGAGGAGCCGGCACGAAGCGGCCGAGTCGGCGTCCAATACTACCTCCTGCGACGCCCATCTCGACCGTGCTTCTCTTCTTCCTCTTGTCTGCTTCTGTCTATTAAGTCGTGTGTGCGAAGGAGCGTGATATCGCAGTTCCATGATGTTTTTGTCATCTTATGTCGTCTTCCATACTTTTAGTACTTACTAGGTAGATGTCGCCACTTGGTGTAGCATGTCATCAGCAATGGCATACTACCAGGTACAAACTAAAGGCATCGGAAGCAAAGTCGCTGTCGATTACATAACGCAGGAACAAGATGTCATGTTACTCGCAAAGATGCCGTACGCATGTATGAATGTGTCCAATCGTGCTTTACCTTGCCTCCGCCTCAGAATGCCTACCTGGGACCCCTGCCCCACTAGGTATCGTACATCGCCGAGCTACCTAAAATGCAACCAGCTAGATTACCTAAGGTACATTAGACAGGTAACTAAGATGCCGCGGTAGACGGTCTAGGCTCTGAAGGACACGCCGAGCTGTAGTAGTGGTAGTCTGGTATATATCACATGCCTCGATAGCGCTATGTGCCACTATTGCGTTGTTCCGTTATTTCCCTCGACGGGATCCCCTTGGTCTATATATTTTGTGCCTGTATCATCTATCTCTAGTACACGCCAGGTACCTACATGGCCCCTCTGGTGTCTCTGCGACTGTTCTACGACGAGAAACCCCCTTCACTCGCTACCCCAGTTGAGACCGTATCGTGCGTCTGAGACCTTGTACTCCCGCAGCGCCTTGAGAGCTCCTTCGGCATTTGATGCGGTCACCAGAATCTCGGCGTTGCCCGTCTTGACAAAGCCTTCGTCGACAGCCTTCTTTATCCACTGCATCAGCCCATCGTAGAACCCGTTTATGTTCAGTACGCAGACGCCCTTGTTGTGGATGCCCAGCTGGTTCCATGTTGCCGTCTCGAGCAGCTCTTCCATCGTGCCGTAACCCCCTGGAAGTGCGATGAACCCGCTTCCGGGCCCGCCCTCGATCACCTCCCGCGCCATCATCTGTTTCCGTGTATGCATGTCTTTGACTACCGTCGTCCGGCCGTAGACCTGCTCCTCCGGTACGTGATAGCCGTTGGCATCCTTCTTGGCCGAGTACGTCGAGTCGCGCTCCCACTTCACCAGCGCCTCGGGGATGATGCCGTGAACCGCATCTGGCCCTGCTATCGACACTATCGTCTTGGCCACCTCTCCCATCAGCCCGACCGTGCCACCCCCGTAGACTAGAGACAGAACGTTAGTCATGCATGCAAGTAGCTGGGAATGCAAATGCGGCCGGACATAGGCCGGGTCAGCCGGGGACGCACCTAGGTCGACATTGTTCTCGGCCATGAGCTTTCCTAATTCCCGGGCTGCTTCGATATATGCGGGGTTGTCGCCGGGCGAGGCACCGCAGTAGACACAGACCTTGGCCCGCGATGTCCCATTAGAAGTCGGGCCGGACGCCATTGCTGTACCGGCTCGGGAGATGTCGAGCAGGGATTGGAGAGGTGTGTTTCCTAAATGGGCGATTCAGAAGCCGCACTGCGATAGCTGGTTGGAGGTATATAGGCTGGCTAAGCCGAGAGGATTGGAGTGCTGCTGGTAGTCGGCTAGGGGGAGCGGCAGGATTGGGCATAAGCGGAAGCAGTCAGTCTTAGATGTGACGGAGCTGGGGAAAGAAGAGTGGTATTTATGGGATAAGCTAAGGTAGGCACGGCCACGCGAGATACAGCACAGGTACGCAAGGTACGGCTAGTACGATGCGGTGGGTATTGTGTCGGGAGGAATGCAGTGTGTCAAGCGAGTCGCTTGCAAACAACGGCCACGGCATGGGATCGGAGTGAGGACGTGATAGGCGGTTCGCATGGGGCGGGAAGCGGCATCACGAATCCAAGTCAAGTCCCAGGTGCGAGGTGGGACATGCGACTTTGGCGCGCCTTGGAGACTCGAGATATTGGGCCTTAAAGCATGATAGCTGCTCTGCGCCCCCTCTTTTCATACCGCCTTGCGAGACAAGACTGCGAGTCCGTTCCGTTAGACTGCCTTAGGTACCTCTGACGCAGATACGTATCTCGGCCATGTCACCGACCTCCGTCTGGCCCTCGGCTTCGCCAATGGCGTCGTCTACAGGGCAAGAATGGGGTCGTCATAGTATACCTTACCGTCATGGCGGCATGGATAGGTGAACGTACAGGCAGACCGGTAAGCCAGGCTCAGGTCGAATCCAAAGTCATAATAATACGAAAATGATGAAGAAACGAACAAATCATTGGCTTATCCCCTTGCCAGATGACACAAGGAAAATGCTTAGGCTTGCTGGAGTCGGGTAAGGTTGCATTGGCAGATGTCAGACTGTTTTAACAAGCAGACGAGCAAACAAGCCCAACGTCCAGCAAGACAGCACTTGTTTCGTACGAGGCAGACGGTACAGAGGTGGCGGTCTAGGTACAACAGACCTGGGGAGGAGAGTTCGTGACGTGACAGAAGGGAAGAGGGGGAACTGTAGGAGGGGTCCTTGCAGCCAAGTGCTTAGTACAAGCCTCGTACAGGGGCATGTCGTGCGCTATAACCCGCTTGCCATTCGCTATCCCGCCCGCTGTCAGGGCCGTTCCAGACCAACCAGGCCCTGCCTAGAACCTCCATTGACCGGGGGTTCGGTACCTCCAACTACCTGTAGTCTTTTTTTTTTTTTTTTTTTTTTTTCTTTTCTCACCGGCGACGTTCTACAGAGAAGCACCTCTGCCAACATATCATCGCGACCCAATCCAGTCTGACCAGAGCAATACTTGCTTTGGATGCGTATCCTCTGAGTTGGTTTCACCGTCTAGCGTCCTAGACAGCAACCAGACATGCCTGAAGCGAATGCTGCCCTGGCCGGGGACGCTCGCGAAGAGCAGGGCGTAAGTTGACGCGTCTCAGACATCTTGCTTTCGCGCAGCCGTTCATTCTGTTCGCCTTGATCGCTGTGAAAACTCGACACCGATGCTAATGTTATTGTGCTCAGGGGCAGTCGATGCTTTACAAGATCGTCCAGGGCGTGGCCATATGGTTTGGTATGCAGCTGCTGATGAAGCAGCTCACCGGTGGCAACAAACCGCAGACTGCCACGACCAAAGACGCTTCTGGGAACGTCGTGCAGGTTCCTTCCAACACCGGAGATATTCCTGCGTACCAGCTGCGACCGAGTAACCTCGACGAGGGCGCCGTCTGGAATCCCCTTCCGCAGCGACTCGCCCCCATCTGGCCTACCGATAGCTCCGTCGATATCGTGGTTACACTCTCGTCGTCTTTCATGCCTACCAAGATCTCCAGCGTCACGGAGGAATATGTAGCTCTAAGCGAGAAGGGTTTCAAGCTCGGAAATTCGAGCGAGTCCCGAGTTGCCGAGACCACCTTTCAGGTGCCGTCATTTGTTCAGAAGAACGGAACGCTTTGGGGACACTTCTACGTCGGTTTGACAGGTGCAACTCTGGACCCCAAGGAGCCCGGCTTTGATCCGGCAACGGCCTTTCACTTCGTATACCCTCTGACCCAGTATATCCCGAAGAAGAAGGAAGCAAAGACGCGCAATCTGCTAGAAGACAAGGTGGAAGTGGAAGAGGAAGAGCCTGAAGAGCAGGCTACGGGACCCATCATCGCAAACTACTACCATCCCAATACCAGCTTGGCGTTTGTCTCTGATACTGGTGTACTCAACTACCCCCAACTGCAACCAGCTATTCGACAGTTTGTGCATCCAGAGGTACAGTCTCAACTCTATTGTGACGTTCGATGCGGTCGTGCTAATACTTCACAGGCAACTGGTGCTCGGGATGGCTCTGGTCAGAACTCCTGGTATTGTATGTTCTCCTTCGTTTTATACTAGTCAATCTGGGTGAGTAGTAAGGGGCTAACGTCTGCTATAGATCCGGTTCTGTATGTCAACACGTTTTGGCAGATGAAGAATTATATGACGCTTCTCAACGACACGGTCGAAACTCTACCGTTGCGCCTTGACCTGGGCAACATGAAGAATTGGAAATTCAGCATCCTGTCCTCGGTTGATTTTAACTCAAAGCAACAAGCTCTGCATGCTGCCTACGGCGGTCCCATCCCAGGTGGCGGCGACGGTAGCGAGATCGAAATGATTAAAGAGATGTTCCTGGATACTAACCCCTATCTGCTCGGAGTCACGGCGGCGGTCAGTATCGCGCACCTGTTCCTTGAGATGCTCGCCTTTGGTTCTGATATCGCTCACTACCGCAAGAAGAAGGACAACGTCGGCATCTCAGTTCGCTCGATCTTGGCCAACGTCTTTATGCAAACCGTCATCTTCCTCTACCTGATTGACAACTCTCAGAACACGAGCTGGATGATCCTCGGTTCCCAGGGAATAGGCATACTTATCGAGTTCTGGAAGATCACCACCGTGGTAGATGTAAGGATTCGACCAGCACCGCCTGGATCACTAATTCCGTACCGGATAGCATTCGAAGACAAGTACAAGCTCAGCGAGACGGAGGAGAAGACCAAGGAGTACGACGAAATCGCCTTCAAGTACATGTATATTGCCGGCGTTCCTCTGCTAATCGGTTATGCCGCCTGGTCTCTGGTTTACGAATCCCACAAGTCGTGGTACTCTTATACTCTCACCACGCTCGTCGGATCAGTCTACGCCTACGGATTCCTCATGATGGTACCCTCTCTGTACATCAACTACCGTCTCAAGAGCGTGGCGCACATGCCTGGAAAGGCGATGATGTACAAGTTCCTGAACACTTTCATCGACGACCTCTTCGCATTCACTATCAAGATGCCCCTCCTGTATCGCCTGGCCACGTTCCGCGACGACATCATCTTCTTCATCTACCTATATCAGCGGTGGGCATACAAGGTCGATTACACCCGAGTCAACGAGTTTGGCCAGGGCGGTGACGACGAGGCCGAAGAACCCAAGACGGAGTCCAAGTCGTTACCAAAGGATGACGCCTCTACTACCAAGATTGTCGAGAAGGTTGAAGGAACAGCGGCGACGAGCGGTGCTGATAAGGGTGCGGCGAAGAAGAGGAAGTAGTCGAAAAGGGATGGATGGCTCATGAATGACTCTAGATGCTGTATCAATCTACATGCTGCGTAGACGTAGACCCCACGGAGCCGTTAGAGAAGAGGGAATCTGAATACGATGTTCTGCCGCAGTCCTCCAGTTGCATACATGTGTACATACCTATGTATGTACGTGTATAGTATAATGCTGTTCTATACTCTATTACATTAGGTAAGGTATCCATTGTTAGTGGCTCCCGAGTTCCAGGATCTTCAGGTGTCTAGCCGCATCTCTCGGCATTTCTGCTAGAGCTGCTACCGTAGTACGCGTACTACGTATGCACCTAAGAGATGGTCTCGCGTACCATGGCCAATCAGAAAGGACACCTGCGGACGATGGCTTCCCGCTCGTGCGCATCCACCGGTCCCTAAATCGTAGACGATTTACCTAACGGCAGCGGACACTTCCGCACTAAATCGTAGCAGGGCCAGTGCTGTACATAGTACATAGTAAGGCGAGCAGTACCTGGCACCTGGGATGGCCAGGTACAGGCGTTTTAGGTGCCAGGATACAGTTCGTATGTACATAATCTCGGGAGAGATAGGAGACTGGAGAGACAGATGGGCCCTTGACGATATGCATGTCCGCTGCCTCTCTTGGCTCTTGCGTCGGCAGGGTTCTTGGACGGTAAGACGGCAACACGTCGGGTTTCCTCTTTCTATCTATGTATAAATTTCCTGCTTTTTCCCTGTCTATACTTCTTCGCAGACACCTCAAGGTATCATCACCTGAACCGTCTACCCGGTACCGTCCCATAGGTAAATCATTAGCTTAGCTTAGGTGCCAACTGCCAACTGTACCAATACGCGGAAGGACGCAAGCCACCCCCCAAGCTAGCTGATAGCGCCATATCTTATCATCTTGTCCCTTGCGTCGATAACCGGCACGGCCTATTTTAAGTAAGCATTACGTTTCAGCAGCGGGCGCCTTTTCATCAGCGGATCGCCTTAAGACAAGCAGCTCAGACCGGAAACGAGCATAAGAGAAGAAGCACCGTGAGGAGACCTCGAACTCTCCCGAAAGGGATACCGTTTACCCTTTTATTCTCTTTGCCTCTCTCCGACGGCGGAGCAGAGGGGGTAGTGCGAGAGGTATCACGAAAGCGAGAGCGAGAACAACTGTCACACCTACGATAACGGCCACGCGCGTACAGCTTCTTCCCGTCTCCCGGCTTGACGACCAAGGGGAGGACAGGCTAGGTAATAGGAGGATATGAGCCACGAGACCGTCGGTTCACTCCTGGCCATCATCGCGAACTCGCTCAACGATGGCCTCCGCATTATGATGTTTGCCGACAAGCGGGCGTGGGGGCCCGACGAGTTCGAGCAGCTCCGTCTGCTCGAGGAGACCCTCGATGAGGCCAAGAAGGACTTCCAGGAGCTGCCTGCTCTGGTGAACGGCCGCTTCTACTACGAGAACGACCGGACAAGTACGTATATCATGCCGTTAATGCCTGCTCCCATCCGCCCCAGCTATCTTTTCCTGCCTCATACCCATCTGCCTACCGCACGACTCTGTCGCTTCTTGCCCTCTCCTGTCCATACTCACATGCACACATACACACGCCTTGAAAGAGAAGTTGACCCTAATAAGCGTGACTCACCCTTCGCGAACCGAACAGACGAATCCCTCGAAGACCTCCGAATCATATGCACGCGAACCGAGCTGCACGCGCAGACCTTCAAGGACTGGGTGCGGTCGGGCGGAGGACCCATCGACGGCAACTTGGCGCGCGAGACGCTGGCGCTGCGGCGGGAACTACACCGTGCACAGTGCCGGGCAGCCCGCCGCGTCCACGTCGCCCAGCAGATGGCCACCGCCGCCGCACCGCCACGCTGCCTCGGCGCTCTACAAGTGCAACGCCTGTACCAGCAGCGCGGTCCCGTATCCGTCGACGAGGAGCGTCTCGCCTGCGCCCAGGCCGGCCGTTTCGAGCGCTTCGGTGAAACCGACATCGCCTTCGTCTGCGACTTCTGCGACGGCTTCCTACTCTGGTCCGACCTGCGCGCCATGCCGACGACCCGGTTACGACGGACGCAGCAGCAGCAACCCTCGCGTGTCGACAACGATATCGAGCCCCCGTCCGCGACCAGCACGACGCCCGCCACGGCCCCGGAGTACCTAGACAGTAGTAATAAGAGCAGCAGTCATATCAGCAGCAGTAATATCGGCAGCAGCGGTGGCGGCGGTAACTCGGGCGATGAAGACAACGGCGGTACGCCGAGCTGGGAGGCCCACGGGATTGCCATGACGAGCGGAGAGGGCAAGACGATCGTGTTCGCGCCGATAGCCGTGGCGAACCACCTCCCGCCCGACGCGGGCGAGTGGCGGTCCCGCGTCCTGTGCCCGTACTGTGACGAGTACTACTACGAGGAGCAGGGCGACGACGACATGGAGCGCGTCAGGTACGCGCAGGACGACGGGGGTTTTGACGGCGTCAGGACCTTCCAGGAACACCTCGAATGGAGCCACACGTCCATGGTGCCCCGCACGTCGAGCTGTAGCGTCATGTAAAGAGAGATGACAGGAGAACGAGAATTCAAGAAGAAAAAAAGGTCACGTCGCCTACAGAGCTGCGTCTGGCATGGCGTTTTCTATTAGAATTTAGAAAGGGGAGACCATTAATATCTTTAACGGCCATGGAATCAGGTCTCGAGAGCAAAGGAGTTCAGGCGGCCATACCAAAAAGGAAGAAGAGGAACACCTCGTTACGTCTACGGCCCAGCAAAACGACTTGGCCTATATAATATACACACTTAGAACTGATCAAGAGGCCATCCTTCGTCAGCCTACGAAATAAGCGAGCAGAGAATGATGAATGCGTGCATTATTGATTCAATATTAGTACTCCAAGAGGGCCCCAGAAAGCGTCTCGCCTCCTGAATGCTCACAAGCTGCTGCTTCAAGACATCTGAAGCTCAGAACCTGCGCACCTTTTACCCCGGCTAGCTTTTTCGTTCGTCGATACGTTACATAGGTTGAGTGTGAGGCGCATTAGAAGTGTGCAGGTATATACATGATCTCCAGAAGAGATCCTATCGCGTCTTCATACCCTCATCGCGTGCCGTATTACCGTCGTCATCTACGCTCTTTCTCAGATTTGACAAAAACGCCTTTTTGCTTTTTTTTTTCTCTCCTTCTACCGCTTCCACACCAATTCTTTTCTTCGACTTCCCCCCCTTTTTTTCTCATTCAGAAGAAGCGCATCCAGACGAAGACGATGACGACGAGGACGAAGACGGCGACGGGGGCGTACTGCTTGACGAGGAGGTCCCAGTTGATCTTGACGGCGGCGCGGCGGTAGCGCTTGGAGTCGTCGCGGAGGCGGGAGCTCATCTCGCCCATGCGCTCGAGGCTGTCGCCGCGGTAGAGGAGGTCCTCGATGTTCTTGGTCATGACCTGGGCGACGTCGCGCAGCTCGTCGTTGACGCGGCCGAGGTTGCCGGCCGCGCGCGCGTCCGCGTACAGCGCCTTGGTGCGGCCGATGAACGTGTCGAACTCCATGAACGCGTACGGCCGCAGCGACGGCGAGTGCAGACGCCCGCCCCCGCCGTACGTCTGCTGGAACTCCGCGGAGAGGTCCGAGAGGTACGTGAATGCGAGCTTTCGCGGGTAGGAGCGCTCGCAGATGCATACGTAGACGATGTCGCTCGCGATTAGGTAGCTGTTGTTTGGAAGGTGGTTTGTTAGCTTCTTGCGTTGTAAGGTAGAAGAACGCTCCCCCGAGTCACACTCGGGGTGGTATTTCTTGTAGTTTCAAGGGAGCCCATACTGTAATGTGTAGTTGCCGCTCTCAATGCTGGCTTGCGTCTCCGAGTTGCGGTTTAGCCTTCGTAATATGATCTTCGTTTGCGACTTGACTTCGGAAAGGGAGGACTCTGTCTACGGAGAAGGTGAGGTGTCAGTACGAGCGGTGGGAGGCTGGCAAGGGGGGGGCGAGGGCGAACGTACTTGTTCATCGTCGACGGATGCGCAGAGCATCAAGCCTATTACTTTGTATTAGTCCAGGTCTTCTACTACAGAGCTAGGGAAATGGGCCATACCATCGCCTAAGCGGGCTATCTGCGTTGATCTGATCATCTTTGGGTGTGCGAGAGTGCCGAATGTGAAGACTCCCAGACTCCCTTACACGTGCGGAAGTCGTTGAACGATCCCCCTCGAGCCGGTGACCTAAGTGAAGTCGGGAGCACTAAAGTAGCCGGCAATTCGCAGATGTGATGATAGCGATAGCGGTAGAAGCATACGTGTCTAAAAATGGCTAAGCTGTAGATTCATCTAAGCTTCGTCGCTAGAGCTGGCTAGGCACTCGGATGGGCAGGACGTGTACCTAAATTTCGCACCTATCAGACGAGGAATTGTCCTATTAGCGTAGTCGTAGGTGAGGATCGAATTCCAGCCTTGCTCAGATAGCTTGGAAACGAAATTCAAGCCCCCATTGTCTAAAACTTGATGTACGATAGGGACAGTCTCCCAATTATGCAAGTTATAGTAATGCAACGTCAGAGGTTACAGGGGTGCGCACACGTGTAGTAGGTACATCGCCATAGGAGCCTTGCCCCTACAGCAGCTATAAAGGCTCGTACTTAGCAGCCGGAAGCTTAGAGCGTAGCGGGTCTTAGGTACCGAAGAGCTGTCTCTGTATATCTCAACTTCGTAACCTCAGCCTCAGGATCGATCATATATAGAGCGAAGCAGAGGAAAGAATGACACTTCAAAGAAACAATAATTCTTTTCTGATTTACGGAGCTGGAATTACCCATAGGTTATCTCATAACTTACCTGTAGCTAAAAATATATCAAGTCGCTGAGCGCATATGTTCATTCACCCTTTTGAATACGAGTACACCAAGGTAGGTGCTCAAATGCACCTGTAGTTTTGCTCAGCATCACTTCCTCGGCGACCATCTCTCTCTCTCCTAGCAACTCATTTTCTTGCTTGCTTTGTGTCTGTATCTAATTCTGGTACAGAAATCTTCTTTCGAAACTCTCAAAAGCATCAGTACATTCATCTCATCATGGTTCGCGGTAAGAATAACGCCGCCACTGAACCCTCGGATCTTCCGAGAAGGACGACCAGAGCATCGACAAAGGTCAAGCCGGCACTCGAAGGACCTTCTCCAGATGACTCTGCTTCTCAAGGGCCATCTGGTTCTGCAGATTCCGGGCGAGAAGATGTCGCCGACAAAATTACCGTTTGCGCAACCAACGCCCAATCTCATACCAGCAGCCGCCCCTCTACAGCCAACAGCGATGCCGCTTCCCAGCGCAGTAGACGACGAGCATCCCTCGCCAATGAAGTTGACCCCGGCGATACAGACGAACTCGCTTCTGAAGCACCAGCTCGCAAGAAGTCTAAGCCTGTCATCAAGAATGTAACAGTCACCTTCCGCAAGAGCAGATCCAAGTTCGACAACCCGGATGAGATGCTCACAAACCCTCGAGCACCTCTAGCCAAGACCAAACTTCGAGTACGTCTATCACTGTTAAAGCTATTTCTGCAAACCTTTCCCTCGATCCCCCTGACCCTTATTTGATACCCTACTTCTTATTCCACTGAACATTACTCACATCCCTTATCACCTCCCCTTATACACTCATGCATATAACAGCCGTGCTAACCCACCACCCAGGATCTCCTCTGCAGCCCCCAGGCGTGGGACCTGCTGAGCCCGGTCGAGCAGCAGCGAGTACTAGCGCTGTTCCCCGACGAGAAGGAGGTGGTAGGCGCAGCCGAGGCCTCGGCGCCTCAACGCCCGGACGTGGCGGCGCTGCGCAACAACGACGACTTCCGCCACGACGCGGCGCAGTACCAGGACGCGCTGGCCAAGGGCTGGCACGACCCCGAGTGGATCCGCGACGCGCGCCACGCCCACGAGAAGCGCTGCCTCGGCGCCTACGACGAGTATCTCGCCGACCAGTTCGAGGAGGACTGGGGCACTGAAGTGCCCGAAACCGTGCCCGAACCCGCGTCGTGTCACGACGGCGAGAAGAAGGGTGCTAGCTCTGGAAGTGCGCGAGGCAGAGATGAACAGCCTGTGTTGCGTGGCGTAGAGGGCCGCGAGGGACAGGTCAAGCAAGAACAGGAAATCGACCCTGATGCTATGAGGGTCTCAGACGATGACAATGGCGGCGGTGATAATGGTGATGGTGGCAACGCCCAGGAGAGCAAGGAAGGCGAAGAAGATGAGAAGGGCTATCCGCAGACCCATCTGGAGCAAGAGGGAGACTCAAAGGTGGAGGATCGTGCTCCCGATCCCATGCAAGGAGTAGAAAGTGCAACGGCAGCAGAGACAGACATTCGAGATACCTATAATGTGTAACGAGCGAGTCACTGCTGTCAATAGACTAAACTTCTGTACGTCTCTACTGCGAGGGCTGCCAGTGGAAGAGACGAGCCCTAGGACAGATACCTCCCAGCCGTTACTACTTAGGAAAGGATCAGGGAGGGCTAGGTATACAATGCACGACATGCTTAGATCATCGCTTGTCTCTTGACTTGCTTCGCAGGATGGCATTCCGCCTAATATCATGAGCCTTACGATGGTGTCGTGAAATGTCCCTGTAACAATCTGGCTAAGCAGACATAACTACCACCCAGCAATTCACCAAATCACCACCAACACCGTCGAGGAGTAAGTCAGGAAAGAGGAGAAAACAGTTCTGCAAAGATCTCATGATGAGTGTCTCCTTGTTTTAAGATTATCTATATATCTGCCCATCTTTATACACTGATGTTTCCTCACCACATCCTCTCCACACACACACGAACACAGCATGTTGTCATGCCTAGCGCTCGCCTCTCTTCTTACATTTACCACTCTCCCTGCTTCAGCTTCATCTACTGGTATCTCCCCACCCCTACGGCCTATCACGCACAGTCACAACGCACGGCCGTCGCGAGTGCCACACTCTCCTCTCCTTAGCGCCGAGGACAGCATCCATCATGATCTCGATCTCGGACCTCTCCCTGCGAGCCGTTGCCGCTGTCGTCTTTGCCGCCTCCGCATCTCCACTCCCATCCTCACCCTTACCCTTACTCTCAGCATCAGACGAATTCGGGGTCCAGAGCACCGTCTCCTCGACCGAAGCCGCGAACTCGAAGCGGCCGCGGCACAGCGGCACGGCGGCGAGGTCGACCTCGGCGCTGGTCCGCGGCGCGAGGACCGGCAGCGCGCGCTGCAGGACGCCGCTCCACGCGAGCTTGCGCGCGAGGTCGAGCGCGGCGCCGGGCGCGCGGTGCCGCAGCGACGGCGTCAGCCGCAGCGTCGGGTGCACCGGCTCGGCCGTGCGGTTCGTCACCACGACGCGGACGCGCGCGGGCTCGTCGACGAAGACGGTGTTGCTACTGTTTCTACCCGCCTGCGCGAGGGACTCGTTCTCCTCATCCTCATCTTCGTCATCCGTGCTGCTGGTGTCGGCGGCGCTCTCGACGCAGATGTCGATGCCGACCTCGTCGATCTTGACGGCCTCGACCATGCGGGGCGCGAGGCGGATGCCGCGGAGCTCGACGGAGCCCTTGCGCGCGGGGCCCGACAGGGTCCTCCAGGAGCCCGCGAGCCGCGCGAGCATCTTCTCGCGGTACCAGAAGGCCTCGCGGGCGGCGCGCTCGGCCTCGGGCGTGATCTTGCTGGTGCTAACGACGAACTGGCGCTGCCGCGACGGGTTGAGCGCCGGGATCGACGCGTGCGGGTCCTCGGCGTACACCCGCGGCACCGGCAGCACCACGCGGTTCGTGTTGCCCGGCAGGATGTGCTCCGTGATCGCGATGCCGTCGTCCGCCTCGAGCCGCACCTCCATGTTGCTCGGCCACGCGTTGCGGAGGTCCAGCAGCAGCAGGCAGTGGTCTTCCGAAAACGACGTCTCCTCTTCCATGTCCTTCGCGCCTAGGCGGGCCCAGATGGGCTTCGGCACCTCGCCGTGTATGGGCAGGATGTCCATTCTCGCCAGCTCCACGCTCGCGTTGACGGTAATGGTGAGGTCGAGACAGACCTGGCGGGTGTGGAATTTATCCTTTACTTCGGATGGGGGTACACCCAGGTGTGCATAATCGACTTGGATGGTACCGTTCGTGAGGCCCGGCTTACCGAGAATCTCGAACTCGAAAGTGGCGGTTCCTCCTGGAGCTATGTATCTCTTGGAGTCGTCCGTCTTGCATAACCGTAAAGCCTGTTTGCTCGCGAGGATGAGTTCGTACTCGTATAACTCGGCAGGCGTCGCGTCTCTGCTTGTCAGAGCGGTCTGTATCGGACCTAATGTCGAATCTTGGAAGGAGAAGAGCAATAGATCGGCTGGGGTGGACATCGAGAGGTTTTGCAGTGTTACGGAGAAGACTTGTCGCTCCCCTTCCAGAATCATCACCGATGACTGGAAAAGGGACGTGGACTTGATAACGACAACGGGCTGGGCGGATGTGACGCTCAGTCCGATACTATCTGTTTTCAATGGGGGTCCAGGGAAAGGCAATTGCTTATTTTGCTGCAATGCTGCCAATCCAATCCCCTTGATTTTCGTTTCCGTATCCGGAGCCCACGGCTGGGGGAAGATAGGAAATCTCCTCTCGCGACACCCGCGTACTTTGATGATGGCACCGGTAATCTTCAGGGGGCCGGCAGCTTTGGGTGTTCCGGTGAGCTTAAGAGTCTGCGTACGGTACGAGCCGATGATGGTGCTCGTAATCGACGACTCGAAATCAGCCCCTTCGGCGCCTAGCTTAATGCTTTCGATATCTACCTCGATCTCGTAGGGATTCTGCAGCGTGACTCTAAAAGTGGCTGCTTCGCCAGAAACAAGGGTTTTTTCCACCACCGCCTTGTCCGCTCTTATGAATGGGTTATATATGAAAGGGTTTACATCTTGCGAGGTACGCGAGGCCGTTACACCGGGCAAGACGTTCGTGGAATGCGGTATGGGTGTTCTCGTCGGCGGTAAAGGATCTAGTGTGATACCCCTGACGAGGAATTCGTCCCAGTACTCAGCAGCCAGGTGGCCTAGACCTAGTCTTTGCGACAGGGTGGACGTCTTAGAAATATTAGTTGCCAATCTGACCTGCTCCTCTCTCGTGATCATCGGGGCTGCATCTTCTCGACGTGGCCCTGGTGCAACTCCGCTTCCGGCGGTACGCAGCAGATCGCTCGAGTATTTCAGGACTCCATTGAAATCTGGCAATGCTTCAGAGAAGTTGATACAAGCCCGAAGAATGTTGAGCTTGACATTATCAATCCCAAACTGTCTAGCTGAGGATTGGCTTTGAATCCTCGAGATGACGCTGGCATCTGTATCATTTACTCCGAGCGGTTCGTTGGAAGGCTCACGCACGATGTCGTCGAAGCCGACTACGCCATAAATCTTGCACAACAGCCCAAGAAACGCGTCGATTCCCTGTTCTATATCCCCCTCGCCGAGCTCAAGCGCCCCTGCGCCCTTACCGTGGCCATTGGCCGCGTTGAGGGCTACCAACCCGGCTGCTGGATGGATACCAACTTCGGCAGCACCTCGCGTTCTGGCTTCGACCAGCCCACCGATGAGCACCGAGACTAGCTCTCGCATAACTAAAGCCTTTTTCCTATGCAACCCTAATGAGCCGAGGACAGACGCAATTCCGCTAAGGATAATCGCGCGATCTACTGTAGTTATGAGTTCGGGTGTCGACGACGGGAACGCTTTGAATAACAGGGTCGCGATTTGAGCACGTGGCGGCGATATTGTCAGGCGAGGGGACGTGTTTAGGGGTTTGGTAGGCCATCTCCCGGATACTATGCTTTCCAGGGATGTCTTGTCAATCTTGCCGTTGCAGAGATGAAGGGCCGTGAGCAGGCTGCAGAATCGAATGACGGACTCCGACAGTGGTAAGGGCGGAAGTTGTTCGCCAGATATCCTCGAGTACAGTCCTATTATTCTCTCCAGGAGATCCGGTAAAATGTTCTGAAAATTTCGGAGGTGCTTTGGCTGGTCAGAGTCCCCATCATCAGCGGCTGGGTCTTTTGATATGCTGCTAATGGACTTGTCGTTTGGGGGGAGTAGTATTGTAGGCACTTGGAACTCGACCCCTATCCAGCCAAGCAAGAGCAAGCAGACGGTAATGAGCTCGAGTGCTTTCCCATGCCACAGATGGTCGTTGATTGACTTTGCAATAGTTGCGCCCTCGGTCAACTCCTTCAAGGCATCTGTCCACCGACCAGCCTGCAGGTGTAAAGATCCTACGAGGATCGTCACTCGCCCTCGGCCTTTGTTTCTCCACCTCTCATTCAAACCACCGGGTCCAAAACCCTGGATCGACATCTTGTCTTGGTTAGATGCCCTCATCCCTCCAGCAGAGCCCGGTCGAGACATCGGCCCCTTTTCAACGCTTGGCACGTCTGTATTGCTACCATTTGCGCTGGCGATGTCCTCAAACGTAGTTGGCGGATTTGATAAACCGCTGCGGACAGGGGTAGTGGGCCGTGCTAAGGGGCTCGAGTTGCCTGATCCGAACGGGAGCGACTTGAAGGGAACGGGCATCGACATACGCGCTTGACTCCTATCTGGGGCCCCGCTAGTAGAGGCAGATCTCGTAACGTTGGATATGGCGGAATTCCGCCGTCCTGTCGGGTTCGCGTCGTCCGCAGCCCAAGAAAGATTTCCGTTAAGGCCCGGCCTCGAAGGAGCTTGGCCCGGTGAGTCTATAGATGTCATCCCCTCGAAGGACCTCGCAAGAGTAGTCATCTCGGCTAGAAGCAGAGATGATATGTCGCACATGATGGTTTTTATCGTAGTTCTCTTGGAATTCTCGACTGGCGGAATCGTTGTAATGCCTTCCGGGATGGGAATCGTGCTCTCGGTATGTGGTTCATAATCGAATATTAGTACTTGGTGAGCGAGTATGTTTGGATATGTGTCCCTGAGTCCCTCTAGTTCTTGGTACAGCGTCCTTATGTTCCTCTCCGCCATAGTCGCCGCGTAGTTGTTGGCCGACTGCCTCTTGCTGAATGCCACATTTTCGAGCTCACGGCCGTCGGCGATGGCAATCAGGACGAGAGGTTCGCGGAATAGTTCGAAGGGAGCTAAAGCGAGGTGGGATGGGGGCGGCACGTGTGTGAGTAGATCGTAGAACATGGCTCCGTCGGGGAACGCGAGAGGAGAGAACATGTCTAAGCAGGGAGTCGTCAGCAGTTCGATTCTTAGCCTCATATAGCACGGGTACATGGCATACTCCGATTTGGTCGCCCATCGGCACTGATATCGCGAAGGTAGACGACATGTTCCTCGTTCAGTCTCTCGACGAAGGAAGAGAACCTGTCTCGCTTGATCTGGCCGACGGGCAAGACTAATGCCCGCACCCTCGCCGGGGCGGCGGGTAGCATGAAATCCAGGCTCATCCTAACATCTGTGTAGACTCAAGACCACCGTAGTAGAAGAGCCGCATGCCTATCGAATCGAGGGTATAGGTTTCGAGAGGTGGCACGACTCGGTGGGTTTCCTCGCGAGAACTCGGGCGATCGCAAACGTCGTTAAGCGAGGAGACTTGGTATTAGACTACTTAAATTAACGTGACTGTGGATCAGAACCTCTCACGCTCAGTCGGCAAATCATGAGAGGGAGCGCATCATGATTAAAATGCTATGCTCGTAAAACGAAAGTAACGATGCGATGCCCAAATTCCAAGCTCCTGAGCCTCGTGCAGCTGGCAGGCCGAAGAAAAGCGGCCAATCAGAGCCGGATCCAGTAAACAGGGGTCACCCCTAACAAGTCCCGTCCGGGGCTGGCAGGTACAAAGGTACAGCGAAATACATATGATCAGTCACTTCATCTTTTTCTCATTACAAACGCTTCAGCGGCAATGCTGGCAAAGGTCAAGAAGGACGGAAATAAGAATGGAAAATAACACAGACGAGAAGAACAGAGCAGTACTAGTAAAATTACATAAGTTGATCAATATTCATACAACTGTCCGTCTCTCATAGCGACTATATCACCGTAGCTGCATGATACACGGAGCTCTCTGCAAACACTGCAACACATCGTGACTATTTTGACGAGTTACTTGACGGGCCTGCGCCTCCTTCAGGTTTCCCTTCGACTTTAGCCTTACCTTGGGTTGCCTCGTTCTTCAGCTCCGTGTCGAAAATATCAACAGCAACGCTTGCTTCCACAAAGTCTTCGAGCTCCTCTGTTACTGTTTTTAATTTCTCTTTCACGGCCTCGGCCCCCTCGAATCCGACGATATGGCGAGCCGGTGGATTCTCGTGCCCACCAATGGCTATGAGGGCGTATACCGTCTCGCCCACGAGCCGGTCCATGGCCGAAGGAGGGAGCTTCGGGTACCTCTGGATGATTTCCGTCTCCGAAGGCTCAACAGCCGTCTCGGGGTTTAGGTTGAGGACGTTGGTGAGCATGTCCCTGACGCTCGGCGCTGGATTGTTTTCGCTGTCGTAGTGCGGCAACGACGGCGAGAAGACAATCTTGTTTGTAAGAGACTGGATCTCCTTGTGAGGTTGTACTATAGTCACTTTGATGTTGAAGGGCGCAACCTCGTAGGCCAACGAGTCGCAATACCCTTCAAGAGCCCAGGTTGCGGCCGTATATGTAGGCATTCCGGGCGTGCCTATGTGGCCGCCGATGCTCGTAAGAATCATGATGTGGCCAGTGTGCTGGGCGCGAAACGTCGGAAGCGCCGCTTTGATGAAGTTCACCTGGGAGAAGAAGATGGTCTCGAACTGGTCGCGCACCAGATTCTGCGTCGCAGGCGACGTGGATAGCTCCTCGACGGTGCCGACGACAGCTGCTTGGACAGAATCACCTGGTAAGAATTCGGGTTTGCCCAGTGCGAGTATATATAGGTGGATAAGCAGATTGCGCGGGGGAAGAGAGCTTGCATACCTTCAGAGGTGCAACACAGCAAGATATCTATGCGGCCAAAGACATGCTTGGCCTCGGCCACGGCGGCACTGCACTGGCCCATTACGCGACCATCGCAGCGTATGCTCCGAATGCGGTCCTTCCAGCCCTCGCGGTCCTTGCGACTGCTCTTGCACTCGTTGACGAGCTCGCGAAATTCGGCGCTGCGATCATCGTGCTCGACTTCGTGGGGCGGCAGACAGGCGACGACGTAGTCACCGTGGGTAAGCAGCTGCCTTATCAATCGGACGGCCAGAGGGGTCAATGACGAAGTGAGGAACCATGTTCGCGGGGAATTGTGTGTCGCTACAACACGATTCATTAGTTGGGATTCCGTCGGCGACGCAGCATTTAGCCCAGAAGAGCAGGGATTGGGATTGGCATCTCAGGACAGGACTGGGGGACTTGGACTGGGACGGGGACTGGGACTGGGACTAGGCGCGGGCAGGCGGGCGGGCTTTTATAAGGGACGGACTTTGGGGAGGACAAGTTGTTTGTCTGGCTCGTTAATAAGTTCGGCCGCGTAAATAGTCGATCAAAAGAGAAGAAAAAGGCAATGATGGGAGGGATTAGGTAAGGGGGGCGAGGTAGACGGAAGACGGCGGTAGACGGTAGACGGTAGACGGTAGACGGTAGACAAGGTAGGGAAGGAACAGGTATTAAAAACAGAACCAAAGAACGCACGGAAAGATGCTGCAGGAACGGAGTGAGAATGTCGTGCTGGTCCCGAAGACTCGGCTGTTTTCCTCTCGGACATTTTTCACTCTCCCTCTGCCTTTTTTTTTTTTCTTTTGGTTCTCTCTCCTCTCTTCGCTTCGTCTCTTCTCTTCTCTTCTTCTCTGCCCGTTACCCTGTATCGAAGTATCGCTTCAGACAGCAAGGCAAGGCAGCTTCAACAACTAGACGGCCGCTATGGATTCTGCCAGTGTTTCGGCATACCAGAACCGCAATCGATCGTAATGTGAGAAGACGTCAATCGATGATCGATTTCTTTCCGGCGGCTGCGGCCTTTCTTCCAACATGACAGTTCCCCAGGATGACGGTAGTGTTTTTATCTCGAAGGGAAAGTCGTCGGCATCTATTCCCGAACCATGGAGAGGCTGGTGGGATCGTGTCTACCCTGCCTAAAGCAATTGTATCATGTCGTCGTATAACACAGCACCGCGCTTCTGTTGGAGAGTCGCTTAGGGTAGGCCTCGCCCGTCTTATACACATGCGCTCAGCGACTACCTGTCCACCCCTACGTGCTTGATTACCTGTTTACCTCGCCTTTAAGTCTCTTCCCCTAGCTGGGGTTCGCCCGGCAGTTGACGCATCCCGAGAGGAACCAAAGGCGAGACCAGGAACATCATTGACCCCACCTCGCAGGCCACAGCCGCAGAGGAGGTGGGTATGAAGGCCTATGGGAACGGTGCTGTCATCCTAAGATGAGGTCGAAGGAGGACGGACAGCGTGCTGTGGACAAATTACGTCTGCTGCAGCCGTTGGGGAACCCAAGGTGTCAGACCAATATACGTGCCTTGTAAGGACTGAGTAAGAAGGCAGATCAGCCTGTCGGGTGCCGCCCTGACGAGCGTGCGAGCCCTGGACTGGCCGGGATCCTGACGACGGCCGAGGTAGTAGTGTCAGTTCACTTTCGGCAGCCATCTCGGATATCACAGATGCAATGATAGATGCAATGCAACGGCACCTCGATATAGTATCACGTACTGCTTCTTGTAGTACCCTCTTTTTATTAATTTGCTCAGATCTGGGGAAACCTTGGCCAGTTTCGTCTTCTCATGTGCCTGTCGTGGCCCACGAGGAGCTGCTCGCCAGGAGCAAACGTCGCATGTCTGATGTGCCTAGCTGTTGAAGAGGGACGAAGGCCCATCATACTCGTGCAGAGTGTACGCGATATTTTACGTACATAGACACAGAGGAATACATGGACCGGCTCTGTATCTCCGAGGAGTGTCGACAGAGCATCGGCGATGCACTAGGTAGCGTGGCAGCGGGAATAATATACTGCAGTCTCGTGCTCTATAGTGCTGGTCTAATCTTGGATCTGGGTAATAAATCTCTCTGTTACTATTTAGAGCTACATATAAAGCGTGTATAGAATAGGCGAGGTAGGCATAGGTGTGCCCTATACGGATATCGGTCATAAGCCCGACCGGCAATCTTCCAATTCTCCCAGGCCAAAGGTTAGAAGGCCGATGCGATGCGATGCTGGACAATTGGCGGCGCCGTCTCTGATTAGCTCTTCCGACCTCGGGAAGCTGACTAATACCACCTGTTTCTTTGCAACTGACAGTCAACTTGTTTCTGTCCCAGCCAGACTTGCAATAATGTGCGAGGTAAGGGGTGAAATTAAGAAGCACACGAGAGCCCAGGATGAAAAGGACGTAAATCAGGAAGAAATTCAACAGGCTTGTTGCCTCTCAAGACCTATCACAAGACCAATCGCCTCATCAGCCCCGGATACACCAAACCTACCTGGGCATAAAATGAAGGACGGGAAGTTCAGTGAGATTCCGGACAAGAGCACATGGAACCTGCTCAAGAGTGTTGCCATGATATATTAACACAGTGACGAAACAGTAGATGGCGTTGAGTTTACTGATGTTGTAGGGCTTGGTTCTGGCATGCTTTGCAACGTCTCGTCAAGAAAATTCTCAGACCATGACTTCTCCATCATCGTATTCTTCAGCACACCGAAAATACCAGCTTGACCAGAACAACCGTTGGCGTCATCAAGAGAAGTTTGCTGTCCCTGGCACGCTCGCTATCCTCGCCAACTTAATGAGGAAATTCGGCTTCCTGGCTCCGCCGGTCTTCATTTCATACATGGCCGTCATCCAAAATCAACAGGATATATTAGACACTTAGTATCCTCTGTTATAGATCCTCGGTACGCCCAAAACCTGTTTCTACCCAGAAGGCCACTTCATCTACGGCGCTCTCGAGGCACGCTTGGGGGTTTACAGAATCGTTCAGGACGCGCCGATCTGATACAACTATGCACTTTAGCATTCATGGCTGTACCGAGTCAGATGTCACATCCTCCCTTTTTTCCTCGTTTCTATTCGTTACAGCTGTTTGACGTTAGGGACCTGGATATCACTTTGCATTGTAAAAGGACGGGGCTGATTTAAAATCAGCAGTCAGAACGGCTGGCTGCCACATCATGAAACAGGTTTTCTTCCTTAGAACTTTTTTCAAGATACCCTATACAACTATAAACAAGATTGCCATCCTCGTTTAGGACACCAAGCTCTTAGGAACCTTAAGTTTAGTACACCGGTCCCTATGCCGCATTGACCGAGACACTCAAGCGGCCATCTCAGCTTTCAGCCAGCCAGGGATCTGCGGTGGCTTGTCCCATCCGTCCAGATACGACTCCTTCGGGACGCCCTCGCCAGACGGCTTAGCGTAGATGGCCGAGATATACCAGACCGTCTCGCCCTTCTTGACAGTGTGCTGGAGCGTCGGGATAACGGTCCGGCTCTCGACCAGGTTGGAGTTGGGATCAGCGTTGACGAGGTTTGCGGCGCGCTCGGCGCCATCCTCAAGCGCCTTGATGCCGACAGCGCCCTTGGACACGGCGAAGGCGCCGTCGCGGCCGGCGGACCAGCCGGCGGGCGTGCTGAGGTCGTAGTTGCCAATGATGCGGGGATGCGTGCCCTCGCAGCGCGCGGCGTCGTACGGGTCGAGGTAGCGGCCGTCGGCGGCGCGCTGGTTGCAGATGGCGAAGGAGCCGTCGGCCGTCATGACGTCGCGGCCGGCCGCGACGCGGTGCGCGCGCAGGTGCCAGTTGGGCGTGGCCGGGTCCGGCGGCACCAGCGTCGTGCGCACGGCCACGTCCGGGTACGGCTTCCAGACGGACACGAGCACCGGCGTACCGCCGCGACGCTCGAGCCCGGCGTACTCGGACTTTCGCCGCGTCTTCCAGTACTCGCCGCCGTCGTCCGAGAGGCCCAGCTGCGACGCCAGCGCGTACTGCTCCAGCGTGAACAGCCCCGGGGGCACCGAGTACCCGTACGCGCTGCTGTACGCGAAGCTGCCGTACTTGGCGTGCGTCCCCTTCATCGGGTAGCTGCACGCCTGGCCCGACGAGAGCAGCATGCAGTGGTTTCCGAGGTAGCTGGTGTTGATCGGGGCGCGTCAGTGGCAGGTATTGGCAGTTTTGGCTCGTGTACGGCTTACCTCGCAATGTGTCCGGGATGCTCGAGCTCCTTGATCTTGGGGATGGCATCTCCGGGGAACTGCTCTTCGGAGGTCCAGAAAGGGTGGTCTGCGGGCACGGCCAGGCATATGAAAGCTAGGCAGGCCCAATAAGGACTACCGGGGCTGTTGTAGTTCTCTGCCAGCTAATGACGAATCGTGAGCAGATGTTCCGGAAACCCTGAACGGCCATGGCAAATATGTTATTACTTACATACATGTTTGGGTACGAGTACCCAATAGTCAGCGTTCCGCTCGGGCTCCAGATGTCCGGCTGCGTCTGCCACCATCGCAGGTGCCGCAGAACGACGCCTTTGACCATCCCCCACGTAAGGGGCTCGGGGAGCTCGACTCCAGCATAGGCGAGGGCGCCCCAGAAGGATACCATTGCAAATCGATAGCCCACGCTACGGCCGAAAGGTATAGAGCGACCTGTATCAAAGCGTTAGATTTCGAGGGTTCTTTTTCCTTTCCATATGGACTTGAATACCTTCATTGTCGTAGTAGTGGATCAGGTCCAGCGCAACCGTCTGAGCACGCTTCTTGAACTCCTCGGCTCGTTCTGGCTCATCATCACCGGCTAGCTTCGCGTAGAGGAGCTGTAGGAACTGGATAGCAAAACTTGAGGAATAGTAGTCCATCTCTAGTTGGACCTGATGTTAGCATTTCAGCTGCTGCACAAAGGAGGTTGAGTACGCACGGTGAATGCCCTCCGGTCCATCATTAGACCAGCCGCCTCCACGATAGAATGTGTTGAGGTGTTCAATGTCACTGTCCAGTCTCTCCTGAGAGAATTTGCCTCCGTTCTTTTTCAGCCCTAGGTTAGCGAAGACTCGAAACCAGAGCCAGTTGGTGTTGGGCATGCTACATCCCGATTAGTTTCTATGTTCTTGAACGTCTATGCCTGGTTGGTTGGTTGGGTTTACTTCTTCTCGTTGATCGAATTACCCAGCCAGTTCTCTACATTCTCTCGCTCTTTCTCGTTCATGGATTGCCAGATAACCGGAGCGACGGCCAACGCATAGCCTATCTATGAATAAGCTTCTCCTGTTGTAAAATAGTCACGGCGAGGTCATACCAAGAGGGCACATCTCTACCATTCTCTGGTCATTGTCTCGAGGATAGCCCCAATATTCGGGGTTTTCGGGATCGGTGCCTGACTTAATACCCTGAATCCACCATTCCGTGCCGTGGTAGTCTCCGTCCCCAGCCAGCAAGCACGCCAGACCCCAGAGCGGCCGACAGATGCCTTCTACCTCGGAGGCAGTCTGATCGAATCGGACGGCAGTGGCGCCAGGACATCTCACTCTAGCTTTCTGGGGAGAAAAGAACGGCTCAAGGGGGTCGAGCAGGGTCCTCAGGAGTTCCTGGACAGAAGCGCGATCGGTAATTTTCACTTTGGAAAACGGATGGATCCCGTTGTAGCCGAGGACGAGGCCGGTCTTGGGCTCCATCATGGGCACGGGAAAGAAGGCCAACAACTAATCGACCAAGCTCAAGACGGAACGGAGCAACTACAATGAAGAGAAAAGTGAGCTAGAAAAGGGAAACATGACCTACTAAGCTACACATTCAAAATACATAACCCCTACAGACCCAGACCTACTTGACGACGTGGGGTTTCGGCTTCGTCAATCGTCATGTCGCAACACCATCGATGAGGGGGTTGCTTGGAGATTGTGGGGTGATAGAGCTCTCGCGGCTAATATGCCAGATGGACTCGCCCATAAATACCCACCAATCGACATGATCCCCGTCCTGAGGCTAGCCGAACCCGTAGGCTATTACGGGAGGTAGCGAGCTCTAGGTCAAAGATTTGGCCGACTCGGCCTAGATTAAAGCGACGAATTGGTCTGCGGGTTGGTATGCCTACCTGCCTATCAGGTGCCTAGAAAGACACAGTGAGCATTGGGGATCTAATAGGCCGATGCCTACTACTCATACAAGCTATAACAGTACGCTCTGAGATGAGATCGTCGTCCGTGGATGCATTCTTACAGTGATCTGAAGTGCAATAGCCAAACATAAAGCACATACCCAAACTCAAGCTTGACAATATAAACCGAAACACCATAAACAAGAGGTAGACAACTCTCAGAATCCGCCCCCAGAGAGCTTCGCCATAGCTCGTCGTCGAATGAGACAAGACTTGATAAGTCAAGAGACAGCGAGGTAGGTAGGAATGCGGAGCTTGTTGGGGAAATTGCGGGATGCGGGGAGAGGGGCACGGCGACCAGGCCGGGGAATAATGGGAGATACCCGTCGAGGTACAGGATGCATGAACTCAACAGTTAATCCGTAAACCGCTTATCAATACAATAGTACGACGTAATCCTTGACTGAGGCACGGCCCGAGCTGATCTCACCAACGCCTACACCGATGCCGATGCCGACGCCGTGAACCAGACGGGAAGCGGATGAGGATACGAGTACGCGGGAATCAAGATGACGTCCGTCCCGAGGAAGCTATGGGAGCATCCCAATCCCGACAAGACGCAGATGTACGCCTTTATGCAGGGCTTGAACAACAAGTACAATCTCGGGCTAAAGGTGAGAACAGCTCGACTTGGCGCACCAATGATCCGTCAATGGAATTATTCGCTAACATGCCTACCTCCGCCAGACATTCCAAGACCTATACCAGTATTCTATCGCCAAACGCTCCGAGTTCTTCGCCGAAGTCTTTGAATTTGGAAATATCATCCACACCGGTTCATACACGAGGGCAGTAGACGAGAGTAAGCCCATTGACGCTATTCCGCGTTGGTTCGAAGGCGTACACCTAAACTGGACCGAGAACATTCTCTGGTCTCGCCAGCCGGGTGACCCTATCAACCACCATGGCAAGGTCGGTAAGGAAGACACGAAGATCGCCTTGACCGAAGTCCGCGAGGGTGTGAGTGAGACTAGGCATGTCACATGGGCAACGCTCCGAAAGCTGGCGACTCGCTATGCTACGGCGCTGCATGCCCATGGTGTAAGACGCGGCGATCGGGTTGTCGTCGTTGGTTCCAACAGCGTCGAGACTCTGGTCCTCTTCCTGGCTACGGGATGGCTTGGTGCTATGTTTAGTAGTAGCTCAACCGACATGGGTGTCCAAGGGATCTTGCAGAGGACGGTTCAAGTCGACCCTAAGGTATGATATCGTCTTCCTCGCTGGTGGTTAACTTGCTGATCGGCGATAGTTCATCTTCATGGACGACGCGGCTCTCTACAACGGCAAAAGAGTTGATCTACGCCAGAAGATGACCGATGTTGTCGCCGGAATGAAAGGCTGTACTCAGTTCTCTGGTATGGTGTCAATTCGCCGTTTCAGAGATGCTTTGGATATCAGCAGCATTCCCACAGCTCAGACTCTGGAGACATTCATTCAAAAGGGGAATCCTTCGTTCCCTCCGCCAATCGTCCAAATTGCCTTCCACGACCCGTTCCTGATCTGCTACTCGTCGGGAACTACTGGTATCCCGAAAGCGATAGTTCACTCGGTCGGCGGCGTCCTCGTGAGCGCCATCAAGGAGTCTCGCCTCCACGAGGGCAGTGATTCGAGCACCGTATTCCTTCAGTACACCACGACGGGATGGATCATGTATCCGGTGCTCGTTAGCCGGCTCCTACTTGGCGCCAGGTCAATATTGTATGATGGATCGCCCTTCCAACCGGACGTCCAGACATATATCAAATTGATCGGCGACCAAAAAGTGACAACGCTGGGAACGAGCCCTCGGTGGCTGTACGAAGTTGCCAGGGCCGGAATCTCACCTAGACAGATTACAGACCTGTCAAGTCTACGAGTAGTATCATGTACTGGTATGGTGCTTCCAGACCAGCTGTTCGAGTGGTTCTACGACAAGGGGTTTCCTCCCCACGCCCAACTCTTCAACATCTCGGGCGGAACAGATATTGTAGGCTCTACCCCTTGTTTGCGCAGCTGGCTTGCTGACTTCATTGCAGGCTGGTTGTTTTGGAATCGGTAATCCTCTCTGTCCTGTATACGTGGGCGGAACGCAAGGGCCTTCTCTTGGGATCAAAATCGCTTTGTATGACTCGCTGCTACCGCCAGGGCCCGGGAAAGAAGTACCAGATGGGACACCTGGAGAGCTCGTGGCGACGGAGTCCTTCCCCAACGTGCCGGTATTTCTCTGGGGCGACAAGACGCCGGTCGGAGCACCGGGATCGAAATTCCACTCGGCGTACTTCGCCCGATATGACCACGTGTGGGCGCATGGAGACTTCTGCGTGTTCCACCCGGTCACCAAGAACCTGACCTTCCTCGGAAGAGCGGACGGCGTCCTGAACCCGAGCGGAGTCCGTTTCGGTTCGGCAGAGATATATACCGTCCTGGAGAAGAACTTTGCGGACCGCGTGGCCGACTCGTTATGTGTTGGCCAGCGGCGCCCCCAGGACAACGACGAGAGCGTGATGCTGTTCCTCCTGATGCGGCCGGGCCAGAAGTTCGATAGGAGGCTTGTAGCCCAAGTCAAAGAGGCAATCAGGACTGGGCTAACCAAGAGACATGTACCCAAATACGTCTTTGAGACGCCCGAGATACCTGTAAGTGTCGATTATTCCCGCGCACCTGGTTACCCCAGTATCTAGATACCTTGTCGTATTGAGGGTATACAGACATATATACTAACGTGAAAGTAGACGACGGTCAACCTTAAGAAGGTTGAGCTGCCGGTGAAGCAGATCGTGTCGGGCCAAATCATCAAGCCCAGCGGCACGCTGCTCAACCCCAAGAGCCTGGACTACTACTACCAGTTTGCCAAGGTTGAAGAGCTAGTCCCGCCCAAGGAAAAGCTATAGGCTACAGACTATAGGGGTAAGCATTAGGGGGCTTGGGCAGTTTGGGTAGGAATCCCTATCAGAGACAGTGTACATAGTGGAAGCTGCTAGAGTTAGAGAGATAGATTAGCGTCCGATTTACTGTAGCTCGTCACTCCAATCAAGAAATCATTTAGTGTCGTTTGTTCGTCGTATGCAGCTATATGTTAGAACAAGCAATGCCTTGTTGTCTATTATCCATTCCTTGATACGAGTCACTCGTTGCTTTACTTCTGCCTAGGTAGTCTCTATGGTCCTAACAAGCTGATCAGAGAGTGACGGCCTAGTGACTGCACCATGTATTGGATCCGGAAGCAGATCAGGTCAAAGGGCGGACAGGCTACATAACAGCTAGTGCCGCCCTGCCTGCCGCCCTGCCTGCCGCCCTGCCGCCTAGGTACTATGTAGGTAGCAGCTCTATACTGCACATGCATAGGCTGATAAGCTAGGTAGCGTTGGTAGGTGTCAGCTGCTCGCCATATCATGTACATAGATCCGTCAAGCTACCTTACGTACGGGTTCAGCTCTATACCTAATGTAAGGTAGAGATATATCTGTTGCATGACGGGCCACCCTGCCTACCTGCCCACCCTGCCACCGCAGCTGGCTACATAGCACAGCTACGTGATCCTATTCGGGCGATGCGTCCAGCGACCAGCAACGCCTCGCCGGTCTAGTGGTACCAGCGATGCGTGTGGGGGGCCTGGAGGGTCCTCGGGGGTTCTTGGAGGGCCTCTGGTTACCTATCGTTATCGCCAGATTACCCCTCGGTTTGGTGGTAGCTCGGCAATGGCTTGCTCATCCCTGCAGGCATTTGTGCATGGTACGTCCGTACTACATGTACCGTGTACGACGCCGCGAGCATGGCGATGAAAATGGGTCTCGGGTCTTAAGCTGTCAAGGCCCAGATGCTGCACAATACCGTAATCGATCTGTGCTAGGTATTACTATGGACAGGTATTCGATTGTGACCTTATACATGTGTATACCTAGGTATATATGTACATACCCTAAGCTCAGCAGTTCTTACAGCTCATACTAGCACTGGCATCTGGAGTTGATGGCAGACCGAGAGATATTCTACATACTACTATGTACAATGTACACAGGTTTACGGGATGGGCTGGCCGACAAGGAGAGAGTCGCTGATTGATAGCGTGGCCTGGCCGCTTGCATGCCTGGAATAGGTAGGTAGGTACTTGCACGTACAACGCAGTACATGCTGCTAGATGCCTCTGGGTAAGGTGGTGCTGGGAATGCTGGCATGGGAGCTGCATGTGCCAGACGCACACCGCAGGGCGCGACGGACTGGCTTATGCTCGCACAGCTCAGGCATGTACCTGTGGGGCGTGGAGAGGTATCGCACCGTACCCTGTGCCTTGTACCCGGTACTTGCCGTAGTAGCGATACGTCCACTACAGATAGCGTACGCCACTCCTTCCCACTTTCGCTTCTAGCAGGGCCTGCGGATTACTGTTTAATACATATCGATGTACCTCGCCCGACCTCGTACTTCTTCAACCATTACATACTGGCATACCACACACCATAACCATCTCAGCATCGAATTCTTAACGTGAATTCTTTTCGATTGTAGACGCATCGAGCTCCCCGTTGTTTGTCACCTCCTCTACGCGGAGCATCCATCGTCGACCAGACAACTCGCCTACGTCAGGGCCGTCCTAAGCTCGATTACACGCCTATTATACATACCTGATGTACGATACTCGGATGCCGCAGGAATCAATCACTTCAACCCCGGGAGCTTAGGGATATTCTTTCAGAGCACACACCCCGACCGACTACCTGGGCTCGGCCTTGGAGCACCTGGCTTCTCTGGTCTATCTGACATGAGCTCAGTCATCTCAACCCTTCATCCAAGTCGAGGGCTGTCTACTAAACTTAATAATAACGTCGTCTCGATCTCGTGGACGCTACCACTTTCCTTGTTAAGATCCGGTTCACCACTGGAGCTGCTCCCCCCCCGTGCACGTACCGATCCCAACGACGTCGACCTGCTTCGGGCCTCCGTGTCTTAATCGCTATACTAATTTCACATCCTGTTCTGGCGGATCAGCTGCATCTACCATTCCTTCGAGACTGCGGGTGTTTCGAACCCGCAGTGACCAGTAAAGAGTCGAGGTGGCAGACCAAAATCCCCAGCAACCTCCATCCACCCCATCCGCCTCCGACCACCCATTCACGCCGCAATACCCCCGACCTTCTTCCAGCACTGTTCTCTCAGCCCCAATAACCTCAACCATAGCAGACGCAAACGTGTCTGCCTATCCTGTGCCGCCCTTCTCCGAAGCCGCCGTTGGATCCGAATCCGAATCCGAATCCGAACCCGACTCCAACGCTCAGGGACGCCCATCTGTCGTGTCTCCCCTGCGGCGCCAAGTTCTAGGGAGAAGACGGCGAGATTCAGACGACGATAACGACGGCGTCGGCTCGCAGTCGGACCTGTCGACAGCTCTCCCACTCCACCGCAGCTCGTCATCGGGAAAACGCAGACGTATCGACCCCATCATGCTAGCCGAAGTGGACAGGCCTGCGGCATCTAACGGCACGTCGAGGCCTTACGCTAATGGAAAATCGCATCAACGACCGCCAGCGCCCGGCACTGCTAATGGCACCCACAAATCCTCTACTAATGGCTCGACTGGGAGTCGGCAACCAGACACATATTTCGGCCACAATCGTGAAGAAGTCACCAGGATCCTCATCCAAGCGCTTTCGGACATGGGTTACAACTCGGCAGCAGAGAGTCTAGGCCAAGAGAGTGGATATGAGCTGGAGAGTCCGACGGTTGCTGCTTTCAGAAATGCCATACTCGGAGGAGATTGGAGTGAAGCCGAGACGCTGCTCTTCGGCGCCGAGACACCCGGAGGTCGAGCTCGTGAAGGCGGTAATGGACTGGTACTCGCAGATGGCGCGGAAAAGAACCTGATGCGTTTCTGGATACGACAACAAAAGTTCCTGGAACTTTTAGAGCAGCAAGAAACGAACCGTGCCCTATCGGTCCTCAGAAACGAGCTCACGCCATTGTATCAAGACTCGCAAAAGATTCACTTCTTGTCCAGCTTGCTTATGTGCCAGAAGATCGAAGATGTGAAGTCGAAAGCCGAGTGGGATGGCGTTTACGGCGAGTCTCGGCATATTCTCCTGTCGCAGCTATCAAGTGAGTCTATCAGCATGCTGTGATACGTTACCGGGTCACGCAGTTTACTAACGCTACTTCCTAGGGTGTATGTCACCGTCAGTCATGCTTCCCGAGCATCGCCTAGCGATGCTATTTCATCAGGTCAAAGCGAATCAGATCGGTGGATGTCTCTGGCACTCGGCTGCTAGCTCTCCCTCTCTCTACTCAGATCACGTGTGTGATCGGCAGCAATTTCCTACGCAAACCGTCATCGAGCTGGACGAGCATGAAGACCAAGTGTGGCAGGTTGCCTTTTCTCATGATGGCACGAAGCTGGCTAGTTGCGGGAAAGGAAAGCAGGTCATCATCTGGGATGTGCCGTCCTTTAAGCCGATTCATTTCCTCGGGGATCACGATAGTGGGGTTGGTAATGTCGCCTGGAGCTGGGATGATACGATGCTTGTCACATGCTGCTCAGATCGGCATGCAAGATTATGGGACGTGAATGTGAGTCTTGTCTCCAGCCTGGAACCCGTCGGAATGTTGGCTAACGGACCTAGACCGGCGCTTGTCTTCAGAAGCTGGAACGTTTCCAAGAACCCGTCACCAGCTGCGTATGGGCTCCGGACAACAAATCCTTTGTTACCGGAGCGCTGGATAAGAACCATAGCCTCGTCCAGTGGAATCTCGAGGGAGAGAAGTTGTGCGATTGGAATAGTACTCACAGGGTCGAGGACCTGGCACTCTCGCCTGACGGGCGCTGGCTGGTGGCTTTAAATGCCGAAAGTGCCGTTTACGTTTACAACTTCGTCAACCAGGAGCTGAAGTATCAGATGGACCTCCAGCACAGATTAACATCGATCACTATCAGCCAGAACTCGAGATATCTGTTGGTAAATCACAACAATGGCATGGCACAACTGATCGATCTCGTGCTCCGCGAACCGGTGCAGAGCTACACAGGCTTCACCGGTGGACACTGGATGATTCGGAGCACATTCGGAGGCGCCAATGAGAGCTTTGTAATAAGCGGAAGCGAAGGTGAGTGAGCGACTTCTGAGCGAAGACGCGAGCTCGCAACTAATGGAATGACAGACGGCTCGATTAATATCTGGCATAAAGCTAGCGCTCATCTGGTAGAGAAGCTTAACGGGCATCCACCCGGATGCAATGCTGTCTCGTGGAGCCCGACGAATCCGTGCCTATTCGCGTCATGTGGCGACGATGGGAAGATCAAGATGTATGCACCGCTTTTACCCTCTGTTTTGTTGAGAATCAGTACTAACTCGGTATAGATGGTCCAACAAAGACTGGCACCGTGCTCAACAAGAAGTAGCCTAGATGTCGGGCAGTTCGTAATGGCGAACTGGGACTTGCATTGTATTCCAGCCTTTTGATTTGTCACATTACTTGCATGGACTCGGCGTACTTGGATGATGGCGGCGTTGGAGGCTCTTGACCTCGAAGCTCTTTCGACCAGGCCAGATATAAACGAAGAGCGGCTATTTTGCAGCACAAGACACGTTTGCGAGGAGAGGATTGTTGAGGGCACGTCTTCTTATAGCTGCACAGTCGCGTTTACCAAGAGGAGGGCATTTTAAGTCGGGGAGTCAAGAGTCTGTTGCGGCTGTATTGTCGTCGTCCTCCATACAAGTCACGCGATAGACTTGGAGAGGCGCGGGTTGATATTGTATATGCAGAAGACCAGCATTAGATATCCCTACTCACAATGCTAGGAAGCGAGAAACGTGGGTTGGCCGAAGGGACGGCTATAGACAGTCGATAGCCGGTCCCGGCTGGACCAATAAGCGATTCGGAAAGCGAGAGAGAGCGAAGCCGACCTAGTTTTGCGCTTACGACTCTGGATTCTATTCATCGCTTTACGTTGTATACCTACTACTCCCTAGCCTACCTGGAGGTTGTGTCTGGTAGGCTAGGTAGGTATCTAGGTATAGATAGTCATAGGTAGCATAATATCATGCCCGGCATCCGTTTCGCAGGTCTATCAGGCATCAACGAAAACTGGATACGTGAGCAAGCTTGTCGTCGTCAGCTTGTCCGGTTCGGTTCGGTTCGGTTCCAACGGGTTGACGCGTGCTCTTTTTTTAGGCAACAAGATAAAGCTGCGGCCTCTGTGAATGGATGCTGCTTGATGTTTGTTACTTGCATCCGCCACCTACACAGTAAGGGCTGTATGGTTTTATATCTCTTTGTATCAAGCAGGGGGATGGGGAGGCATATGCACATGTAGTATTAGACGGTGAGGTGTACAGATTAGATGCGGCTGGTGGGTTAACTTGATATAGCTTTAAATGACAGAGGGGACGGACGGCGTGCACGGGCCAGGTTGGGCTGGCGTTTCCCAATGCTAAGGTTGCTAAGGGTCGCTCTAGAAGGCAGTCACATGTCACATGTGGCTCAATAGGGATAAGGCTGGAGGGACAATAAAGGAGTTCGAAGTCGCGGTCGCTCTGGCAGCCTGGCATCTAGGCTCTGCAGGCTCTGACACCTGGCAGTCTGGCTATCAGGCTATCCGGGTAACACGTAAGGTACCTGCGCACGGTCCGCAGCGTGCTATGTTTGCTTCGTACTCTCCAGGTACCCAGACCCCAGCTGCCCAGCCAAGAGCCACCTTGTTTGCCAGTCTCACTGAGCCTGGCGATAAAGTCCCTGGAACAAATATTCCCAGCGTTTCCTCCTGCAACCCAAGACATCACACATTTCCATTCCGCTTCCCATTCCCAAAGCACACGTGGACTGCGTTCACCTGCCATTAATACCAACTTCTCTGCCTTTTAGATTTCACTGCGCGCAGTCTCCCAGCTTCGGCCCGCCGTTAAGGAGACACCAACGCTCTAGTCCGATTTCCTCCTGAAACTACCTGCACTACACATATTACCTCGAGGGGGGATCTGCACCCAAAGTCAACCCTCGACGATATCCCGACACCGCAACCACCGCCCGCACATCAATACCAACTGCGAAGAACCCCGGAACGGCAGCACATTACCCAAGATGGCCGATTCTATGAGCACGCCGGGAGGCATCTCGGATCCCGCCCTCATCAAGTGCGTCGCCTCCTTGCGCCCTTGCGGTCTCCCCGTGTGTGTGCCGCGCACAACTTCCAAGCTAACCGTGATACTCTCTATAGACTCGTTAACAAGCTTCAAGATGTGTTTTCTACCGTTGGCGTCAACAACCCCATCGATCTGCCCCAAATAGTCGTCGTCGGAAGTCAGTCCAGCGGCAAGAGTTCCGTGCTGGAGAACATCGTCGGCCGAGACTTGTACGTCACCGCCTAACCCCTGAATCCTGTCTATATCCCCCCCTAGGTGTACCTAACCCAACAAACGGCTAACCACCCCCCCTCGCATAGCTTGCCTCGAGGATCTGGTATCGTAACGAGACGGCCACTCGTCCTGCAGCTTATCAACCGACCTGCGACGCATACGAACGGGGTCAAGGAGGAGGTCGCTAACTCTTCAGACAAGGCGGCGAACCCGGACGAGTGGGGCGAGTTCTTGCACATCCCGGGGCAGAAGTTCTACGATTTTAACAAGATCCGGGATGAGATCAGCAGGGAGACGGAGGCCAAGGTCGGCCGCAATTCCGGCATCTCGCCCGCCCCCATCAACCTAAGAGTCTACTCCCCCAACGTCCTGACCCTGACTTTGGTCGATCTGCCGGGTCTCACCAAAGTGCCCGTTGGAGACCAACCGAGAGATATCGAGCGCCAGATCAAGGATATGGTTCTGAAGTACATTCAAAAGGCAAACGCCATCATCCTAGCAGTTACCGCTGCCAACATCGATCTGGCCAACTCGGACGGTCTCAAGCTCGCTAGAGAGATGGATCCCGAAGGACAGCGAACAATCGGTGTCCTGACCAAGGTCGATCTGATGGACGAGGGTACGGACGTCGTTGACATCCTTGCTGGACGTATCATCCCGCTGCGACTCGGGTATGTCCCTGTCGTCAACAGAGGACAGCGAGATATCGACAACAAGAAGCCCATCTCGGCCTCCCTCGAAGCTGAGAAGAACTACTTTGAGAACCACAAGGCCTACCGAAACAAGAGCTCCTACTGCGGTACTCCCTACCTGGCAAGAAAACTTAACCTAATTTTGATGATGCACATTAAGCAGACGTTACCTGATATCAAGGCGAGGATCGCTAGTTCGCTGCAAAAGTACAGCGCCGAGCTCGAAGGCCTAGGCCCGTCGATGCTGGGGAACAGCTCCAACATTGTTCTGAACATTATCACCGAGTTTGCCAACCAGTGGCGAACCGTCCTTGAAGGAAACAATGGCGAGCTGTCCAGCACGGAGCTTTCTGGTGGTGCCCGAATTAGCTTTGTGTTCCACGAACTATACTCGAACGGCGTCAAGGCGGTAGACCCGTTTGACATCGTGAAAGATGTCGACATCCGCACAATACTATACAACTCGTCCGGTTCCTCTCCGGCCCTTTTCGTCGGCACTACTGCTTTCGAGGTGATCGTGAAGCAGCAGATCAAACGTTTAGAGGAGCCCAGTCTCAAGTGCGTATCGCTCGTGTATGACGAGCTAGTGCGTATCCTGACACAGCTGCTTTCTAAGCAACTATACAAGCGATACCCGCAGCTTAAGGAGAAGTTCCACGGCACGGTCATCACTTTCTTCAAGAAGTCTATGGAGCCCACCAACAAGCTCGTGAGGGATCTGGTCTCCATGGAGTCCTGTTACATCAACACGGCCCATCCTGACTTCCTCAACGGACACCGGGCAATGGCCATCGTCAACGAGCGGTACAACGGTGCGAAGCCTGTACAGGTAGACCCGAAGACTGGCAAGCCCTTGCCATCGTCATCTACCCCTGCCCGTGCTGCCAGTCCGTCAATGGATAGCAACCTGGACAACAACTCGGGCTTCTTCGGAAGTTTCTTCGCCGCCAAGAATAAGAAGAAGGCCGCTGCCATGGATGCGCCTCCTCCGATGCTTAAGGCTTCCGGGACGCTCTCTGAGAGGGAAAACATCGAAGTCGAAGTCATTAGTAAGCCTCGGGAACCAAGGATGATACGACGGTGAAGCTAACACGTAATTCCAGAGCTGCTTATTGCTTCGTATTTCAACATCGTCAAGAGGACCTTGATCGACATGGTCCCGAAAGCTATCATGCTGAACCTCGTCCAGTAAGTGTACATGTTATAGTACAGTGGAAGATTACTGACTTTATGTTCTAGATTTACAAAGGACGAGATGCAACGCGAACTCCTGGAGAACATGTACCGAAACGAGACGCTGGATGACCTATTGAAGGAGAGCGACTACACCGTCCGGCGACGAAAGGAATGTCAGCAGATGGTGGAATCTCTTGGTAAGGCTAATGAGATTGTCAGCCAGGTGCAGTAAAATGCAGATTGGTGAAGAGACGATATTGGTGGCGCAAAGAGTTGCTTGATGAGCAAAATGCGACCATGACACGCGGTGGCGAGGGAAAGAAGGGGCATAAGCACGGCTGAATCTCAGAATCGGGAAGAACGCAGCCAGGTAGTAAGAAGAATACGGGGGGATTCTTGTTGAGTACAATACCTAACCCACCTTGTCTCCCTTTCTGAACAGTCCGTTCTTGGGGAGAGGGATCGTTGTTTTTTATTTTTTAAATCATGTCATGTCATACCCCCAAGCCCTCAAGATACGCCGTCAGTAGATGAGAAACGTGCAGCCCATAGGAATGTGGAATGAGTTAATTGACCAGACCCCCAACGCGAGAGACATTCGCCTTGGTTAATAAAGAAACCCTTGCCGAACAACAACAAGCTCTCAATACATCTCGTAAGTCGTTCCTTATCTTTACTGAGCTGTAAGAGGCGACTGACCCCTGATTGCCGTAAGCTGAGCGGGAGGCCCTATATATCTGACCCGAAGCCGAGGCCGGCCTACACCGAGATGGATCCTACGGCACTCTATCCGCGCCCCTATTTTGTATTTTTCTCCTTCGAGCCAAGTCCGTAAGGCCGTGTAACGACGGGCCGAACGGGGTAGGATTCTGTGCTGGAGGGAGCCTCCCCCCTTCTCCAATGCTTTCCCCCGATAGGTGGGCGGTGAAAATGGCTGCCGAAAGGCCGTAGAGGCAGACTCGGCCGATATCCGTTGGACAGGGGACCGAGACGGGAAAAAAGGACATGGGAGGGTGGCGAAAATAAAAAACGAAGGGAGGGAAGAGCATTTTATGGTAAGAGAGAGTAAGCCCCCAAATATGTATGCATGACCCGCCCCAAGTCCCGTGTGCTGGGAACCGAAAGCCCCTCCTCGCTTCTCTGCCCCTGTCCCCTGCAATATCTTGGAAGGAGGAATGCTATATAGGGAGTACGGACGGAATTAAGAGAGCACGACATGGACCTGCGTATTGCGCTTATATACAACTATCTACCTGAAGTAAGACGAGCACGAAAAGGCGCACGGAAACGAGCCGGCGACGGACGGGCCGGCTGGCTACGAGATTTTTCCCCTCTCGTGCTTTGGTCAGGGGCCATATATTCCTACCTACCTAAATTATATACGTGTATAAGCAGATACGATACGATAGAGATAGCTGCTTACCTAGGTAGATATATGCGTACCCAGCATTCCGACCCGTGGGAGGTCAAAAACCCCGTTTACCAAGTTGGAAGCCTGGACGTTTCCACTTGGCCTAAAAAAGGGGACTACCCAGGCTGGTCGAAAACGTGGTCACGCAAGAGAAGCGTGGGATTCCGATATGGCGGTCAGGCGGCTCTGCTCTACATATTCCCGGGCCCTTGACATGTCATATAGTCACATACATGTACCTACCTTAGCCCGGCATGCCAGGTGTGCATGTATGTATGGACTGGATAAGGCCCCTGGGCTCGCTTTCCTGCTTTCCCATCTACAGGTGTGCTGCGTGCGTATGTATGTATATGCGTACGTGCGTACATGCGTGCGTCCATGCATGTATGTGTACCTTAGGTAGGCCGGTATTTATGCGGTGTTCCGATCTAAATATTTTTCACCTGGCAGAGCGGTGTGAAGATAAACAAAAGGGAATAAAAAACATCAAACGCAAATAGGATCGAGACCGGGCTGCCGGGGGAGGTGAGGTTTCCGACCTAAATGCCCCAGCCATGCAGATAATACTTACCTCACAGGTTAGTATACGTTCCAAGTACGCAGAGGAAATAAGAATATAATAGATAAAAAAAAAAAACCTTGCTGCAGGGTTTTCCCGACGGCCTTTTCCTAAACTGTTTCATCTGGTTCGACCTGGACCTGGACCCGGGCCTGGGTGAGTCGGTCAAAATATAAAACATTCTTAGGGGGGGTCGTTTATCGAACGGGCCGGTCTTGGATCGGTACAGGGAAGACACAAAACAGATAAAAAATCGGACGAAAAAGCAAAAAGAATGAATGATAATAATGAGTAGTTCTCTCTTTTGCTTTTTCTCGATCTTCATCCCAGACTCAACAACTTAACTGCCACACATATTCTTCCTCCCTATAGCTAGCTACTTCTGTTGCTGCTGCTTGCTTGCTTGCTTCTGCTCCTCAACGAGACGCGAGTATGGAAGACAAGTCCAGAAGCGATCCCCCGTCTCCTCCACCTCCGCCACCGCCAAGTCCGGCTAAGTCATCTTGAATAGAGTGTCTGACCATCGGGCCAGGTAATAGACGTGATGGAATCTTGACGGGCCTCTCGAGAAGTAAGATGCCTTCTTTGACACCTCTCGTCTCCGTCCAGCTCAGTTCAGCTTATCGTTACACCACGCAGCCAGCCTCGAGCCATGCCGGCACTTCTCAACGCGGCATGAATATAAATAGATATATTCTCCGGCGGTGACAGGCGTCACATACAGAACGTGGGACCTCTACTTTAGATGGAGGGTTTCACGGACATAATCTTGGATGGTGTTCAGAGGTGCGGTTAGGGATTATTTCGGAGGGGGGTCTAATCGGCGGAAACGACTATAATCGGCGTTGGATGAGGGAGGACGGGAGCGGGATAGTGTGTACCTCGGCCCCTTAGAAGTGTGCTTCTTTCACGTTTTCTCGTTTATAATTTCGACTTGGACCTCAATAAGAAGCCACCATTCTCGACCTCGAAGTCTTTCCCTCTCGTCCAGCCAAACCAGTCAGTCAGAGCCTTCTCGCCTCCGTGGCCGGGTGAGAGATTGTTGCCAGTGTAGCTACGTCCAGACACGCCAGGGCCTTGGCCCTGGACGCTTGGGTCCGTCACATTCGGCTCCACGGCTAGGCACGGCGTTTCCCGTAACGTGACCGAGGGACGTTGGTCACCTTCGCGGTCAGCATCCGTTTCGAGCTCCGAGTAGGACAGGATCGGAGTACAGCATGCGTCGGTACCGTCGAAGATCCTTTCCCATTCTAGCTGGGTTTTGGTCTTGAAGGATGCTTCAAAGTTGCGTCGCATCTCGGGCCACGTCTCTCGGTCGTAACGGCGCTCATCCCAGTTCTCGCTACCAAGCCCGAGGCGACTGACCAGGGCTGTGTAGAATTGCGGCTCAAGGGCACCCACAGCCATGTACTTTCCGTCTTTCGTTTCGTACGTGTCGTAATACGGACATCCACCGTCTAGCGTGTTTTCGCCGCGGGGACGATCGCCCATCGGCGTTTTCAGGAGCTGCCGAGGGAAGGTCGCTAAATAGCTGGCACCGTCCACCATGTTGGCCTCGACAACCTGCCCCCTTCCTGTCTTCTCTCTCGCTACGACAGCCAGCAGGATACCCTGGAACAGGGTAGCACCGCCGCCAGCGAAGTCTGCCAGGATGTTGTAAGGCGGATGCGGCTTCTCGCCACTCCTACCGAGCAGGGAGAGGACCCCAGATACGGCAAGGTAGTTGATGTCGTGGCCTGCCATCGTCGCATACTTACCGTCGCGGCGGAAGCCCGTCATGCGGCCATAGATTAGGCCAGGGTTCGCAGCGCATAAGACGTCCGGTCCAAGGCCGAGCTTCTCCAACACGCCAGGCCGGAAAGGATCGATTATGACATCGGCCGTCTTAGCTAATTCGCTGACAAGTCTCACACCGTCCGCTGATTTGAGGTCGACGGCTATGGAGGATTTGTGCCTTGTGAGCATATCAGGCGTCGGCGCCGCTGAGTCGCCGGCCGCGTGACGATCAATGCGAAGAACCTTGGCTCCAGCGTCTGCAAGGAGTAAGCCAGCGAAGGGCCCTAGCTGTGTGTCAGCACGCAGCGCTCTTTATTGACCCGAGTTATTATTAGGGCGCAGGGCAGGCAGAGCACACCAGGGGCGAGACCGGCGAATTCGAGCACTTTCAGCCCTTGAAGCGGTGGGGGTCCGGCCATCTTCGGCTGCTGTTCATGCAGAGATGGTACCGATATGCCGGGTTTATAAATCCGAGAGGGGGAAGAGAGAAAAGAAGATGTAAGATTCTGCTATCTATCTGGGCTTGCGATCCTTCCTGACAGTCTTGAAGATATCGATGCAGAACGGCAGAACGGCTATATCCCCCGAGGAGCAGACACGATATCTCCGTGACGTGCGTAATGTTGTGGCACTCGAAGTTCATTAGCGGGAGAGGTTAACTTGAGCCGCACTCACTAGCAGTCTGGGAAAAGGCGCCGAGGCGTGGAGAACCGAGGCTTCTCACGGGGTTGCAGTGCACAGTGTGCCCCGTGCGACGTATCGAGTAATTGGCACTGTCGTACCTATTTCTCAGCTCTTCCCTGTGCCGCTTTTCTTCTTTGGATTCTCGGAAACGAGACCAGCCTTGACAAACGCGTCCCTTGCGGTCTGGTTGATCAGGGCGAACCGGCGAGGACCAAGCTTATGTCCGCCGTACCACCGCGTCACAATTACCATTACGTCCCAGAGTTCCATCAGCTGCATGAGATGCAGGAGTCTCCCTCCGGCCGCGGTCTCGCCATCGTCATCACAGTCTTGAAACGTGGTGTTGTTTGGCCCCTTAATTCGCCAGGCTGTGATGTTGTGTGTGGCCGTCCGAACTTTCTTGTCGGAGGCCAGGAGATGCTGGACGAATGCCTCGGCTTCTTCGGTCGAGGAGACGTGAGCGCACCGGGCGACGAAGACTGATTTCTGCTCGATGAAAGGATCTGATATAACCCATGGAGGTTCTGGGATATCTGAAGCATGCGTATCATGTGCGTGCGCTGCGTCCTTAGTCGCTGGGGAAGAATGCGATTCGTCCTCAGGGGTATCATTTTGATCCCGATGCTCCTCCGGGGTGTCAGATTCCACAAGCCGAGCCAGCTCCTCTATTGCGTCGAATAGACAGACGGCGCCAGGCTGGTACACGGTGCTCAAAGCCTCGCAGAACAGGGAAAACTCCCGCGCTGCATCACCACGCTTGCCATGCTCGCCGGTACTATTAGTACCAAGAACGACGGGAGGCACGGCGGGATAAGTAGGAGGGAACTCGATACGGAGAGACGACGACTCTCCGGGTGGCTTCAACACGTATATGTTTTCATCAGAGGAGGGCACTAGGCAACCGCCACCGTAAATCGAGTTGATGGCTTCAAGCTCGTCACGAAGCTCCTCGGACATTATGCTTCTGTTATCCGCACGCTGACAGAATTCGACAGCCACGGGAGCGAATAACGGACTGGTAGGTTAAGCAGCTAGAGGTACTGAGTAGGACTTTTTCCCCTTTTCTGTCCCTTTTCTCTCTTGTTTGTCGTGTAGCCTGTGAGCACTCGCTTATAGAGAACTGCCGCTTCAAACGTGCGGTCTTAAGGTAATATCGGATCAGCTGGGCATGCGGAATTATGTGCGGTGCCAATATCGAAGGTTCCTGGACGGTTAATCGTATATTCGAGGTTAGAAGCCAGCTCCAATGCAATGAACAGGGGCAAGCCAACAACCCCACTCCAGTTTCTAGCGATATCGAGAAGAGAATCTGAAGAAAATCGAGCCCCTCGCCCCTAAAGACCCCTCCATATAAGCTCCGAGTTCCGACCCAACTTCTTTTTCTTCCAAAGCCGCATTCGCATTCGAGATACCTTCGTCATACCGGACAGTAGTAAGCTCGCAGCGTTTCTTAGGCTTAGAGAAGGACAACGCACTCTCTCGAATATAATCTACTCGAGTTTCTTCCTACCCAGCTTCTTCCTTCTAGACGTCCAGTTATCTTGTCTAGCATTATCCGCTTATCTCCCGTAGCCTTGTCCCGCCTCCTAGCTTGCCACGACGATGGCATCTGCCGTCGAGCAGGCTACGGCCTTGAAGAATGACGGCAACAAGGCTTTCGCCGCCCATGACTGGCCGAAGGCGATCGATCTATACACGAAAGCCATCGAGCTGAACGACAAGGAGCCGACCTACTTCACGAACAGAGCCCAAGTCTGTATTACCTTACTTGGATTCGATAGCGCTCCTTGCCCATGCTCGCGTGACTGACCTCTATCGCGATCTCAGGCGCATATTAAGTCGGAAGCTTACGGCTATGCTGTTGCTGACGCCACCAAAGCTATAGAGTTAAACCCGAAGCTCGTAAAGGTATGCCACCATCTTACTCCTACAACAGGACTGCCAAATGCTGACCTGGTTGAAACAAGGCATATTTCCGCCGCGCCGTTGCCTACACTGCCATTCTCAAGCCGAAGGATGCCTTAGCGGACTTCAAGAAATGTGTCGAACTGGACCCGGCAAACAAGGACGCGAGGCTCAAGCTTAGCGAGTGCCAAAAGATTGTGCGCCAGATCAACTTTTATGCTGCTATCGAAGTCGGCGACGAGCCCTCGGCGGCCGAGGGGCTAGATATTGACTCGATCGCTATCGAGCCCGACTACGATGGTGTACAACTCAAGGACGAGATGACGCAGGAGTTCATTGACGACATGATCGAGAGATTCAAGAACGGCAAGAAGCTCCATAAGAAATACGTCTACCAAATCGTCATTGCTGTTAAGAAGATCGCCTACGAGGAAGCGACAATGGTGGAGATGAAGATTCCAGATGATGTCGACCTCACGGTTTGCGGCGACACGCATGGTAAGCCTGGGGATGTTGCGCTTGTCGAGTCATGACTAACATAATTATAGGACAATACTACGATCTCATGGAACTCTTCAGGTTAAACGGCCTGCCCAACGACAAGCACTGGTATCTATTCAACGGAGACTTTGTGGACCGAGGTTCTTGGTCGACAGAAATCGCTCTGCTGCTGTATGCCTACAAGTGGTTACGACCTCACGGCATATTCCTGAACAGAGGTAACCATGAAACCGACGACATGAACAAGGTATATGGCTTCGAAGGCGAATGCAAGGCCAAATACAATGAACGGTATGTCAACCTTTTTTTTTTTTTTTTTTAATTATCTTCCCCGTGCCTGAACTAACTGAGCTTAGGGTTTTCAAGCTGTTCTCCGAGAGCTTTTCGGCATTGCCACTCGCTACACTGATCGGTTCTAAGTACCTTGTTCTGCATGGTGGTCTGTTTTCTGACGATAACATTACCCTGGATGACATTCGAAAGGTGGACAGGCACGCTCAGAGACAACCGGGTCAGTCTGGCCTGATGATGGAGATGCTGTGGACGGACCCGCAGACGGCACCGGGACGAGGACCTAGCAAGAGAGGAGTGGGTATGCAGTTCGGCCCGGATGTGACTAAGAGGTTCTGCGAGAAGAACGGTCTAGATGCAATCATACGAAGCCACGAAGTCCGGATGGACGGTTACGAAGAAGAGCACGATGGGAAGTGTATCACAGGTAAGTTTTTTCTTCCTCTCTCTACCAACTCTTCCGCCAGGTCGGCCGTCGTCCTTGCTAACTTGTATCGTCAAGTCTTCTCGGCACCGAAATACTGCGACCAGACAGAGAACAGGGGCGCGTACATCAACATCGGCCCCGATTACAAACTCAAGTTCAACCAGTTCGACGCCGTCCCCCACCCCAACATTCGACCCATGGTAAGTCATGCAGTTCCTACCCTAAGAGAAGAAGGATCAGTCTTAACCCGTGATATAGGCGTACGCAAACTCGTCGCTCATGTCGTCGATGGTGTAAAAACGTACTTTGTTTTCATGTTTCCGCTTGCTGGATTGTGTACGGATTGATGGCATCACATGGAATCTTGCATATATGGCATCGCGATCATGGCGGGAAGCATTGGCGTTTCAGGGCTACAGGGAGAGAAAAGGGGGTATATACCACATGTACCTAGGGATTCAGGGGATGCCGAATAAATAGTTGTTTACAAAGAAACAAGCAATGATCGAAATGATTTGATATGAAGTCGGTTCAACCAGTCCAGAGCTTGTCCTGTCCCTCTCTGCCTACCAAAGCGCCTAGCCAGTCGGAGCATCCTCTTATTCGAAGTGAAGAATGAATGCCGTCCTGGAGTGAACCTTGCCAGGCTGTTATGGCTGCAGAAAATGCAGCCAGGTCATCGTGTGGCACCCTCAGCCAGCAATCCTTCCCCTCGACTTTGAGAATGTCTATGGGAACCCCTTCGCCCGTCGTGCCCAGGAACTGCTTCAGGGCAGAGGTGCAGTAGGACCGGACCTGGATGGCATCAAGCTCTCCAGGGTTGGCCGAGGCACTGAAAACCTCGAGATGTGCATAAGAAAACGGCGGTGCTTTGATCGTAGCTGTGACAAGCTCACGGGACTTCTTTGCTTTGGCAGTACCGGCGGTGCCCGTCATAGAGGTATCAGCCATCTCAGACGTATCAGTCATGTCGGGCTTTGGGTGCTTTTTTGTCATGTAGGGCGTTTGCGGTCGTGATTCTTGGTGTACAAATAGTAGATAGGCTCGGAACGAGACTGGATAATGGCTGGTTATGAAAATAATGGGTATTTCTATCCGACAGTGAAGCACAGGCCGAGCGACAGGCTATAGCCCTGGCTGCCAACGCGTAGTAGCAGCCCTGGAAGCACTAAAAGTTGCGCTAATACCTTCTTAAGTGGGGGGGGGGCAACCCTGCCACCTTAGGTACCACCTTACCTACACCTTAGGTATCCTTCCTCCACATCCTTCCTGAAGACCGGTTAAAAGAATTTCTCTCAGCTTTGTATGGAGTTATCCGATCCCGACCTGCATCCACACCTAGCCATATCGAGTTAACCGCAACAATGGCTAGCCCTGGTACTGAGGCCCGTGCTGATACAGTTGGCACCTTAGACTCGAGCCTGGAAGATAAAGACAAAGACAAAGATTCCTCCAGCGGCGAGAAACCTGCCAATCCTGCTGACGACTTCCCTCCTATTGCTAGCTCCAGCAGCAACTTCATCGGAAGCCGCGAAGACATCGAGAATCGCGAACCGCCTCACACGCGCTCCATCTCTCCCGAGTTCGTCTATTCCACACCGTCTCCCAATCCTTTCGTCAGACGCCGTCGATACGCTCTCTCCTCGGAAGAGCTCCGCGCCCAACAGGAGCAGTTTACTCCTACATATCGTGATCCTCGGCCTTCGCGCTCGCGCATCTCGGACAACTCAGACGAGTCAGACGCACCTACCGCCCTCGCCGATTCAAATACCAACACTCAAGGCACCATGGCCGACAGCAACAACAACTTCGTCCCCCAGTACGTGCCGCCCAACCAGCTGCGGTACACCCGCGCCTGCATGGTCTGCTCGATCGTCATGACCTCTGCCGTGAGTATCCTCGCTCCTTTGTCTGCCCGTTGCTTTCTTTACCAATCTTACTTTCCTACACCTCGCGTGCGTGAAATTCAGGTCTGCTCGCTAACGCGAAGATACAACTAGAACTTTCGCAAGGATGGCTGCCCCAACTGCCCCTTCCTCGACCTCAAAGGCTCGCCCGAGGTGATCGAGGCCTGCACCTCCGGCATGTACGAGGGCTCCATGTTTGTCGCCGAGCCTAAGAAGTCGTGGATTGCCAAATGGCAGCGCATTGACAGCTTCGTCCCGGGCATGTACGCCATGAAGGTCTCGGGCTCCCTGCCCGAGGACATGAAGCAGCTGATGGAAGACGAGGGTCACGTCTACATTCCGTAAGTTCGCTCTATCTCTTTTAACTCCCCTCACGCGAAGTGGAATATCATGTCAAGGACACATGCTAATCTACGACATCTACTCGAATAGCCGCGATGGGAGTGCCCAGGAGTTGGATTAGGTACCTAACAAACAGGGCGAGTCTGATCTCGAGTCTTCCTCTGCTAGCAAAGCTGGTGAAGCTGGTAAAGCCGGTAAAGCCGGTAAAGCTGGTAAAGCCGGTAAAGCTGGTAAAGCCGGTGAAGCTAGTAAATCTGGTCAGGTCGGTGAGTCTGGTCAGGTCGGTGAATCTGGTGAGGCTGGCGAATCTGGTGAAGCTGGTGAAGCTGGCGAAGCTGACGAAACCGGTGAAGCTGACGAAGCCGGTGAAGCTGACGAAGCCGGTGAAGCTAATGAAGCTGGTCAAACTGCTGCCGAATCTGCTGAGAGTACCTAGAGGACGGCTGCTGAGAAGGCCGCCATGGACTGCCTTGAATTCAGCATCCATTGCATAGTGCGGTTTTTCAAGGGAGTTGTATACGGAAAAGGTTGGGGGTGGGACATTCTGGCGTTCTGAGTTATACCCAAACATGGTTGGCAACGGCCGGCGTTTCTAGCAAAAACCACCTGGGTTTAAGCTGAGTTTCTCAACACTACCTTGCTTTTCTTCTCTTGCAGTCGTTGCAGATAGAGCTAATAATGGCATCTGGCCTATTTGACACCGGTTCTCTGTCAAGCACACGCTTGCTTGTCTTTCCAAAGCCTCGCATTGCTACCTAACCTAAGTGACTCCTCGTACTTCACACATGATATCACTCTCCCGCAAAGCCGCGGGTGGTTTCCAGTGTTGCCCGCGTCCGCAGATAGCCCTCCCATAGGTACAGTGCCTCGAAATACCGATCCCAGTCATCAATGTCGAGACACGCAAGCCCAGCTAGATATACCCCTTCCGCCTCATCTCGACCTCCTCGGGCTCCCGCTCGTAGTACGAGGCAACAGCCTCGGCCCTCCTGCGCTCGGCCTCGCCGCCGCACCCGTCCTTGTTCGCCTGCACGTAGATGTCGATGATATCGTCGATGTCCTGGTACAGCACCGTGGCCCGCACCGGGTATCGCCCCGCCGACGACCACGAATCACTTTCGCGCGGTGGTGATGGCGGCGGTACCCGCGCGCCGGCCGGGACGAGCGGCGCGATGCGCAGGTTCTCCTCGTCGAAGTCCTCCGAGAGGGGCGAGGGGTCGATCACCGTGGCGTCGTCGTTGTCGTCGGCGTCTTCGCTGCGGCTGCTCTTCGGCGGGGTCTCGGACGTCCACGAGCTGCTGGCGCTCGCCGGCGCCGGCGGTTGCGGCTCGTTCCATAGCTTGCGCGACGACTGCTGCAGGCGTCCGTCTTGGTACGCCACGTGTTGTTGCTGTTGCTGTTGCTGCTGCTGCTGGTCGACGACGCCCCGGCTGCTGACCCCCGACGTCGAGTAGCTCCACGCCGATACTGGCGCTACCGGCGTACTAACGCCACCGCCATAGCCGTCGAGCCTCATCGGCTGCCGCTGCCGCTGCTGCTGCCGCTTCCTGCCCGGCGGCGCCGGCTGCAGCCGGAACGCGTGCGACCCGAAGTTGCTGCGCGCCGGGTTCAAGAGGAGGCGCGCGGGGGGACAGCCGCGCCGCCGCTCTTCTAAGGGCGTTACGCACGTATTTTCTTCGTCATGGCTGCGGTCGACGAGGCCAGCGGTGCCGACGAGAGCCGCCAGCGTCGCGAGGTCGGAGGAGGCCGGGGGGACGGGAGCAGGCGTACGCGAAAGCAGGGAGGAGAAAGAAGAGGCGGCGGCGTCGAAGGTGCTCTGCCGGTACTGCTTGAGGCACGGCCCGCACACGTTCTGCTCGCGGTCGCGCGTCGAGAGGAGGGCTGCGCCGCAGCCTGGCATCACGCATGTTCTCGCTTCGTCGTCGTCTTCGTCTTCGTCGTCGCTGTCGGCGTTGTTTAAGGGCCGGGTCGGGTGAGGGAGAGGGTAGGACGGAGGAGCATGTGGAGGAGGCCCGAACGGCGACGACCAGGGGGCTGAGGACATGGACGTCGGCGGCGACGGGCGATGCGCCACGGCCGCTGACATACGAAGCGCGGCGACTGCCGCGGCTGCCTGCGAGTCGACTGAACTCGAGCTCGAGCTCGAACTTTCGCTCGCCGTCCGCGCGTACCCCGAGTCCCGCGTCGTCTGGGCCCGCGCCCGCGCGTGCGGGTCGTACGTCTTGCGCGGCAGCAGCGGCGGTTGTTCCTGTTCCTGTTCCTCTTCGCCCTCGACCGCGCTCTCGCGGTACACCTGGATCGTCATGGCGCCGGGCGACTGGACCGAGCTCGGTCGTGGCGGCCGCGGTGGTGCCCAGTCACGCTGCTGCTGCTGCCTCGGTCTCGCCCTCCTCTGGTTACCCGCCGGCGGCGACGGCCCCCGTGCTTCTCTGATGGGAGGCGCGGGATCGCTGTAGGGCAGCCGCCGCGAGTTTTCTGCCGTCCTGCTCCGCGGATATAACCCGTACGAGCGGCCGGAGTTAGGCGGGGCCTGCACCATCTGCTCCGGGGGCTTACGCAATGGTGGTATTGGTGGCGGCGGCGGCGGCGACGGCGTTCTCGTCCTCGTCCTCGTCAGGTTTCTATCGTATCCCACGATCCCGGGCCCGCCGGGGTGGCTCAGCTCGTAGTGGCGCTGGCTGCGCTCCTGCATGCGGCGGATCTCGGCCGCGTACTCCTGGTTGCTGCGCTCCCGCGCGGTGCGCTTGTCGACGCGCGGCCGGTCCGGGTGGTGCGTGATCTTGTAGCTGGCCATCCAATCATCGTCCGTCCCGCTCGTCGTCGTCGCCGTCGTCTTGGGCTTCTTTTCATTGCGCTGCTGCTGCTGCGGCTTGTTTTGTCGGAAGCTCCCTATGACCCGAGATAGCACGCTCCTGCTGCCGGAACTCCTCTCACTAGCACTGCCAGCGGCGCCGCCGTGGCTTCCTTTGCTGCCCTCCGAGCCTGGACGCAGTCGTGGTGACCCTGGCAGCCAGTTCTCTTGCTGCCGGAAAGCCATTTGTCGCCTGTCCTCTACCGCCTGCCGTTTATCGTCGGTGAAGGTAGTTTTTGCGCAAGATGCCGCTTCTTTCGCCTCTTCTTCGCTCTCCTCGTATTGGTACGTATTAATGAAGCTTAATATCAGTAAGTTAGAAATCAAATGATCGCTACGCTCCCATGCAAGATGCTTGTAAGTCGATGCAGTAGTCAAATTATAGTCTTTAGTATGCGGTAAATGCAATTAGAGTCAAAAGAAGAATAGTAAGAAGAGGAAAGAAGTCACATTCTAGGGCCGACCGAGGCAGGACGGGTGGCAGCCGAGGGGGGGGAACGTCAAGTCATTAACGAAAGCCAGCTCCTTTGACTTGCCTTGAGTCAGATATTATGCTTTTCTTTTCTTTTCCTTTCCCACGCACGAGAAAACCCAAAGTCCTGTGCCCGCGCCATCATCCGTGGCGTGCGTGTCATTGTAAGCAGGGAAAGGCGGTTACAATGGAGCTTTGTCCCTTGTCTCGTTCAGTCTCCCACAGACCAACGCATTGTGATTTCGCTTCAAAGGTGCCGTGATTGTCTTCTTAGGGCGTTAAATCATAATCCTATGTTGAAAGATGACAAAGGACGAGAGCCTGGGGATGAATCATGACGTAGGGCTCGTGAGCCGCACGCCCCTGAGAAGCAAACACGATCCACGTCACGCCTTGGACGTAGGCGTCCCCGCGTTACCTGTCACCTCCCTGGGGGACAAATAAACTGTCGCTCTGCCTCGAAGTCAGCGCTTCTTTCGGAATCTTAGGAGCTAAGTTTCGGTACGAGCCAGATGAATATACTAGGGAAATCCTTACAACAGCGCCAATGCAAGGATAACTTGGGTCATATGCCAACTATCAACACGATATTGCCAAGTAGACGTCCAACTGCCATTCCTCCCACCATCACGAGTTCCTCCCCGGATTTAGCAACGGCCTGGATCTACAGGCTCCCGCCACCGGGTTTTAGGACATAAGAGAGAGAAAGGCTTCCCTAAGTACTGGTTCCGTCCCGTCGTACTCGCTGGAAGGGAGAAAACGCAAAATCGGCAGTCTCCATGCCCGAGATCATTTAAGGTTATATACGTACGATTCTGCAGAAGTACTTGATAGGCTGTGTAGATAGTCGCCTGAAAACATAAACGATGGATTGCCTTCGCTTGATCCACGATCACTTGCTTGCTATATCTAAAATTGCCCATAATCACGCTATTTCGACTGTAGTCATGGATGGTGGCCAGCCAATCATACTGATCATTCTGGTGCTTTTCGTATTTTGTAGTCTGATAAGTCTGCTCTCGTCTACAACCTCAGAATAGTTACTAAATTCACAATATCCTTCAAGGCCATATGCTGTTACCGTATTGTTGCTTGGAATCCTTAAGTAACAGTCCCGGAATCGTCAAGGCCCCTCTCATAGGATTAGACAACCCTGTCTTATGCAGGTTAGAGACTGACTGTCACAGTCATATTGTTACTGAGAACCAGGAGCACCGGCGGGAGCTCGTGGCAGAGTACCTCGATATCAGCTAGATATCTCAGACTATCCTCCTCACTGTTACACGTGCCTTCTTCGGGGATCGGAAGAGTCGTCAGCACCACGGCCGTGTCGGTGCTGTTCTGGCGCATCAGCTCGTTGATGATCAAGTGCTGCGCTCGACTCGGCAGGTCGTTGAACGAGAGAGGTAGGCTCTGCGTCGAGTACGTCGAACGAGCCTCATCGTCCGGCCGCTGATCGTGGTCGTGAACATGGGGCATTGACAGCGCAGGCAAGTCTCGCTGCGCATTCGACATACTGTTGTTCCCGGATACTGAATTCCTCCGGGACCTAGGCAACGGCACGGTTGCCGAAGCATCAGGTTCGGCAAATGTTAGCCGCGATTCCGAATTGTCCTCGTCGCTGCCCGTGGTAGTCTCCGGGACGAGCCGACTTGAAAAATGGCCCGTCGATGCGTTTCGTGACAGCGCAGGACGTCTGACTCGGGACGACGTTGCCTCAGCTTCTTTTGAGAACGTTATTCTCGGTCCCGCATCCCCTTCAGTCAAGACCGTCGTTTCTGGTGTTGGTCTACTGTTAAACCAAGTCGCTGATGAATGGCGCGAAAGTGCTGGCCTTGCAGATGGTCTTGCTAAGGTGGGCGAAGTTGGATTCGATTCTAATGCAGTGCCGGGAAGGTCAGCAGAGCTTTGTGCGCGTGTAGAAGATGTTAGCGTCTGTCCCATTGTTCCGTACCCGGAAGAGCTAGGCGTGGATGAATGTGTTGATCGTTGTATAAGGGGCTGCTTTGGATTATCTGCCTCTTTCCTGCGTATGATATCACCTTGGCTCTTCCGGCGGCGTACGAAAGCCACTAGACCAGACCGACGTGGCTGAGCTATATCTTGGATATCGCCATCACTTGCCCCGCTATGAATTTCATTGAAGTCGACATCTGATGATGATGACGATGCGCCGTCGTCGTCGCTGAAATCAGGCGTGTTGTCGTCCGTTCCACCATGTAACGCAGCAGAGCTTAGTTGGTGAGTGCGGATACCGAAGTTAATACCCAACTTTGCAATTGTCGAGACCGTTTGCTTCTTGTTTCTGTCTAGCAACTCGCCGAAGTCTGCTCCCTTGGGCAAGCTGTGGTGAGCATCAGATCTAGAAACCGAGCTACCTCTTCTCCTAGTAAAGTTGAGCATATTCTCCAAAGTGGCTAGTTCTTGAGATCGGGACATGTCACGAGCTTCCCTCCTCAGCCGTTGAAGCTCTTGCCACCATTCATCATCCCTTAGAAGCTCGCCTACAACACGCCCGAAGTTAGTGTTGATTCCTCGGCCATTAACAACAGTCTCGTAGCTCTCCAGCTGGCCGGAGGCCAGCCAAAATACACGGATTGAGGCATCGATCCGTAGCTTCTCTAGCAACGCCTTCAGTCGCTCCTGTTCCTCTTTAACTTCAGTCTCGTACTCGACGAAGACCATGACGCGAAGTCGAAATGACCTCTTCCATGCTGGAACACTTTGCAAGATGTAGCCGAGCTGTAAAATCAATGTGTCTTTGTCACCATGTCAGCTTCGCATCTTTACTACTTTTATACAGGGTAACGCACAAGTATCGAAGTTGGTAGTCAGTACGCTCTTGTTCCCGTCTGTTATTTCGGCTGACATCTGGATGGGCCAGAGATCGATATACTTCTTCGTGTTTCCTCCATCATGGCGGGGGGTCTCGAGGGCTTGGAACCCTTTCCCAACTGCAACATTTAGTCTGTGGCGAAGTGCGAGGTCCTCGAGAATCGTCAGATAGCTCTCAGCAGACATCATACCCTCGGTACGGATTGCGTCGGTTGGGAGAAAGCCTTCTAGGAGACGAGCAGATGTGTCCCCACGTCGGCGCCTTGGAGCTTTTCCCTCGGTCTTTGTGCCGAATTTTGCCGTAGTAGGCGTTGTAGGCGTGGAGGGGACTCCAGGTATATGAGCAAACGGTCGAGATTTTCGTAGTTCATCCATGTTGTAGAAGGCCAAAACTGCAATGTTAGGTCGCATACCTCCTAGCCCTGCCGAGAGAATTAAATTTCGCACGCCCCATTCGATACTCGGTGACATAGTTAACTGAACGAATGCCTTGATTCTCGAGAATTCGGATATGTATCGAGTCCAGGCTGATTGCTGTAACTTTGCCTCATGTATGCCCGAGCTAAAGTCGTCCGTTACGATAACGTGTCCCAAAATGAACAGAGAACCTTTCTTCAAGGAGTTACAGAACTGGATTAGCCGAGTATGATGTCGAGGATCGTTGACTAAGAGTATAATCTGAGGCCGCCAGAATTTGATATGTTCCGGTTTGAGCCGGAGTAGATATTTTCGTACTTGGTGGTAGATGAGGTTTTGAGACACATCGCCCCAGTGCTTGGGAGGACTCATAAAGTGGATGATGAGGAAGAGGAAGACGATAACAAAGATGGCTGACGCTGCGTATGTCTCATCTATGAAGAACATGGCGGCTGCGGAAAGGATGCTTCCCGCAAACGCAGTGTGCCAGCTGAAGACCTTGAACGCAGGCCGGAAGTTGGGGGCAGATCCTATCTTCAGCAAGAAGCATGCCAGATTCATTACGAAAAAGGTCATCTATTCGACATGTTAGCCGCGGAACCGAACCACTGCGTGAAGACCAGATACCCACTAGATAGCTGACAGATATAAAGGTTGCAATCTGGTTCAAGTCGGCGAACAGAGCAACCTGCGCAATGAGGTAGGTGATGAGTATTGCAAGTATAGGGTCATCACGCTTATTTCCCTTTTCAAATACAGATAGTCCTGGGAGAAGCTTGTCTCGTCCAAGAGCCTGGAGGAGCTTGGCGCCTCCGATAATCCCCATCAGAGCTGAGAAGAATGTTGTCGCACACTCTCCGGCAAGGATCAGCGGTGGCCATATGCTGGTCGTAGAGATGACATTAGTGCTTCGGATAAAAGAAGGATGAGTGACACTGGATGCCATCGACAAAATAACAAGCAGATAGAGGGCGAAGGTCCCAGCCATGGCCCATAACGTTCCCTTTGGGATTGCCTTGCTCGGGTCTCGTAAGTCTCCCGACATCGAGGCCCCGGCGAATATACCGGATGTGGCACTGAAGAGGATGCCGAATAACTCCCTAAAAGTATCGACGCCATGATATGTAGGTCCATCGGTATGCGGATACAGATTAGAACGAATAGTGTCGAGGCTCCAACCGGTAAACTCAAGGCCGGTCGCAGCATCTTCGAAGGGACTTCTCGCGGCTGCCGAAATAGGTATGCTTATGATTGCTACGATGAGTACGATGAAGAGAAGACCGCTTGCCTGGACGAAGAGAGCTCGCCCCGCGAGGCTCAAGGCCGTACAGACGACGAGAGCGCAGGTCTGCAGGGCGTAGCTCTCCCAGTAGTCAATCGATACGAAAACGCCAATATTGAGTCTCAGACAATCTATGAGACCGACGATGTTGAGAGACGTGTTAACGACTTGAGCAAGGTAGAAGAGGATGCCAATAGAGCCGCCAAATTCGGGGCCAAGGGATCTTGAGATTAAGTAATAAGCACCACCTCCCTTCACTTCGCCGTTGGACGCTATGGCGGAAAGGGAGAGGGTGGTGATGAAGTCGACGATGTACGCTATAACGAGCAAACCTGTATAAACGCTGATGTATAAGGATGCCGAAGGCGATACGGTGTTGGTATAGTCAGCGGAACCTACCGAGCATCCCTAGAAAACCGATACGACCCATGATAGAACCGAAGCGCAGGAACATGAGAATACTAATTATATTTAGGACAACGGGTATGAAGACACCTGCTGCGAGGCCAAGCTTGACCTTCTTGCTAGCCGACGGCGGACTAGCGTCCGGCTTAACTCCTCGAGATTCTGGGGGCATCCTGTCTAACGGTCAAGTATGATCACGGGAATGTGTTGGAAGTAGGGCCAAGTGAAGATATTGTCTCCCTCTCGTTCTGCAAAAGGAAGGTATCGTGGCAGAAGCAGAGGCAGAAGCAGAAAGAGAGGCAGAAACAGAGAGACAGTCGCTATCTCAGTGGCAGTGACAACATCGTCGTACTCTATGAGGATCAGGTTCTCAAACCGAGGTAGGCAGGTAGGGTAAGTGAGGCACAAGACAGGCATCAGAGGATTAACTAGGCCTGTTACAGTCTAGCATCGTCTCTTTCTCCACACTCGGCCGTGCATCAAACTCGAATGGAGCTCTTATCTGATTTGAAACAAAGAAGAATAATTGGTGAGCAGGGGAAGCTTCATGAACGACGGCCATGATAGATGACGTAACGGAATCATATGTTAGGCCTTGGGAGTAGTAAGGAGCAGAGAGGAAACACGTGAAATACCCCTTGAGTCGTGGTCAGGCTGTGGCAGGCCTGCAGGCTTAGATCAGTTTGGTGATCGTTATTTATATTCTTGGATGAGAGAGAGTAGACGGTATGAAGTTACCGTATATACTGTGTCTCGTTACTGTATCACTGCTAAACTGTAGTTGGCTCGGCGATAATCGGAGCGTCCCCATTGGCTAATCTCGACAAGTTCAAGCGGCGCAGGTCTTGTTCCGTGGCTGCCCGTGCAGGGTAAGACAAGAGATGATGCAGCTGACTGATTTGCGGTTCATCGTCTTCTTCAAGGGTCTGACTGATAAGGTATCACGAGGATCCTATTAAATGATTACCTAGACTGCTCGGCCCTCGTCACTCTCAAGGCTGTTCTTCAACTAAATACGTGTCTTCGTACGTCTTCTCCTTTCTCCCATCATCTCTCTGCCTGCTTTTCCCCAACGGCTTCCGACCAATTCAAGAATCAAGGAAGCTCGGGCAGGCTTTTGCCTAATTCCCACCCTCCTCTTTCTAGGCTCTTGCACCAGCTGTAGTTAGCTCCGGATAGCTTCGCCTCCTTCTAAGCTTGCTGATCAAGTGCTCATCGTTTTCAAGACTTCTCGCCTCCCACAGCCAATTCCGACGCGGCTGTTGTCACGCTGTGCTAAACATTAGTAGCTTGGACGATACCATGACAAATTCCGACCAAGAGCGAAGCACCACTCCGCAGCCCGGAGGTCCTCTAGGCGTCCCATTTTCCTCCTCCCCGGGCTCGTTGCGAGGCCGTTACTATGGCACCTCCTTGCCACGCGCCGACGTTACCGCTCGTTTAGCTTCCCCCGTCCCATCACATGCCTTCGGAACCTCGCCTACCCAACGGCCCCAAGTAGCGAACCGGAGCAGCGGAGACGATGCCGAAAACATAGGTCCCCTTCCAGGCGCCGGTCAGAGCTCTGCCGGCCCTGGCGTGTCTGCTCTTGCGGCTGCCCTGTCCAATTCCGTAGGGACGTCGCCTCCCCGATTCGGCACGCCGCCCATAAGATCCTCGTCGCCTGCGGGCACGGCGGGCACGGCAGGTACGGCTTCGGGACAGCAGCCGTCCATAACACCGACGAACTACGGTTCCTTCGAAGCGAGGTCGAGGCACCTGCAAAGTGGTGGCGCAGGCGCTTATGAAGATCCCGAGATTGTCAAGCGACACCTGGTCCAGCCTACAGACACCGCAGACTCTGGCACGGAGTCCAACAATGGTGATAAGGTGAAGGGCAAGCAGGTAAGCGGGCCTGTAGAACCGAGCCGCGAAGACGTCGACGAATTCTCTAGCCTTAGGCTCCAAGGAGGGGATGTGACGCGCCAGATCTACAGGTGGACGGAAGATGCGGAAGGCCGTCACCGTCATCAGCGCAGCAAGAGTTTCAGCCACGCTAGGGATGAGCCGGAAAGCGATGTTCTTGACATCAACTCTATCAAAGTTCCTGGTGGGTTTCGACGAAACTACCTCAGAAGGGCTGCGCAAGATGCGCCCCCAGACTCGCCAGGACTCGAAGCTGGGCAAAGTGTTCCGAGGGGCAGACGTGAGCCTCAGTTATTTACCAGCAACTTCCTCGAGTTCTTGACCATCTACGGACATTTCGCTGGAGAAGAGCTCGAAGAAGACGACGAAGTCCTGCAGCCTGGAGAGTACTTCTCTTCCGGGGAGAGCGAGGATGATTACTATGACAGCGACGAGGAAAGGGAGCCGTTGGAAGACAGCACTTTACTGACACCCTCCAAACGCAAGAGAAGAAGAAAGATCAGGGGCGGCAGCGGCAACAATTCTCCTCTCAACGCGGCTCTACTCCTGCTGAAATCGTTCGTGGGTACGGGTGTCTTGTTCTTGCCCAGGGCGTACCTCAACGGCGGCATGATGTTCAGCAACCTAGTTCTGTTCTTCGTCGCTGCCCTGAGCTATTACTGCTTCGTGCTGCTGGTTACCACGCGGTTGAAGGTTAACGGGTCGTTCGGAGACCTTGGCGGAATTTTATACGGCAATTGGATGAGAAAACTGATTCTAACATCGATCGTCGTCAGCCAAATCGGATTCGTCGCTGCGTATATTGTCTTCACATCGGAAAATCTACGAGCCTTCATCATCGCCGTGTCCAATTGTAGGGTTGATGTCAAGATCTCCTGGTTGATTCTCATGCAGATGCTCATATTCTTGCCCTTCTCTTTGATCCGGGACATCGGCAAGCTTGGATTCACGGCCCTGATAGCCGACGCCTTCATCATCATCGGACTCGCCTACCTTTTCTACTATGATATTCTCACCCTGAACACCAACGGCCTCGCGGACATTATCCAGTTCAACCAAAAGGACTGGACGCTCTTCATCGGCACGGCCATATTCACGTTTGAGGGTATCGGTCTTATCATCCCTATTCAGGAGTCGATGAAGTCGCCATCCAAGTTCCCCAAGGTCATGTTCTACGTCATGATCATTATCACTGTTCTCTTCATCACTATGGGTGCAGTATCTTATGCCGCTTACGGGTCGAAGACGGAGACGGTGGTCCTCCTGAACCTGCCTCAGGACAACAAACTTGTCAACGGCGTCCAGTTCCTCTACTCGCTCGCTATTCTTCTTTCGACGCCCCTCCAGATCTTCCCTGCCGTCCGTATTATGGAGAATGCTCTTTTCACGAGAAGCGGCAAGTACAATCCTTACATCAAGTGGCAGAAGAACATGTTCCGATTCTTCGTCGTCTTCCTATGCGCCGCGATCGCGTGGGGAGGCGCGGACGATCTGGATAAGTTCGTGGCTCTTGTTGGAAACTTTGCCTGTATTCCTCTCGTGTATATCTATCCTGTAAGTCATGATTACGTTAACTTGTCATATATGATATAGGCGATGCTAACAGTGCCACAGCCGATGCTTCATTACAAGGGAGTGGCGACGACCAAGACTCGGAAGATAACCGACATCTGCCTCTGCATCTTCGGTGTCATAGCGATGGCCTATACCACCAGCTTGACGGTGATCAGCTGGGCTAGCGGACCGTCGGGTCCCAGCCTGCCGAAGTATTGTGATCCCAACAAACTTTGAGACGATGGGATCGTCTGGTCCTTTAGAAATGTATAATACTTTGCATCAGCAGCGATCATATGTGTTTGATCTAGCATATGAGACGGGTCTTGCCCGCGCGGAGACTAGAGAGCTTGCATTGTTTTCCTTTTCGAGATGGAATCTTTTCATGTTACAGTAGGAGGGGGAGACGGGCTGAAATATCTGACTAGAATATCTGATAGCATCCGGAAATTGAACACATGTACTTCATATTTTATTTAATCCCCATCGCGAGCGTGAGATGTTACCGAGTCTCTGTCTAATCCCGAGTTACTTACATAACGTACGGGTACAGTTTAGCTCCTACCCATAAGAATAAAGATATCTGACTAACACCATCCTCGACAGGGATAGGACAGTGCGGATAGCGTGTGACAAGGTACCGTATTGGGTACCGTCATTTAGCCGATTGGCTCCCAAGCTGCTAGCTGCTTAGGTCATTGTTTGCTGAGGCTTAACCTGAGGACATCTATTCTCTGCTTTGCGTCGTCGTCTTTATCTTTGCTTTCTCAACTTTTCTCAACTTTCTCAACATCGATACGGCACGGCTCTTTCTTGAACACTCGAGTGCTCATCCGAATCGTCTGGCTTGGACTATTGCGCCAACAACTCTTCTTGCACCGACACACGAGACCACTGCTAGTCCTGAACATTTCATACATCACAACGAGCTACCGACACGATGAACGCGCCTGATCGGTTAGTACAGAATCAACCTTCAGCCGTTAATAGTTTTGATTCTATGTCATTTTTATCACTCTTTTGGCTGGCTGGGAAGTCTCCCAGTCAGAAAGCAGGCTCGCCACTTGGGAAAACATGGTTGTTCTCGATTACCATCTCAGTGCTCGTCGAACACTTGTCGAGCGCTGGTCGCCGGGCATTTGTCGCCGAGCACTTGTCGCCGAGCATGTTGCCTTTCTAGACAAAATCCATCATTACCGGAGCAATGTCGTCTCCCCTTCACAATATAAACATCTCGAAAAAAACTAGAAAACAATTTGGAAAAAAAGAAAGAAAGAAGAACACAATCCTTTCACTCCCAACTTTTTTTCCGACATTGTCTACATCCCCTCTTGATCACTACTACATGTGCATTCAACCCGTCACAATGAGTGACATGGAGGGCAAGAAGCGCAAGGCGAACTTGATCCACCGACCTCTCGTTATCGAAAACCGGTTGAATTTCCTGCTTGCTTTCGATAGGCGGTTGTGAGCTGACAATTTCCTAGATTCGAGCTTTTCCTGCTCAACGACGCCCTGGGCGAGAAGAAGATCACGGAGAAGCCCTTCGCCGGTAAGCATGCTATGGCCGACCCAACTTTTGGGAGCTCGCGACTCTGAGAACTGACGGATCCAAGGCATGTCCAACACGTCCGACTTCATCATCCTCAAGGAAGATCACACGATCGGCAACCTGCTGGCCGAGCACTTCAAGCAGCACCAGAACGTCATGATGGCTGGCTACAAGGGTAGGAGATGCAGAGCCCTATAACATCTCTGCTTGTATTGGTAGACTAACGGTATCGTTTCCCTGTAGTTGCTCATCCTAATGTGCCCGAAGTCTTGATCCGTCTTCAGACGGACGGCACCGTGACGCCTCGCGAGGTGTTCGTCGACGTGTGCAAGCAGCTCATCGCGCAGCTCGCTCAGCTGGCCCAGAACTTCACGCGAGAATATGAGCTGCGCCGAATGGCTACCGCTGGAGAGCAGGACGGTCAGGGCGGCCCCAACGGCCGACAGTAGGCATTCCCTGCGGCTGCCATCGCACTGCATTTTCCCCTTGGCATTCTTCTGGAAGCATTTTCACGAGGGCGACGGAAATGGTTCGGGAAAAGATACCTGGAGTTAGGGGTTTGGTTTTCAGGGACGGGCACACTTGATTCAGTTCGGTGGTATAAGCGAACCACGTTAATTGACAAGACCTTCGCAAAGGTCACACCCGGCCACCATGACTTGATGCTATCGTGAAATTCATGCTTTTTAAGTCCCTAGCCGAGCATTTGCTGCCTTCAGATATCCACGGAACCAGCTCTCTGCCCAGTATCATCTTGATCATGCGCCTAAAGGCCCTTCTCCTCCTGGTATCAACTAGAGTAGACGATGAGCCTTTAATCACCTAGGGGGCATATATCAGTACCCACCATGCATATGTTGTTACCGTTTAGCAGGATCTTGGAGAGTTTGGTATGGTTTCCTGAGTAGTCACTATACGATGTTAGAAGCGGGTGAAACCAGTACTGCGTGATATGAGGTTGACGTACAACTCGGTGACGTCCTCTAGGACCATATCTATAAAGATGATTAGCTTAATTTTCTTCCTCCGAGCATGAACAGCCTTGAATGACCTGTACTTACTGACGTAGTCGTCGAAACCCATCAGGGTGCCACTGAATTCTAGCGGTTGGTTTCGTTAGCTGAGAAGTCGGCTTCGTTCCGGATATGGACTTGACCGTACCCTTGTCACCCTTCATGATGACCCATATTCTCGACCCGACACACTTGTCGATGAGCTCTGTCACACATGTAAGCCAGTCGATTTATTCTAGGGCCACCACTGAGTTCGCCTACCTAGCGGTAACAGTTGAGACGCCATCTCGGACAGTACGACTTGTTTTGTATAGGCCGCTTCCGTCAAGTCGCAGAGCGTCGCTTTGGTGCAGGTGGATTAAGTAAGTTAGCTTGGCTTGGGGGAGACAAAAAAAGAAAAAGGGTCACCTGATATCGGGCGAGGGACGCGTTTGCACTGTGATGACTAAGCTAGGACCTGGTACCTCTCCATCTTTGGGACCGTCGATTTTAATTGGATTTCATCAATGATTCACGTATTCGCTTCCCACCTTGTCACTGCGACGCGTCTGCCTAATAAGCGCTGTCGCGACCTGGCCCCTTAGCCCCTAGCTGGCATGATCATCATGGAGCAGTGCTGTACTATCTCTTATCCTAATCACCAATGACGTCCCTCGGAACTTCGGAGGTCGTGGGCAATGCTCTAAGATCCTCCAAGGCCTCACTCGCTCTGCGGTTCGTCCATCTGTATCTCATCTCAATTACTACCTTCCTCCTCTATATAAGGGATAGGATATTGGTTATACTGACTACTCATTCTCCATTTGCTTAGCCATCACATAGTTGGTACAGTTCAGAGTTCAATGATGACTGCTACGCCGCCAAAGTACAATCTATGGCATCCGACCCGGGGCATCTCTTTCTCGCCCTCTGCGCGGTCACCAATACTTACCCCTCGTGCTGCGCGCGCTTCCAACGAAGCTGCAGCAGCAAAACCTCAGGGTCAGGCAGTTCAGTCTGCGCCAGATGGCCCGGAGCCTTCGCCTTTGTATCCGAGGCTTGAAGGGCTGTCGTCGACTGCAAAGAATAACGCTCCGATCTTGGATAAGGTTCCATCTAGGACTGAGACAGCAAGCGGCAATGACGCTACCGCGGGTGCAGACGAGCAAACGGCCTCAGAGACCAAAGTTTCTGATGATCCTCCCGTCGCTGTTCTGCCCTTCAAGATAGTGGACGACCTCTTCCGTGCCGCCAAGAAAGCCCCCGCCGGATCGACTGGCTCGTTTTGGTCTTACTCGTACTATCGAGGGAAGACACAGGATGGCGCAGAGCAGAAGGTCAGGGTCCACTACTGTCGAAGCAGCCATACAATGGAGAAGGTCTGCAAGGAATACTTCGTGGGCGAGCCACTTCTTGGCTTCGATCTAGAGTGGGTGGCAGAGGCGACGAAGCGGCAAGGCCTAAAGAAGAATGTCTCGTTAATTCAGCTAGCGAGTCCCAGTCGCATCGGGCTCTTCCACGTCTCGCTGTTTGCTGACAAGGCTGACATGGTTGGCCCTTCATTCAGAGCCATCATGGAAGACTCGAAGGTTACAAAAGTTGGCGTTGCTATCAAGGGTGATGCCACCAGACTGCGGAATTTCTTGGATGTCGACTCCAAGGGACTCCTAGAGCTCAGTCACTTGTACAAACTCGTGACATACTCTGCCAATGGACAGCACAGTAAAATCAACAAGATGCTCGTACCCCTTGCTGCTCAAGTAGAAGAGTACCTACACCTTCCCCTCTTCAAGGGGCAGGATGTCCGGTCAAGTGACTGGTCCCAGCTTCTGAACATGAATCAGGTCATATGTAGGTTACCATCTTCCACTCTTCCAGGCTCATAGTCTGACAGTATCCCAGATTCCGCTTCCGATGCCTATGCCGGACTACAACTCTACGCCACTTTAGAGCACCATAGAAAACAGCTTGACCCTTGCCCTCCCACACCATATCACGCGGAACGAAATCTTCCCATACGAGTAGCAGATGGCGTGGAGCTAGGCACCAAAGACGATCCGGATGTCGACGCAGTTGAGGAGGCCGAGCTGGAAGCCGCGCCGGCAACCACACCAGCAGTGACGCCGGTGAAACCAAAGAAAACCCCATCGGGGCCGAAGGACTCCCGGATCGAGATCGCAGAAGACCGAGTGGCGTGTTACAAGAAGGCGCACCCAGGCGGTTTTCGCGCGACTGTCCCGCACCTCCGCGCGTACTACATGTGGCACGACCAGGGTCTCGAGCCGGCCACCATAGCCCAGCTGCTCAGAGACCCGCCCCTGAAGACCGCCACCATCGTCGGGTACATACTCAGCGCCGTCCAGCTCGAGAAGCTGCCGGTCAACGAAGAGAGGCTGCGCCTCGAGGTGGCGGGAAACACGCCGGAAAACACGCTGCAGGCGAGGTGGCCGCGCGTGGCTGCCATGATTGTTCCGCGGCGCTGACGGCTTCCGAGACCGGTCGCTTTTGTCGAGACGCCTTTCCAGAACGAGGCAGAACGATCTAGGTACGGGTTAGGATAGTGCCTAGTAAGAAGCCAGCCTGGTGATCTGCCATTCTTCAAGAAAGATGGTTGGCCGATCCAACGATGTCCTGGACACGGCCTTTTCATTTCTTGCCCTAGCATGAGTACTGTGGCAAGCAACATCAATGGTATTCAAGGCAGCTCTCATGTGTCAATACCTAGAAAGTGGCTATAAGTGGTCGTGTCAAGTGGTCAACTGGCCAATTTAGGCGGCTAAGACCTGCCTCAGGAGCTGTTTACAAAAGGCACGCTGCAAGCTCGTGTTGGTTCTAGGTATATAAAGTAGAGCCGTAAGATACTAAGATTCCCATGTATATACGCTAGATATGAACGAATTTAGACATAAACAACATATATGTATCGACGGCGGGTTTCTTGAACTAGGCAGAAACATGGTAATATGGATACCGAATTATAGCAACGTCAACGTACATAAGATTGTCATCCTGGAGACGTAACTATTTATACCTAAGCCTCCATGTCAGTCATTCGTCCGTTGTAATCCGTCCACCTCATAACGAGTTGCAACGTACACCCCCCACGTATCGGGGACTTATGCCTTCGACGACGCACCAGCCCAATCTGGTGATCGCCGAATATTAGGGACGAGCAGAAAGCACGAGAGACGAGCGTTCCGAGATCTTGGCAAGCACGTAGTAGTATTTCGTAGGTTCGTAGGATATACAAGTCCAACATCCACTGGGGGTATAAAATCTCCATTATGCTTTTCTCTATAGCCGCCATCCTTTAATATCATCACTCATCTCCGTGCCATAAACACTAGAAGCGTTATACTCGCCTTCTTCCTTTCTCCCTCTCACATAGTCACCTTCACAAAGTCACTTGCTTCTCGCTTCTCCCTAATCGGAGACGAGCAGATCCCTGCCGCTGTTGATCTGGACCTGCTTGTCCTCACCCGCGCTCACGATGCCCCAAGTCTTGTCCCATGCGAGGCCGAAGACCTTTGCGCCGCGACCGGGCACGTCGTCGGCCCTCTGGTTCTTCTTATTGCCCTTTAAGCTCTCGCGCTCGATAACGTAAACACTCTCACTCACGCTGCCGCCGGCCGCGGCACCGGCCTCGGCGCGGGTAGCGGCGCGGACGCTGCGCAGGTCCCAGACGCGGCACGTGCCGTCGTGGGAGCCGGAGACGAGGGCGTGGTCGCTGTCGGGGGCCGGCGCGACGCACGACACCATGTTGCGGTGGCCGCGCAGCGTCATGACCGAGGTGGCGGCGGCGCCGGCCCGCGGGTCCGCGAGCGTGACGTGGCGCGCCGACGTGCCAGCCGCGAGGAGCACCGACGAGGATCGCCGGACGGCGCAGAGCGAGAGCAGCGGGTGCGAGGTTGTGATGGTGTTCTCGACCCGGCCCGTCGTCAGGTCCAGCGTGCGCACCGTGTGGTCCTGCGACGCCGTGTACGCGACCGTGGCGTCCGCCGGGTCGAAGAGCACCGCCGATGCTGCCGACGCGTGAGGCCGCATCAGCGAGAGCGGGCCGCGCTGGGGAACGGACACCGACGACGCTGTTATCTTACGCTTCTTGTTGCTGTTATTACTAGCAGCGGTCGCGACGTTCTCGGGCATGGGCGGGGCCGACGACTTGGACGTGGACCAAAGGGCGACGGCGCCGTCGCTGGCGGCGCTCAGGACGCGGCCGGCGGGGCCGTGGATGTCGAGGGCCTCGACGGCGGCGGCGTGGCCGTGCAGCTCGAGGGTAGGCTTCAAGACGCCCGAGAGGCGGTCGTCGGCCTCGGCGTACCGCCACACGCGCACGACGCGGTCGAGCCCGGCCGAGGCGACCTGCGAGGAGGACAGGAAGCGGGCAGCGCGGACGGCGTGCGAGTGGCCGCCGGCGGCCGCGGACGGTGACGTGGCGACGACGGCGTTCGAGCCGTTCCACACGCGCAGCAGGCCGTCGTACGACGCGGACAGCAGCCGGTCCTGGCCGGGGGCCAGGCGGTCGCCGCTCCAGACGCCGGCGCGCGACGTCGGCGACAGCACGTCGACGTCGGCGACCCAGTCGTCGTGCTGGAAGCTGGCGCGGTAGACGGGCGGGATCAGGCTGCGCACGTACTGCAGGTTCAGGGTGGTCTCGGACGACAGGCCGCGCGCCCGCAGGTAGTCGTGGATCGAGGTGCGCAGGAACTCGCCGCCGTCGACGAGGAAGTCGAAGGGGATCGGCGACGTTGTTGCGAGCATCGACTCCGAGTTGAGGACTCGTGACAGGCCATAGCGCTTGATATCTGCGACTGAGGGTAAGCTTGGAGCGTGGTTATAGAGGGTAGTAATATGGGGGTAGGAGATGAGGAAAGGGACGGACCTGCTGGAACGAGTAGCTGTGTTCGGCCTTCTAGGAGCTGCAGATCGGGAGATGTGGTGGTGAAGTTGACCCGGATTTGCTGCGGTTCGGGGCCCTCAGGCTGGCCCATTGGCGTGTCCATCTCTGGACTATGTAGATTCAAGACTCTCAGAAACTTCTGGTGTATAGTTGTAATTATAAATCAGAAGTTTTACAAAGATACAAAAGCAACTGGACTGGTAACTTGCCGTATCATAAAATATTGTACAGTTTCTACAGGTGAAGATATTCCGTACTTTTGTTCCTGGAACTTTTTTTCTTTATCGATAGATGATACCGCCAAGATCTTTATGCAAATTCGGGGGCTTTTTCTCTCTTCAGCTAAGCTCAGCTTTACCCCGCGATCCAGGGGTATTGACCAATTAGATGATATAAGATGGATAGCTATAGCATGCATTAAAGCAGCAAAGCACATCCTAGAACCCCGTTTAGCGATACTTTCACAGTCAATTAACGCCAGAAACGCGTCTTCAACCCTTGTGAACGCGTCTCCTAGCATATCCCCTCCATAGCCTTCATACCTAGGTATCCTTCCAGTCTTGACTAAGGATGCTCATTGCAGATCATCAGGATGACTTCCTTAGATGATATACCTGGAAGCTTACTCCGGACGCCCTCGTAAGTCTTTGCTACTCTCCCTATCTGCTGGCCAGTATTTAACATGCCACCAGGGGCAAGCCGGAGGGTGAGCTGGAGAGGGTCTCTTCGACCTACAAGCCTCTGCATTCCTTCAAGCTGGACAAGGAAAGGTCGTACAAACAGCAATTTGCTGATATGTACTTCCTCCGGCTTACCAAGATCAAGCCCGCTGTTGAGCAGCTTGCGTCCGAGGCCTGGGACGACACCATCATTGGCGGCGAGCCCGTCAAGAAAGTTGAGCGAGTGCTGGATATTCGACAAGGCGAGCTATGTTGGGTCACCGGCACCGTCTACATGGACATGCCTCTGAAGCCCAATATTCTAGAGGACGTCTCTAAGGATGTATGTATACATTCAACGACTCTTCCCCTCCCCCTTTTCTTGTTTTTTTTTTTTCTTTTTTTGGTGTGGTTAGGTTTGATTCGCCAGTACTGACTCGTTTCTAGCGATGGCTTTCTGCGCCCATCTCGAATAAAAAGTACTACTCAGAAGACGGCTCAGACGCGGTCACACTCGAGGACGAGTCGGGCCGCATACGGCTCGTGGGAGACGTGCTGAACTCGGTGATCCTGGTCACGGGCTGCATCATCGCCGTCGTGGGCACCGAGAACGTGAACGGCGAGCTCGAGGTCATCGACCTTAAGTTCCCGGACCTGCCTCCACAGCCCGACCGTTGGGCTCTGTCGAAGCCGCCGGTCGCGAACGGCAGTAACGCCAAGGGAAAGCCGAGGCCGAAGAACGAGGACACCGAGATGACGGACGCGCACTCAAAACGCGGCGGCAACAAGATTGCCATCGTCTCCGGGCTGGGATTCTCTGGGACCGACGCCTCGCACGCCGTCGAGCTGAGCCTGCTGCTCGAGTACCTGCTGGGTGAGTCGTTAGACCCGGCGGCGCAGCGCGAGCTGTCACAGATCAGCCGGCTCGTCATCGCCGGCAACTCGATCTCGCTCGAGGAGCGGCGGCCGGGGGCGGGGACGGACGGCGAGGAGGCGGGCGAGAAGAAGGCGCAGCAGCACGGCAAGAAGTACGGGTACGACAGTAGCGCGTACAACGCGCTGCCGTCGCAGCTGCTCGACGAGTTCCTCGCCGCCCTGCTGCCCGCCCTTCCCGTCACCCTGCTGCCCGGCGCCCAGGACCCGGCCAACGCGAGCTATCCGCAGCAGCCCATCCACCCGGCCATGTTCCCGCACTCCCGGCCCTACACGGCCAATCCTTCCAATAATGGAAAGGAGGAGGAGGTCGGCTGGTTCGACGTCGTCACGAACCCCTGGGAGGCCGAGCTCGACGGCTGGCGTGTCCTCGGCACCGGCGGCCAGAACGTCGACGACGTCTTCAAGTACGTCGGCAGCGAAGACCGCCTCGGCATGATGGAGGCCATGTGCCGCTGGCGGTGCTGCGCCCCGACCGCGCCGGATACCCTTTGTATGTTATTGCTATTCTCTTCCTTTTTTTTCTCTACTTTGTCTACTCACGAAATCTTTTTTTTTTCTCTTCCCACGCGAAGTTCTACTAACCACGCCGCGTATAGGGAGCTACCCCTTCCAAGATGACGACCCGTTCGTCATGCAGACGTGCCCGCACCTGTACTTCGTCGGCTGCCAGCCCGAGTTCGGCACCAAGGTGATCGAGGGCCCCGAGGGCCAGGCCGTGCGGCTTGTCGCCGTCCCGTCCTTCGCCGCCACGCAGGAGATCGTGCTGGTGGACACCGAGACCCTAGACGTGACCAAGGTCAAGGTCGCCGCTGTCTAGGAGAAGCGCGGCCGCGGCAAGTTTTCGCGTACCAGAGCATAGCGTGGACATTTTGAAATGTATTAAAGGACTAAAAGGCTCGGAAATGAGATAATTACGAATGGCTCTAGTCCTATGGGAACAGAGATTAGACCGCTAAAGAGGTGATGAGAATCATGGCTTGCGGTAAGCTATAATCAGAACCAGTTCTCTAACTTAGACTTACTTGGAGCTTAGCAATCGGTCGCTGTTGAGGTACTTGCTACGATGGCGATACCTAGAAGTTAATTGCAATTTCTCCGTAATCAATACAGATATGATCAGAGGAAATAGTCAGTTATGAAGAAATCATCACGATTAAACTAAGATCTAACGCCACCGAAGAGACCTGACCCCATACGAGATATCTGCTCAGGATGGCCTCCGTCCGTATCGAAAGCACCGCGCGTATACCTCGTGAATTACCCTGCTTCCACGCCATCTCCTCGCTCTTTTGGTAGTAAACCAGCAAGCGTGGTGTACGAAGAGCTCTCATTAATTAAGCACCGTTCATAGGATCCTCGCCCTCGGGGTCTTCACTCTCGATCCCTTCCAGCCATTTCTCTGTCGCTTCTTTCTTGGAAAGCGACGTTGTCAAATTAGCCAGTCGCTTCCGTGGAGAAGAGTCTTCTGCAGCATTCTTAGACGCGTGCCTAGACCCGGACGTAGGCCTGTCTCTCCAGTTGTTGGGCAAACTCTGTCCCCCCAATGTAGGTTTCTCTACTTGCTCCAGAAGCGTCCAGAAGCATTTCTTCATGTTCGCCTTCTGCGGGCCCAGTACAGTGAGCTCCCAGACGCGAATGGGGATGTTGTACACCCGTGATTTGCCCGTATTGACCATGGCTTGGAAGCGCTTCTTCACGGCTGGGCACTCTTGATCCTGCGTCTGGTCGTAGTGCTGTCCCTGTTCCTGCTTCTGCTTGTGCAGGTATCGTAGGTCGATCACATGCTCGTATCTGTCGCGCTGGCTGCCGGGCAGGTCGTTCTTGGGCATTGTTGCAATGATGCGGATGAACTGGATACTGAGCGTGTAGATACACTCCTTAAACTTGTCCCCGAGGAAATCCCAGACCGGCACTGCTCTTTTCAGCTCGTCCTGTGTCAGTACGGGGATATCGAGTGTCAGCGTGTGGATGTTGGCCAGCTGGGATAGGCCGCTGCCAGGGAGAAACTTCTGCACAGCTTTAGTGAAGTGCACCATGTTCTGGTGCGTGAGGCGATTTGCGTCAACGTGTATCTTGATGTGGCGAACCAGATGCCCATACTTGTCGATGGGTACTTTGCACTTGTCATAGACCTTGTTCATCATCAGACGAGACTGGGGCATGTGGTCTCCTGGATCCCGGATGTCATATAAGAACGTGTTCTCGCCGAACAAAATGCGCAGTCCTTGTAGATAAAGGACACTGCACGTACGGAGGATTGCGACGTCTAGATTGGGCTTGTTGCGCGGATACACGCACGACCATCCTTTTAGCGTTCTGATATCCTCTTCTGACACCAAGAGATAGCCGAGGATCTTGTCCCGAACCTCGGCAGGCAACTTACCCAAGTCACCTATAGCTCCTTGAGGGTCGAGAGTCAGGCTTTCAGGTCGCACGTCGAGATCGAGAGGAGAGGGCGGTTGCTCGAGTTTCTCGTCCATCTCCCACGGGAAGGGCGGCGAGGATGGGTCATCTTCGTCGTTGAGGAAGAACTTCAGACGCTTGTTCTTGCCACGATCATCGAATGCCGCGTTGACAGATCGTTTAACAGAGGCCGTATGAGTTTTGGGCAGGACTCGGAGGTCATCCAGAGGATCAGTCGGTGCTTCGATATTCTCGGATTCTTCAAGGCATCTACGAAAGATTTCTTGATGGGCAGCTACCCTCTCCGCGGCTCTATCGGCTTGCTCCTCTGCTCGTCTTGACAGCGAAGCAGCTGCGCCTACTCTCGATCGCCTCGGTTCGTTAGTGCCTTGACGGCGACGGGGAGGGGCGGGCGCTCGAACATTCTCCTTTCCCTTAGCCTTGGAGGCGCCTTTGGGTTTAGGTGGCATACTAGCGATCCTAATCTAGATTAGAATCTAGCAACAGCAGCTCCGAAAGCATGCATAAACTTACCTGCACGGTGTGCCAGTGTCGAGTATCGAAGGACGTTGGAGGAACAAGGGGTGCTTGAGTAGTATGAAGAAAGGAGCAGCCTTGTTCGAGGCTCGGGGTATAGGTGTGATGAGCGAAGTGAGGATTGTTTTGGGTTACGGATGAGAGCCAGAGACGAATCTAGATTAGACGTGAAATGCCACTGAACTTCAAGTGAAAGGAAGCAAATAGTTGCCTGGTCGAAGTGATGTATGTATCGTCCAGATGAGAGGTTCGATAATTGCTGTGTCAAGTGTTGTCGAAGATGAGTCCACAGCAGCTCCACGGCAACAGGATGGGCACGAGTATTGCTCGGTGATAGATGCCGATGGATATTGCGTAGTGTATCGTATTGTCTTTGGCAAAGTCGAAGGTGGTAGACAGGGCAACAAAGGCAGTGAAGTTGTTCGGAATCCGAAATCTCTAAGAGGTGCAGTAGTGGGTGATGATGACTCTAGAAAGTATTCTGGGCATGAGGAGAAGAAAAGAGAATCAAAGAATTCACCGGGTTGGAAAGGCAAAGAAGGAGCTGCATTTTATGAGAAACCTCTTGTCGCCGAGGGTGATTTCAAGACGTGACAACGGAGACTTAGTGGCAGTATTACTTACGTGTAAGTCACAGAGTTGCCTACCTAATGTGTATGATATCGCCCGTTGCTACGTGCTACATCTACTCAGATCAACTCATGGTAACTATACGTTTGAGTCTCTACATTAGGCACAAGGTCCCCGACGTATCTAGTATGCCTCCTTTAAGTGCCAGAACTCTGGTTTACAAGAAGTTTCCAAGTCATGTACGTGATATTATTACTCAACGCCGACTTGTTATGAAATAGTCTGTTACCTATTAACCCCAAGTATACGTCTTCTGAGTTATAAGCTACCTAGGTAACCACCTAACTACCTATACATACGCCATCCGGTAGCCTCCAAAAACATGCCCGAGTAGAGACAGAGATCGGCTAAACTGCTAGCCTGACAGCCTCTTTAACGTTAACATCAAATGGTTTCTTCAAGGAAACGTGCTCCTAGAGCTATATTTCACCTATAGAGTTGAGTGCCTCCTACTTATAATCCCGCTATGAGGAATCAAATTAATAGATATTAGACGGTATTATGCAACTCTCATATCCGTATATTCATTTACATACATACGTACCTCATATAGCAGATACGTAATGTATTGCACAGCTTCCGTGAATTTCAGTGATGGACCAATGAATTATGGGTACCTAGCTCGATTTGTACCTGCCTTATCTACCTGCCCCCCGCATATATTTTGGAGGACTTGTGCAGGTACAGCCTTGATAAGATACGACTTGGACTTTTTTTTCTTAACCATGGTCGCATGGTAATGGCATCTTATTTCATTCGACCTCTTTGTTCAAGCAAACTTGTTCACGCCAGATTCTTTCTACGAGCTTCTCTGAAATTGCAACTTCACACCCACCTACGCTTTACTCATACCCAGTCAATCGACATGGCTAAGGAGAAAACGAAGAAGCCTCACAAGGACAAGGCCGTCAAGGCCGAGAAGAAGGTCTCCCAGGACAAGGTGAAGAAGCACAAGAAAGAAAAGAAGCCCAAGCTCGAGGACGATCCCGTGGCAAGTGACAACGAGAAAGACTATATAGCGCTTAAAGACGCGCCTAAACCACCTGCAGAACCTGTAAGTACTTTTACTTGGCGTGTCCTAGCTGGGACAAGGACAGCACTAATAGCATACACCCAGTCGTCCGAATCTCCCTCGAAGGCGTCTGCACCCAAGTACAAGGACAAGAAGGAGAGGCGAAGAAAGGAGAAGAAACAGAAGAAGGCTGAGAAGGAGCTCAAGAAAAAGTCCAAGAAGGGCGCTATCGAAGCTGCCATTGCAGAGAGCGCATCCAACGCCGACACACCTGACGTTGACACGTCCAACATTGACACATCCAACACTGTCGAACTGCCTGTGCATGTGCGACCGGCCTCCAAGGGCTCAGACAGCAGCGAGAACACCGATGATAATGTCGATGAAGATGACGACGCTGACGACGCTGACGAAGGCGCACCCCTCTTCGCAATCGATGTCAACCCCAGCGCGGTCGTCCCCCGAGTCCAAGCAGAGAGGCCGGTGTCCATGAACACGATTAACGACGAGGATGAACACCCGACGAAGACCCAGCCCCCTAGCGGCCTCAACCGACAGGCCCGCCGACGGATCCGCATGATCGAGGAGCGGCGCGACCTGATCCGGACAAAGCTAGGCGTAGCCGACGGCAGCACGGACAAGGCCGATGAAGTACAGGCCCAGCTGGACAAGTGGGTCGCCGACTTCGACGCGAAGGGGGCTGCCCGCCTGGAGAAGAGACGCATGCGCAAGGCCAAGGAAGCCGCCCGCATCCGCAACAAGCGAGGCAAGCTGCTGACGGGCCGCCGCCTGACGGAGCGCAAGAAGTCCCTCCAGAAGATGGAGAAGAAGTCTAGAAGAGAGGGAGGATTGTCTGCCCCCTTCGCCGCTGCGGCGTGATCGTTCTCTTCAACTGCTAATTCCTGCGTTGTCATCTTTTAAAGCAGCTTTTCTAAGGCAGATGGAAGGCGAGCTCTCATCTTTTAGGGCGTTTGAGGCTGGAGGCATGGGGAAAAAAAGTAAAACGATTCGACAATTACTCTTACCGTCGAGTATGAGTTATGACTTCGATGGTTTTTCCAGGGCGGCATAAGATATGCGCCTAGTCTGCCGTGTTTATTTACAGAGAACCAACATCACAGTAGTGAACACCAGTCTTTGCATGTCTTCAAGTGATTATAATAGTAGAGATTCGTCATGACTTGGGACGTTATGCCATTTCTTGTGCAGGTTTTCCGTTCCGATGCCAACTCCCAGCCCACCATGCCACCGGTATATGCAGAGTCCGTCCCATATCATGAGTGTAGTTCGAACAAACTTCCTGCCCCTTTTAATACAGAAAAGAAAAAGAGAGCCATAGAGCAGATGGGCGTGCGGATCAAGGTTTCCTCGACTCCCCATCAGAGCTCCCCTTCTCCTGCTGCTGCTGCTGCTGCTGCTGTCCCCCTTCGTCCTTCTTCTTCTTGCCCTGATTCCACACCTCGGAGATCTGATCGGTGATGAGGCCCCAGTAGCCGCCGCCGCCGTCGCTCAGGGCCTCCTTCTCGCGCCTGTCGCGCTTCTCCTTCCAATCGTCGCCGCTGTCGCCCATCCACACGCGCTCGAGGATCCCGCGCTCCTCCTTCTCCTCCTCCTCCTTTTGCCGCTGCTCCTCCCTCTCCCTCTTCAGCCGCTGCTCCTCCAGCAGCCGTACCCTGCGCTCGTCCGCGCTCAGCGAGGCCGCGGCCTGCTGCTCGCGCAGCAGGCGCCGCCGCTCGCGCTCGGCGCGCATGCGCGCCTGGGTCTCCTTGGCCTTGGCCGGCAGCTCCTGGGAGGGCAGGATGGAGCCGAAGAGCCGCGCGACGCGGCGCAGTGACGAGGTCCCCGTGTAGTCGTACACGAGCTGGTTGGTGCCCCAGACGGAGACGCCGCCAAGGACGAGGAGCCGCAGGTCCGCGCGCCGCGGCGGCAGGAACAGCGCCAGCAGCGCCGTCGGCGTCACGAAGAGCGCCACGTTGTGGACGTACGGGTTCGTGTTGTGGTACGGGTTCTGCTGCTGCTGCTGCGCTGACGTCGCGGTTGCCGTCGCGGGCGCGGGTGGTGGTGTCGCTGTCGGCGGCGGCGGCGGTGCTGGTTGTGGTGGCGCCATTGCGTGTGGATGAAGGCTCCGGTCAACCTTGTGCCGTCTGCGAGGCTTCGTCTGGAGGGAGCCGGTTACACTGCTCGACGAGGCTGATCGGGAGGAGGAGCGAGTGGTTCGCGCGGTGAGTCGTGGGGTTACGCCGTCCCCGGAGAACCAAGGTCGAGGGTCAGAGGGAGAAGCCCGAGTAGGCCTCTTTCTCGCTTCTTCCCCGGTCGCGTGCCGCACAGCAATATGTACCTAGGGAGGCAGCTAAAGGTAGTCACCGTCTTGCCAACTTGTAGCCCGCGCAGAGTGAAGCCCGGCTGCCTGTGCCTATGCCGTGCCGATTGAGGTATGACGATGGGGCTTATCCGAGAAAAAAAAAAAAAAAAAAGCTTATGGGTAGGTAAATCTGCAAAATTTCTCTTTCGGGAATCAAAGTGCGGTCCCCGGCTCATTCAAGCTAGCGGACCACGCTGCTGGAAAGATGTACCCTGCAGCGGAGCCTTCTGTCCAATCATATACCTTAGAGCGCCATCAATTAAACTGTAATTGTACTACCCAGTTACGTATAATCTGTAGTCGATTATAACCTCTCTCTCCTCTTGATATACGACGACGACCTCCTAAATCGAACCTGACAAGACATGCATGCGTCAAGTGAGATGAGACAGCCATCCTGACAGCCGCGGACCAACCAAGAGGCCTGGGCAAAAGGCTAATTCGTAACTGCCGTCTCTCCATGTCACATTCGGATCAAAGTCTGTGTTTCCTCAGGATATCTTTGTTCTCGTAGGATGTCCACGTTCCCGTAGGATATACATCAGGGCCTGATCTGCATGGCGCCCTCCGAACTGTAATGCAAAATTCAATCTTGCCCATCTCACATTGGCCAATGCATTCCCTTGTCCGCGTTCCATTCTCTCGTGGGGAGCCGGCCGATGCAGCAAAGTACCGTCACCTACCGAAGCACAGCCGCAAATATGCAAAATCTCCAAAATGGAGGGGCATGAAGCAACCAGCTTGCTGCGTACCTGCCTGGAACTGCCGTTGGCTGCCTGAGTATACGCAAGCCTGAGGAGCATGATAGGGACATGATATATGCATGCTGTGAGTAAACTGTACCAGGTACGTGTCGAGCGTGCGTGTCAAAGAAGTAAATGTGCGATACGTATCGTATGAGTCAATGACTGATCGCAAGGCAGATTTACAAAGTAGCGAAAATGGGGACAAAGCAGACACGTGCCAGACGTATGCACATTTGCGCCGTCATTTTCTCGATGTGAAGTCATACCTCTTTTCTGCTGCATTGAATCCTTTCCTCTTTCCAAAAAGGCGGCCGGGCATTCTGCACAGGGGGAATTTATCGTCCCTTTTCGGTCTTTCCGGGGGGTGCTGCGCCTTGCTGGCCGCTGTTAGCCCTACCCGGCAGTCGGTAACCCCACCTGCCCACCCGCCTAATTGACGGTGCGCTCACGCGCGCTGGGACGTCGGTTTGGTGAGGAAAAGTCGGTCTGGTAGGTGGCGGCCAGGCGGGCTAGCGGGCAGACGGGTGAAGGGCGGGGGTCCGCTACTTGGGTTTCAGGGGACCTCGGTGCAAGGGCTGCCCTGTAGCCACCCTGCTGCCCTGCAGCCACGGTGCCATGGCCAAGAGACAGCGAGGCTGAGCCTGGAGACATGATCTCAGGGTCTTCCTTGCCCTTACATCTTGACCTTGATCTTCCTGCAATCCTGGGGAACGTCATAATCCTACACATATCCATTGCTCTGATGTGTCTTACGAGCATGCATCTGCGCTATAGGTATCTATACTTTGTTATGATGTGCCTTTGTTGGTACATACATCCTATAGGCAGGTAGTACATGTGTAGATGATAGATGCGCCAGTTTCAAAACATCACAGAGGTTAGCTAAACTACTTCAAGAATATAGGTGAAGAATATAGGTGCTAGTATTTACTTTATTTACCTACTCTTGATGGCAATGATTGGGCCGCTTACACTCTGTGATATGCAGATCTGTTGCGCGCCCTCCCATAATAACAATATTTATAGCTTCTACCGCTCAGTAGGTAGACCAAATATACCATCGAGGAGCAGTACCGGCGGAGTGGAAGAGATTCGATTGCATCTCCACAGAAGGGTCATAGCCTATCTGACTCAGATCGACAAACGATTCATGTGTTTGGGGGCTACCAGCAGACGTTGTTATGTCGTATGCGGGGTGTTGTTCCGGATGGCTAAAGGGCCGAAAGAGGGAGACACACAGAAAGAGGGAGGTGTCGGTGTGTAGACAGCATACGCAACTATACGCGATGATCAACACTGCCGCCTGCCATTCGACAACTTGTACCGAGCAGCGCTTCATGCCCTCACTTTCAGCAGCGAGGCGCGATATGACGCTCTGGGCCGGGGAGATGATGAGTTTTGCTGCCTCATTTCGACGTCGGCGACCTCGTCGGCTGCGAGCTATTGCTTCGCGTCGTAAATGCGAGGACGGACAGCAACGTGGGGGCGTACTGAACCTTCGGGTCTGTCTGACCAAACGCGCATAGCGAGCGAGATACTCGAGCCACGTCACGGCGAGATCCAATCGCTACACGCCCTCGCTACCTAACCCGAGGTCTCGTGGGATAAGATGAAGAATCAGCAAGGCAGGTGTCGGTAGATGTGTAAGATCTCAACAACACTACAGGCAGCAGTGGGTGAAAAGATGCGAAGACGGGAGTGGAGAGAGCACCCGGTGACCTTCGGCTCTGAGAGCTGCTCCAGAGTCAGAGTAGGGAACGAGTCTCACCAGCGAGGTTTCGTGACTTCCGTCCCACCCTCAACTTCAGTTTGGAAAGGCAATGCTTCTGCAGTCAAAGTGCCGGACGTCTCTGGTGCGATGGCGCATGAGATGATGAGATGCAAGTAGATAGGATGTACCCTTGGATTATTGTGGTGCATTGTGTGGCGGCCTCCCGCCGATGTGTTGCGGTGCTAATGTACGTCTGCGGAGAGGGTTTGGGCAAATCAAAGGTTCGGACAAGGTTGCACTATAGGGCTGATGAATCAAGGAGAAAAGGAGGACGGGCAGAGATGGGCGGAGATGGACCAGATCGTTTCCCACGCTGCCACGGTGCAGGTGATTAGCCCCCTCTTCCCCCCCTCGGTCTTCGTGAACATGTACAGCGGATATGTACAAGAGGTTGGGAAGGTTACCCTGCTCGCCTGCATGCGTCACCCCCTTGGCGGCTACGAATTCGCGGTGGAACGATTGGTCTGAAAAGTAGAAAAAAGGGACCAAACTGTCTACAGGTCTGCAGTCGGATGGTCCACCGGGGAAAATCGCTGCTTGTCGTAGGGCTGAAATGGTGTGCACTATAACAGGCACTATGGCCTGGGTTGGACATAGCTCCGAAGCTTTCTGAATGCCAACGTGAACGGCCCGCATCCGAGAGCGAACCGGGACGTCGGCCTGCTTTCGCACGGCGCCTCGCCTCTCGAGGGGTCCGATGTGATCCGAATACTAGATGGTTGGCTTAAGGTACGAATGGTGACAAGATCGTGGCGAGAGTCGATGCTATATTCCACACACACACACAGTGTCATAATAAACACCTCATCTTAGGCAGGCAAAGAGCAGCAGAGTCATGGCCGTCTGCCTCCTCGCGTGGCCGACTACCTCGTCGTCGAACTGCACGCTTGGCCCAGTAAGCAGAAGTTATACCTAGGTAGGTACCTAAAGATAGTCCGTTCGGAGCCAACCCTAATGTGGCGAACGTGGCCGGCTGGTTTGAATCGAACGATGAGGGCCGCATGATTCGAAGGAAGGTATTAGGTATGTTGAGAATTACCTAAGATAACTCGCTTGCGTATGACTACGGCCGAACTTGGAAGAGAATCCCTACATGCAGATATCTCCACTTGTAGATCTCTATCAGCTGAAGTTGTCGAGAAGCGAGCAGCGAGAAGCAAGAAGCATCACAGTCTAGAGACATAGTCTAGAGTAGAGGAGGCTCGGACTTGTTGATTCGGGGGAGTGGCCTGTTGCACGGCGCTTCCGTCACACTTTCATTCGAGTAACCAAAATTAATTCGAGCAACGTGAGTAAATATCGATGACTTACCTAGTCGATGGCTGCCGGCCCGAGCAAACGCCGAGTGCCTTATCTATGCAGTCGCAGTTTGGCAGGATCAATATTTTCAGCCAGCCCGCATCTTAGCCAGGACAGGCCGAAATGAGATTCTAGGACTACCTCTACCCGCTCTTCCTCACCTGAACACGAGCAAACGACCTCGAGACCGATATCTGTACTGTCCGGATGCCTCCCTGTCGATGGCCGGCATTGGCGTGTGTATCTCGAGTGCGAGTGACTACATGAGCGTCGTCGTCCGCCTGTGCAACCCAGGTGCAACAATACTAACTCGAATCTCGGGGAGGTCTCGCGACGGTCTCGCGGGATTGTCTCTCCCCCCGCTGCAATGAGGGGAGGCCCATGGTGACGCCTTAGAGGCTACCTTACCGAGGATTGCTAACTAGGCGTCTGCGTGGTGTGTAACACAAGCATGGGTTTCCGAGAGAGAACTCCAACAGCGCAGGGCCAGCTGCCTGGGGGCGATCCGCGATGCATTGCTTAGGCAGGTATGCTCAGCACAGCATTTCCCTTTGATTGATACCTGGTAGCAAGGAATGCACATGCAGTCTCCTACATGTATAAGGTAGTTACCTGCCTCCGTGTAGGTGTGTACCGTGCAAGTACATGTGCGGCCGGCAGTGGTGGGTGCCGTACCGGTACGCGACGGGATTCGTACATGCAGCACCATGTTATGTAGGTCATTGGCCGCCTTCTTTGGCAAGTGCACACTACAAGTGTACATACAAAGCTGTGCCGCAATCTAAGCCCCCAACTTTCCCCCTGGTCGAACATCACATCTTCCATCTCATCTTTCTTTTAACACACCCCTTGTCCCCTTGTGCCCTTGCTCCCTCTCGGCTCCAACATAATAAAATACTGAATCCCGTCCGTCGGCATCCCATCGTTATTCCATGTCCACTCGCTGTGCTTCTCGCAAGCCACGGCCTTGGACTCCAAGCCAAAACGACAGCCTCGTTTTGCTTGCTTTTCCTTCTTCTATCGTCCCCCTTCCCTTCCTCTTCGCCAGGTCTTCTTCTCTTCTCTTGCTGCCGCTGGTCACGCAACGGAAGAGTCGCTACGTACATTGCTGAAAGAGTCTGCTTGGCCAACTCGCAACTTGTACCTGTTATCGTTAATATCAGACGTCCTTCTCCACACCCGTCCCTGTCTTGCAACGGCTGGTCAGTGAAATCATCTCGTCCCACAGCCTACTTATTGCTCACAGCTCTAGCTCAATCATTGCCAGCTCCCTCGGTTCTGAGAACACAAGTCCGTGCCGCTTTATGACAGGCGTCCGCTTGTTATGAAAACAGGCATAAACACTCTGCCCTGGAGCGATTGGACCCGCCGAGACATCATGGTGAGCACCAGCAGTGCTTCCCGGGCGGCTGCTCTGCCGTCCGGTGACACGCCGCAGGACCGGCCGAGGAGGTTTCGCACAAGCAAGCCTAAAGTGAAGACGGGCTGCAACAGTTGCAAGTAAGTGCTTTGCCCAACATCCAGACCGTGTGTTTTGTATTATTGGTCGCGCCCATGCGCACTGGGCTGAGAGCTAATCGCCTTTTCACCTCAGACAGCGTCGCATAAAATGCGATGAGCTGCGACCGGCCTGCACGCAGTGCGTTCGGTCCAAGAAGATATGTACCGGCTACCCACCGCCTCCGCGAGCCAAGGTCTTCGAGGAAGTAAGGATTGCGCCAAAGCCGGGCGCCGGCCATGTCTCCCGCGCGCCGGTCGTAGACATCGCAAGTGACATGCCACCTCTTCGGTCTCGGCTGTCGCCTTTTTCTCCACCGCAGCCACCGGTCGCGAAACCCATATACCCGAGAGAGTCCCCCAAGAAGCTTACTCCCCCGCAGACCCCGGTCGAGTCTTCTTTGACCATTCATCGGCCATCCATGTTCTCCTTCGACCCGCAGGAAGGCCTTTACTTTCAACTCTTCAGGGAGCGCACCGCCAGCGAGCTATCCGGCTTCTTCGATTCTTCTTTCTGGACCCGGAGTGTCTTACAGGAATGCCACTCAGAGGAAGCCATCAGGCACGCAGTGGTAGCTCTCGGCGCCCTTTACAAGACTTTAGAGAAGATGTCAGAGTCGCCACCCAGCTCCCCGTCCAACCGCATCGATCAGACAGACAGCGCGATGCGGCATTGGGAGGTTGCCTTCAGAAATTACTCGTTAGCAATCAACACAGTGGTGAACTCGTTTTCCCAAGATGCGTCGTCTCAAAGGACGAGTCTCATGGCATCAGTGTTGCTAGCTTGCTTTGATTCTTTCATCGGCGATCACAAGCAGGCCATAAACCAGATTCAGAGCGGTCTGAGGCTTCTAGAGACGCTGCGCGCTCAGCGGAGGAACTCTTTCCTCCCCAGCCTCGAGGAACCGGTCGAGCAGGACCTCGTCCAAATGTTCACCCGTTTAGCCATCCAAGCCAAGTCCTACGACATGGCATTCCACTTTCCCCAGCCCTATGTTATTCGCCTTACCCCCCAGAATAAGGCCCAACCCGCATCGCCGTCTTCCGATGGGGGCTCACCAGTACCAACGGGCCACCCGCAATTGCCGGACAAGTTTCTGTCTCTCATCGAAGCGAGGCAGGCGTGGGACACGCTTTGCGAGCGTATGATGCGGTTTACGGAGGGTATGTTTTCATATACGACAGAAAGGAGTCCCATGGGCGTTCTTCCGAACTCGCTCAAACAATACGGCATGGGTTTTGCTGAAGGGCTGGAGACGTGGTCGAAAGCCTTTGAGCCTATACTGATATCTCGCAACGCGCCGGCGAAAAGCAGCCAGGAGAAAACGGCAATTGCGGTCCTAAAGATGAACCAGATTATGGGCGAGATTCTATTCTACATGACATTTAGCGACACCGAACTCCAATTCGACGCATACCTATCGAGGTTTCAGGAGATTGTGAACCTAGCCGAGGAGGTAGTCGGGGATGAGGAGCGGAGAGCGGCTGCGAAACGATGTCCAAATCCACATTTCTGCCACCACCAACCTTCTACCCAGGGCGACTTTGGCGAATTTGGGCAGTACGCGGCTCGACATATCAAACCTAGCTTCAGCGCCGACTTGGGCATTGTCCCGCCGCTCTTTGTTGTCGCCACAAAATGCCGAGATCCCCTAACTCGGCGCAAAGCCATCCATCTACTGCGAACTAGCGCACGAAGAGAGGCAATGTGGGATAGCGAGCTCGTGGCTCGTATAGGGTCGTGGATTGCCGATATAGAAGAGGAGGAAGACGAGACTGATGACACCGGATATCCCATATCGAGTTCGACGGAGATGAGCGGTTTTTCTATGGGAAGCAGTAGGGCCAGGGCTTCGGCGTCTCCTAGTTTCGGAGGCGATATCCCCCTAGGCCCCGGCGGCAACGCTCGGTGGGGTAGCCGGAGGGAGAGCGTACCGCTCTCGCCGCACAAGTCCATCCCCGAGGAGAAGCGTGTCATGGTTAGGGCCGTCGAGTTCGATCTTCGAGAACGCCGAGCGACACTCCAGTGCGGCACGCGAGGACTCCCACCTGGTATGCGAGATCCGCGAACGCGCTCTACTAGAATCAAGTGGTGAGATGTGCTCGGCTCTCGACGAACGGTTGCCCATCTACCTATGCCTTGACGAACACCACGACACAGATACGCACGCATACATGCACACACGCCTACTGGCCTTTCAACCACCGCCCCAGAGGGGCTTCTTTTCTGCCTCGATACTTGGACTTTACCTGGCAGGACCATTTTCATATACCTTTAAAGGTTTGGCTACGAGAAAAAGGGAAAAGACGAGTTAAGAGTAATGTCGGAATTGCGGGCAACGCCAGAAAATGAAAAAAGATAATGTTTCTCGAATATCTCAGCATTTAGCATTGTGTCCTGACCTACTTCAGAGTTTCGTCTGGTTGCTGGCCATGTAGATGATCACAATACACGGAGCTTTCAACTGAAGATGCGAGAACCGGGACTGATTCTTCCCGTTGTGCTTTTGATCGATCCATCAACCTGCTAGTCTAATCTTGCTCGATACAAGTGTCACGATCACAGTAGCCAACGGGATATGTGAGCATTTCAAGGTATCGGTATATGTATACCTTAGGTATATAAGAGAAGCTTGAAACATCTGCCAGTCACATTCTCAAGCCAACATCGGACTTAATAATCTATAACATGCTATGAAAGTGATTGGTCAGCGCTCATCCTGCGCGTCAAGTGAGGCTCAGTACCCCCATATAGGTAGGTGCCTTAGGGGGCCTGTAGCACCCCCCCGTCCCGCCACGTCCAGCACGTCCCGGCATTAATAGACCCCATGCTTCGTTCTATGCAACGCTGTGTAATCAGATTTAAACAACTTGAAACGAAATCCCTTAAACGTGCACTTCTAAACTGTGCATCGGTTCCTACATAGTACATATCTTCGTACGTTGTCTTTACACTGACGTCTTGGATATATCTAGATGTCACACAGGTATCAGCGCTAAGTGCGATATATCCGAGTTATCAGAGGGGAAACGAATGAAAATATGCCAAACGACTACTCCAACGGGGTGGGCGTCGGCGACCAGGCGGGCGCAAATGGCCATCAGAAGCGGGTGAGAGTTCTGCTCAGCTGCCACGCATGCCGCAACTCCAAGCTCAAGTGCGACCGCGCAACGCCGTGCGGCCAGTGCCGCCGCAAAGGCATACCTGAAAGTTGCCAGTACGCGCCGCGGCCCGAGAAGCGCAAGCCGCCCAGGAGCATGGCCGCTCGCTTGAAGAGGCTCGAAGGAAGTATGCACAATCAGTAGACGTGTACGGAGCGTTGTCGCTAAGAGATTCCAGTGGTTCGCGACATGATCGACACAGATGACCCTGCTCACGCATCGGCTGCGAAGCAAAGGACAGACCAAGGACCGAGAAACGGGGCCACTGTTGTCCATGGTCCGAAGGCTACGTGCTATGTTGGCGGGACACATTTCATGGCAATGCTAGAGGATGTAAGTCTGCCCTATTACACCCCTCGAGAAATAGTGAGCTGAGAACCCATGCCAGATCGAGGACCTAAAGAGTTACTTTGACGACTCAGCCGAGGACTGTGACGAGACCTACGACCCATATGAGAACACTGGCTCAGCCGAGCTGCTGATGTTCTCCCGAGGTGTCCCCAAGGACAGAACAGAGCTACTAGCTATGCTGCCGGAAAAAAACGTTGCCGATCGTCTTATGAATCGCTATTTCAACTCAAACAGCCCGTCTCGACGTAAGTTGACTCTGATATGCAATGTCTTTCGTTATGACCCTTTTACTTACCCCTATGTGCGCCAAGACATTATTCATCTTCCCACGTTCCTCCAGGAATACAACGAGTTCCGTAAGGATCCCCATCGTGCGCCTCTCCAATGGATAGCGCTGCTCTATATGGTGCTTGCTCTCGGTATCTTCTTCTCTGCGTACTTTGCGCCACACGAGTTGGGGGCCGACTCGCCCGTGCCGGCGATGGACAGGTTCAAGCAGTTCAGAGGTGCCGCCGGCTGGGCTCTTATTTGGGCGAAATACTACCAGCCGGACAGTCACACGCTCCAAGCTTTTCTACTATATGTCGAAGGAGACTTCATGACTAACCGCGAGAATCGGATGAATTGCTATCTGCTGTCGTCTACCATGATCCGGCTGATGCTGAGGATGGGTCTCCATCGCGATCCCAGCAAGTTACCCGATATCACGCCGTACGAAGGCGAGATGCGACGACGCATTTGGAATCTCGGTGTACAGCTAGACTTACTCGTGGCATTCAATCTCGGCTTGCCCTGCATGATGAACGGAATCGAGAGTGACACAGAGCTACCATCGCACCTTACGGACTCGGACTTTGACAAGGACTCCAAGGAGCTACCCCCATCTCGCCCTCACACAGACTATACAACACTCACCTATCCTATCCACAAGGCGAAGCTAATGAAAGGCTTCTTCCTCGTCGTACGACAGGCGCATTCGCTGACGCCGCCAATGTATACCGACGTTATGAGAATCGATGCGGGGATCGAAGAAGCGTGGAAGGGCGTACCAACATTCATGAAGATGAAACCGTTAGACGAATGTGTCATGGATCTGCCTGCCCAGGTCGTTCAAAGATTCGGCCTCGCATCCATGTATCAAAAGAGCCGATGCATCCTTCACCGGCGATATCTTGTCGAGTTCACTCCAAAACCAGAACACGACTACTCGCGCCGGGTGTGCCTCGAGGCTGCGTTGGAGTCGCTCACGTACCAAGAGCTGATGCACGAAGCTTGTAAGCCTGGCGGTATACTCAATAGAGGGACCTGGTTTGTCGCAGCAATGGTAGCCATCCACGATTTCCTGTTGGCGGACATGGTCGTCGCCCTCGTGATTCAGACCGACAAGTTTTGGGAGGTTGGTGGCGAGTCCAACTGGATGGCACGCGGTGGCCCAGCGTATACCAGAGATGCTCTCGTCGAGCGGCTCAAGAGATCGTGTCTCATGTGGGCTGATTTGGCGAGCAATGCATCCGAGTTCAAGAAAGCCCAGGACGTGGTACGGACCATGCTCGGCAAAATCCAGACCCAGCTCGGGATCGAAGCTGACGACCTCGAGCTATCGGCTACCAGCGCGAGTAGCAACGGTGAGGAGGCAGCGTCGATGGCAAGGCTCACAATCGTCGGTAGTCATCCTTCGAGCTTGCCCAGCAACATAGAACCCAGCCCCGAGAGCTTTGCAGAGTTTGGCATGATGGACGCGAATCTCGCAGCCGCCCCAGATGGGACAGCTCAGGTGACATCGGATCCCCCTTGGATGATGCAGAACGGCTCCGACTGGGTAAGTATTTGTAGCAGCATGTTGTCCCTGTCTCTTCTCTAGCAATCTTGCTGATGGTCACCTTAGAACTACTTCGATGCCATGGCGCGCGGGCCTGACGGTATGCAGCCCATGGTGCAGGCTCCTCATGACAACGGCTGGCCAGGCGAGAAGGTGATGGGTGACTCCTTTTATAATTTCACGACCTCGAACTCGTGGTATTTTTCTCCATCCTAGTTCTCGGGGCGGGCTCCGAGACCTGGACGTCGTACAAAGTGTCCTCTTCCCTCAACTCTTAACCCGAGTATGCGGTTCCTGGCGATGTGCCGTCGGCGGAGTCACCCGATCCAACTCTTGATAAGGTAGGTATATCAGACGTCAGGGTTACGGGTTCGACTCGACTGAATCAACCTAGCTTTTCTCGGGGAAGACAATGCTGATCTAACAACGTACATAGAAGAATGTGGAGACGTCGAGCACAGACGACGAAGCTGTTTTTTCGCGGGGTATTCCAGTATAACCCCGCATATTCCCGTATTGGTTGGTCCCGGATGGCGTGTCTTCTTTATTTTATCGTCTGAATCTCTCCCAGTGCTGTACATCTCTTCTCTTCCTTCAGAACAAGCAGACAGTAGCAGAGTCAACAAGACGAGACCAAGGCGAACAAGAAACAATGTAGGGCCGCGGAAATGCTCGTTCGGTCTAGGAGGGGCATCCTTGGCACTAGGACTGCCTCGCTGAGCTGATGACGGCAACGTGGTGGTTGAGCCTCCAGGTAGCATGTTTCGCTTGGCTGTTTTGTACGTAATAGCACGCAACACCCGGCTCGACTATTTGTAAAGACGCCGCCCGCCAGGCCGTCTGGATCGATATAGCAAGGCACACGCTGCCCGTGGCCTCGAAAACGTGCTCGATTGCATCAATACGACCCATTCTTATTTTCCTCGAGTAAAACATACCTAATGCCAAGATGCCATCGCCGTCGGGTCTCATGCACTATCGCAGCTCTCATCCACTACGCTGGACTCGACTCTCTGCTGCGAGACGGGCGTACGGGATACCTGGCAGCCTGGATGGCCGACCGTCGCCTCGGCTGACACAGAAGAGCTCCAACTACGTATACACAGCAACAGATCAGCTCGGCAGACTCGAACTGGGAATGAGCATGGCTCCATCGCACAGAAAAAAAAAACAATTAATCTACCTAGGTAGTTTCACAGCACAGACCGGTCTGGTCCCGGCGGGTGCTGATTCCTGAACCGGGGGGGTTCGGAAGAGCCAGATCGCGAATTGTCTCTCGGAAGTACATACCTACCTTGGTACATAGTATACCGACGAGAAGTCTCCATTAAGCTCGCCGAGGGCAGTAAGACACAGCCATAACCATAACCATTCAGGCAGACGGCGCAGGTCCTGGGAGTTTGGCGAAGTAATAAAAGAACTAATAAAAGCCGAGTGATACCCCAGCCATGGGTTGGTTATCAAGGGACACTTCCGACGGTTTCACTGTAACGGCACGCAAAAGTCGTGCGCTCCAACGGCGACCCAGGATTCGCGACGATGCTCTTTCACGTGCGTCTATCATCTACCAATGCCTCCCAAGTGTACGGCGGCCTTCACCGACATACAGTCTCGGACGACTTCTCTTCTCCTGCACGTCTCGTCCCTGTTATCTCCTCTTTTGAGACAAGGTCAGAAAAAAAAAAAACAGAGAAGTACTCTCAAGGAGCCGGTTTCGTGCCGTGACACGACAGCTGTCTCGCTCTCCTGGAACGGGAGATAGGCAAAAGTTGTCGATTTAAAAACCATTATATGCTGGATCCGGCCGCTATCTCGTTACCTGAACAAGGATGGCAACATCTGACCTTCTAAGTATGTGACGAGACAGGACCCCCTATTGGGCGGGCGGTTATCTGTCGATCCCCTGAGAAGCACATAGTATGGTAGCTACAGCACGCCCTTGCTGATCCTGCGGCTTAACTGCCTAGGCACTATCTATGCTGCTATGCCATGCATATTCTGGCCCCAACCGACAGCTTTGCCTGTGCGAATCCGTCACGTCAACCATGTGGTCTTATGTGTGGCTATGTGCCATGCCGAACCTAACTTCCTTAGCTACCCTACATGCCTTAGGTAGGACCTAGAAGGAGATGTCGATTAGGTAGGACTACATATACACACGTCTCTATCTGACTAGACGGCCAGACTGCCAGACGTCCGGCAGTACCCGGTAAATGCTGCACCTGGCTGCCTGGGCAGGAGACAAGGTCGAGAATTGCATAGGTCCGACTCGGTACGAGACTCGATTAGGTACGAGCTCCTCCTTTAGGTACCCTCCAGCTGGGCAATGGGCTGGGCAGGCTGGCTAATGGAGGGCACTATCCGATTATCTGAGGCCGGCCTCCTGCGTAGGTGCCCATCCGTCATTTAAAAAAGAACGGATCGGTCTCCGACGTCGACGAGATGCCACAGACTCCTAGAGGCTGATCGGACAAGGGCCCATCTGCAGGTGTTATGAGATTGCAGATGGATCACTGTTATGTAAAGTACCGCGCTGCCGGCCAACCGCGCTCGATGCTTTTACATAACCTGAATCATGCCCGTATCCATCGTACCCGGTTCGAAGCGAGCAGGACGAAGAATGCGGAAGAGAAACCGACTGACCACCTAGGTAGGAGGTAGGTATGCTGTTACCTGCCGGCTTAGTTACCTCGAGGTTGCGCATCCGCCCAATCCGATGGAGGGGCAGCCGAAACGCAGCAAAACGTGATGAACAGCTGTCATTTAAATGGATCTTGGTCATACCTAGCAGTCCCTTTAGGTGCATAACGTAAAACGCTATACAGTTGCAATACATACACGTCGCCTACCTCTTGCTATGTACGGATGGACGGAATTCGACGTGTACGCTTGGTAGCGCGACAGGCACGAGGGACGAGGAACGAGGAACGAGGCACGGCTATGGCCCGATCTTCAACCTTCGGTCAAGCTCCGATCTCGTCGCCTTTCTTTTTTCCAGAACCAGACCGCATATTTCCCCAGGCCAATCAACCTCGGCCGCCCGTCTGGTTTGAGCTACCCTAGATACCGTATGCGATCAATCGCGCACCAGCCCGGCCAATGAGCTGCCGGCAGGGGGCGATAAGGAACCTGGGCGTCTGATTGCTCGAGATTGGGCAGGATAGATTTCATGCAGCGCGTTCCGAATCAGATGGAAGAGAAGAAAAAAAAAAAATCAACGTGACTCTTACGACTCCCCCTCCTATACCGAACGACAATTGCAGTACCACGACAGCTATCAGTAAAACAAGACGAACCGTAACTCACTTTCACCGCTCCCGGCACGCCATGTACCGTCTATCGTACCAGCCATCTCCATACTGCTACTGTACGTGCACAGCTAGATGCTAGTCCACCATTCGGTCGTCGGTCATGCAGGCCCAGGCGAGTTACGTACAGCTCAGAAGAAGAGTAAGGCAACGTAGGATATCAAGCAGGTTTCTCCCCCTCCCTTCCCTTACCTGTCTTATCTTAGTCTGAGCCGCTTTTCGACTCCCATTACTAAGGGCTAACTCGTGCTGCGTTAGGTCCCCTTCCCACCCACAAAAACCACCAGACCGAGCTCGTCCTCCTGTCCGGTGAATACCGCGCGTAGGTGTAGAAGATACAATGACGAGGTAGGGTACAGGCAGCTATGCGGGACGTACACACCGATCTGGAAGTAGGCGTTCGAGAGGCACTGATGTCGGCAACATTAACCGCCGGCCTCTCCCTTTCTAGCCTTATATCCCTATCCCTATCCTCAGGCCGCGCTCATATGTCTTTCATTCGTATTTCTCCCCGTCTCTTTATCCTATCTCTCACACAGCTATCTACCAAGCTCGAGATAAGAGCACCAGCCCGGCATATACGTACCTCGCCCGACCAGGTAAGTGAATACGTGCCTTGAGGTCAGAGAAGTCTCGGGCCTTAGCATTCATTACCTTAGGTACCTAAGGTATTCTCTATATCTGGCTGGCTCTCGTACTATATACTAGCATACCAGTATATATACGTACGTACGTGCATACGTACATACACGCCTAGCATGGCACAATGCTACCTGTTATACATGTCTCCTTGGACAGGTAGATCATTAGCTGGGGGTAGTTCCCCGGATTTCATCAGAGGGCCCCCTGGCAGCACGGCTACCCATAATAGTCCGTCTCCCGTCATACCCTCCATTCCATTCTCAGAGTAATTAGGACTCAGGCTATCTACATATGTAGACATGTATAGCCCTCCCTTTTCCTGGCCATGGCTCTCTTCTTAGGTACTTGGCCTGCCATCTTCCTCGGGTCAGCCAGCACTTTTACCATCATTTTATGACAGTATCACTCAACGGAAGCCGGCGACAGGACACGTATATCCTGTGACTCCATCTTATCTTGGGAGCTCTAGCGTATACTCAGGAGACATACACCCAGGTATCATTCGCCCAGATACCTGCCGAGGTACCTGTATATGCGGAATCCGGACACCATCGCGAGAAACCAGCCCAAGCTGGAGCTCTTATAAGTGGCATCTCTACCATATCCATTTTTCTCTCTCTTCCGTTTCCGCGCTGGAATACCCGGACCACATGCATCTGGACCCTGAAATCCAGTCAGGCTCTTTCTCTCTCCCAAAGCTCTAAGGCTTAGGTGCTATCCGTCCCGAGGGGTTACCCCCCGTCAAAAGGTCGTCAATTCGGGAATTTGCAGATCTTGGGAAAAATTCCCATCCGTACTATATCCACTTTTCAAACTTCAAGATACCTTAGCAGTTCCGACTAAGGAAAAGAAATATTTGCTGCGTGCCTGGATCGAAGAAGGAAAAAAAAAAAATAAGAAAAAAATAGAAAAAAAATAAACGGCACACACAAAGACAACCCTATCGGCAAAATTAACTGATTTCCTCCCCTTCACGCTTCACATATCACCTGCGTCTTAGTCTTCTAGATCCACGCTATTCTTCTACCCTTACCTTTTCCCTTGCCTGCTCTCTCCTACCCACATCTTCGCCCTATATAGCAGACAGACTATCGTCAACCCTAGGACCGGTTCGGCCCATTGATCCCTACTATTCTCAGGGCCAAGCAAACCCACAACTGACTACTATTGCAACAACTTTGATGGAGGTGTCACTCGTTTCTACTCTTCCTTAGCTGCTGCTCTGGTCTCTTCTCTTTCTTGCGTCATCTGGACATAAAGCGCCTGCCCAGCCGTCGAAGGACGGGCCTCTATCTTCGATACGACCTCAACATTCAAAGCGCATTCCTGGCTCCTCTTTTTTCCAGATTCCTGACGAAACATCCGGTCTGCCGGCTGGAGGGGGAACTTGGACCTACAACCACCATGTCCTCCTCTAACCCCATCCCCATCCGGACCGATCTGGCTTATCGTCCTGCGCCTAGCGAAAACGGCAATGGCGCCTTTTCGCCCAAGTCGTCTGCGACACCCGGGACAAGACACAAACACACGCGATCTTCGTATTCGGAAAATTCGCCGCTTACCGCGGTATCCAGGAATAACTCGCTCAGTTTTCGTCCGCTGAAGCGGTCAACGCCGTCACCGGACAAGACAATCGCCATCATCAATGCAAGCGGCCGCCAGGCAGCCTCGCTAATTCGGATAGCCACCGCGGTGGGTTATAAGGTCCGCGCCCAACTACGCAACCTCGAGGGCGTCATAGCGACCGAGGTTGCCACCAATCCGAACGTGACAGTTTTCGTCGGGGAGCTTTACCTCCGAAACAAGCCGGACGACAAGAGCGACGTGACTGTTCACGGCCCCCTTCCCGGGATCCTCGTCAACACCAAGCTAATCTCGCAGCTGTTTAATGGTGCCCAGCTGGCCTTCATAAATACGACCTTCTACGGCAATGAGATACAGATCGGAGAAGCAATTGCGGACGCCGCGAAGCGAGCCGGCGTGCAGCATTATGTGTATTCGTCGATGCCCGATCATGCGGCCTACAACCCCGAGTGGCCCTCTCTGCCGCTTTGGGCAGCCAAGCATGAAGTGGAAAACTATGTCCGCGAAATAGGCCTGCCTGCTACATTTGTCTACACGGGAATCTACAATAATAACTTTACGTCGCTTCTCTACCCACTATTCTGTATGGAATTGAAGCCCGACGGCTCTTTTTTGTGGCAGGCTCCGTTCCATCCCCATGCGAAGCTTCCGTGGCTGGACGCCGAGCACGACGTTGGACCAGCAATCATCCAGCTCTTCAAGGATGGCCCTGAAAAATGGAATGGAAAGCGCATAGCACTTGCTTACGAGTACCTGACACCCCTAGAAGCCTGTAAGGCTTTCGAGCATGGAGTTGGCAGACGCGTAACTTACAAGCGGGGTCCTATCGAAGTAAGGGTTAAGATCCCGGAGGGCTACCGGGAACAGCTCGAGGCGCTGGAGAAGCTCTGGTCATTGGACAACAAGGACCCCGGAAAACAGCCGCCGTATTTCGGAGACTTGGAACTCGACAGGAGATGTCCCGACGACGCCCTCGCGCTATGGGAAGGCCCGAGAGGGCTAGAGGAATATGCCCGGGAGATCTTTCCGCTGGAAGAGGAGGCGAACGGGATGACGTGGATGTTTGAAGACGAAGCCGAGCCCGGACCGGAGGCCACTGCGGAGGAAGTCGGGTATGTGATTAATAAGGAGGTAGAGGAGGAGGAGGACGGAGACGACGATTCTTTTGACGAAGGTCTGGTAATGGTAAGCGGCTACGATCTCGTTTAACACAAGACAATTATCGCCCCGCAAGTGAGGGGGCGCATAGAAAGTTCTGATGCAGTAACATGTCGTTCCTATTGTTTTACACGCCCTCCATCGTACTGCAGGCGACTAATACAGCACGTTGCAGAGAGGACTGAAGAGAGATGAAGAATCGTGGCTAGCATGATTTTCCGAATCTTTCGCACATCTCGCAACATCTGATGATCGCAAGTCACGGATAGCCCGGAACAACTTTACAACGCTCTATTCGATTCATTTCCAGAAACGGCTCAAACGTCCAGGTATACTGGTCGAACCCCTCCTACTCAAGAAATTCCTAAACACTAGTATCAACTTCATCGGCTTCCTCGGAACTCTAGCCTGGCGTTTACCGACAAGGCCTTTTCTTTTTCTTAACCTAAGCAGAAAAGCATGGTTTGGATGAATTCACGGGGTAATGCATATGAGCAAAAAAAGGGGGACGGCGGCATCGGGTTGTCGTTAGCGATCCATTTCGTACGGCGTCGCCGGCTTCATTAGAATGCCTTTTTTTTCTTTCTCCTTCTCTGGCGAGACACCGGAGAACACGATTCGGTCTATCTATACGGCGTTTTCAAGGGGGCTATAAAAGTTACGAAAAAATTCACCGGCACGGCCGGCTGAGACTTGCGGGGGAGATATCTAGGCAATCTACGTGGCCGGTCATATCGCACGCTGTGATTATCATGCCAGGTTCACAGGGTTAGATGGGTGGCATAAGTTTAGGTCCGACATGGTGGTCCTGCCTTTAAAGAACGATGGTTGGGCCCAAGGAGATAATAACGGGTATGCCCAAGCTAAGACCGGAATATAGGGGTATACGGGATGGCTACCTAGTCGACGGTCAGATGTCGATCTGAAATGAGGTAGGCCATCGGCAGGTCTAAGGTGCGGAGGGGATGCCCACGACGTAAATGATCATCTTGACCGAAATAGTCAACTATGACTCTCAAATAGGGGGCTTTGCAGCAAATCTTACGTCTATGATTCTCGTTGCCTTGGGTCTGTTTGCCTTGGGTCTGTTTGCCTTGGGTCTGTCTTACGCATACATGTGAAGAAACGATGGCCGTTTATAGATCCCCAACTCTATGTCGCCAGGTCTTCCAAAGCTACATCCTACGTGAATGATATGCACCCTCGTCTTTATAACCGGATACGATGGCGCGTGAAGGATCGGATGGCGATGGCTAGAATCAGGGGGTTTGGATAGGTAACATCGTATTGGGCCTTGGGTATGGCCCAAACTTGAAAGGGACTGCCTGGTACGTATCATGCGGACCGTACTAACAACATGTCCTTGCAGCTTAGATGGACGCATGAGACTGCCTACCTAAAGCATGCTGTTGAAGAGGAAAAACATAGATTTCTCATACGCACATTACTAGACATATAGTCCTGCTCCTTGAAAGACGAGGTCATGTAGACGCCGGCACTCCCTATCCCTTATCGAACCCAATCGTCATAGGAACGAACGAATGTTCAGAGGACATACGTACCTGCAATACCACCCCATACCCCCTTTCCCATCTAGCCTTCCCCCGTCCCCCTTCCTCCCCTCATTCCTGCCCATCAGCGTACATCTGCAGATACGTCTCCCTCAGCCGCATCTGGAGGTGCTCGAGGGCGGTGAGCACGCCGTCGCTGCGGGTCGCGTGCGGGTTGCCGTTTCCGTTGACCCGGCCCCCGTCGTGGCCGTCGCCTCTCGCGGCCGCGTCGGCCACGCGCGCGCTCGGCACCGCCGTCAGCGGCGTGGCGTCGGCCGGGTGGCAGAAGTAGACGAGGGAGTAGCGCGGCTCCGCGGTCGACTCGCCCGGGGCGCGCGAGGAGGCCGTGGGGGAGAAGGAGACGCGGTGGACGGTGCTGCGGAGGACTGTTTTTTTGTTAGGTAGAGGGTTGGGTGGGGATTTGGGGGAGATGGAGGGTAGATAGGTGATATATAAACGAAGGGCAGGAGGAGGGAGAAATAAAAGAAGAAACAGAAAAAGCACGCACGGCCGTTGGTCCAGTAGGACAGCAGGTCGCCGATGTTGACGAGCACGGGGGGCTCCGGGTCGGCCTCGGTGCCGGGCGGGGCGACGGGGACGGGGACCCAGGCGCCGCGGACGGGCTCGCGGATCTCGAGGCCGGCCTGGCCGCGCAGCCGGAACAGCAGCGTGACGGAGCCGTAGTCCGAGTGCGCGCCGGCGCGCACGTCGTCCGGCTCCGCCGCTTCTGTTGCCGTCGGCGCCGGGTAGTACAGGAACCGCAGGATCGAGCCCGACGGCTGCGACGGCGCGTGCGCCGCCGTGAAGAAGGTCGGGGGGTCGACCTGGGTGGGGGTCTGGGTTAGGAGAGATCGGGATTGGGGAAAGGGGGAAGGGGGAAGGGGGAAAAGCTTCATACCCCTAGTCCGATGCCGAAGAGCAGGAGCAGCTTCTGGCACAGCGCGTGGCACGCCTCTCGGAAGGCGGCAAGCTGCGCCTGGTGCGGCTCGATGCTCCGCGGGATGGGCTGCGTGGCTTTGCCGTCCTCGAAGGCGCCGAAGTTGAAGCCCCTGATTTGATTCAGCCAAAGTAACGTGGGGGAGTAAGTGGCGGCCAAAAAAAAGAGGCCGCTCTGCAACTCACTCTTTAAAGTCGCCGACCTGAAAAAAGAAAGCTGACGTTAGCTGGGGGCGGACTGCGGTTACCCGTCGAAAGAGAGAGAGAGGCTTACCCGCTGCGTCTTGGGGTCCAATGTCTCGGTGTGCATGCCCGACCAGCCTTGGTTGTTCTTCTCGATCTTGCATCGCTGCTTGTCCTCGAGCGGCGAGGCAAACAGGGTCCGGGACTGCGGGGGCGTGAGACGGGTGAGATTAGGGGCTCGGTTGCGTATTTGCGGACAGAGTTATATTTGGATTGAAACGAAGAAGAAAATGAGAGATTCATGAAGCAACCGGACGGCCTGATGCCACCGGCTTCCGTCCGTCAGAAATGTGTTGCGTGTACGGGTTACATACCAAGTTGAAGGCGTTCTCTATCTGCTCCGCCGAGATATCTCGACCGGCGTTCCTGACGTAGACGAAGCCGTACTCGATGGCGGCGTTGACTAGCTCCTTGGCGGCCTGGGCTTGATCTGCTCCCTCGGCCGAGATGTCGATGATGGGGATCGTCGCGGTGCCGGCCATGGCATAGGGCTGGATACGATGGTGCGTGATTGATTACGGTTGTGGTTGAACGAGGCCAGCCTGACTGAGTGGTAGATGAGGGTTGTCGTACAACTAATCATAGAATCGATAGCTACCGCACAAGTACCTGTATATGTAAAATCATGCCATCGCTTGACTTGAGGAGATGCCCGATGCGAGAACTCTAAGTACCGTTGCATTTAAATATACCTAGGTATGTAGTTCAGCTTGCTTTTGTAGATACCTCCTGTATAAGCTCTTTTCCTTCATGTTTGACATCAATACTTTTAAGTGTACATAGCTGTTGCAGCTGATACTTGAAGATGGATCTCTCGTGTCTGCTGAGGCCGCCATCTCAATGTTAGATTTTAGACGCCTTATATACCTAAAATGTAATACAGAGCATGCATGTACCTGTAGGTATTGTATATTGTACAAAAGAATATGCCCCAGGTGCTGGCTGAGCGGTAAGGGTTACGTACATGTACCTGGTTCCTGGGAGTGTACCTGGTAGCTTTGAGGCTTATCGCTAATCGGTCCCCTGCCGCCTTCCCACTGCGCAATAAATTTCTCTGCGAACGCGGGCACGGAGGGCGTATCGAACTTCCAAGGTTGTACTTGCACCTACCTGCCCACTTCGCCCACCACATGCAACTTCCCGTGCGAGCCTTGATCTGGCCGCGCTTCGTCTTTACCTGCAACATCTTACCCTCTGTCCTTCCTCTCTTCTTCTCCTTCCCCCTTCTCCTGCTCTATTTCATATTCCTGTCCAACTCGTCACTCTTTTAAGCTCCTGGCGAGTAGGCCTGTTCTTGCCTTCAGATTTCCTATTGTCTGTTTCGACTCCCCTTCCTCTCCCTCTAAGGGTATAATATCAATATGCCGAGTAAGTCAGGCTTTGTTTTTTACCCTTTCCTTGCATCTTGGTCCGGTTCTGGTGCTGTAGATACTCGTTTCCCCCGTTCTCGCTGCGTCTGGTCGTTTTCCATCCCGTCTTTCGCAGTCCATTCGCCATCAACGCCCGTCACACCCATCATCATCGCTGCTCTGGCCGAGGTCATACTGTAATGACCAGTTCGCTTCAATCCGACACTGCTCTGCCCACCATGGACTCTCAGACGCTGCTTGACCACCCGTCAGTCCATGCCACCGACTTTAGGCTGGAACGAGTCCACCAATGGTTCAACCGAGAAAGGCACCTCTCCGCCATCCCCAGTAGTCCTCGCTACGAGACCGACTCTCCTACTGATTCGAATGAGTGGTGGAGATTCCTGGAGAACTATGGACTTCTTGCTTGGAATGGTACCTTTCGAGGAAGACAGCAGTGTTCTCGCTCTTCTGCCACTTAGCTGTTGTTATCTTCGCATCTGCCGCTAACTTGTTCTTGCCAGACTCTTTCGAAGATCACTGGATCAACGAGCAGGCGTCGTAAGTAGCCCCCTTGTCGGCCGTACCAGATACCATAGACCTAACGATGTGACAATAGCGCCGCCGAGGTTTCCCAGCTCGAAGACTGCGCCATTGCCGTTGATGCGTCGTACTATCTCCATCTGTTCCTCGACAATAATCCCTACCACGAACCGCTTCTTCCCGCCCTCGGCGGTCTGACTGGCATCCAGTCACACATCGAGCAAGACCTAGACAGCTGGAAGGCCAACAAGACCATTCCCTTCTTCATCTTCAACGGCCAGTCTATCGAGGCTCAAGACGACGTGTCTGTTCAGAAGGGAAAGAGGGCCATCTCGGGTACTGACGAGGCTTGGGGTCTGTACTTCCAGAGTCAGGCCAATGAGGCTGTGACAGCCTTTGGCTCCCACAGGGGTAACGGTCATCTATATTCTGCGATAACCTGAGCATGCTTCTGACGTGATGTAGGAGCCTATCCTGTTCAGCATCTGTATCCCTTGCTCCAGGGAATCCTCAAGCGTCGCAAGCTCCACTTTATTGTGCCGCCTTTCAATGCTTCTGCGCAGGTATGCTATTTTGCTGCCCGCTGCTGAAGTGTCCTGTAGCTAACATGTTTGCCAGCTCGCGTACTTCGACATGATCGATTCAGAGCAGTGTTCGGCTATCATGGGCTCTCAGGAGCTACTTCTGTATCCGATCAAGGACTTTGTCATCCGAGCCATTGACTGGGACTCGGGCAACTTCACGGCAATATCGAAGAAGGGAATAATCAGATCCCTTGGCGTCAATGAGCCCCTGTTCATTGACGCACTACTGATGGCAGGAACAAGCTTCCTCCCGACGTTCCCGCCTCTGACGGAACCCCAGATTACTGTTCGTCAGCCTCCATCCGTGCAGGACGCTGTAAACATGCTGCGTACCTCGGAGAAGTCGGTTGTCAACGCGTGCAACTCTTTCAACGACATCCTAGGAAAGAGCAGATACCCAGACTGGCTCCAAAAGTACCGCAAGGCTAGAATGGGCATTGATCACTTCATCTACATTAGCGAGTCTGGCGAGATCGTTGTTCACAACTTCGACTCGCTAACCGGCGATAACTGGGAGTATCTCGGCTATCAGCTACCGGCCGAGCTATTCCACTACTTGAACACGGGGCTCATCGGAGCGCGTATGCTTGGCTGGATCTCCCACGGACAGATTATCATATATCCTACGCTGGATGGAGTCAGGTCCGAGGAGTACAGACGCTTGGTAACCAGCCAGCTGATGCCGCTGAGAGAGCAGGCTCTAAGCCTTCTGCTGCCCCGGCTACACCGAGGCATCCAATACAAGCCTATCGGCGTGAAGGCGTGGTACGATGAGAAATACAACCACAAGATCGAATACCGCCCCCAGGACAACCAGACCCTGATCCGCGCCCACACTTGGAATGTCAATGAAGCCGTTGTTAAGAAGCACTTCCCGGATGCTAAGCATGGATCGATCCTCTTCGAAGTGAAGGCACTGAAGAATGACGAGTTTGCGCAGAGCACCATCACCAAAGACAAGATCAAAGGTATCTCGTCAGCAGATTTGATCTCGTCCATCACTCTCTGGCGCTTTCTTCACCTGCGCGAATACGTAGATGGCAGCCATCGTCTCACACCCTGGGGCAAAGCCTTGGCGATATCGCTTGAAGCACTCGAACCTACTGTTCTGGAGTACAGCCAGGTTCCTGGCTTGTTCGAAGCGATCCTTCTGGCTTACGAGCTGCTCCGTTTCGAGCTCCTCAATACCCGAAATCCCCATCCCGAGTTGAACGGCTTACCTATGAATGGTAGTGATGACGACAAGGCTAGCTTGCTATTGATCAGCCGCTGCGCTATCTTACTGAAGCTACGCCATCAAGCAAATGGCTACACAGGCCCGTTGAGCAAGAACTTCCTGTGTTTCCGGTCGCTAGGCTCGTCCATCCGAGAAGCTGATCGGGATCTCGTCGAAGCGATTGTGGCGTCCATGATGCTATTCGCGCAGACAAATCGCGAGCGTGATGACTACTTGGACATAGCTCATAAGTATGTTTTGACAGCTGATCGTGGAGAGAAAAACAAGTGTGGTATGCTAATACTATATGTCTAGGTTACCCTTTCTGAACGATACAGATGTGGCTCTGGGCATTGCAGTCAAGACTTTGCTCGACGACATCAGTCCTAACGACACGCCTGAGCAGAAGAATACAAAGAAACAAGCCTTTCCTACGAACTTTGTCCCTTTCTCCACCCACTTCTTCGAGGACTTGCAGATAGCTTGTAACTTCTTCAATGCGCTCCACGCCGGTGTGAAGACGTTGGAGAACGAGGTATCCGCGGCCGATCGTGGTGCGTGGGATAAAGCAGCAGAGTATCTCAAGCTTCGCCAATGAACTGCGCGTGTCGAACCTCGAGAGTAGGGAGACGGACTACTCTCGACTCAAAACCCCCGAGCGCAAACTATGGTTATGCGGCTGAAATTTCGACGATAAGCCCGAGTTTTGCAAATGAAGGAATCCACCGTGCCACTGGTCCAACTAGTTGTATATACACCTTGGTGTATAAACTCGTATCGCAGCCGCCCATATCAGTCTACTTTGAGTTGGTCTGACAACAGTGCTCTAAGGGGGGTTGGAATCGCCTATGTTTGATGTTATTGTCATATTTTTTCAAAGCAGTGTTTCAGGTTTCCGCGAGGAGTTTAGGTCGGAAAAGGGAAGAACGACGAACAGTTCTAGGGAGAGGCGACCCCTGCGTCCTTCGATATACTTGCAAGTCTCGACGTCAGCCCGACATGGTTGAAAGGCAGACTGCGAGGCACCGATATTGGCAGCACCTACAAGAAGGATCGAACAGGCCACTTCATTGCTATTGCACTGTTATCCAAAGGCTAGCTAGAAGGGTAGATATCAACACCATTCTTGATCTCGATATCTTCAGTCTCTTTATATTTTGTAGAGTGGGAGTAGTGTCTGTTCTTGTTAGTGATCCCGCTGAGTTCCGGATTTTCTAACCTGAACAGGCCGCGAGATGAGGGCGAGACAGGAGGATGATTTGAGACGGGCGTGAGAAAGGTTGACGTTGTCTGATGTGCTACTGCATGCTTTGACGGAGACATGGCCTATCTACGATATTAACCTTTCTGATTGATACATGGCCATGCGAGTGTCTCAGGGCTTACAACGTGATTCACCTCGATAGCGAGGGTGGCTTTACTATCCGCCTGACTAGGATCAGGAATATAGAAACCGTATACGTATACCAGCATACTTATGACTTGATGAGCAGTACAGTGCTATTACAGCCGTTTTAGAGAGATGCTAGTCGAGTTGAGGTCTACTTGAATATCTGCATCTGCTAAGCCGAGAGCTCGTGCTCTACTCTTCCCTACCTCCGTGACCTTTCTGGTCGTGCCTTCTTCTGCAAAGGACCAAGGTGCTAGCTGACTTGCTGTCAGCATCAAGAACTTCGCCGCCCCTATCAGCGGCTAGAATAGCGCCTGAGCGACCGTTGCAAAACCCCTGGGTATCATCCGTTCGTTATCCCCCGTCATTCCCGGGCTCGTTTTCGCGTCTTTGTACCTGACCGACCTGGACAGGAAGCACCTATAGAGAAAGAAGAAAGAAATGAAAGTCGTGATTCTTGCGTCGAGGTTGAGATACGGTGTCGTGGTCTAAATGAGGAGGTTGCGCTTGATGGGCTTCGGGAGCACCTGTCCGTTGACTATCACTTCCTCGCGTTTCTGGGCTTTGTCCCCCATTCTGCGGAGCTTGTCCAGTAAATGACTGCATAATGTTAGTTATATGGTCGCGCCTTTAGAATCTAGGCTGCAAGTTTCAATGAAAAGGAAAGAAGAAAACGTACTTGACGGGCAGATGTCCCTTTTCGGACTCTTGCATGGCGAGGTCAATGATACTCGACTGGCTTCCAGCAGAGGGTTCGGCCTCGTCTTCAGCTTCTTTCTCGTGGGCCTCGTAGTGCTCGGTGATCAAGACTTGGCCTTCTTTCTCGTCGGCGCCTCGAACGACGTAACCGCATTCAGGTTCTTCGCATGTCCAGGTCTGGTTCAGTCCCTTGGGCGTAGAGGACGGCAGTTTTTCAGCGCGTATGGCTAATCGAGTAAGCGGCGCGTCTTCGTCTTCGTTCTCTTCGTCCTCGCTACTCGAGGAGACCGAAGCATTCGCCTCGTCCTCGTCATCTTCAGTGAAGTATCGTGATTTCTTGGATGTCGTGTTAAGCACATCGTCATCGTCAAGATCCATCTCGTCTTCTCCAAAATTCGCGTCGTGTCGCATTCGTTTCTTGCTACCAGTGAAGGGTCGCAATCCGGAAACTTGGCCGCTGCGACGACCCCCGGGGAGTCTCTTTCCTGCGACCTGTCTCGCCGCGGGCTGCTGTGATGCCACCTTGTCACCCGTAGATTCTCGAGTTTCGTCGCGAATTCTCTGCTTCTTCTTGCGTCGGGTAATGCTGGCCATATCTTGCTCGGTGATATATTCGAAGTTGGGCTTCTTACTGACATGCTCCTCCAGCCACTCGTAGAGCTGACTTGCGTGCCACTCAGGACCCAGCAAGGGCACAAGATCAGAGGCGAAATACTTGCAGACCTCGGATAGAGCCTTCGGGTTTCTAATACTTAACTCGAGGTAAAGTTTGTTGAACCAAGTTTTAGGGTTCATGTCGTCCGGGTGCTTCTTCTGCTTTCCCTCCTTCACGGACTCTAGCACATCCTGGCGGGCATCTTGCAGCGCTTCTAACACGGTAGACATGGATGAGCCAATATCCGAGTCGACTCTCGTTTTAGACGGCGTGTCTTGGAGTTTGACTTGATTGTTGATAGACATGGTGACTGAGCTGTGATCGTTCCCGGGGCTAGGCGTTGCATTCGAGCTGTCGGCAGGAACATCCAGCATCGTCACGTCGACGTCGCGGGCTGTCGTGGGGGCCAGAGTAGACGGCGGGTTTCGTCTGGCCCTGCTAGCTCTGCCTTCTCGACTCGCTTCATCGCTTGATAGATCTGCCATGTCGATATCGATTACATTAGTACGCATAGCTGAGGCCGAGGATCGCATTGAGGGTCTGCCTCTCTTGCTCTCGGTGGCCTCTATCGAGCTAGATTTCTCTGTAGAAGGATACGGTACTGCGACGAAGTGACTTGATTGTGAAGCCGCTGGATTAGAAGGGTTGGATTTCTTGTCTGAAAGTTGTTGCACGATATCCTGTATGGCGTGTTAATTATTAACGACTGTGTGTGCATGTAGCGGTGGGGCCATGATACCGGAAACTTGTTTGCTATCGTATTGTAGAACTCGGTGCCTTTTGGGAAATGTGAAAGCAGAAAGACGGCGTGCTCCTGGACCCGCTGGTGCGCTTCTGGTAAGGTAATGCCGTCGCCAACGCTTACAGCATACTGTGCAAAAGTTTAGTACGGCCATGATCAAACAGCAGGCTGCAGGGGGGAAATTACATCAAAGAGAACTGTTTCCAAGGGCAACTTGGCGTCTTCTAGGGTCTTGTGCGCATTCTTCTTCTTCCTCTGCAGCTTTTCCAGAGCATCCTCGTAGCTGTCAAGCACTGCAAAGTGAAGACATATGCCCTGGAACATGGCATCGCATGTATCTCTGTAGGCTTCAGATGGGACGATTTCAAACCAGCCGGCTCCGCCACTAGCCCAGAGCACCGGCATTCGCGGGTCGTCAACCTTCAAGCCTATTGAGAAGGATACAGTGCTCTGGATCTGGATCCAGTGTGATTTATCTCTCATGTGTCGATTGACTAGATATTGCTCTTGGTCCTTCTCAATCTCAAGTCTTCCACGGGTAATAAAGGGCCCTTCCAGGTCCACGTGCAGCAGATTTGCTATCGTGCCATCCTGATGGTATACGGTGGCATCGGCAAGGAGGAAGCAGGGCCAGTCGTCGGTGTGCATTCGAGTAGACGCGGGCTTTAGCACCGTCTCTTCTTTGTAAAACTGGATTTCTGCTTCATCGACAGTGGCGACCGTCGAGTTGGACGGCGCTCTGCGTCGACGTCCTGCCATGCTGGCGGACGAGGGCTAACGGTAATGACGACGATTTGGCTCGCACGCAATTAGGACGGATGGGTGTCGCGTCTTTGGTCTAGTAGATGGGAGATTGCAGAGAGCAGAGACATGAATATCATTAAATACCTAAATACTGAGTGAGAAAAGAGATTGCCGAGTTTGCTTCTTCGCTCAAGCAGAACGTGAGGAAGAGAGGTTGCGTTTGGGGATGCAATTAAGAGTGAGAACGTGAGAACGCGCTCAGCAGCATTGCACGCGACAACTAAATGGGTACCTATATGCATATACCTATATGTACCTAGGTATTCGTATATCAGCTACCAACTTGAAGATATCGACTTAGTGAGCTGTTGGAGGGGTCGTTCGTAGCTCAGAGAGCAGGCAGGTAAATCGATAAGGCCCGCTATTTCAGATAAGCCATGTCAATCAATGCTGTACAGGATTTTTTTTTTTCTGTCGTCCATTAGATCCGAAATCTCCATGGCCCTCGTAACAATTGCTTGTCAAGTTTGTATAAATTCGTATAAGTCGTCTTCTCTGAGCTTGTTCGTAGAGCACACAGCATAGTGTACACGCTTTTATGTGTAATACGCATGAGGGGGGAAAGCTAATTCGCATCTGCGTGTCGGGTCTTCTGCTATACCGAATGGCCTTATCTTCCAACTGAAGCTTCCCTTCCCCGAATGAAAGCACAAGCTGCCAGGCTCGTCAAAATGGCGGCGTCCAGCCCTGTTCTCGACGGTGTTTTCGGTGCGAATTCCTTGCCCGCTCTTGCTTCACCTGCTCTACATTTCAGCATCATCTCTAGCTAACTGTCGCTTGTTTTATAGGCATCAATAAGCCAATGGGCATGAGTTCTGCCCAGGTGATCCGGGATTGCCAGCACCACTTCAACCCCTCCGCTTTCTTCAAGCCTATGATAGACCAAGAGAAGGCGAACAGGGCGCAAGAATCAAATAACCGAAGAAAGAGACGCGGCTTTGGCAAGAATGACATTCGAGTCAAGATGGGCCATGGCGGAACACTTGACCCCCTGGCCACTGGTGTTCTCATTCTCGGTGTCGGAAAAGGGACAAAGTCTCTGCAGAACTTTCTTGACTGCACCAAGACATATGAGACGGTGGTGATCTTTGGGGCAAGCACCGATACCTACGACAGGGTCGGCAAGATCCTCAAGAAGGCGTCCTACGAGCACGTTACCCGACCTATGGTGGAAGAGGCTCTAAGCTCCTTCCGAGGCAAGTTCCAGCAGATGCCGCCTCTCTACTCGGCTTTGAAGATGGAGGGTAAACCCCTCTATGAATATGCCAGAGAGGGCAAGCCAATTCCCCGAGAGATTGCGACTCGGGAAGTGGACGTGTCTGAAATCGAACTGGTCGAGTGGTACGAGCCTGGCCAACACTCTCACCGCTGGCCCGCCGAAGAAGCCACAACGTTTGAGCGCAACTTTGCCGAGCAAGTATGGAAAATCGAGAAACAGCAGATGACCTCGAAGAAGCTCACTCCCGAAGAGGAAGAGGAGGAGACGAAGGCTTTGGATGAACACGAGAAGTTCAAGCGGAAGGCCGACGAGAGTGTCGATGCGCTTGTCTATGACCGAGGCAACAAGCGCAGAAAGCCTTCCCAGCATGCGCCGCTGATGTCTGGCGCGCTAGGTGACCTCCCGCCAGCATCTCCGATGCCGGGCAAGGGATCGAACTTGATCCCTTCGACTTCGGATCCGAACACACCGCCGCCTTGGGAAGGCAAAGGACCAGCTGCGGCGAGAATACGGATGACTGTGACGTCCGGCTTCTATGTCAGAAGTTTTTGCCATGACCTCGGTGTAAAAATCGGGTCTGCGGCAATGATGGCAGAGCTTTGCAGGAGTCGGCAAGGTGATTTCGTCCTAGGTAGCTCCAACTGCTTGGAATACGCAGAGTTGGCCAAGGGGGAATCAGCCTGGGCACCTCAGGTGGAAGATATGCTGTCCCAATGGAACAGAAAATCCCATGGACCTTCTCAGACTCCTCACAGAGCCAAGCTGAACCTATCTCCGACCGCCTCCAGACAATCGATCCAGAATGCAGCCACGGCAAGACCGCAAGTTGCGGGTATAACCGCTACCACCGAGGACAACTCCTCTGCCAAAGCGCTCCCGACCCAAGAGGTTTCTTCTCCCTGCCAGACTGCCAGACCTGAGGCGGTCAAGGGTTCGGAATCCGAAGAGCCTAAGGGCAGTGACGATGTAGCACAGGCAACTCACGACACCACGATGAAAGATGCCGACGAAGTATCCTGGAACGGCTTTTCCGACGCACCTACCGCTCCAAAGCCGTGAACAACCAACATTAATGAATACTACACGTACATTCCCAAGGGCATCTTATAGAAATGGGCTTAGCATCGTCGGCCAAAGAGTCAGGTTGTCATTTGGGTGCATTAGCTAGGCGTTGACAGGACTGTTTTATCTGCATACGGCGAAGCGTTTCTACTTCAGAGGGATATCGTACATAAACCTACCTCGTGGGTAGAAGATAGCTCACTAGATACCGAAGCACAGAGCTGTACATTTGATCCTCCGTACACTTGTCACCGTGCGTGCGCTTCCCGTGAATGCCAGCCTTGCCGGCTGGTCGTCCATCACGCAGCTGTAGCCAACCCCGCCGGCGCCCAGGGGCGCGTCAGCCTCGTCGTCGCCCACCCGAGGCAAAGCCGGCGACCAGGGCAACCAACCGGTGGGGATATAATGCTAAATTGCAGTGCACACTTTCACCAGGACTCATCGAGTGGTGTAGCGGTTGTAGCGGCGGGCAGACTTTCCAACCGGGGGACGAGGTTGTTGTAAGCTCTGCGGTCGTGAGGGACTGCGTTTCATTCCGGGACTCGGCTTTTGCCTTTTTCTTTTCTTTACACTTTTTTTTCTTCTCGTGATTGATGCTACGATATAATACATCTATTTTATATAGGTATTTTTTATTTACTCTTTTTTCTCCTACTTTTTCGTGCCGTCGTCGCCGCTGACTCCGCGTCCTCGTCTCAAGCGCGCCGGGCAGGCGAGTCCGTCTGAGGTCCTCGTCTCCGTCGTCATCGCCAGGGCCTCGCTCTGCAGCGGCACGTCCCGCAGTCTCCGAGCTCGTCGGTGACCAAGACCAGCAGCGCAGCTAAGGAGGTATATACAAAATGCTGCCCAATGAGTGGATGTGCCGACGATATATCACTTGCGACTTACAGCGGCATGCCCTGACAGATGCCAAAGGAGGCTAGGGAACACGAGCTACACTAAGTGGGTTTCACGGCTCGGGCGGTCCAAGGGCATGAATCGGACGCCGTTAAGGCAGAACTAGCTGAGAAGAGCTAGTGAGCTGTACTATGTGTATATATGCCGTTGGCGAGGGAAGTTTGTTTTTCTTAATAGGGGACGGACCCGGAGAGGGGGTGAGTGGCGGTATGTGGACATAACTAGTTCGGTGATACGGAGTCGATGAGTGTCGCCTCGGATGATGAGGTTCCTTCAGTGAATACTTCGAAGGTAGTAAGTATCTAAGGTACCTAAGGTAGGCAGTTGTAGACATGTCTCCTGTTTAGCAGTATGGCGGCGAGAATGAGTTTATGCGGTTTCTATATATCGTATCTATCGTGAGCATCGTATCGTGATCACATTAGCGATCCATCATTACTATTACAAAGGTGCGTACCACCGCCGGATCCCTCTCACCGCTGTCCTGTATATATATCCTGAGCACTCGTTCTAGAAACCGATGCCCATCAATGCCATGCCGTAGTCGCCCGCAGCATAGAGCCATCAACCCAACATCTTCTCGTTCCTTTGCAAGATTCTAAAAACCTCCTCTGACGTTGACATGAACAGCCATTATTGACATGTCAGTTTTATATAATTCCAACCCCCCGAAACATTACGCTCATTTGAGCTCAATTAATAAGCTTTGTAGAAAGCTTTGTGTCTGGTGCCTGGACCTCCGAACGGTCAGGCGTAAGTGACGACCTGGCCGAGCTAGCATTCCTTAAATTAAAGACTCGGGTTCAGTCGATTCAGTCGGCGACGACAGACTCTTCTCCCACTCTTTGATGAAGTTGGACGTCGCGTTCTTAACGTTGCTGGGCGTCAGCTGGTTGAAGAAGGCCGGCAGGTTTTCGAGCTTGCCCGGCGTCTCCGGAGAGGCTGAGCCAAGTTCGCTCTGTGACCGCTTGCGTCTCCTATGTTGCGGCAAAAGGTTAGACATGCGATTATGGTTTTTAGGTGTGAGATGGTGCGGGTTGCTGTTTTCGAGGGGTGTGCCTTGCACACGGTGTCATGGCTGGATTGGATGGTCGTCTTACAGTGTTCCTTCATTCTCATTGCTCCTCTCGGGAATTGCGCTGATGATGTCCCCGTTGACGGTGCTGCCGCTCCATCGAGAGGTCTTGACATTGGGCGTATCCCAGCTCGACCAGTCCTCGTCGTCGTAGTTCTCGAAGGTGAGCGGCGTCCAAGAGTAGTGCTTCTTGGCCTTGGTAGGCTCTTGTCGCGAGGCTGCGCGCCTGTGCTGGAAGCGGTCGCCGAAGCTGCCCGTCGACGATCTGCCAGGCGTCTCCATTACCGACTCTGGCTCATCCTGGAACGGCATCCGGCCGCGAGATGATGCGGATGCGCGGATAGTGTCTTGATCGTTGATGATTCTGCTGAGCATCTCGCTCGTCCTATTCGTAGTTCCAGAAATCCCTTCGTCGCCGACGGTCGCTTGCCTCAAGTCCTCAACAAAGGTCCAGAGACCCTGCTTGAAATCATTCGCTATTTGTTTCACGCCGTTCTGAGGCAAGCTCTGACGGGGAGCCCAAGTCGCGCGCTTGTTAAGTGGAGGACTGAGGACTGGCATCGGCTTGGTATATGGGTCTGCCGACCGAAGACCTCCATCGTCTCCATTCGTGAACTTGGTGGGTGAAAGCAGAGACAGAGCACGAGTATGCCCGCCGCGGATGACTGTTCTCTTGTGTTCTCTGGGAGCCGCTTGACTTTGCGCAAGGAGGATGGCCTTTCTGCGTTCCAATTCGCTAGTGTAGTTGAGCGCTGGACTGTCATTATGATCCCATTGGACCTCTGGGGCCGGCGCCCTGGCTCGAAGCGGGTCGATATTCCTGTTGGTTCCTCGCTTCTTGTATGCATCGGAGGCAGTCCACTGCTTCTTCAGCCTTCTCAGTTCATGTTCTGCTCGGCCTAGCTCTTCACGAAGCTCCAGCACACGACGTTCCTGAGCAGCAATGGCGATGATGATGTCGTTAGGGTCAGCAGGGGTGCTGAATCCTGATGTCTCGATGGGAGTTGGAGGCATCGAGGCTGTAGGCGTAGGCGTAGGTCTCGAAGGGAAACTGGTGGGCGGCGCGATTGGTAGCGTCAATGAAAGTCGGTTGGAATTTCTAGATGTTGTGGAAGTTGAACGAGTGGATCGTGTCTGAGATGTCTCACTCATGGGCGGTGGAGAAGATACCAAGGTCGAGCTCGTGTCTTTGCCCACGTCTCTGCCCTCTTCATTACGAGCACCTGTCGACATTTGAAGCTCTGAGCTCGGCGCAGGCTCGACAGTAGAGCTGGTACCGGTAGCCATGGTGAGACTTGAAGTCAAGGCTGGGTCGAGTGAGAATGTGGGATCTTGCAAGTCGTGCAGTCGACGCTGTTCGGCAGCCATGTTTGCCCAGATGAATTGCTTTGCAGCTTTGCGTACGGAGCGAGACTGCAGAATTTTTGTCGTGAGGGCTTCAACAGAGTATCTCCCCTGAAAAGGAGTGGCTGGAGAGCTGGCGGCACGACGGTGCCCTTTTCTTGATAAAGAGGAGCGTCGGGAATAGCGAGGTGTAATTATATTATTGAGCCTCTTGTCAGTGAAGGAAGTGGTGGAGCGGGTTAATATTAAGCAAATTTGTAGAAGTTGAGTTGGTTTCATGGACATAAAAAAACATTATCCACCGCGGAGGCAGACGGATATCAAAATTCAGGGCGGTGACTGGAGCTCGCTTCTGCAAGCTGGGAAATTGGGGGGCACTCAGCACCGCTCAGGTCTGGTACATAATAGGGGGCCAAGTGCGGTATGGCCGTCCGGGGTAGTTCTGAACCTGGTTGGTAGGCGACGAATAATAAGAGAGCGTGCTAGGGGGTCGAAGAGAGCGAGAGGGTCAACGGCGCATGTGTCTTGCCGAAAGAGGATAAGGCGTCGCGATCGGTGAATTATGGATGGTGTAGTGCGCAGAGTTGGAAAATCGGTTGCAAAAGAGTGTGTTGTTTTTCTTGAGAGAGAGAGAAAGAGTTGGAAGTGCTGAGTTCAAACGAGAGTCGTTCATGGTGTGACGAGAAAGAGCGCGGAGGATGAACTCGGGCCTCAGCCGTGCTTTAACGTCATTTATCGTCGATATTGTTTTCTTGTCGGGTCCCTGGTCAACGCGACGGGCGACTCCATAAAACTCATCGCGAGCTCATCTCTGGGTTGCATGGGCTGTTGTCGCGCATGGCAATCAGGGGCAGAGCCTGTTGGAATAGGAGGTGGAGTAAGCTGCGTTGCCTTGGCCGCTTGCTTGGCAACCTGAGCCTTGTACTATGTACTACCTATGGATGTACAGTAGTATGGCGAATGGTCGACGATCCGACCGACTGGCGGCCTTCGCGGCGGAGAATTTGCTTGGACTTCTATTGGGAAGATGTTTTTCTCGGTCGGGAATTGCAACCCTGCAAGGTTGAAATGACGTTCTTTTAGTGAGTCTGGCAAGTGGACCAGCTATAGGGATCCCTTGTTGATAAAAACAGCTGACGAAATCCCGCCCAGCCCTGCCAGCTGATGGTCTGCCCGTCTGTCGCCTTATCGCCTGTCGAGTCTGACCACCTTCATTCCTTGGGATTACCTCAGCCTTCACGTCTTTAGGTTAACCTCAGATAACCAATAACCCCAGATAACCCCCCACGTGACTACCCGTCAGCCACGTCGCGTCGCACACGCGAACACCAATTGTCGGCCTTGGTGCTTGTCTTTATCCGCAAAATTCATTCGTCTGAACACAGAACAAGGCAGCGCAAGGCACTACAAGGCACCACAAGGCATCACCAGGTGTCACGGATAAGCTAAGCTAAATGACTTTCCACCTCATACAATGCGCTGTATCAGACAGGCTGCTGCCTATCGGTAAGAATGCCATGCATGTTTTCCCATAACACTCCTCTCGTTATTCGAAAGCAATCGAAACCCCTCCTCGCACCTTGAACTAGACAAGAACGCATCTCGATCCAAGTTGCGGTCAAAATGCCTTTTCCATACAGGTACATATGCGACCTACTCCAACGACTTGAAGATGAATCTTGCAAGCAAGAGCACAAGCAAACCCCTTCAAAGGCCATACTCGAAGCCTGGTTCAATGAGCACCGCTCACTTCTTGATGCGCCTGAAAACGATGCATCCGCGATACTGTCTACTCTACTCCCCGAGAGGAGAACGGACCGGTCTTACTACATCCAGGTCAGCCGACTCGAGAGCATAGTTGGCAAAGCTCTACTTCTTGGTGCCTCCAGGGTTCAAGAGTTACGAAGATACCAAACCCCTGCCCTAGGCATAGACCTTGCCGACTGTGTTGAAAGTGTCTTGGAACGCGCAGTAAGTCACAAATCTTTCTTCTCTACCTGACAAGAAACAAATCCCATACTCTTTAACAGTCGATATTACGTGTGCTTACTTGTCGAAGCCGAATGCTCTGGGTAACAACGAGCTTACCGTAGAGGAAGTTGACGACACGCTTAGCCGCATCGCAGCTCGTTGTAAGTTCAGCTCGCCCTCTGTCCGGGCTCTGCCCAAGACTGGGGATGTAAATCAATCTATCGCCAGCCTCTACCGCCGACTCAGTCCCCGCGACGCAAAATGGTTCACAAGACTGGTATTGAAGAATTACCATCCACTCATTATCGATGGACGTCAAGTCCTTCGCCATTACCACTTCCAATTACCCCAGGTAATGAAGGTTCGAGACGACCTTACCGTAGCTAGCCAGTTCTTACAGCGCATCCACAAGTCGCCCAATGACCAGAGCTTCGTTACAAGTGTCCTGAAGCCGGCTGTTGGGACCAAAGTCGGACGACAAGTATGGCTTAAGGGGAGAAGCATAAAGCATTGCCTAGATATGAGTAGGCAGCGGGATATGAGCTGCGAACAGAAGATCGATGGTGAATATTGCCAAATACATATCAATCTTCGTAAACCAGCTGCCCCGATTCAGATCTTCTCCAAGAGCGGCAAGGATGGCACCGAAGATCGGGCTGGTCTTCACCAGTAAGCCCCTTCTTCAAATAATATCCCATCCCGCAGCCAGCTGATGATTGCAGAGCCATACGAGACTCACTCAAGATAGGAACACCGGACTGTCCGCTCCAAGTAGGGTGCATTCTTGAAGGGGAGTTGGTAGTATACAGCACCAAGGTATTACTTTGCTTCCACTATTACTTCAATGCGTCGCAACTGACTAGAAGCGCAGGACAATCAAATTCTACCGTTTCACAAAATCCGAAAATATGTTTCCCGTCGTGGTTCTTTCTTAGGAATCAATCACGACTCCCAGTAAGGCATACGCTCCTTGCATACCTCAAAGAATTAGCTAAACTCGCAATAGGGCACATGATTATGAACATCTAATGATCGTATATTTTGATGTACTCATGGTTGACGGCGAGGCACTGGTAGGTGCTCGACACTCAGAGCGCTTTAAACGTCTGAGCGAGCTCATTACTTGCCGAACAGGCTATGCTGAATTAGTACCGCATGAGATCATCTCTTTCTCTCGGCCGTTTGCTGCATTGAGACTGCGTGAAGCTTTTGCCAAATGCATAGTTTCTCGAAAAGAAGGTCTTGTTTTGAAACCGGACGAGCCTTACTTCGACTTCAGCCGATCCCAGAAGCCATACAGCTGTTGTTACATCAAGCTGAAAAAGGAATACGTTCAAGGCTGGGGTGATGTTGGAGATTTCGCCGTCGTGGGGGCGTCGTACGATGCCGCGAAGGCAAGAGAATACAAAATCTCCAATATCAAGTGGACTCATTTCTTCATAGGGTGCTTAGACAACAAGGAGAAAGCGCAGGCGAAAACCGACAAGCCGCGCTTCCGAATCACCAACATTATTGGGCTTTCGGAAGCACATCTGTCAATAGTCATGGCCCAATGTTTTCCGTCCGCAGTCCCCTTCGACAGGAACGAGTCTATGATCTTAGACTTTGGGCGAAGAACGGACAAGCGGCCAACAGATGTTTTTCAGGAGCCCTTGGTATTCGACATGCGCTGCTTCTCGTTTGATAAAGAGCCGAACACAAACTTCTGGAGCATGAGGTTCCCGATGGTCTCCAAGATCCACCACGATCGGTGTTACTTGGATACGGTCAGTTTTACTGAGCTGCAGGAGCTTGCATCGGCTGCAAGGGAAGCACCAGACCTAGAAGACAGCCAGGAGATGCGCGAGTGGGTTTCAAAGCTGGAAAAGGCCGACCCGCGGGGCATAGCTGTTGATGCTATGACCCAAGAAAGCACACAATCGGAGATGGTCTCATCTCCAATGCGGCCTCGCAACAAGGAAGAAACATGGCTATCAAGGTCGGAGCCCGCTGATGATACACCTGCTCAACGACAAGTTGACGCTGCAGCATCAACTCATGGCCCCGTGATGTTACCAAAATCGTCCTCAATTGAAAACGTGGAATGCTCTGAGCATTCCATCGCCTCTCGGCAATCGCCAACAAAGCCAGTTTCTCGAAAGAGACCGGCAGGAGATACAGGAGAAATACAAAGCAGGCCACGCAAGGTTTGCAACATGTCTTCTGAACAATCTCACTCGACGGATGGTACTACTGATCCGTCGCCAAGCTCAAGTAGCAGGCTCCCCCTTAGCCAGATCGACGCAAATTCTTCGATGGAACGTCGCGGCGCGAAGCTATATCCTCAAGCATCGGAAATATCGTCGCCTACCTACCTGGCAACACCTAAGATGACAAGAAGTAACAATGACCCCTTACATGCTCGGTCGCTCGATGAAGCGCCTAGCACGATTTGCTCGCTACCGATTCCTATCTCTACCGAGGTCCTCGATCCGGCTAGTCAACCTTTACTGCCAAAATGCTCTCTGGCAAAGAAATGCGCATTTGCCAACTGCTCTATTCTTCTGGCACCATGTATTGCTCAATACGCGTGGATCACAGACAATCTCTTGCGTGGCCACGGTATCAACCAATGCTTCACCGATCCAAAATCGTGGCTGCAGGCGTCTACGCCCAGGAGCTCGGCATATCAGTGGGACGAGGCGTCGCAAAGGTTGAAGAAACCTCGACTCCGCAAGATCTGTCTCGTGGAGTCAAGACGTCAAGACGCAACCGCGGCGTTCGTCACCCAGATAGAAGCAGCCGGGCTAAAAACGAAGAACGGCGATCGTGAGTGGGTACGCGTCTATGACTGGCGAATTCTAGAGGATATCTCTGACCTGGAAGCTGGGAAACGAAAGTCTGGAGATATGGACCCTTGGAGGAGACACTACGTGGGGATTACGTAGGGTACCGTGATTCTCAGGAGAATCTCAGGAGTATCGCGAAGGCGCTGGATTTGAAAGGAGCATTGGGAGGAAGCATTGTGGTTTGGGTTGTAAGGAGCATTGCATTACACATTATACCCTGTTACGACTTTGTCTAGACTCATAGAAAGGCCGCCTTGTCGGTCAACTGGTAGCCGAAAGTTTTGTAAGGCGATGAATTAATGAATGGGTTACTGGCGTCCAGCTATTTCTTCCTTCAAGAAATTTTATATATTATGTAAATTAAGTATGTGCTATTGGAAGAGTTCTATAAGCCTCCCTGCCGTTGTGTCCTCATATCAGCAGTTCCGTCCGCATTCCGGGGCGACATAGATCTCAGCTCTATTCTTCTAGAGCACGAGTCCAGGTCGCCCTCCCAAAATCACTCGCAATATACGTAGAGATTCGGGGTCTAGATCTTGCCGATGAGAAGGTTGTTGATGGTCTCGCGGCCAGTGATGACGACGGTGCGGTAGAGGGTCTGGATGTCGAGGGTGCTGAAGACGCCGTCGGCGAAGCCGAAGAAGAGCATGGGGGGGATCCAGCCGCGGGCGTACTCGAGGGCGAAGCAGCCTTCGGGCATCTTGTACTGCTTGACGACGCCGCGGTGCATGTGGTGGACGCTGCCGGCGGGGTAGACCTCGGGCTGGAAGTGGCCGGGCTGGTGCGCCCACTGCTCGCCCGACAGGATGTGGAAGTAGTCGTCGGCCGTGTGTCGCCCCGAGTGGCCCTCGGTGCCGACCGCGGAGCCGAAGATGATGAGGTACTCGGTGATGCCTAGCGAGGGACGTGTTAGTAAATTGTGTATACGAGGGCAGAGCAAGATGAAGAAGAGAGCAAGAAAACGTACTGCTGTGGATGATGTACATGCTGCCCATGGCGCCGCCGGCGTTGTTGAAGAACCACTCCTCCTCGACGTTCCACTTGGGGTTGACGTGGGACGGGTGGTTCTCGCGCAGCTCCGTGACGATGTACTCGATCATGCGGGCCGTGTCGTTGCCGTGGGCCTTGACGCTGCGCCCGGCCAGGTCGGCCAGCTCGTCGAGCTCGAAGATGTAGAAGCGCGAGAGGTTGCGCTCCATCAGGTACACGATGGGCGTGAAGATGCCGATGAGGACGCCGACGATGGTGAGCAGCCGGGCGAGGCCAGTCGGGGAGGTGCTGGGCGCCATTTTCTCTTTTTTTTTTTTTTTTTTTTTTTTTTTTTCGAGATGAAGACGAGAAGTACGACAACCGATGACGACGACGACGACAGCTAGAAACGAGTGAACGGGAAGAAGTGCGCGAGCTTCCCTAATGTAGGCGTAGCTAACAGAAGCTTAATTTTTTCTCTCCTAGTAGCATTCGTAGGCGTGATAGGGGTCCAATTGGCAGCTAATTAGCGAACTGTAAGCTGCCCAGGCGTGTGGGCCCGGCAGCCCAGACAGCCGGATCGCGCCATATCTGCGCGTCCACCAGCTGTCGACGTTAATTGGACGTACCACCAAATGCCATCAACCGCTCGACCCACTATTGCATATCGGCGAGAAAGATTTCCGTCTTCTTTCATAGCTTCGCGGTCCGCGGGTTCATCTTGGCATCGCCTAAGCAAAATTTATCGCAAAGACCTGCCTCGTCACACGTATTCGTACTTTACGGATTACAGCAAGGTATATCTCGCCCAATCACATATCAGCTACTCTCTGAAAAGAGGACGCATATCCAAGTCATGGCGCAGGCGGTCGCCGTCCCCGGACAGCTGCTCGGGCCCGCGGACAAGTACGCCGCCGGCGCGGGCACGCACGTCCATGAGGCTCGCCTGTACGCGTCGCTGCTGGGCACCGTCGCCGTGACGCAGCCGGCCAAGGCGCCGGGGCCCGCGAAGCGGCTGACCAAGATCGCCGCGGCGGCGACGAGCGGAAGCAGCGGCGGCGGTGGCAACGGTACCTCTACGTCGGCCGGAGCCCTGCCCACGATCTCGGTGTCGAAGTCGGCGGGCGGAGGAGGTGGTGCCGAGAGGCGCGAGGTGCTCCCCGAGGTCGGCAACACGGTGCTGTGCCGCGTGACGCGCATCACGCCGCGGCACGCCAGCGTCGCCATCCTCGTCGTCGGCGACTCCGTGCTCGAGGCCGAGTGGCAGGGCCTCGTCCGCGTCCAGGACGTGCGCGCCACCGAGAAGGACCGCGTCAAGATCTACGAGAGCTTCCGGCCGGGCGACATCGTCAGGGCGCAGGTGGTAAGTTCTCTCCTCCCTCCTCTCTCTTCTCTCCCACCTACTCGTCTGGGGGGAGAATGTGAGGGTAGGCAGCTTTTTGTATTGGAGTGACTAACGCTGTATGTCTCGCCTCAAAGATCTCGCTGGGCGACCAGGCCAACTACTACTTGTCGACGGCGAGCAACGAACTGGGCGTCATCATGGCCAAGAGCGAGGCCGGCAATACCATGTACCCCGTCAGCTGGAAGGAGTACAAGGACCCGGAGACCGGTCTCAGTGAGCCGAGGAAGGTTGCAAAGCCTTTCTAAATGAACTCACGACTGCCGCTGCTTATCATTGGATTACGTTCCGAAAACCGCAGGTGCACACGAGTCATTATGCCATGTTAGCATGAAAGACCTGAATCCGAGCTTGACTACCTGCTACCAGGAGTCGATCTAAACCCCCATGCCAGCGGGTACAGGACCTCCACGCCCATCTATGTAAAGGATGGATAGCTTAGACGTCGAACACCTGGGCCTAGACTAGTTGATGGGGGTCCAGGGGCATGCGTGTGAGAAAGCGACATAAGAGCTTCCAGAATTCCATACGTGGGAGCTGAGTTGTAAAGAGACATAACAATGGTCTTTTGCTCAGAGCACCTATTCGGTTGTAAAGGAGATCGTCTACATGAGGAGACATGATATAGTCTCAGATCAAACCGAGCTGTTACGCAGGAAGACATGGGGAAATGTATCTCGACTAAGCCTCATGATGATTACGCGAGGCACAGCCAATGATGCGTGGACGCCAAGTCTTATGAGAGACATGAACAAATACAAAACACCTCTAAGGCACTTTTACAAATGTGTCAAACCTCATAGCCCATAATGCAGCGACTTGTAGTAGCGTGAAGACTTACTGTTCCGAACATATGTATGGCATGTTAGTATTCGCAACTTCCTTCTGGTATCATCCTTGCTGAAAATGAGTTCGGTCTGGATGTGTTTCATCGCGGCTGTAGATCTCAAAGGATGGAGTCCCGGGGACGCCACTGGGAAATGCGAGTCTTGCACTTACGGGCTGCGCCACCGGCAGAGAATCGTAAGCTCTTCTATTGTCTTGGGCGTCGTGTGAAATTGGAAGAAGACGTCAACTATTGCCAATTATTACGGGGAAGCCTCAAGTTTAATGTCCGTCTACGAATACGAGAAAGGTAAAAGCTCAAGAGAATGAATGTTCGATATTGTTAAAAGAGCCTGACTTGACCCCCTAGATCATCAGTTTGAATACCGAGCAGCCGGGTAGATACTTGTACAGAGACGAACCTAACGAGGCGCAGTAGGCCCGTACGTGCCCCTACCCATTCAGCCATCTGTCAGGCTGTTCAGGCCCCTGCTAGTCCCTTGTTCTTCAGCAGGCTTCAGGGCTGTCAGAGCCCGATCAAACACTTGAAGCCCCGCCACCACAAATAACTCGGCCTCCTACTGGTCGGTTCGGTCTCGAATTTTGGAATTTCGCATGCCTTTTGATCGTGGCCGAACCCTCAATAATAGGCCATCGCCATAACCTGTTAAAAATCGTGGGGAGCGAATGTCTCGGAGAGGCCAACCACCTTATTAATTACTACCAACAAGTTTGCTCTGGCACATTCTTCTTCTACCAAACCTGATCTTCTGCGAACTGTAGTTTCATCTTCATTAACCCAGACGTATCGTTGGAATTCAATCCGAGCAAACAAACATTCGCCAGCACGACCAACGCCAGTGCCAACACGACTACCGACACGCCAATATCCCGCCGGCTAATCGACCCAATCAACCCAGTCCACCTAATCGACCAAGACCCAAAATACTAGCGAGCGTCACTGTACCATCGACGAATCTCTCTACAGCCGACACGGTTACCAATCGAGGCCATGTCGGCAACAATGACTATGACATTACCATCCATCACGACTGCACCGATGACCAAGATGACCGCCCTAACCACGACCACGACCACCACCTCGTGCTGCCCCAACTGCGGGCTCTCGCTGCCCGCCCACGCCGACTCCCAGACCGCCCTGGCGCAGGCCCAGAAGCAGATCGACGACCTGCAGGCCCAAGTGCGGCTGCTAAGCCAGAAGGCCACCGCCGCCGTCGACCGCTGGGCCGACTACGAGGACGAGCTGTCGCGCCTGCGCGCGGCGAACGCCGCCTCCAAGAACAACGACAATGCCGAGCGCGCCAGCGCGCCGCCGCAGCCGCCCAGCGTGGCCACCAGCAGCCCGCGGTCCTCGTTCCTGCCGTCGGGCGCCGCAGCCCGCATCTCGCAGCTGCTGGCGCCGCGCAAGTCCGCGCCGAACCTAGCAGCCCAAGCCGCCACGAACAACAGAAGCAGCCGGGGCTCGATAGCATCGTCGTCGTCGGCGGGGCGAGGCGAGGGCACGGACGACCTGCTGGAGGCGCTGTCGCGCGAGAAGCAGCTGCGGGCGGCGGCCGAGGGCCGGCTGCACGACACGAGCCGCGAGGTCGAGGAGCTCAGCGTGTCGCTGTTCGAGCAGGCCAACGAGATGGTGGCGCAGGAGCGCCGCGCCCGCGCTCGCCTCGAGGAGCGCGTCGACGTGCTCGAGCGCCGCGACGTCGAGAAGCGCGATCGCCTCGATCGGCTCGAAGGCGCTATGGGCCGCCTTGAACGGGTCCGGAATCTGCTTCAGGACCAGTGAGGCCTGGTCCTGAGTTGCTTGGATTGAAAATTTCTTTTCACCGAATTTTCACCGTTTTCCTCAATTACTGGGCACGGCTTCATTTCCTCACGGGGCTCTGGTGTTGTACAAATAAAGGGGGGAATTGGTCGGTTACACGAGTCACATTTTACGAGTAACGAGTTTTCTCTCTCAAGGGGTCCGGTTGGTATTTGAACCTACGAATTTTACGCGGTCTCCTAATCGTGGGGGTTTTCAAGGGTGAACTCGGCCGGAAGTCATTTGTGTGTACAGCATCGGGTTGCAAATTCATACTCGTCGTTCATACGGTCACATGGGAGGCACTCAAAAAGGAACATTGGCAAGGGTCGGTTTACTTAGACGAGGTTGGACAAGGCGAGGCACGATAAAAAGGGGGCAACGAAGACGAGTCAAGACTTACGGATGGCATACAGATAACGATAATAAGGGGCCGGCGGGTAGGCTCCTCTCAACCTGGTTTATCTACCTACTACGGATGGCTGAATCAAGGACGGATATAGACAAATACTGTTCTAAAACTGCTTATCGTGAACTACCTGAGTGCCTTGAGGTAATATTCGGATATGCTAACTCCAAAAGCCGAGTGACTGAGGCAAGCATGGAAGTGTCTCTGTCCCTCACTCTATGCCAATGCCCTTACAATTTAGTTTAAGTGCTCCTCGCGGGACCCTTTCGTTATTCCTGCGTCGAGATGAGCAGTCGTCAACTCATCATCCTACCATGTCCGCTTAGGACATTCAGCTCATATACGCACGGAGCACTATCTTCCCTCGGCCCAAGGAAACGGGGCTGAACGGCATACTAAGACATAAGTAAGGCGGCCGAAAAGCGTGTATCATAAGTTATAACATAAGGCGAGAGAGATCATCTCTTTCCTATTCGCTACCGACCATTGAGCCGGAACGGACACCTGAGCTACCTACATAGTGCCGGGGATTTCCCTCGACCAATTTTGACCAATCTCCAACTTGCCCATCTTAGATTCTACTCGCTCGCGGGGAATCCGATGCTAGGTCGTATTCGCATTGCTTATAGCCGTGTCGATCTTATACGTAATTTTTTCCCTCGCCCTCTTCTTACTACGCCGACCTGCCTGCCTTTCTCGTCCGCGTACAGTATAAAGCTATTATGCATATAGCTTACCTTAGGGTGCTGCTAACCAGGTATATACGGCTGATATGCTGCTAAGTGGGATGCACTGGCCGCTTCTGACTTATGGATAAATAGGAAATAAATGCCTTCAGCCTCCGGGGACGCGTGATTCGAAACCTCAACGACAGGTTCTCCACCCCTCCAGCCTCCCTCCTTTTCCAATTCGTCTTTCCCTTTTTTTTTCTCCTTTTCCCCCGTGATAGGCTTTGGAATATTATTACTCGCTTCCATTATAAAGTAAAGCAAAGCAACAGCATGCTGGAATTACCCGAAGCCCTAACCCGGCCGGCGGTGCTGGGCCCGGTGCTGTTGCTCGTAGCGTACGCGGCGTACTCGCTGGTACTCCGGCCGTCGACGCTGCCGGCGGGGGTGCCGATCGTGGGGGCGCGGCCGGGGGAGTGGTTCGGGCTGTGGCGGGCGCGGTGGCGCAACGCGCGGGACATGGAGGGGGCGACGGCGACGGCGTACCGGGAGCACCGGGACCGCGTGGTCGTGCTGCCGGTGGCCGGCGCCTGCGACTTCGTGCAGGTGCCAGCGCGAGAACTACAGTGGCTCGTCGACCAGCCCGACGCCGACGTCGACCTGCACACCCAGGTGCTCGACACCCTGCAGATCGACTACACCGTCGTGGACCCCCGCCTCGTCCACGACCCCGTCCACCACAAGCTCATCTCCACCCTGCTCACCCGCGAGACCGGCAACCTGGTGCCCGACCTGCTTGACGAGACCCGCATCGGCGTCGACGCGCTCTTCGGCGGCGCGGGCGACGACGGCGAAGGCTTCCGCGAGGTCTGCGTCTACGACGCCCTGCGCCGCGTCATCGGGCAGGTCACGAACCGCGTCTTCGTCGGGCAGCCGCTGTGCCGCGACGGCGCGCTGCTCGACGCCGGCATCGCGTACGCGCAGGACGTGCCGATGGGGTCCGCGATGCTGCGGCTGGTGCCCGCGCCCCTGCGGCCGCTGCTCGCGCCGCTCCTCACGCTGCCGAACCGCCTGCACACGCGCCGCTTCTACCGCATCCTGCGGCCCGAGGTCGAGCGGCGGCTGGCCGCCTTCCGGGCGCGGCGGGACCCGGCGAAGATGAACGGAAAGGAAGAGAAAGAGGAGGAGCCGAACGACTTCCTCCAGTGGTGCATCGCGCAGGCCGCCGCCCTCGGCGACCCGTACTACGCGCGGCCCGAGACGCTGAGCGGGCGCGTGCTGCTGCTCAACTTCGCGTCCATCCACACCTCGTCGTTCGCGCTGACGCACGCGCTGCTGGACCTGGCGGCCGCGGACCCGGCGTGCGTCGCTGAGCTGCGCGCCGAGGTGCAGGGCGTGCTGGCCGCGCGCGGCGGCGCCTGGGACAAGCGCGCGCTCGGCGAGATGCGGCGCCTCGACAGCGTCATGCGCGAGTCGCAGCGCCTGCACTCCTTCGTCACCCTCGCCGTCTCCCGCAAGGTCGTCCGCCCCGGGGGCGTCGTCACCCCCTCGGGCGTCCGCGTCCCCCGCGGCGCCGTCCTCTGCGCCCCCTCGTACCCCGTCTTCCATGACCCCGACATCTACCCGGACCCGGACCGCTTCGTGCCGTTCCGCTTCGCCGACATACGGTCGGGAGGAGGCGAGGGGGGCGAGAGGAAGGGTGATGCCGGGTCGTCATCGTACGTGCAGAGGGCCCGCCAGGCCTTCGCCACCACGAGCCCCGACTACGTGGCCTTCGGGCACGGCCGCCACGCGTGCCCCGGCCGCTTCTTCGCCGCCACCGAGCTCAAGCTCATCCTCGCCTACATCGTCACTCACTACGACATCGAGCCCCTTGCCCGCCGCCCAGACAACCTCTGGATCGGCATGAACCGCATCCCGCCCATGAAGGCCACGATCCGCGTCCGCAGGAGGAAGGAAGCGACCGTGTAGTAGTTGCGGGGAAAGAAGGACAAGTTTAGGCGTTTTGCGTGTATAATGACTTGGCCTACCTAAGGTACCTACAGTTCATAGGACGATCCGATTCCGTACATAAGCATATATAAATTGTATGTTGTGTATAATACGTTCCTGTTGCCGAATTCGTGATACCCAATATAAGCGAGTGCCCTTTTGGGTCTATGATGGCCGCCCTGGCGGTGCCGATAATGCAAATGATTAGAAGACATGGCTCAGGGGCAGGTCATAGGAGACAAGGTGCAATTCTGGTTCTATGAACTGTTACCTTGACCCCCTAGTCGTGAAGAACTTCATGAGATATGAGGTGGTGACCACGCACATTGGTCTGGACCTCGAGCCTTGGATCTACGATATATGCCCTCGTTATTCTCAAAGGTCGGCGAGCGTAAACCCTTGACCAAACCCACATCCCCCGTAACTATGTTCACCTATGCTGAGTCTCGCCGCCGTCGACGTTATGGCTCGAAGTTCACAAGAACCATTGGCAGATTATAATGCTGTAGACACGGATTGTGCAGTAGGACACTAGTCATCGCTCGATCATTGTTCCTTGACGGGCACCCTCTGCGAATCTCGGGGGCATTGGGAACTGTAGACTAACGCAATATTGGTCTCGTAGCATGGAAGAACCGATCGACTCTGTCGTAAAGGAAGGCTCGTTCTTTACACCAAGCTAAGGCACGTTCAAGCATACTTATGTGGGATGTTGGTGTTCGACTATTTCGTCATCTCATCGATTCAGGGGCAAGAGGACGAAAGACGTCAACTCCTCGTACTGGTCGGAAATGGGTAGAGCAGTTGGAAGCTTGCCATTGCTGGGAATCGGACAGCTTATTGAGAGAGGCAGCTTGTCACCGGTCTCGATGTGTTTGCTGCCAAGTACTCCGCTATGCTGCTCCCGTCTTCGCGGCGTGTTTACGCATAGGCAGATATCAAAGGCACTAGTTTACCTGGAGAAGATTCGTGTAATGGCATACAGAAAGAGCAGGTCGCACTTCAGGATGAGAGAGGAATTTAGCTTCGAAGCTCAACCAGAGGGAAGGGCGCGTCGTCGGTCGCGACATGAAGACAAGCCAGGGGTTAAGGACAGATAGGAGAGGGGTTGGCAGAAAAAGGCCTGGGACGCTCGGTAGAAAAGCTCCAGAACGTTTCTCGAAGGCGAACCTGGAACTAGGCCTGTAGAAAAGATGCAAGAGACGAGCAATGTCTCGGTACTTTGGGGGAGGCGGACGGAGGACGTACATGTATGTACTGTACCTTAAGACCTGCATCAGCGTACTGTCCCATTCGCAAGAGCATCCCACCGTAGACGCCACTCCCACTGTTCCTAGTTCTGATATAGCTCCTCCCGTAGTTTGGCGCGGCAGATATCAAGACGGGGGGTCGGGCTTCTTGATACCTTGGGCGTATCAAACACCTCTATGCCTCCGTAGTCTTTGCGGAGTGCCGCTATCCATATCGGGACGGGATATGTACTGACTTACCCCTTGGAAGGAGACCCTCTTCAAATCGACCGATCTATAGAAAAGTTGAGTACCTAGACGACAGCGACCCTTCACCATCAGTAGCAGCGAATGTTAAATGCCAAGAGCACACAGTTGCCCAGACCTCGGGTATTCGTAGGAGTCTTCGACTTACTAGTCTAAACCCTTAGACATTGTAGCATTTTATAAAAGAGATAAAAAAGGACGATAGACTTACGAAAACAATTAGAAGCCTTAGTGCGTGATAGGATCCATCTTCCTACATATGTAGGTGTGTATGTAGGTGCGTCCGTACACCACCCATCCCCTTCTGAGCGAGCCCGCAACCCTCAAGCTCCCCCAAACGGCCAAGGACCCCCGAAAGGACGCCAGGGCTTGTAAACTTCGATTTCTCCCGGGGGAAACGGCAGTAACGATAAGAACAGGAACTTATTCTTATTTCCCTGCCAATGAATCAGCTCTAGGACTTTAGGAGGGCCGCTCGGTGCGGAGCCTGCGCTGCTTGGAACCGACAGGGGCCGTTGGCGTGATGGGGCTAGCGAATACGAGATTCTGGTCACCACCAAAGATCGTCGGAGGCTGGGGGGTGTGGTTTTTTTTTTTCGACGAGACGAGTAACAAGTGTCGACGTAGGTGAGTTAGGTAGCACGATACAACAAGCACCGGGTTATTTTATTTTCGCGTTGTAGGTAAACTGTGACAATGGTGTAAAATAATAATTGGTGAGTATCGCATCCAACCCCCCCCCCCCCCGATTTCCCCCTGGTAATCGGAGTGCTCGAATAACTCTTAGCAGAAGCAGTCAGCTATATATGAGCCGCCTAACAGATGGTTTAGGTACGCTGTTACCCACCGAAGCCCCCCAAGCTGACGAAGGGTGGTTATACGATAATGGATTCAGCTACAGTCACCAGCGCCCGGATGAAGGTAACATACCTCAGGTGCCCATGCTATCTACTAGGCGGCAAAGTATAGGGTCCGAGGAGAAAGTTGTTTCCCAGCGGCGTCTGTTACTGTTGCGGACCGCTCCGTGCCTCTATAATCCTCGTCAGATACCTACCTGGGCTAGGTAAGTAGCCTGACATTTTGCTGGGGCAGTCCAGGTCTACATATTGAATCAGGGTTTGCTTAGCTGGTTAGGCACGGGAGCCAACGAGCGCTGAGCTCAGCCAGAAAACCACAAAGATGATGTACTCTAATGCGGGTGTGACAGTTTGGGACTGGGTAGTGAAGTCGACGGCGCGTGTTACGAGCCTGCCCCTGAGCAAGCCCGAGCTGGGCCTTCCGTCCAACAGAACAGCGCCCCGGGCGTCAACAATCGAACCATGATAGAAGCTCGTACATCTCCATCAGCTGTTTCTGCAACGAGAAGGGAGTGGGAGTAGTCCGTAGAAACGTTACTGCTGCATGGACGGACGGCGCGGCCTTTCAAGGTATAGTAGGATGACGATCTGCTTCCACATTGCCCAAGACGACGAGCTTGCTTGGTCGGCCGCACATGTATAGGCCTGATGTGAACCCGGGCCTCTGTACAGCAGCGGTAAGAGGCCGTGTGTATTGTACCTCAGCTATGGATCTCGGATGAAAGGCGCCGCGGGACTGGTTGCAGGAAGACCCTGTGTGCACTCGGATGCATGGACGTCTTCAGCCAGCGCGTTCCTCGAGACCCTAGCTCTAAGGGGGCTTGGAGACTTGGTCAATAGTGACATTGCCCTGGTCAAGCCATGCGCAATAGTCGTCCAATAGGGGCTCTAAGTCGTCCTGTGTTCTTTGCCTGCCTGCACGGGGTGAAGGCCGGAACCATACATCTGTCTAGGTGCTAAGAGGTATCTGTACGTCTTCGCACTGTCCTGTGGGTTACCAGTCAAGTAGACAGTCTACGAGAGCAAGCCGAGACGGTGCGTCAGGCCTGATGACTTGGCGAGACAGTTGCCTGCACCCGCTGATATGCGGCGGAAAGGGTCCTGCAGTGAGAGGCTAGATGCCCGCTGAAGCCGTTCCGCCAACGGCAGCAAGCCATGAGGCAATGCCGAAGACCAGACGCCACCATCTCGGCACGGCCGTGGCTCGAAAGATCTTCTCGACACCTCCATGGCCTCCGTTATGTCATGTCGGCAGCAAAGCACACGATACCACATGTCCGTGGCTCCGTCAGCATCGGCGGCCGCCTAGACACCAAGCCGTGTGACGCCATCCGCCAGCAAGCAGTGCTGACACTGCAGGGCCTCAAGTGCGTGGCGACTTGTGGCGATGCGCCCAATTGTAACGTGATATAGGGCTGCACTAGGCAATGCTATGCTGTCTTTCTCCCTCCTAGCCAACTTCCTGACAAAAGATGGAACGATGACATGCTTGGGATAAGAGCAAGATGATAGGCAGCCCGTTCTCGACGCATTCTATGGCCGAAAATGAAAAGGCGCGTCTCTGGCAGAGTAATTGGCGCGTGTTGTAGAACGTCAATCTAAGAATAGATAGCCTCGTAGCAGAAGCTCGTATACGGCGGCTGAACCCCCGGTCCTGCGTAGCAGTCGAGCGGCCGCTCTGCTCGAGATTGGCTCGACTATGGCAGACCTGGCAGCGTGCCGGTGTGCAGGCCTTAGGTGTCCTAGTTAGGGCCCGTCCGTTTCGGTCTTGTCCATCCGCTAGAGTTTGAAGCCGGGATGAACAATGTCGGCATATCGTCCGAGTGCGCAGGAAGTTTCCGTGACGAGAAAGTCTCTTTTTTTTTTTTTTCCTTTTTGTTCTTTTTTCTATCCACTGTGACCCGTGACCCGTAGCTCGTGACCAGCGGCCGACAACCCGACACAGCCACGCTGGTCAGGTTGGCGCGCTTTCTCCGTACCGTAAGCTAGCCGCTTTAACAAGAAATTGCTATCGCATACCGGGGTTTCGAATAAGAAAGAACAAAGGGTGTTCGGCCCGCTCGTCTTGCTTGCTAGCGGCCATAATCTTTTCCTGTTTTATTTTTTCTTTTTTTTTTTTTCTTTTTCTTTTGCCTGTTACCTGTTGCCTGCCCGCCTGGTTATCTCGCTGCGGACGGTGGTGCAAATGCTGGTTGGTGGTTAACTACCGTTCAAATTCCCATCGTTGGGAAATCCCTGTGTGCATGAATGCAACGAAGAAACGCTACCTTATGACGAATCCCCCCTCACAAGTTAAGCGAGTTCTTGATATGGGTAAATTAGTACCATCTATCAACTTCTCATGAATATGCCTACTTACCTGGCACTTCAGAGGGTTACTTACATGTCTTGCCATGTCTTGCAGTACATGTAGCGTCACGGTTGACACGCATCTCGAGGCCGACCAGAATTCATAGGAAAATTGCGTTTGTTTGTATTACAATTAATATTAGTTACCTGCTGGTTTGCCAAACCAGCCGCCATCTTGTCTGCAAGCATCCAAGGCGATCGAGGTGGTTGGTCTGCTGCTGTGAAAGCAGATACCAAGCCCTCATTGTTTCCCTCTAGAAAACGGAGCAAAAAGCTGATAACCATTACACTCCTCCGAACCCTTTCGTTTCGCGAGTTCCCCTTACTGCAACACTGCTTTTGCCTTTCGATTCCAGTCAAAGATCGAGTAAACTCCCAAAACTCCATATTCTCTTTTCACCACCGGCCCCAGACGGGCCGCGTCGTGCTTCATCATGCCATCTTCTCTAACCCAACCTCGGAAAGTCAAACCAATATTCAAAACAAAAAAAAAAAAAAAAATCACAAAAACAAGGAACGCCGTCCCAATGCAATGTAACGACCACCCGCGAGGTCGTTGGTTTTTGTTCCCAGATGAAGAGTTGTAAACAGTCGCTATGCAATTTGGTAATGGGTATCCTGATGATCCAAAACAGTACAATTCCGTAAGGAGCGGCTGAGATTCTATTCCGTAATAGAAATCGTCGTAAGTCGTAAGGAGCGGTTCTTGGCCTTTCTATAATGCCAGATCTTGCGAAAGGAGCGTCTATGGTGTGGGTATCTTCGATGTGTTTCATAAAGGAGTGTCGTAAGTTTGTTCATTATGCAATACGTATTATGCGTTTCGTGTAACAAAAAGGATCGTGGGTATCATTGTGTCGATAGTGGACGTGTCGGTGTCTATGCATCCTGTCAAAGGAGTGTGGTTGTACAATTGCGTCTGTAAGTCGATAAAAAAAAAAGGCCATTAAATATGTTGGTGGGATGAACGAAATGGGAATGATGCGGGTGCGAGTCGTGGTAGCGGCGGGTATCAATCTTCGTGCTCTCTCTTCATCGGGTTAGGAGCTGAGGAAACCGAAGAGTTATGTCGATGATGCTGAAACATGGGAGACGACATAAAGTTGGGCGACGGCGCCGACAGCGAGAGGGGCGTGGTAGATTCCTGGGGGAGGCCGTGCCACTGGTCGGGATTCAGGAACGGAGAGGGCGCGTGATGAAAAGCCGGAGACGGAAAGGCTGTCGAGTCCTGCCGTTGCATGGGAACCTCGAGTGGGAGGAAGCCAGAAGACGAAGAAGCCGCGTGCTGGACATTGGTGTTCCTGAGGGGCATGGTCAATCACATTATTCCTCTTTTCCACGTCAGAACGGAGAGCCGATGTGGGACTTCTGACAGCTTAGATCCACACGGTCTGGATTGGAGAGACGAACCCGACACCAAAGTTGCTGGGCCCAGCAGAGCCGATAGGCGGATACGCAGTCATTCCCGAGTCCCACGAGCCGAACTCGTCGTGGTCGCTGTAGGCGATGGAGCCTTCCCCAAAAGTAGACGAGACCGGGCTGTAGGCCCCGTACGACGGCGACGGGATGCTGAGATACTGCTGGCTCGGGTACGGGGACGAGATAGCCAAGGGGCTAACGGCGTTGCCCGACTCCTGTTCCGGTGTCATCAAGAGGTTGTCGGTACTCCAGCTGAACGCGGGGTTCTCGTCAAAGGACCACGATGTCGTCGACTGCGGCGTGCCTTGCGGGGCGCTCTCGCTCATGTAGAAGTTCGGAGGGTCGAACTGCGGGAAGGACTGCGTGCGAGCCGGGTGGACCCAACCCATGCGAGACCGGAACTCGCTGACAGTGTCGATGGGAAATTCCATGAGCGTGAGAGGCGTCTGCGAGTCTCCGTCGAGCGTTCCCGAAACATTGATCGAAAGCAGTCGTCGCGCGATCTCCTCGACGGGGCCGATCGCGAGGCTACCAAAGTATGCGGCGCCGATCTCAGGGAAGAGGCGCTCCATCATGATCGCGGCCGTGTAGTAGTGCGCAACGATAACCAAGGCGCTGGGAGACGTCCCGTTCTGCTTGAAGCACATGACAGGCAGCCAGAAGAGCCAGGTCCGGAGGGGCCTCAGTCGGTCGAATTGGTCCTCAATCGACTGAATGGGGCTGACTTTGCGGGCGCCCTTCAGGAAGGCCACAAGCTGCGTCGCCAACTGGGGGTCCTCCTTGTTCTGCTTGAGGTGCGCCTCGACCGTGGTAATCTGGGTAATGGTGCGCTGGAACGAGTCAAGGTCCTCCTTGCGCGGCTGGTGAGGCTTGTGGTCGGGGGTCGGGGACGGGGGCGCAGTCGGGAACGTGCTGCTCTCGGCAATGAACTCTCCAAATTGGGATTCGTGCTTCCACGGCTCAATGGCATCGATTACCTTTGCGGACCAGTTAGCGCCCGGCTCATTTCATGCGGGTACGAATATGAACTTACAGACGAGGTCCCTTGCATCAACTGGGTCCAGCTTCGCCTATTGTTTGGTCAGGTTACTGTCGCCGTGCGGATACGTGCATGCTATTGCTTACCAATCTGTGGCCTGCCACGAGAGCACGAGAGAGGCGGCGAGAACGGCGTCCGAGTTTTCACGTGAGAATGAGCCGATCGCTTCCTGCAGTCCCTTGAAGGCGATACCGCGGTGTTCGTAGGCCATGCTGCCCACCTGGGGGCAGTTCGTCAGGAAAGCGATGTGCTCTGCCGAGAACGCGAGCAGAGCATGCATGACGTAGCTGTGAGTAGCACCAATCTTGAGGATGCTGTACGTACGGCGGTTAGCACGGAGAATTTACCGGATACGAGAGAATGATGAGACATACGTAGGGATCTGGCGGGTCCAGAGGGTGAACCCGTTGGCGTCCATGGCACTCATCTCATTGCAGATGGCAGCGACGTGGAAAATCAGCCTGAGGTCCTCGACCGAGAAGAACTGAGGTGCCGGCGCGGGATAGATGTTGAGGCTCGGGAACGGGAAAGCTCCAGTTCGCTGCCACTGCTCCACGGCTGCCTCGATCTCCGGAGTCCACATCAGGTCAGGCTTGTCAGGAGTCGCGGCCCTCTCATCAGGCACGGGCACATCATTGTACGGGCACCGGACCTTGTGCTTGGTGCAGTTACGGCTGCTGGGATGTTAGCGAGCTGCGCATGTCAGTAATCACAGGGAGATGCTACGGACCATTGCGGGAAGTTCTCGTCACATCGGATGTGTCGGCGTTTGCTACAAACATGTCAGTTTCCGTCAACGAGGAACGAGGCAAGCCGCGCATACCAGTTATCGCATCCCTTGCGGGACTTGGTGTGACTATATAGAGCAATCAGTATACCGAAGCCGAAACAGGACTTACACCCGGCACGGGGAAACCTACCTGCGTCGCGGGGGACCACCACCAGGGCCAGCCATTGTAAAAGCTGTATTATATTATATAAAGTAGAACGAAAGAACTAGAACATGTCTTTAGCGGGCGTCCGTATTGGGCAGGAGAAGCAGTCCCGCGTAGGACAGACCAGACGACTTACGTGAATCAAGACACGAGAGACCCGAGGTAGATCTTCGTGCTAGATGAAGCGAGCGAATAGGTGAAGAATCGGGGGGGGGGGGGGGGGGGGGGGGGGTTTGGTTGTCAGACCTAGAAGAAAGCTTGGAGGTAGCCTTATATGTTTGATCAGGGCGGAAAGCAGATGGCCGGGGCGTCTAGATGCTCAACATATATATAGACATATATATAGTTGCTGACGTCGTTGATAGTTGAGTCTGGCTATTCGACGGTCTTTTTGGCGGTTGTTCCCTCTTCTAGGTGTTTTTAAGCGATTGAATGTCTTTTCGAGACTCGGGAGAGCTAGTCAACGTGATAGTAGACGAGACAAGACTCTGTCGAGACAAGGTGCGATGTCACGATGTGGTTATCAGCGAGCGATGCTTTTCTTAATAAAAAGTATTGGGCTTTTTTCTTTTCAGATGACACAGCGAGAGACTCGTCAGATCGACGTCTGGATGGGCGAGTCTGAAAATCTCCAAAAAACACAAAAAAAGGAAAAAGCGAATGACAGGAGCCAACGAGGACTTCCTAAGGGGGAGGTGAGGGTAAAGCGAGTGTGTTTGAGGGCAGAGCGAGGCTCACGGCTTGTATAATAGATGATGATGGGGGGAGACTAATAGGATGGAGAAAGTCAATGGGGGGATCAGATGGTTGTTAAATAAACTACCCCGAGGCGCTGGCTGCGTTGGGCTGTGAGCGGCCTTTGTCGCGCTCGCCTGCTGCTGGCACTGTGCCCGGTGACTGCTCGACTTTCCACAAAGGGAAGAATACAGTACGGCGAGTACATGGCAGGCCGTGTACGGGTACGTCTCCATAGCGGACCTATGCTACCAAGCATCGCGCTATGGCGTCTCTGCGTGCTGCGGGAGCAGGGGGGGAGGTAGAGGCCGTAGGGGGGGTGGAAGGGTGGGAAGGGTGGAAAGACGGCTGGACGGCTGGACGTTGGCAGGCTGGCAGGCTGGCAGGCTGGCAGGCTGGGTGCTAAATGGGACGCTTGCACAGATGTACCTGTACAGTGAACAGCGCGGTCGCTTCTCGGAGCGCTAGGGGTCCTAGACTCCCTGGCTCCTAGCCTCTACCAGTAACCATACAGCGACGCCATGTACTATAGTAGCCGTGCAGGTGCTGAGATGTTACCTGGTACGGCTGCACGTCTGCACGTAGGCCTGGCGGGCGGGCTAGTCATTGTACCGATCTATGTATAAGCAGAGTGCTTAGGTGCGCATGTGCTTACATGTAGGTGCTTTGGATACTGTGGGGGAGCCTGAGGTACTGTACAATACAACGTCGAAAGGAACAGGCGGCACGCCTTCGCGCATGAGCTCAGAACTACCTACACACATCATGTACCCAGGTATCCTAGCCTAGGTACATACCTAGCCTACCTAGTGGGTATTAGGTATTAATTGCTGTGAATGAGTCGGCCAGCCAATCCGGGCGTGCGCTGCCGTCATCGAACGATGCTACCGTCCTGCCAGCACCAAGGGAGTCCTGGGGCGGTGGTTGGGGTATTTGGCTTTTGCCTGCTGTGTACCGGAACTCCACGCCGCACGTAGTACGTGCGCCTTGTCATCCTCGAACTTGGTGAACTTGCTGCTTGGGTCTTGATGACTAGGGGACTCGCCGACTAGGGCCTTGATGACTTGGAGGGGTGAGCTGTGGGAAGCTGGGCGCGGTGGACGTGATGGATTGGGTCGACTATTTTGAACCACCTGAACCTCATATAACCTACATCTATAGGTGGTATACAGTGGCTGAGAGGGAGCGGTAGCAGCCGACAGTAGGCTACCCAGCATGAGGCATGCGGGCGCGCGTGTAGTATGGCATACCCTCTTGCAGCGTCCACGCTCGCCTCCAGGGTCCTTTCTGCGCGATGCGAATCATGGCCGTCGAGGGGAGCCAGAGCCAGAGTAGCATCGTCCGCTTTCTTACCGTGACATGATCTCAGTCAGATCCTTGCCCGGCTGCCAATGGGGGGGGCGTCCAAGGGTATCAGGGCGCCCAGGGCACGCCAGCTCTGCCAGTCAGAGTAGACCGTATGCCCGTCTAGGCTTAGGCACGGAGAGGCGAAGCCAACTGCTCGGCCCCATCGGACTGGATCCTCCAGCTCACTGGCTTGGACCGACCAAGTCGCATCTCTTGTCGCCCGTTGCCCGTCGCCCGTCGCCCTATCCATGACAGCCTTTAGGTACCCATCGAGGGAGGTACATTAGCGCTGGGTTGGCATCGTTCCATCTCTCGTCGGCAACCCACCCCCTTACCCTCTTGGACCCTTCGAAAGACGGAGCACGGCGGTGACGGCAGGCAATACTCCACGTGTAGACCCTCGAGCGGTACTGTAAAAGGACAACCCCCCCCGTAAGCCATGAGTTTCTGCGCTGGACGTACAAGCAACGACTGGGTAAGCCCGGAACCAACTGGCTGTTGGACATGTCAGCGCCGCGGGGCTGTGTGAAGAAAAAGCCCGACCCCACTCGACCTTGACAAAATATCCATGGAGGAAGAGAGAGGATATTGTCATGCGAAGAGATATCCAGTCACGCCTGGAGTAATGCCGCTCGTCACGGTCATGTGGGAAAGCACCGGCCTCGCTCGACGGCGTCACTAAACGTGGTCGACGGCATGGATGGACATCTCTCTCAATCATCTCCGCAGTCACAGGACTCGACGAGACATACATGCTTTGACGGGCATGCTAACGTCTACCAGTATAGTGTGGGTGACATGCGTCTTACGCCAGGATTTGTTAAACATGTATACATACCTGGGAGGCAGGTATATTGCAGCCTGGAGAGCTGCATCAGACTCGGCGATATTCAACGTCTCTGCCGCACGCATGCTTCAGATCCCTCTGGCGAGCGACCAGTCAATCGACACGCACGACCAAACACCGATGATACAAATGGCACGATAGCCTAACGTGTCCGAGGAGAAGAGCGCACCACAGCCTCTACTCTAAACCGCGTCGCTTCATATTGACTATCTGGGCCATGGCCATTGAGGGGAAGACAGACAACTCTGCCTTGCAATCTTAACCAAATCTATCAAACTCTACTCAGTTACATCTAAATTATTGCTTTTCCGTCTCCATTATCAACTAAAGCATCGTGGAACATTTACGCCAAGGCTTTTTTTCCCCTTGGAAAAAGGGAAGAAAAAAATCTAGCATCAGATAGAAGAGAACAGTGGTTTCAGGTGGATGAGCAGACATCTAAGCCTCATCCCAGCACTGTCTTAAATCCTGCATCCCGAGATCCTATCTGAGCAGGCGACAGTGAGTCAACACGCATATAAAAGCCATAGTATGCTTACCATAACCATAATATGCTTAGTCTATGTACCCAGGTATCTACCTCTAGCATTGATTATAGGTATGACAGCATCAAGCATACCAACGGCATCTGAGTCCGAGCTTTCCATCCCAGCTGCGGGCGTGCGCAATTGTTGAGCTTGGTTACAGCTGTCCTAGATTGATAGGAGCCGAGAGAGAGCCCGAAAACCAAGATCAAGCAAACCGTCTTTGTCCATCAGCTAAGCGCCGTCGCTGGAGAGCAGTCAAAGCTCCTCTCTTTTTCTTCCTCGGCTGAGGACTGACAAGCACTCGAATGAATATTCTCCCGTTAGAACTTCGGCCCAGTACTGCGGTAACAAGCGCGGCTAAAAAAGAAGCGTCTCCTTTCCCCCTTACTTACTATCCTCAGTACGGAGTATTAGCCGATCCCAGGGTCCCGCTCCGGGCGGAGCATCCACAATTATTCGGAGACCGGGGGGCAACAGCCCATTTATTTCCTGCCAAGAGGGTTGTTGACAGTCCCCATTGCCTAGGCAGATAGTAAGCGCCTCGGTACGTGATTGTAGGCTAGGAGGAAGAAATAAAGCCATGATGCAATAATATCCGACCGCCGCCGTAGAAAGTTTGCCCAAGATGCTAGCATCGTGCATCGGTACCTACCTGTGAAGCACTGACCTAAGGTATTACTAGGTATTGTATCGTACTGTGTATGCTCGAGGCCTACAAGATGGGTTCGTTTTTACGGGGTGTCCTATATAGCCTCATGCTACGCAGCAGCCGACCCAGAGCCAGATAACTAGGCCCTAGCAGCCTTCTTACATACATGCTTGCATGGGCCATGGCCATGGCCTGGTCATGGAATTTCTGCAAAAGTCGCATTCCTGTTATCGTGGATTTGTCGTGGGTGAATGGGGAAATTCGCAAGGGTATTTGCAAAGCCCGATCTGAAAGGCGGCCGACGTGGTTGGCTGAAACGGCCGTTTCTCGTGTCCATTTTTGGAGCAAATCTCGTCGCGGAACGTGGTAAACTGACCAGACAGGCCACCACCCTAGCCTAGCCTGCCCTGGCCGCCCCCAGGAGGAGCCCTGACTGCCTGAGAGGTGCCCTGAGAGGTGGCCCTGAGCACTGCCCCACAGTCCCCTGACGTCTTTCCCACATAGTCCCGTCCTGACGTAACAAGGTAGGTATGCAAGTGTAGTAGCCTATTCCGAACGGGAAAGGAACTCATCGAGTAAAACCCGTTGAGCCGTCTGGCCGTCTCGGTCAGCGGTGAGCAATCGAACCATATTGGGGGTACAAGATACTTGGATACCTATTAGCTCGCATGGAGTTTCACAGCTCACCCTGTCCGGAGTCGCTGCTATATTCTCTGATTGGTGCAATGCCAGAGACGATTCATTAAAGCATGGCCCCGAGTTCCTCGGCCCTGATGGCGAGGACCCTGGATTGTCGTGTCGTCTCGATATCATCACGACAGAGCTTTGTTCTCATGAAAGAAGTCTCGCAGAAACCATGGGCCGAGCCTGGGATAAAATCGAATGCTAGGACTATGAATAGAAGCGAGCTAGAGAGAATGCGGTAAGGCTCGTGCCAAGCCGACATGCAGCCAGCTGCAGATCAGATGCAGCATTCTTCGGTCATGTATGTACAGTACAACTTTTTGGTATCTGAATTTCACTTGGACATACTATAGTCTACACATATTGCTCTGCTCAGTTTGAAGATGGAGAGACCTACCAACCTGTTGACAGATGCGCTCTTCATGTTCTTATTGACATCAACACCGATTGATTGCTATTAGCCCATATGCCACCTCGCACCTCGCGCCTCGCACGCGTAATCAACAAGATGCATCTCAACGGCGTTGTTCCGCCCTGAGGCTGAGCAGCAACACAAAAAAGAACTCATTTAGCGAGCAGCATCTGCAATGTCGTAGATGCGCTGCGTAAGCTGAAAAGGGTGTACGGCTCAGGGGGGTTTCGTCCACGTAACGACGTTGAAACCTGGGACACTGTACTTTGTATGATAATGATTACAGCCAGTGTATACTGCCTACCTCCTAGGCAGCTAGGTAGTATCGACGGCGTCTCTTGTGATGTGATGCCTCAACTTGAGTATGTACTATACTACATACCTAGGTACTATGTAGTGCATAGTATATGAGTATAGACTATAGTATAGGTAGTATAGACATGAGTTACTGATCTGAGCCCTGGGAGCTCCAAGATCAACCGTATGGGTCTCCGCGGTAGTGGTAGGTAGCGCCGCAAATCGCAGTGCCGGTCCCATTAGCCTAATTTTTTCCCTATCAGCCTGGCAGTCTAGGTGCTCTAGCGCTGCTCGTCGGGCTATCGTAGCGACTATAGCGGCAGGCCACGGCCTACTGTTTAGCACCTCTAGGCAACCGAGTGGTCACTGGACTGGAGCGCCTATTACTTAGCACCAGGCCACCCCGACCACGCTGAACAGGCCTGACCAGTAAGCCAAGCCACCTAAAGCACCCCAAGCAACGGTAGGAACAAGCAGCATGCGCCCTGACGTTCGTGCATTGGCGTCTTTCTCGGCAAGTCATCTGGCTACCTAGGTACCTAGGTAGGTATCTTGGAATGTACTATGTATGTGCATGCCTGCTAAGATCTGAACCCCGATCCTCTTTTGATACAACGTTTCATGATCTTCGCGAATGATCTTCGACGACTTGGCCCTTCAAGGGACTTCCCTCCGGACTCTATCCGCAGTACACATACAACATACAACGAACGACTTGACTACTGCCGACTAGTCCAGACAGGCGCCTGTCGACCGGCTGACCAGTCAATCCCATCTGCGACGTCGTTTGCGCATGCGACATCTCTCTCGCTCATGTTTGTTCTCGTCACTCATGTTCTCGTCACTTATCTAAACTGCCCTAGGCGGGGGTTGGGCATGCTAGGTGCATTTACCCCAACTGTGCTATCTGCAATCCCATCTACTTATCGACATTCGTCGTCCTGCCGTCTACCCGTCAGGTTGTTCGCCTCGCGCTCTCATCCAAACCCCCCCCCCCCCCCCCCCTATTTCCATCCTCCATCGGGCACGCTTCCGGCGCTGCGATTGTGACCAACCGTCAGTCTAGTGTTGTCGTGCGACTCATTCCACCCCCGGACAAGGGCAGGACCCTGACAAATCTTTCGGTCGTCTCATGAGGATTACGTCGGGAGACCTCTCTCGTCTTCGCTCGTCTTCCTAGTCTCTTAGTCGGCGACAAACCATCTCTGCTTAGCTGTCGGCGACGCATCTCGCAAACTCAAATCGCTACACGACAGGAAGCCCTTGTGGTTGGTCAGGACATGGTCTATTTTTATTTGCATCGGTTCCTCTCGCCTAGGCAATGCTCGCGCCACGTATCTGAGGTCATGCCAACTTCAAGGGATTGGCAGATGCTGCTGCGTGCCGTTAGTAAACCACACGAGAGGCGGTGAGTAAGTAGATGGACTGCAGAATGTTGAGATTCCGTCTCGCTTTGGGACGATTTGTGGCTTCGCTTCATCTTTTACTTACGCCTCCCTTTACCCTCACCTTTCCCTAATGTAGATGCATTATCGCGAGTCTTACTACCGACTACGGTACAGTACCTACATGGCTGCGCACATGCCGTTCGTGACATGTACTGTACATCCACTAAGTACTTGTCTCTCTACAATCCTGTCAGGATATACACAGTCTAGTCCTTGAGCGTGTCGCACCGTCTGACTGTGCAGAGAAGGGTTGCTTTGAGCCTACAGCATAGTACTATGTGCTAATATTCTGATATCTCCATGTGAGGGGATTTGGGAAGAAATGCACAGCGCATGCATCCGCAGGCTCCCTCCCAAAAGGTCGTCAGATCATCAATCCACATGGCCGCAGTGGGACCGAAGTCGAAGGATACATAGTATGTAGGTGGAGTGCAGCGATAGAAGCTCTCAAAGAAGAACTAGAAAGAAGAGGGCCACATCGTCGAGTAGAGACTCTAACCGCATTCCGACCGTGCAGGGGGAAAAAAAAAAATTAAAAATTAAAAGCTGCCCACGCTACGCTGCCATGCCTGCTCATGACGACACCGACGCAAGAAGCCGATTCGCCAGTCGAGTTTGGCCCAACTAAATCTATATTTAGATGCTTTGCCCTAACGTGACCAAGCCGCGGGTATTGGAACTAAACTAAACTGACAACTGGAACTTGGAATTTTACCCAATTCTTGATTTGCTTTCTACTCGGTCCCTTACCGTCGCGTCCCCAACTATTTTCACCCACAGTTTTTAGTGAGCCCCCCATTCTATCTCTTACAAAATCTGACTCGAGGTCGTCGACGCATCTAGATCACCTGCATGGACCCTAGGTCATCATTATCGCTTCATGCACCCCTTCACGCTTACAGCCCCTTTCGTGATGGCTTCTGAATGATTCCATCTCCTCATCACGACTCGAGGTAGAAAGAAACGGAAGAGACCCGAAAAAAAAAGACAAGGCCGATCTTTTACCTCTCGAGGCGTAGCAATATCATACCTTTCTTTTTCTCTTCTTTCTTTTTCCAAGTCTTTCGGGTCTCATCTATTCCCGCTACATAGTTCCCTTGAGCAGCTTCATTTGTTTGCTCTCGACTGATGACAACAAGATGACTACTGATTTCGAATCCCTTCTTGAACATGGACTTACCTAGCCGTGACACGATAATGACTTAGGCCCGGGATGGGGCCCAAGACTAAGCTGTGTTATGCATATAATATAGCATCCCTTACGTCTCGACGTCACTGTTATAGCGACCACCCGTCAATCCCGGAAAGAGTTTAGGTCCCGTAGAGTACTTGCGCAGTATGTATTATACATACACAGACGTATGTAGGTAGAAAGGCTGGCAGTCAGTAAGCACCATATCTCTAGTACCCTATCTCGTGCCTTATCCCGCATTCTATCCCTCGCATACGGCGTATTCTTTGGCAGTGGGAGGGGGTCTTGATAGACTCTAGACAGCAGTCCTATTACTCTCCCGCAGTCGGCGACCCTCTCTTATCCCGACTGTTTCACTACAAGTCCATTCGCATGTTCCTCTTTTTTTTTTTTTTCTCCAACCGCAATGCTCCACAGTCGTTTGATCCAGGGGAACGGGACAGCCGAGGTGCCTGGCATATCTTCGGTTCTACCTCCGCCAGAACCCAATATGCCATGGCCAGCTAAATGCCACGACACAGCTAGCTCGGCATGTTGTGCGAGGCAATAAGAAACTTCTAGGCACATTCCACTCTCCTTGCCTATCTATGGCTTGGAAGTAGTTTTTGGTCTGTCCTTGGCCAAGGAAATCACAGAGGGGAAGCCCGGATGCAGAGTCGGTCGCTCAGCATGTCGCGGTACCCGGTGGCCGATCTGGCCGCGGCTGGATGCTTCTAAACATCGCCGTTCCTCTTGACCCCGTCACAGCTGGCAGCCCTTCAATTTCCTGCGATTTTCGCTTTCATGCAGGAGAGGAGCGTGCTGTGCGAGCGAGGTGTTGGTCGTGCAACGTCGACGCACCGCCTGAACAGGGCCAAGCCAGGAGACGCCTCTGTTGGGCAACGCAGAGGTCGCCTTTGATGGATGCCTAGAGATCACACCTCGAAGCGTTGGAAGTCTACGGGCTTGACTTATGGTTACGCAATCGATTCAGCTCTACGATGACGACTATGTGTACCATACCTTCGTAGCTCTACGCCTTTCCAAGGGGCGCTTAGGACATAGGACACATCGCGCTCGGCGTTGTATATCGACCGAGCCCCGCGAGTCCTGTCAACACCCTGCGCTGCGTCGCGGTCCCGGTAGTTGTCCTTGCGCGGCCGTGCTCGCGCAGCATGCTGAGGTCAGATGTTATTATTATGGAGTAGCACGAGTGTCACGACGGTAACGTTCGTGCAGATCCTCACCGCTCTATACCAAGGCCCGCCCCCTCGAGCAGCCAACGCGTTCTCCATCCCGGAGAACCCTTCCCCCTTGCTACTAGGTCGGGGCGGGCCGGTTTACAAGATCCGTTTGGCTGCGGCTGCGGCTGCGCTCAGCACGAGTTGCGGTCAAATCTCCGGGATGCTCTACTCAGGCCCTATCATGGTTCTGCTAAGTGGTAATACATAACACGAACTCCAGCTATAGGGTCTTATGACGAAGGTGGTAGTAATAGCAGCAGTACAGATTCAAGCAAGTTTAAGACAACGTTACCGTCTCTAGCTATATCCAGCATGCCCCGTGTCGAGTAGATTACGCTCTTGTCTTACGCAAACCCGTTTTGAGACTATGCGTTGTTCAAACTAGGCTTTCGACCTTTCTGCGGGCGTACCACATTGGCATTCGGGCACAGCATACCAATAGCGTTCTCTACATACCCATGTAGTAACGAAACACCTGAACCAAGAATACGTCCTTGTCTAACTCTCTGAGATACCGAAGCGCTCTATTTTGGGAGAGTTCCGTAGACGGCCGAGGACAATGACTACGCGATGGTCATTTCAGGGGCAGGTATCTCCTTCGTATCTGGTGAACCCACGTTGACATGGACATCTTTCAGCTCGACCCATCCGTCTTGGCTTGGCAGCAGCTATCTACCCTAGGCACGCCTGGAAGATGAACCTCTCGGGTGACGCCAGCATCCGCCATCGTCAGAATATCTAAAGGGGGCAAGGCCGATCTAACCGGCTTCATGCGGCGCGCGAGATCCTTAGACGCCCACGGACTTGAAAATAGCTTGAGGTTCACTTGGTAGCATAGAGGTCGAGTCCTGATTTGGGCAATGGTCAAGTGAATAGGCTATTCGGCATGAGCTGGTCAGCTTATTTGCAGCTTAAGGCGACCTTGCTGATCCCGAGAATGAGGTTCCGGGCTTCCATTGGATGCCGAGATGGACACACCATGTACATGCTCACGGTTGAAAAGGAGTAGCTTAATGCTTCGTCTGCCGGGTACGTGATGCGTGACTCCTATGAGATATCTCGACTATGCCGTAAACATGTTAGGTGTATCTAGATTTTTATAAATACTGAGCCGGATCTTGGAGTGGTATGGGTCGCGATCCTTCGGCCGGGTCGATACCCAACGCGGCAACTTTTCTCGCTTGTACATAGGCTAAGAACCTTCTTTTTCGCTGCGGAAAACTGCAAGAACTCCCACCGAGGAACGCTCTCAGCGACGCGAGCCGTTCGCTGCGGATACGTCCTCCCACACGTGGCATGGTTTCTTCTTGCTTGCTCTACCCACGGCAGCGCGGCCGGCGGGAGCGGAGCGCGAACAGGCGTCCTTGTCTGCTTTTCCCCAGGCGGCGGCAGGGCCCTTTGCCGCATCCCACGTTACAAGTGGCCCATCACCGCCGCACCGGACTGTGGGGACTGCGAGCTTAATGTGTATTTGGATTCGCATGACGACTGCTTACCGGTCTAAGCCTTGCCGTCTTACATGTCGCTCGATGGCTAGCGTTCCCGTTCCTCCCATTGGGACACTCGCTCCCCATGCGCTTCCTTCTCCCCCAAAGCCACGCCGACAAAGTCCCGACCCGCTCTCTCTCCTCCTATCGAGCCAGACGTCGTGATCATCGCATCTGTCTTCCCGGTAAGATATCTCAGAGATCAGCGCCCGGGACAGTCCGGATTAGCCCCGGAAGGACTTCCTGGTAAACCAACCAAACCGTTCTGTCTCTCCCTTTTTTTTTTTCTCGACGTCCGCTTACGTATCTTGGTTTTCTACGTGAGATGAGTGTTCACGAGTCCGGACCTTTTTTTCTCTTATTCGACGCCAAGAATTCCAGCACCCAGGAAGACCAGAACCATGTCAGCGAAGGCGAGGGATCTGACAATCCATGCGCGTCGGGATCTGCTGCACGGCCGCAGTGGCCCCATCTTGCCCAATCTCTCCCCAATAGGCAGCGCGCGGGATAATGATATATATCCTTCTAGCTATTCCAAATTCAACGTTACCTGCCTGCTTTCCCCCCCCCCCCCCCGGCTTCCGCCTCAGCCACGATATCTCCGATAGGGGTTAAAGCATAGCGTACTTTGTCACGCCCAACAAATTGCCTGTCTTGGGAATAATGAGGCGATCAACACTGACAACCTATTCTTGTATCTGCGCAGGTCCTTTACACCAATCTCCAGGCGCGCTGTACCTGTCGTCATCATTGGTAAACATGGACGCGCCGTCGCTTAGCAGATATATGTTAAGCGCTAGTTTTGTTCACATAATAGGCCCGAAGGTGCCGACACGAAGGTCGAAGTGGCACTTGTACGTCGAAGCATCGACGCCGGCATGGGATCAGCAGACAGACGTGCCGCGGAACCCCTCCGCAGTTTACATGAAGTCCATGAAAAAGATCCTGTCGTCAGATTCAATGACAGGATCGTGAGAGTTGCCAGATCTCAGGTGCTAGGTTAAGTACGAGATATCAGCACACTGTTTTCGTATTGAATTGAAAAGGCCTCAAGTTCACACCTGTGATGTAGTACAACTTGGAAGAACCACGACCCCAATTGACAGAGAGAAGTAGTGGGAAATAATGGTGACTAGACCTCATTAATCAGAGGACTTTTGATCTTATCCTGTGTGATTACAGGGACCTTCGTAACTATTCGGTTTGTAATCATTGACGCAACAACTGAGTTGTTTTTTTATTACCTTAGCAACCTACCTAAAGTACGTAGGTAGGGACTTGATCAGGCTGATGACGATAGACCTTTCTACGGTCCTTGAATATTTATAAAATATCCAAGTCACTGTGACTAGCTGCTGAGCATTAAGTTAGGTGAAGCTTCCATTGGACGTGAGACTATTTTAGTTGTTGATCGACTAAAGCTATTGTTCATGATCTGTATACAATATTAAGTAGTCTGTGTTTAAGTGGCCATTGAGAGTCATGCATAACCCTATTTAAGGGATGAGGCTTGTGCGCTTCTTCAATGAGGGGGAAATCAAGGGACAGTACTGAGAAGGTGGGAGTATCATAGTGAAAATAATTCCATCCGGTACACCGTCAAGCTAATTCGTCCTGTGCCGACCGTTGATATAAGGGGTCCAAGGGATTCTCGGTTTGAAAGAGAGAATTGAATAAGGGCCAGGCTCGCAAATATACCAAATGTGTCCCCTATATTTAACGAATGGCTTCAAACTTATTTAGAAAGCAGGCAAGGAGAGATAATGCTAATAGAACTCGCTTTCCTGTTACCCTTCGGTCCCTAACCCTAAGCAAACCCGTGGTCCTTCGCTCTGTAGAAAAACTCAATACCAATAACCTGTTTTGGGTCATCCAATTTTTGACTAGATGTCTTATCCTATAAATGCCGTGAGCACCAGCCTAGTCTTCTACCTGTAGAACATTCCCAAGGGCCAAGGCAACCTCATTTCATACCTCACCTGGGGCCTTTGAGCTTGGCAAAGGTTTTCCCTGGACGATGTCCATTATCGAATACCAGAACAGCCAAGACATGAAGATGAGAATGGTCAAGGGGACCGTTGTTGCAGCGAACAGCCAAGCCATTACCGACGAGATGAAAACGCCTTGATCATCTACGCTGAAGAAGGCCATGCTGAAGAATCCAGACACGGCAGTGGCTGGCAAGAATATCATGGTCAACACAGCGATGATCTTCATGCTGGCACTGTCGTCTTTAGTATCCCGTGCAATTCTTGTGCTAGTTTCGGCATCCTGTTGGGTCACTAGGTTAAACACGAGGTTCATAGCGGTATCCTTGCGCGACTTGTAGCTCCTCAGCCATCTCTGCCACGACTTGAGCGACTCAGCCAGGTGGTCTAGCGCATCGCAAACGTTGCTGGCGGTGAAGGTGGAGGAAGATCCCACTGATTCACAAAGTTCGTTGCGGGCTCTCAACGTCTGATCGATGACCATGAAGCCCATTTCGGCACTGGAGTAGAAAGAATCGGCATCCTGCGAGACGACGTGAAGCTGCTCCGTCATATCCTTAAGGCTCTTGCGGTCGAAAGGCTCCTTTGAGTATTCCCCCACAATGTCTAACACGTCGTAAAGCTGACGCCTTAGTTTGGCTATAAGTGTCTTGACTTGGACAAGATTCTCGTGGCATAGGACACTCTGGAGGAGGAACGGATCGTGAACTTCGGCTACCGCTTGACGGGGGTCATCTCGTGAACGAATGAAGTAATCAGACATGCGACTCCTGGCTCGCTCGACCCAGTCTTCATTCTCGCCAGGAGTGATGATATAAGTCGTAGTTGATGTACCGATATCATGTGCCAGCCAGACTGAACAAGGCTCCTGTCGTTGACGAATCGCGTATCGTGGGTGCTGGCAAATGAACTCTAGTTGACACGAGCTATCAGCAACGAAACGACTCATGGTACAATAGATAACGCGAACCTGTGCGACCGACGGAGCCATCCTTCTTCCGAGTATGTATTTTCAGCGGAGACCAATAATCCGGCTCCCCAAGCATAAAGCTACAAAACTGAGGAGATACTCGTAGTGTTGAAAGTAAGCCTTGGGTTATGTCCTTGCTAAGAGACATTTGTAGTCCGAAACTGGTGTCTTTCGCGGGCTTCAAGGTTACGAAACTTGATTCATCAGTCCGAGTGTCAAGAGACGCTCGTATGAGATAGGATTTACATTGCTCGAAACCTTGGTAATTTCTGGTCAACTCGCAGAGTCTATACTGATGTCTTGGTCAATTTGCTTCATAGACTAGAGGATCAAGGGTCAATATTTCTTCGCGTCCAAAGTCTACCTACTTCAGTAAAAGCCAGCATCTCAGGATCGCCCGAAATATCCCTCAACGAACCCACGGGATGATCGGGCACTGCGAGATCGATATCGAGGACCTTGCATTTGCTTTCATTTGCAAAGTTGTTGCCATTCGCAAGGATATTATGCGTGAGAGATAAATCGTGGATCGAGGGAGCAACTGAATCAGCACTCCTGGCTGGATAACAGGATAGATCGAGTTTGTGTCTTCTAGGTAGTTGATAGTATCGAGCCAATCGAGGCACGGAGGGTGGAGGAGCTTGTCTGAGGCTCTTGTCTGCCGGCGAAGAACGGCGGAACAGCTTCATATTGGATTGCAAGTAAGCCAGGAACCTGCCTATCGTGCTCAAGGATTACAACAGCTGGGTTGGACATGGCCTAGACACGTATTCATCTCAGCGGGCTCGAACTTTATTACTTAAATAAGCCAAGGCTGTGCTTTTCTGAAACCTTATCCCGTGATCTGAGCTATAATGTGACTATTTATCACCAGTAGTCGCTAGTGATCCTCTCGAGGTAAGCGAGCTATGGTACTATGCTATTTTATACTTGTTTGCCAGCTTCAACCTTCACTCGCCGTTCGATCCCCGCCCCTGAGCGCCCATGTTGAACGTCTCGAACCTGCCACTGAACTGCGGAGCGTTTCCTGTGTTGATATGCTGCGTCCCCGATCCCGTGTTATTATTTTGGTGCCCGTCGCCCCAGTTGTTGAACTCGTTTCGCGAGCCGTCTCCGCCCTCGAAAGACAAGGGGATCTTGGACACCTCCTGCAGCTGCTTCTCCAGCTCCTGGATGCTCTCGGGCTCGGCGACGTCCTTCGAGACCTCGAGGATGCTCTCCATCATCTCCTTGGCCAGGATCTCGACGGCCCCCCTCTTCCGTGCCGCCGCGTTATACCGGGCGCTTCTGGTCCCGTTTCCGGGCGGCAGCACGCTGTTGAACAGGTGGTACAGCGAAGTCGCCTTTGTGTAGATGGTGGTTGCCGCAGCCGTCAGCGCGTCATCATTGGGCATGTCGTCTACCTTGTCCAATAGGTCGTTCAGCACTGCCTTCGCGGATGGAACGGCATTGGCTACGCCACGGAAGGCGTCCGGCAGGTCTGTTGCCACCTCTTCGTATTTTCCATACACCCGCAGTATCTTCTCGATCCCGATAATCGCCCCATACACATCATCGTCCATGGATGACATGATGGAGTTGGGTTGCGTTGAGAAAATTTGAACGGAGCCCTAACGTGACTATGCTATTATAAGACGACTTCCGAGAGGTCGATAGTCCCTAGAATCTGATATGACGGGCGCGACTGGGGCGACTCCGTGTTATATACGACGATGGACTGTTGGAGCCTTGGGAGCAGAGTGCTGCGGTGTGACCCCAAAGTACAATAGATGGCCATAATGGGCTTCCTAAAAAATGCTTCGGTTAGGCACCTATCTATACCTTGTATTTGTCGCAAGGCTCCGATGCTGCGCACGTCGGATGTCAAATTTGGGGTCTAGCTGAGCCGTAGTATGCCTAGGCGATGGCAGATTCACAGAGCAAGTATGGGCAGAGCTGATGTTGCAGTGTGACCCAATACGATGTGCATTAGCCAGCCTGGCTGGCCACTCCGAAAAGCGCTCCATCCACCCACGGCTTACATATCCCATAGACTGGTCGCCTCTTCGTCGAATAGAAGCTCGCGGAAAACATACCTTGTCAAGGTGGCGCTACTACTCACCTAAGCCAAGCCTAACCATCCCAAGTTTGTACTTTTATAAGGCTCTGAAGGAGTGCGTGCTATACCTCTTATGTCCAGAAGGCCGTGGGAAAACACATGTCGAAATTCCTGCTTACCCGACCGCAGACCAGGTTGATTTCCCGCCATGTCTGGAGCCGAAGTCGTCGGCCTCATCTCAGGCATCATATCCATCGTCGATGCCATCTCCAAGATCCACGGCGCCGTCCGAGACGCCTCCGGCTTGCCGGCATCCTTCCGCGATGCTCTCCGAAAGATGCCGTTGGTGAAAGACACCCTCTTGGCTGCCAAGCAGGGCATAGACAGGGGGGCAAGCCAAAGCTCCTACGTCGAACTAGAAAGGGTTCTTGAGAGCTGTAGAGAGAAGACGAGTTCTCTTGAGAAAATTTTCCGGCATTTAGCAGTGAAGCCTGGTTCTTCTAGAACGAGGCGCTACGCTGTCGGCATCCGGACCCTGGGAAAGGGCCAGCAGGTGGAGGAGCTGATGGAAAGGATATTATCAGATCTGCAGCTCTTGACGGCGAATTATGCCATCAGGTCGGCATCTCAAGAGCAGGTACAGGAGCTGCTTATGGAGATGAGGAACGGCGGGGACGATTCAGTACTATCTGATCATACCTCGTACGTGATGAGCAATTACGGGGAAGGGTCACAAAACAATAATCTTGGCTACGGCACCCAGAATATTAACATCGGCTCGGGCCCTCAGCTCAGTGGAAGCTTCACCGGGCCCTTCAGCTTCTCTTATCCGATGAACTGAAGAAGACATCATCGGCCGGGGGCTCTCCCGGAAGCTGCACATACCTAACTTTCGATTATCATGTAAATCCTATCTATCTACTAGCATAGAATCACGGAGGTTGCTGCACCATGGCGTTTTCGAGCAGCACGATGATAAACTTGTGCTTCTCACTAGAGTAGTTCGCTGCGTGATCCCGAGCCGTCCAGCAGTTGGAGTCTTGGATCCCGAGCTCGGCCCCTTGCCTGATCAGACACAGCGTCGCCAACTCGTTGCCCTTCTGCGCCGCGCATATCAACGCAGTCCTCCCGCTTGCGTCCCGGATATCCAGAATCGACGGCTCCTCGCTCAGCCACGCTATTATATCGATGCAACCCCCTAACACCGCGTGGTGGAGCGCCGTGAGTCCCATGTGATCTTGCGGATCTAACCGAGCTTTCCCTTGCAGTAAGACCTGGACGACCTCTTTCTGCCCCTGACTGGCGGCATGGTGCAGAGCAGTGGCACCGTGGTTATCGGCAATGTCCAGATTCGCTCCCTCTCGGACAAGAAAATTGACGGAGTCGTAGTGGCCATTTGTTGAGGCATGATTCAATGCGGTCATGCCATTCTTATCTTGCTGGTCAATACACCCCGGCTTCGCGAGAAGGTGCAGTATCTTCTCGTGACCTAGCCGGGCTGCAAGATGTAAGGCTCCAAGCCCATTTATGTCAACAGAATCTGACTTTGCGCCCTTCTCGACCAAGAACCAGGCCATCGAGGTATTGCCTTCCTGTACGGCCCAGTACAGAGGTGTCCACCCCTGATTATCCTTCAGGTTGGGATCGGCTCCTTTGTTTACCAATAGCCATAATATAGACGTGCAGCCTTGCTTCACGGCATAATGCAACGCCGACATACCATCGTTGTCCTGGTTGTTAAGCTGGGCGCCGTGCGACAAGAGTAACCAAGTTGCCAACTCGTTCGAGCTTCTCGCTGCTTGGAGAATGGGGACCAGGGACTCCTTGCACTTGGCATTGGCGTCTGCTCCGTTCTGTAGGAGTAGCTCTACGATTGGGTTCTTGCCATGCAGAATTGCCCATCTCAACGGCGTCAGTCCTCCCTGGTCCTGGCGATTGACATCCAGATCTGGGTGCTTTAGCAGAAGAAGTGCCAGGCCTTCATACCCATACTGCGCCGCGTGTTGGAGCGCGGTCCATCCATCTTTGCTGGATCGTTGGTTCACGTCGCATCCCGTCTTCAACATGAGCTGTACCAAGTCCAGCCTTTGATGAATAACAGCCCACCTCAGGGGAGTCCAGCCATCGCGGTCTTCCACGTCTATTTCTGCCTTGCTCTCGACTAACAAGCGTGTTATCTGTTTAGCTCCGAGCTTGATCGCCCACCGAAGGGGGGTCCAGTTCCGCCTGTTACGGACGTCGGTCTTGGCCTTAGCTACGAGAAGGCGTTTCACGATGCCTTCGTACATGCCGTTGACTGCCAAGTACAATGGCGTGTCACCCGCCCTGTCTTTAGCATTGACGTCGGCTTTCTGCTGAATCAGTAGCTCGACCATGGAATCACGCCCGTTACAAGCAGCCCAATGCAATGGCGTCGATCCGTCCGCTGCAACCGCGTTTGGGCGATACCCCTCCATGATCAGTTGCCGAGCCCATCTTTCTAGTCCGAAATAGGCGCATGCGTGTAATCCGCTGATATTTCCCGGAAATTTCCAGTCCTGGGAGACAAAGGAGTAAGATACAGCTTCCTCGTTTCTGAGAAAGTCCAACACACGGCCGTCGATTAAGCTCTCTGGTTTCACCTGTTTGGCGTGATCCAGCCAGTGCTTGGCAGCATAATTCAGGAAGGAATACTGGCGACTGGAGGCTCGGCCATCGTCTGAGACGTATGTAAGATATGCTAAGCACTGACGGGCAATTTCATGGCGAGGGTCGGAAGGTAGCAGTCCAGAGTCTCGAATATGCTTGAGGGCGCTTTCATGTACGAGTCGAAGAACTCCGCTTGCTCGGTCGATAACAACGATTCCAGCACAGAATGAGATTACTTGAGAGTTTGTAGGGGCGTAATCCTCATTGAATGCGTTGCTATGACTGTCAAGTGCGAAAGCATACTTGACTTCATCAACCGTGACTGGTCGCATGGCAAACTTCAACCATGAAAAGACATGACCAGCAACATCGCGTCCGAAGCCGTCCTGTCTTTTTATGCGTTGTATAGCAGCGTCAAATGTGTCTGTCAAGTCCGTGGGTAGCTCATTCAGCATCGTTCGGAAATGGCCAGGAGTATGCCTCGCTTCAACTTCGAGGAGGTCCATGTGCAGCTTTACGAGGAGAAACCTGAGTCGACGGCGTTAGTAACGATTGTCTGTTCTCGGGGTGACTTCAACAAAAGGGGCTTCAACTGACATTCCGCTGGCTTTTGGTATGATTGCCTCGGATATGGTGGTATCAAAAGCAGGCTCGGTTGCTGCCAACTGCTGGATGAGTTTGGCGCCGCTGTTCTCGATGCGCTTCTTGATATACAACTTGATATCGGTCTCGCGGGCTTCCACCACCATTGATAGATCTTCGGGGGTTTTGCTCTCAGTCGACGCTCCGGACACGGTCGTGATTAAAATGTTCCATCTTGTGTCAAATCTCCGAATATCCCTAAGAAATCCCTCCCGGGTGGGCGGATTTAAGACGTCAAGAGCATCCACAACGAGAAAAATCCGAGTAAATGCTTTAGATTCCTCATGAAGAAGCTCCAAGCACACCTTCGAAGTTGGTTTACCTTGCTGGGATTTCAATTCTTGGTATCGCTTTGCTAGTTGAGGTGAGATTTTATGTGTAGTCGGGTGCTGGTGTAGCAGCTGGGTTAATAGACTCGCGTATAGAAGTTCTAAAGCACCCTCACTATCATCGCCATCGTTCAAGTATATATAGATACAGCACGTGGTCGGTTCCTTCGCAGGAGGGGTGTTCAGGTGGTCGGCAATGATCGATCTACACCAAGTACCTGTGTCAATTTACGATCGATTCTGGCGGGGGAACACCTTACGCAAGAGTGCTTTTCCCAGCCCCAACTGACAGAGAGTTAGTGCCTAGGGAGTAATTGTGTTGGGGCTTGAAATGCTGATGATACTCACTGATGCCCTCCATCCATAGGAATCCGCCTAGGGTTTGTATCCATCGCCTGAACTCCTCGGCCTCCAAGAGCCATCTTCCCGTGCCCTCGGTGCTCTGGGAGCGGAGCAGATGTTGTCTCTCGGTATAATTGACTTTAGAGAGAGAATGAAGCCAATATATGATATCGGAGGCTACAGTAGGAAGAGGTAAGCCTGAGAAACGCCTTGTCTATGGTTAGAACGATGCTCTTTACCTGCAATCTTGCTGTGGTCTGTTTAGTCGAGCAGTATTAGCGCCTTATGGTCAAGGTCTCGGGATCATCAATGCAACCTTGACGTGTGGATTCGTCTGCATTCTTCAGAGCATCCAATGCGGAAACTTTTGGCATGTAAGCTATCTCGCAAGTTAATGCAGCCATGAGAGCAGCTACCTAGGTCCGGATTTGAGATATGGAAATACTTCTGAACACTGAAGTGCTGAGGACCGGCTATGTTGACGCTCTGAGAGCCTGGACCAGTGTTGGTCGACTGGGAGCCGGGTCCGTGATTTCCAAACGAGGAGTTATGAGTAGTGTTGGGCTCCATGATAGAGTCCCCTTTCATGTGTACTAATAAATACCTTCTGTCTTCCGTTGAGTATACTGAGGAAGAAGACTTCCCTTTTGAACCGACGAATCTGAAGAAACCCGAAGAAATTCGCAACGTCTAATATGTACCTCGGAAGGCACGTACGGGGCTTTGAAGGTCGCATGTCAGCATCAGCCGCTCCATTTCGAGAAGGAGGCAGGGAGTGCAGCATGGTCCAGGTAGCATCGTGCGCTAACCTAATAAGACAGCCATGCCCTCGTCAACCATTCAGCTGGGGTGGCATGCGCAGCCTGCCTACGGAGGCGCCTACGGAAGTGCCTCGTCTTGTCATATTTTTTCACAGCCTGCCTTGGTATATATGCAGTATTTTGCGATAGTGTCCAGTGAAATGGCGCCACGTCCTGTCTTATTGGAGCTAAAATCTCTTCGGTAGATGTAGGGTGCGTGATTCGGTTTCGTGCTGAATGTCTTTTTTCCCCGTCGGCGTCCTCGCGCATTGTTTCTGGTCAAAGTGGTTAAGAGCCTCATGTACAGCAGCACTCTCACCTGTTTCCCACTGGACTTATATGGTATTGGGCATTCTATTTGACAATTCCCCTCCTTTTCCTTCCAACATAATTGGCCTACAGGTACAGGAATCTCAATTGCCGCATGGATTCGCGCACCACACCGATACATCCAACCACACGGCAAGACAACTCCAGGCGGAGGAGCGTCGCTTACAGAGGACCGCATCGTGCAAATCAGAGCCAAGCACCGCGCGTCACAATACATGTGAGGCACGACCCTCGTTCCGCTTTTAGCTACGAGGAATCTGCGGCTTCGTCTGTCGATGCCCAAACGGGAGCCAGGAGCAACAGCATGAGCTCGACTGACTGGACTGATGTGTCAGACATAGCTCCAGATATGCAGAGGCCCAACTCCCGCCCTGAATACCGCCGCCCCCATATGAATACTAATTCGCCCCAGTATGGACCCGGCCCCTCGGGCGCTCCAGTGGTTCCATATCCGGAGCCCTCATACTTCCCAGATTATTCTCACATGCCAGGGCCGACTGCGGGTTATTACTTCGGATCGCATCCTTATTTTTCTGTGCCTCCACCGCCACCCGAAGAGCCGGCTGCTGCGTCACATCCGCTCCCAAGCCAGGACCCGGCTGTACAAGCTCTTCAATCCGAAATGGAAAAGCTCAAGGCAACATATGCAGCAACCCCAGAACAGAAGAAAGACCAGACTGTAGAGACTCTCAAATCCGAAATTCAGGAGCTAAAAGCCAGATACTCAGTGGAAGACCAGAAGAAAGAACTTGAAGCGCGCGTGAGAGAAATAGAGCGAGTTTCCCAACAGCGTATTGACGACATGAAACAGAGAGAAGAGGAGGTCAAGGCAGAGTATAACAAGAAGATCTATGAAGCATCTGTGGAGGAGTACAAGGCCAAAATAAGAGCCGATGAGGAGCTGGCAAAACGAGAAGAAGCGGAAAGGGTCGCCCGAACCGAGCGAGAAGAGCGCGATAGGCTGGAGTCCGAAAGGAAGAAGACCGAAAGAGCTAAAGAGAAAGAAGCCGAAGCAGAATCCGCAGCTGCCCTGGAAGCTGAAATCAGGGCCAAATTGGAGAAATCAGTCAAGGAGGAGAGAAGCAGGCTCTGGGCCGAGCGCGACGAGATGCAAAGAGAAAAGGAATACGACGACGATAGGCTAGGACGAGTTCTTCAGAACTTCAAAGAAGAGCTCAAGACTGAGATTCTGGGCGAATATAGAAACTCGCCCCAGTTCAGCCAGGGACAGGGAGGCCAAGCACATCAACTAAGAGCGACCCCGAACGGACCTGTGGGATCGTCTTTCGGCCCATACATCCCACCTGGATATCTACCTCCGTGGTCACTCGGCGGGGCTCAAGCACTCATGTTTCCTCAAATGGGACTGGTACCCATGATGCCGTCTCTGCAGTCGAATGGGTACCACATTCCAACATCTGATGACCATATCAGACGAAACATGCACAGAAGAAGCACCCGAAGAATGAATACAAGGCGCCATGAACATCCAACACAATCTTTCACTTCACCCTTACATCAACCGGCTGATAGATTCGACGATACAGCTCCAACCTCCCCACATTCAGGAAGTGGCAGCAATAAAGTCAAGGAAGAATCAGAGGAGAGAGTTGGTAGACTGCGACGCAGAGAACACGATGCTTCCTTGGCTAGAAATATTGATAGAGATATCAGCTCTGGACGACCATCGCCTCATGTTCCTTCTAACGGCGCAGCACGCTCGAGACATACAAGTAAAGATTTGGGTACTCAGTCAACCGGCGATCACCACGACGACAATGCGAAAAAGGAGAACAGTGATACGGGATCTGTATTAGGATTGGCGATAGAAAACTCCACCAAAGACCAACAAGATCCTAGTAGGACTATCGGACCAGTCCCCGGCCGAAGCCGCAACGCAGAATCGCCCTTGCGGCTTAAACTCCGAACCCCAAGTTCCCAGCAGGTCCAGACCCTGGAGAACCCGGCGGAGGAGACTCGCTTGACGGCGACAGACTACCTTGTCGAGTCCTTCGGCAACAATTCGGACGCAGCGTCGTCCCGAAAAGCATCTTCGGTATACTCCACCTCCAAATCCGTGCTAAGCCCGAGGCTCGACTCGTCGTACTACCAGACCAGGGTCGCCGCCCAAAGAACGAGCCTGGCTTCCGTCCGCAACTCGGAGAACAGCAGCCGCCGTTCGCAGTCTTCATCTACGAACCGCACCGAGTATTCCGACTTGCCCGGACGAATGCCCCGCGTCCCGTCGCCGCCATCCGAATACTGGGAGCAGGACGACGACAACGGAACGGAAATGTCAAGCCAGGAATCAGATGCGCACAGCTATATGGACAGTCGTATTCCGACGGGCTTCATGCCGTTTATTGTCTTGCCGTTGCAGTTTCCGGGCTACATGACACCATCCTCGAGGATGGGCCGGAGAAAACAGCGATGATAGGAGTGATGGAGGCAAAACAAAACTCACAGTCCATTGCATTTAGCGAGGAGTACGGAAGGCGTTTTGCGGCTCAGGATATTGTCTCTATATGCATGCATTCACTGTTTCGGTGGTAGTGGTAGTTTGGTATAGGATGGCTTAAGGATTTGGCCGATGTGCTTCACGCTCACAAAAAGGGGGCCCCTTTTATCCCTAATGCCGTAGCTGACTTAATGCGATAGGAGCTTGCTCTGATTGGCTGGGCTCTTGTCGTTAATATTAGATAAGCGGCCAATGGCTCAAATGGCATCGTTGCGGCCTCGATATTTTCCACTTGCCTTACTTACTGTTCCATGACGACTCGGACTCAATCATAACTACGCCTGTTAACTCATCCTATGAGAAGAGAGCCCTAGTAATCTACAGGTAGCGAAGAGTGTCTAGGCACCTACCTAGATCAGAGAACTACATATATAGGATCTACGAGCGAGAATAATCCAGGTAAGCATTAGCATTGTAGGTAAGGGAACGTTTATTTATGTCGACCGCGATGCACATGTGAGACGGGTTTAATCATTTACAAGGGCACTCCAACTCCCGAGTTCCGAGTTCTCCTGTCCGGACTAGATCTCATTTGTCTGTCCTTCCGATAGTCTGATGCTTTCTCTCTTCTTCCTCTCTCTGCCCTCACATCTGTTCTGCCTTAGCCCGGCCTTTCGACGCGAACTCATATTTGACGAGGAAAGAACATAAAAAAAATTCCACTCCTCCCTTCATTCTCTATGCTTTTCGTCCGATGCCGCTTGCACGATGCGAGAAAATAAGACTTGTCTCTTGAGGTGGTATCATTGTAATATGAGAGCTTCGCCCAAACCCAATGCCAGGTGTATCGTCGTCGTTAGACCTCCCAAAAGCCATAGTGTGGCCCCAAAAGAATAGGCAGTTTGCTCTGTATCCCCATCCCCTGACCGTTGAACTCCCCTTTCCATGGTGATCGACTGTAATAAAATTTCATGTTCCCGCTGGTAATTATGTCTCGCACATATACCTAGACAGTTCTAGTTGAAGCGCATGCAACCCGATATCCACCGGAGTGGCTTTGATGCTGCCGGAATTATTTCTAGCTACCACTCCGCCTTGTTATGCCGATGGATGGCATGGCGCTATCGCTACGGCTCCTGTCTCTACCAGCGCCTTGACGAACAGCGTCACTGTAACTGGGGATGGGCGGGTTGCTGGGTCTTATCGTCACCGCCGATACTCCGCGACTGCGACCCGCCCGGATTAACGGAACATTGTCACTGTCCGAGCCGGAACCTTCCTCGTCCGACTGCTCTGGGCTCGTGTACTCGGGCGGGGGATGAGAGGCTTCGTGCAGACCTAGCCCTACAACGTCAACCACGTGGTCGCCTGCAGGACCGGCAGCGTTACTACTGCTTGCCTCGCCTAATTCATCTGACGGTACCAGCTGTGCGAGGGAAATATCAGTAGGACTCCTTTGCGGTCCTGGGCTCGTGGGCGGAAGTACTCTGAAGTTGCCGCTTCTCGTTCGCGCATGTCCAGTGTCCAATAACGGACCATTGGCGAATCTTTGAACTGATTGAGTGTATCCGTGGCCTCGAGAAGGCGACCCAGAATACTCGTCCTTCCTGCGCCCGGTCTCGAGTAGGATGCTTCCCTGCTCGCTTCCGTACGGAGGGGGCGGTGCCAGGCTTCCAGTTATCGGTGCCAATCCCCATTTCTTCACGTTCGCCTCGATGAATACGAAACCAGCTTGGCCAAAGTTGACGTGCACGGTGCAAGGACCGTTTGCGCCGACCGAGGGAAAGAAGTTTTGCGATTTCAGGCCATGAGCTACATCGTCTAGCCGCTTGCCATTTCGAGTGAAGAAGATGGTCCCTGTCCGAGGGCGATACCCTACCCCGATAACGTCGCCTTGGACGATTTGAGGCCCGTAAGGTGTTGGTGTAAAGGGTTGGTTGAATCGTCGCGCACCGACAGACGTGTAAGCAATTGAGTACTTGTGATATCCTGCAAGATATGGGTTAGCTCTAGCAGATGGTATCTTCAAACGAATTAAACGTACCTGGAAGCCTGAACAGCGGGTAGGGCTTGGTGCTCATGCCGATGCTCAATAACGTGTTGTCGGGCTTTTCGTAGACCTTGGCTTCCCAGTAGTATACTTCGTTCTGTTTCGGCACGGGCAAGTTGCTCATGACGGTGCATTCAGAATCGAAGAACTCGATCTCTGTTCTCGCCTCGACGAAGCAGTTGGCAATCTCCAGCTCGGGTTCGAACTCCCAGGCCGAAACCCCTTTTTCTTGTATGGCTAAGTATTGTGATAAGGAAATGTCCGTCTGCAAGGACTCTGGTGGATTTGCTTGAATGAATGCTGCACATGCGTTAATATCCATGGTCCCTGATCAATGAATAATAAAGGGCATGGTGTCCCGATGGTGTATTACCTTTTGCTCTTAGATATTCGATCCGTTGCATATCATCCATCGACTCCAAAGCCTCGGCCTCCTCCCTGGCAAAAGCCTGTTCGTCGTCATATTCGCCAGGCCGACCGATCCGATCGAGGAATATCCGGCCCGAGGTGGTGTATTTGAAGAAATAGACGATGAGGAACACTAGAGCTATCAGGATGGCCGAGCCAAAGGAAGATAGTATTCCTATGACGATGCCGTCGAGGCTCGACATGTTGGATGGGTGGGCGTGCGTCGTTATCGTATGGATGTTGACGTTGCGAAGGACTGGGGGTCGTATATTTAGGACCGGGGTCGTTCCGTCACCGTGGAAGCTCAAGCATTCGGAGATAGATTTGTCGAGGATGAGGGACCCCGAGTAAATTAAACGAGAGGAAGGGGGCGATAGGGAACAAAGAGTCGGGTCGAGATACAATTGAGAATATTGATTGCGAAGGGAAGGGAGGGCGGATAGGAAGGGTCGAGGAGGGATTATTGGTGTCTTGTCTGTGTCGGGTGTCAAGTATCGGGAGTCGTGTGTCGTTGTACTGCTGCCACACGCTTGGAACGAATGCCCGGGTGCGCCGCGCACAGGCACAATGCACGGGCCGGTCGCAAGAGGTTGGAGCGTATTCGATCGTCGATATCGACTGGGCTGGACGGGACGGGACTGGACTGGACTGGTCGGAGCTGGTGTGATTGAAGCAGAAGAATGGAAGCAATAGGAAGGGAAAGAAGAAAGGGAAAGGGGAAGAAGAATAAGAATAAGGGAAGATGATTGCCTGTCTTGCAGGTGCTATCGTATCATAAGTCTGGGGATCAGTAAATGGGGAAATGGAAGAAGAATGAACAAGAGTGGATGGAATGAGTCTGCCGTTCACCTGTTCACTCCGGGTGTTTCAACACGCTGTCGTTGCAGCGCCTCAGCTTCACTGAGCTACCTAGACGCTACACTAAACTTGGCCTTCTTTTCACCGCCTCAGCGTCCTAGGCTTCTAGGGCTGGGCATGCTGGGGCAAAGCTGGCAGGGAGCGCGAGTGCTCTATTGCGGCCCATTGCAGCCCATTGCAGCCCATTGCAGCCTACAGACATGACCTGTATGACCTGTACGCGAGCAAGTGGGGGGAATGGGCCGTAGCGTGTACCTGATGCGAGCCAGCTGTGCGCATCACACGGCAAGTTTCTGATACATCCGGATTTCAACGGGGTGCCTGGAGTACGCAAGCAGACAAGCCCCGAGCCACCGACTTGCAAGATATACCCTGTACTGCATGTACCTAAGCATTATGTCATGTCACAACTCGCTGCGTCGTCCCCGAGGTGGCGGGACACTCTTAATAGAGGTGCATCCCCCGGGCTCGATCCTCTTCGCCCGTCTTCTTGTTCCCTTTTCTGGATAGTCTCTACACGGCAAAGGCTAGCGAGACGAGCAGGACTAGATGACGCCGCTGACATGCGCGGTCGCGAAGATCCCACCACCTCGATACCCCTGGTAGCGATGAATCCGTCTCCCTTGTATCATCGTCACCTGGTAGCATTTCTACCACGTTACCGAGTAGTTGCGTAGTTTGACTTACTATTCCCTATCTTCTCCGTTCCGGTTGCCTGCTTTACCTCTCCGGCGCACTTGTTGACACATATAGACTCGAATAGAAAATGCATATTATTACATGTGTCCTCTGGAATTTGTTTTATATTGAAACCTACTCGATACATACTAAAATCATGATAGTCGATATACGTACCTACATGTAGGTACATATGCAGATATGTACATATTACTAAAATAGTATCAATATAAGCGCGGTTATATCAGGGGCTCGTTTCAACAGGCGCATCTACATAAGCCGACTACCTATGGACTGTTTGGCTACGCGTGCTTCATTATCACATAGATTTATGCGCATCATTCTTACCAATGATTGCCAGGTACCGTGGTTTAAGCAACTCAGAGAGGGAATATCAAATCACATTTAACGGCATGTCAGACTTAGTAAGTAGAATATATGGAATACTTCCATTAGCATCGCGTATCGCAAAGCTGTCCCTGGCCTATCTGCTGCTGAGCCGGTTGACTGTCGAGACTATCATACACTCCGTACATCTCTTGCAACCCAGATTAAGGGCATCAACGCCTTGCTCGTAAGTAAACGTGGAAAACCAAGCAACCACCTGCTACGAGAACCCTCGCAACCCGAGCTATCATCATGGTCATCATCATCCCATCCTAGCTGTCGCTGACTTGTCTGGGCCTGGGGTTTGAGAAAAGCTGCTGCTGTAATACATGAACCGGGACGTAGTCGCCGACAAGTAGCTGATCCCGATTCTAACGGGGACTGCGACTCCGCCTACGACTTCGGCTTCGGTCTCGGCGGTCCCTTCGGGACTCGAGGCTTCGGTCGCGCCTGTCTCTTCGCGACTCTGTGCTGCGATCACGACGGCTGCGCCTGTCCCTGTCGCGATCCTTGTCGCGGTCATCTCGGTCTCTGTCGCGATCACGGTCACGGTCACGGTCGCGGTCACGGTCACGTTCACGATCTCGATCCCGGTCTCGGACTCCCTCCCCGCGATATCGGTCCCGCGAACGGTGACGCTCGCGGTCACGACTCCGGTCCCTATCGCGAAGTCGGTCCCGTTCGCGGCGGCGACTATGACTCCTAGTTCGACTGCGCCGCCGTTCTCGTCGATCCTCTCTATCGCGATCCCTATCCTTATCCCTCTCTTTATCCCTCTCTCTCTCCCGGTCTCGGTCTCGGTCACCTTCCCTATACTTGTCGATCGGTCTATCGCGATCTGCGGGCCGGTAGCGATCGATCTCGTCCGGAGCGCGCGATCTCTTGATCTCGGGAGACCGATCTCCCGTGCTTCGCTTGTCGTCAACCCCCGGAACAGGCAGGCCTTTCTCGCGAGCCTCGCGCTGCGCTGCCAGGTATGCCTTTGCCTCCTGTTCGCGCTTCTTGATTTCCCCTTGCTTCCAAGCTTCCGCATCGGTGCCGACTTCAGCTCTGCTCGATGTGGCGGGTCGAGAAGGGGATCGACTTCTTCGGCTATGATCCTTCTCGCGGTCTTTCTCTCTGTCTCGGTCTCGGCCACGTTCGCGATCCCTGTCCCGAGAACGACTCCTCTCGTACCTGTCTATGTTGGGTCGTACGCGAGAGCGACTCCTATCTCGTCGCTCCGTACGAGGCTTGGGCGAACGCGACCTCTCCCGGCGATCATCGCGGCGGTCATCTCGTCTATCAGTGCGGGCTCGCGATCGACTTCGTTCACGCCTATCTCGGTCTTCTCTAGGCCGAGAACGGCTGCGGTCTCTGCGGTCGGGCTTATACCTATCCCGCGACCGGCTTCTCTCGTGCCTGTCACGATGAGATCGTACCCGGGAACGACTTCTGTCCCGCTGCCCAGGTCGGTAAAAGTCCCTGTCTCTCTCCGGAGCTCTGTCGCGGTCGCGATCGCGTTCCCGGTCTCTGTCATGACTACGATCTCGGCGGACTGATCGGCGCCGTGATCTGCTTCGATCCTTTCTTTCAGACCTAGCGTGCGAGCGGCTACGCTCCCGAGCACGATCACGATCATGATGACGATCACGCTCGCGGTCATGATCACGACCCCGGTCACGGGTTTTATGATCATCCTCGGCACCGCGTGACCTGTCGCGATGGTGTCGAGTAGAAACAATGCTTCCTCGGCGTTCATCTTTGGCCTTGGCATCCTTGGTATCCTTGGAACTGGAATCTCTTTCTTTAACCTCCTTGGAAGCCGCAGGATCTTTAGATTCTTTAGGTGGTTTCGCATCCTTGGCTTCCTTGCTATCCTTCACGTCCTTCACTTCTTTAGCATCTCTAGCCGAGTCCTTCGACTTGAGCTTGGCAAGTTCGGGAGTAGTCTTCGCCTCCGAGCTCTTAGTAGGGTCACGACGTATGGGTTGAATGGCGGAAGCTGGCTTGGTCCTTCGGGGAGGTGGTATCAGGGCTTCGTCAATTTCGAGCTCGGGTTGCTTGGCGGTGTTTTTCTTGCTCTCCCGCAAGAGATCCTCAAGCGCTTCCCGTTCCAGCCGTTCATGATCTTCCTTGGTAAGTTGCTTCTTAAGCTCTTCGGGCTTGCCACGCTCCCGGTCATCTCTGGACCGATCACGGCGTCGTCGTTCTCTACTATCGCGACGATGGCTGCGATCTTGTTCTCGGTCTCGGTCGCGGTCGCGATCCCTAACCCTTTCTCTGTCGCGATCCCGATGGCGCGACCTGTCCCGGGATCTATGCCGCGATCTTGACCTTGACCTGCGACGTTCGGCCCGGTCAAAGTCCTTCTCCCGATCTCGCTCTCTTGCTCGACGACGTTCTTCTCTCTCCTTGTCTCTTTCGCGCTCCCGTTCTGCCTCCTTCTTCTCGCGCTCGCGTCGTCTCGCATCCCGCTCTTCTTTGCGCTTTGCTTCTGCTTTCTCTAGCTCGCGCTCCCTTTCGCGCTCCAGTTTCTTTCTTTCCTCGCGCTCAATCTTGCGCTTCTCCTCGAGGATTTGCTCTTCTTTGGCCCGCAACTCACGTCGGATTCGGTCGCGCTCGTCGAGACTGTGGGCTGATTCGGCAGCGTATTCTTCATCTGTTTTTGCGCCGCGCACTTGCTCCTCCTGAGCTGACTCCATACCGATCTCGGCCTGTCGGAGTTCGCGCATGCGCGTCTCGATAGCTTGCACGTCGATGAGCTGGTCGAGGACCTCATCGGCTTTCTGATAGACGCCGGATCGATCAAGTGCGCCGTCAATAAGAGTAGCGGCCTTTCGGCGGTCAAGGGTAAGAAGCTGTGCCTCATTGCGTTCGAGTTCCTGCTGGGCAACTTCCAGAATAGACTTGGTGACTTGCGCCTCGTAGTCCTTTCGGTTGAACAGACGATATTAGAACTTTGAAAGCAATTCATCGTGCCAATTGAGATTGAAAGCTAATGGGGGGTTGGTTGCGACTACTCACACTTTGTTCGAACTTCTCCCAAACCTGTTTGCGAATCGCGTCGTAGCCGCCCTTCTTCTTGAAGCTATGCGTTAAGCCGTCGATAGCAGATCGCGTCGCGGAAGTGAGAGGCAGGTCGGAAGCTTTGAACTTCCGAGGCGCGAGAGTCGTAGTACCGCTAGCTGGTAGAGGCGTGTGTTCGGCAGAGGCCATGGTCACCGCCGAGGTAGCCATCGGGACCTCACAGCGGATTGTGATCAGGTACAGGAACGGGCATGAAGATTAGGAATGACTAGTTCATTTGTAATAATGGACTAATAGGCAGCTTTGTATAGGAGAGTCGAATTCTAGGGAGCGATAGATGAGATTACACCGAGGATGGAAAAGTCGAGGATGTCAAAAAAAGAAGAATGGCGTCTTGCAGCTTCGGGGTTGGAAGGGGAAGGATTGGAGATTGTAAGGGGACTTGACCTATCGATTAGGTACCTCTTGCTAGACTTTCACGCGTTCTGGCGTTTTTTTGGGTAAGTGCAAAGTACATGTACCTAAGTACCTACATGTACGTAGCAGGGTTCCCAGGCTGATGGTGATCCGTGCGTCAAGCTTGGATTTCCCTCGCTATGATTGGTCGCTCCAAGGTAAGAACTGACGAACTTCGGGAGACTTCAACTCCAAGCAAATCACCTCACTCATCTAACATCTCAACCTCCCACCAACCACGACGCCTGCCACCGTTCGAGGCGTTCCCAGGAACCTGTAGCCCACCGAAAGAGAAACCAGAGAATAGCCCATCGAGGCGCCACTCCCCTCCCATCGCCCACAATGGTGCACAGAGTCCTTTTCTGGACAGGCTTCGGTATGCCCGCAAGATACCACGACCCGCAACTCTCAATGGATGGGCCATGACTGACTGACCTGCCATCCAATCCAGGCGTCGCCGTCCGCTTCTGGCAGCTCGGCCTCGAGATGCGACCGTTCTTCAACAGAGGCTCCCTCTGGGCGTATCCCGTCTTCGCTGGCGTCGGCGCCAGCTTCGGCTACTGGTTACAGGGTGTGGACGAGCGGCAGACGGCCATGCTGACGGAGCGCAAACAGACCATCCTCGAGAAGAGGGCGAGGAAAGCAGCAAGAGACGCCGAGAAGGCAGCCGCGTGAGATATTCTATCCTGTCAGTACTTGGTCGGTACTCGGTCTGCTGTACAGATACTAGGAGGATCGCGACACAAGGGAGTCTGCAGTCAAGAGGAGCAGAAGCAGAAGCAGAACCAAGTCATATCAAGTGGTCACTATAGAGCACGGCATAACGAGTTCTTGCTAGTCAAAGGATTTGCATTTGCCATCTTGGACAGGGGTAATCAAAGCCCCCCGGTGTGACATTAGAATTCTAAAGCAGGTCGGCAGCCTTCGCCTCAGTCTATATACCTCATTATCCGATTACGTCGATCTTCTAGGGCCCAATTTCTAGTTGGACTCCTCAAGCTTTCGTAGTAAATCCGGTACTGATGTAGGCTTCACCGTTCCTAGTTCCGAGATGACGAATGTCAAGTATTTGTCGGGCGTAGTATCGTATAGCAGTCTAAAGCACTCGCCCGAACTCCGCTCCGGGTCGATCTCGTTGTACGTGAGAGAGTCGGTAGCAACTCGCTCCGTGATGTTGATCGTTTCGCACAGAACGAGCACTGGTATGCCCAGCTGCTTCGCGACGATGGCGATGTCGCATGTACCCGACGACGCATACATGGATCCATTGTTGAACATGGACTCGGCAGAGACGAGGACGTTGGTGATGCCCTGTATGTTATGTCTTAGGCCACCCAGGTCGCCAGAATACGTGACTCTGATACCTATTGCCGAAAGGTTTTTCGCAAGCTTCTGACCCTTTCTCTCGTACGGGTCGTCGAGGACGATGACTGAGAATATCTTCCCCTGGATCACGCGAGCGTGGATGAGGGCACGCTCGGCCATGCTACTCCGGCCAAAGGTCAATATGACATCCCCATCTTGAATCTTATCTGCCGCCTTCTCGGTGATGACAAGATCGGCGATGCTAATCCGCTCTTGTATGAAGGTATCTATGGCGCTGCAAAGCTGCTTCTTCGCATCAGACTCGGGCACGTCTGGATCGATCTTGCTGACTTGTAGCTTGAGCCAGCGAATGGCGTTTCCCATAGAAAAGCACATTGGCCGGCACGCCGTGAGGTAGTCGATCTGAGGGTTCAAGACGTGAGGTGTCAAATGCCTTGCCAGCGTATTACCAGGGGGGGTTGTGTATGACTCGATGACCTACGTGGCTACGTGTTAGTATGAAGACCTACTTATTCGCAAGGCTGGTATTTCTCAAGTACCTTCTTGAAAGCCAGCAGGGTAGCTTTTAGCCGCGTGATGCTCTCGTCGATAGCGAATGTAGCCATCTTCTGACCCAAAGCCAGAACGGTCGGGTGGACATCCTTATCTGCCTGCGTTATAGGCATCCGCTTGGCCATGGAGATGTGGCTGAAGCATTCGGGTATCGTAAGTTTTGGTTCGGCCAGTGTAGCAGACACAGGTCCCTTGGGTAGCACCGGCCTTCCTGTAGCTCCCGACGCGCTCCCTGCACCGCCATCTTGCTTTCCCTTCGCCTTGCCGCCTTTCACTTCGCTTGCAGATGGACCTAGCTGGCCAGGCGCGGACGATACGGCAGCTTCACCCTTTGCGACCTCTTTCGACACCTTTGCTTGGGCTCGCCGTGCGGCCTTCTCTGCCTTCGCTTTTGCCTTTAACTCTGCGCCGGAGAGCTTCGCTGGTTTGGGGGCCTCAGTGGCGCCCGCCTTGGTATTCTCGTTGCCAACTTTAGCAGTCTGGCCGTCAGTCTTAGCAGTTTTGTCGTCAGTCGCTGGCGCTTGAGCGTTGTCGGTCTTTGCAGCTTGCTGCGAGGTAACCTCGGAAAGCGATTTGTCTTCTGCGTTCGCCATTGTTAAGCTGGCCTGGCTATTGGTCCATAAAGAATATAACCAGGAAAAGACTGCCTTGTAAAGAAATCTCCAGAGGGGCATATAAGAGACGTGCGACGGAGTGCCGATGGGGAAAACAGATCTATCGGACAGTTTCTGCGATAGTCCGAGTCGCAAACTTAAACTTGAGTCACTCTTCAAGGAACGTGGGGTTTTGTGCAAGGAATAATCGTCTATCGAGAATGGAGGGGCTTATCGGGTCGTAAGAGACGGGACTGCCAGCACCGCCAGCACCGCCTCTCGTGCGGCTGCACGCGCCACTTCACATGTCACAGTAGGTACCTAGGTACCTAACCTTTATTTACACTCTGCGTGTCTTTGCTTCTTTCGAGATCACGGTCTGTTCACTTGCATTGTCATCGCATCTACATACCTCTGTACCTAACCTACGATATGCTCATACCTCTCAGGTCGTTCTTACCAACAGCAGTTGTCAACGTATCTAAGTGACAGGTCCTACGCCTCGAGATAGGAACCATATAGGCAAGAGACCCGTATCAACTTCTCCGGGCCTCGACAAACCATGTCGCTGGAAAGAGCCACATTGGCGCTGGATAAGAATAACCAGATGATAAAGATGATATGGTAGGTGCTGAGGGTCGAATCTAATTTTCAAGCTTGGGATACGCTTTACGCCGATGGGTCGCTTCGCAGCAAAGTCACGCCAACTTATTATGAGCCTCCAACTCAGCAAGAAAAATACTTTTTTTTGTTTCTTTTTATACCTCTCAGTCAGTCTGTAAGAAAATAGAACCTCATTTTTTTCGTCTTGTTCATTCTCTACCTAATTTGCGCCCCCCCCCCCCCCCCTCTATCCTTTTCCCTGATCCCATGGCTAGTACCGTGACCTCCATACGATCTGGTCTCGGGGCAAGGCGGTTGCACATGAACCAGCAAGTTGATTCCAGATTGCTGAACTTGCCCGACGATGTCTTTCGCCTCCTGACGGATACCCTTCCGCCTGAGTCTGTCGTTGCAATAGCACTGACCTGCAAAACTGCTTTTGATACGTTCTTCCATAGGACGAAAAGATATCTTAATAACCAGAGCCGGCGGCGACTCCTCCTTCTGCTAGAAGAAGACGCCAGCTAGACACTTTTCCTCTGCTACAGATGCGAGGTACTACACCCATTCAAGCGCTGGTGGGCTCCCGGCCCTCAAGGCAACCTATCTCGAAATCTGCCGTGCGCAACCAATGTCACCATGATCGGAGGACTAGAGCTCGGCTTTCACCACGTCCGGCTTGCCATGAATTCCAATCTCTTCGGGCCGGGTCATGGCTTGAGTCTAAAACGGTTTAAAACCACGGTCAAGTCCGCGTCTTCCCCCTGGAGGTCCAAGTACACGGCTCGAATCATCGGAGATCAGTTTTTCCTCCATGCTGAACATCGCATCCACGTATATGGATACCCTCCGGATAATTACAATGCGCTAGACTACGACTTCAAGCATTATATATGCTACCATACCACGACACATTCACCTGGGCTCCCTGGTGCAACTGGGCCCCCTGCAATAAGACGCTTCGTACGCCCCATCAAGATTCTGCATCTCTTCCCCTCAGGTTGCAGTATCATGTATGACGCCGACCGCAACGAGAAGTTTCACCATGCTTTTGGATCGTGTCCTGTCTGCCTCACAGACTATAATATTACCGTCCAAGAAGAGAAGTTCGGTTCCGGGAAACAGTTGCTGCATATAACCATCATATCCTACCACCAGCTCGGCTTTGGCCGCTCGCCGTCTGACTGGGCATGGCGCACCTCTTCCACACCATGCGAGCGCTACATACCATACTTACCCACACGCTCAATGTCCAGATCTATGAAGACAGAGGTCCAGGGACAATGGGAAAGGGACAGCTCTAGACGCGCAGCAAATTCCATACTACCAATGAAAGGTCGTCTTTCAAGAGCGCTGTAATCTGCTGCCTGCTCTTCATTGTGGCGAGTTTGGAGTCCTTGATTATCAAATAGTCCTCAACACTCATAAAGTCTATAGCGTCCAAACGGCAAATACATGCCGGGCGTAGTCAAAGTCCCGGGTGGGAAAGCGTCCGAGAATAGATTGCAGCTGTTATCAAAGTCCATTCAAAGCTAATCTACATGCTTTACTTCACCTAGTTTTGAATTGATGAGACCAGTACCCCATTTTCTCAACTCGGTTTGCTGAGCTGTATATTGAACATTGGAAGCAAGTTCTAGTCAATCGGCCTTGGCCAGCCTACACTCCCAACTCTTCCCTGACCTTTTCGCTGCTGATAAATTCACATCGCTCGAACACTTTCTCCCACCGTACGGCTATTGTAGCTTCGGCTAGGTCATCATCCGCCTCCCCTTTACGGATAGTGACTGGTAAGTCATTGTGAGGTCCGCCAATCAACTTTAATGAGATGTGCTCGGGGAAATCTCGGCCCAAAGCCTCCTGAGTGGCGTTAGCGAAAGCAGGAGGCCACGCCTGAGAGCCAGCATAGTTATCTCCCACAGGTGACCCCGAGCTTATGAACTTAGCTATGCGCTGACTCATAAGCTTAGATAGCTGTAGCTGGGCAGCTGAGTTATCTGCACCTCCTCCGAGTCGCTGAGTGTTGAGGACGTAAGGGATATCGCTTAGGTGGGCGACACGCCACATCGGCACTCCCATCTGCTCGTAGGCGGGCGTATAACGCGTGGAATTGTGCTCGTACAAGCGCATCTGCGACGCGTCTATACCGCCGTGTCTGACGTACTGCCACGCGAAGTCAAGAACCGGACAGGTAAACCAGAGATCCCGTTTAATCTGCGCGGCGCGGTAGTACTGAGGGGAGATGGGTCCATCGTAATCGGGCCGGACCATATGCTCAAAGTCACTTAGAGGGTATAGATCGAGCAGTTTCTTCTTCGTCGGTTCAGAGAGGCCCGGGAGCCCGTGACTGACACTGGCTAATACCTCCTCGTCCGTCGAGGTTGGAGGAGGAGCATACCAGGCACCATCATTTGTCACCCAGGCGGCGATCATCGGAATTCCTTTGACGAAACTTCCAGAGCGCATTGACTGGGAAGGCCGATCGACAATATAATCGCCATCGTATGTGGGATAGAAATACCCCTCCCCGAATGGCGGACTAGCGGCTCTGGAAGCGCTGACGGAAAGATTCGTCAAAACGTCGACTGGCGCCTCTCGCAAGCAATCAATGACCTCGGCTGACTGGCTGTCGTGCTGCTCTGTACAGCCTGCCGCTTGGGCGATAGCAGCAGTATTGCTGATAACTGCGTCTGGTTTGGTGTTGAAATTGGTGTTAGGACCACCGGACATGGCTCTACCCGTCACATGTTTAGTAGTGCTATCATAGCACCTAGGAACGGGGTAGTCTCTTACATGGCTTGTTGAAATGGAACACCACGTTTACCGCCAAATGAAGTCAGATGTAAACCAATACCGACGGCTCCCACACTCTGACCAGTTACAGTTACTTCGAAACGGCGTTGCTACTTAGTAAAATTGAGCGTATGACGGATATAACTGCTCTCACCTCTCTGAGGGTCACCACCAAAATTTTCTATGTTATCTCGAATCCCTAGAATAAGGTAAGTATCCAGGTATAAAGACTTGAAGACGGTAGATGTGGCTTTACTCACATTCAAGCGCAGCTCTCTGATCACGCAGACCAGCATTTGTATGCTTAGCTTCGATCAGTGCTTTACTTGAAGCAAAGCCGAAAACTGCGAAACGGTTCAGTATATACCCCGAATGGTATTCGAAGCAGGGGAATCGACTTACGGCCTAGTCGGTAATTGATGGCAATGAATATTAAGGGCTGACCATCCGCCGCGGCTTGCTTCACTATCCCATGGGGCTCGTAAAGGACTTCGTAGGCAGAGCCCAGTGCGTGCCCACCTATATTACGATGAACCAGGTCAGCATCTCCAACGATATTCTGAAGCGAAGGATAACTAAATGTACAGCTGGCATGTAATGGACGGCCTATATCACAAGGTATCCAGCTTCACTAACTTACCTCCGTGCAGCCACACCATAACCGGTAATTTATTACCTGATTTGGTTCCGCGTGGTCGGGCAAGCCCCAAGCTCAAGCAGTTCTCGCTGATGTTGACGACTCGACTTGTAAATGGGAGGACATCTCCAACGCCCTGGGGACACCAGGCACCCGGCTGGGTAGCATCGACTACCGATCCTCTGGCTGGCTTGACGGGGACAGGCGGCGCGAAGCGGTTCTTGCCTGACGTGTCTTCCGCGTAGAAGATGTTCTGGAAGTGCTCGACACCGGGTGAGAGACTGCCGATATACGTGATATCTTTGGTCGAGTCTACAACGACCGGCCGAGCTCCAAGTCCGAACGGCAAGGTGACTTCATATTGAGCACTTGCCCAAAGCAAGATATCATGATACTGCTCTAGATAAACAGCAAGGAGTCCGAAGATTACCAAGCTAAGGAGCCAGGCGAGAGCTCGATTCGCCATGTATGAGACTGGTTTAAGGAGGGTAATATATGATCAAAAAATATAACACGCGTATCTCAAACTCGAGGGGACCATAGGCTCCTCAGATATCAGTAACGACGAGTGTTGATGTCATTGGATATACACTAGAGTCTATGCAAGAGCTCTGACGGACGACCTTCCCGTCGCATTATTTATCCCCCCCTAACCCCTACCTCCTACCCCCCGGCATAGCTTTCGAGTCTACCCAGCGGCACAGCACTCGTAGGCCGCAACTTCTGTGGGACTTCTGTGGAATTCCTTGCATAGTCGCAGATGTCTTTGTTGGCAGGGCAACTCGGAGATACTAATGAAGACAGCAGGGAAAGACAGTCCTCGCTTTTCGTATGCTCCCCCTTGTAAGTAGACGATATAGCAAGGTGGGTTACATAGTAGTTGTAGAATTGGGAGGACGAGAGGAAAAAGACAAGAGCCGAATTATTTCCGTTCTGGTAATGTTACCTTGGTCCTTAGGTAAGCATGCCCCCCCCCTTTTATATCCTAACCCCTCTATCTCTATAGCCCCTAGCCTGCTCCTCCGTCTTCAGTTCTTTCGGCATGTTGACGTCTTATAGTCGTCTCTGGCCAAATCAAAAGAAGCCCAGCTAACGCCAAAGGGCACATGAGTCGATATATCTGGTGATCGTCCTCAACCGTATCCGGTATCCCGTATTTGACGCTACCTTTCCGACCTAGATAGCAACTGCCATCCGGGAGTCCAAGAAATACCCCGCGTCGTCTAGGCAAATAAATACTCCCCTTGCTTTTTCTTTTATACCGAGCATCGGCGCTCATTATACTTAGTCGACCAAACGGTCACATACCAACTCACGGCGTCTTCTTGTTCTTGTTCTTGTTCTTGTATCATCCTAATATCACTAATATCAGCTATAATTAACAAGTCAGCAAGTCCCATAGGAACCCTCTTCGTCCCAAAGTAATAATCTCATACACTACGCTTCCTCTGACCTGGCTTTGTCACAAGTGAATCTCTCGCAGTGCCCTCCAAGATGTCAGCCAAGCACTTCATTAATGGCCCTACTCTGCTGGTGAACTCGGCCTTGCAGAGCCTTACACTAACCAACCCATCCGTCGCCCTGGATGCCGACAACAAGGTCGTCTACAGGAGACCCGCCCACGGGCCCTCGCAGGTCTCCCTCATCAGCGGCGGCGGAAGCGGGCACGAGCCGAGCTTCGGCGCCTTCGTGGGGCAAGGGTTGCTGTCGGCGGCCGTGGCCGGTACTATCTTCGCCTCGCCGAGCGCCGAGCAGATCCGCAAGGCCATCATGTCGCGCGTCGACACGGACCGCGGCGTCCTCGTCACCGTCATGAACTACACGGGCGACGTGCTTAACTTCGGCATGGCCGTCGAGAAGGCCAAGGCCGCCGGCCTCGCCGTCGAGATGCTCGTCGTCGCCGACGACGTCGGCGTAGGCCGCGAGAAGGGCGGCAAGGTCGGCCGCCGCGGCATCGCCGGCACCGTCCTCGTCCACAAGCTCGCCGGCGCCCTCGCCGCCCGCGGACGCCCCCTCGAAGAGGTCCACCGCGTCGCCCGCCTCACCGCCGCCAACCTTGTCAGCGTCGGCGCCAGCCTCGAGCACGTCCACGTGCCGGGCCGCGCACCGCCTGACCCCAACGCGCCCGAGAACTTGCGCTTCGACGAGGTCGAGGTCGGCATGGGCATCCACAATGAGGCCGGGTCCGGCCGCGCCAAGGTTGAGCTCCCTGAGCTTGTCGCCACCATGCTGGCCCAGCTGCTCGATCCCAACGACAAGGACCGCGCCTTCCTCAGCGTCAACTCTAACGAGGTTGTCCTTCTTGTTAATAACCTTGGCGGCGTCAGTGTCCTCGAGCTTGGCGGCATCACGGCTGAGGTTGTGAAGCAGCTCAAGTCCTGGGGTATCGAGCCTGTGAGAATCCTGAGTGGAACCTACAGTGAGTAACATTCATCGAACAACATCCCTTGAGAGTAACGATTGCTTACGAAAACATCCACTACAGTGACGAGTCTAAATGGATTGGGTTTTAGCATTTCCCTATTGAATGTGGTGAACACGGATATCGGGGGTCCTAGTATGATCGAGCTTTTGGATGATCCATGCGAGGCCGCCGGCTGGGCTGCTCCCATACAGAAAACCACCTGGGAAGCAAAGAACACTGCTACTCGGGAAGACACAACGGGATCCAGCGAGAGCATCAAGACAAGCGGTCTCAAAGCTGACGCGACTACTTTCAGCAGTACCCTTACTTCGGGCTTACAGGCCGTCGTCGCGGTGGAGCCGGAGGTTACCAGGTTCGACACTGTGGTTGGAGATGGCGACTGCGGCATCGGCCTCAAGCGTGGTGCTGAAGGTAAGTTCCAATGCTACAAATTATACGAACGAAGGAGATAAGCTGACACGCTGCAGCTGTTCTGAAGCACTTGAAAGAGAAGACGTCAACAGGGGATGTGGTCGTCGACGTTGCCAATATAGTCACGGTGGTCGAGAAGGAAATGGACGGCACGTCTGGGGCCTTATTCGCCATCTTCCTCAACGCTCTTGTACATTCGCTCCGCGTGCTGGCGCCCGGCGACGCCTCTCCGCAACTCTGGGCTGGCGCGCTGAAACAGAGCTGCGATGCGCTGTCGAGATACACACCCGCAAGGCCTGGAGACCGCACGTTGGTGGATGCGCTGTATCCATTCGTCGAGGTGCTGGGGAAGACAGGGGATCTCAAGAAGGCTGCCGAAGCCTCGAAGAAGGCGGCCGCGGATACGAAGGGTATGGCGCCCAGTCTGGGCAGGGCGGTATATGTTGGAGGCTCCGGGTTCGAGCAAGTGCCGGACCCAGGTGCCTGGGGACTAGCAAACTTCTTCATGGGGCTGGCCGGGATAAGTCCCGACGAAGAGGGCTGGGAAGCCATATAAGAACTTGGAGAATCACCTTCAACACGGAGACTTGTACTAATAAAACATAGGTACGTTCAGGATGCTCAGGATTCGCAATCAAATCTTTGGTATTTGCCATGCCATTGAATTCATTTCATGACAGGAGTTTGATGCCTAATGGGCTCCCCAAGAGGAATTTTGCTGGGCCGTCACTATTGAAAAGAGCACGCCCCGAAACAAGTTACTGAATTAGTGCCCGACTTTATGCCGTCCTGACCTTTGTGTCTCACGCCAGTCTACCTATTTGTGACTTTTGTACCACCATGAACATGCCATATGGTTGATTCTGAACCACGTAGCCAAATCTCTTGGCTTGGTCTGACTCTAGCTAAGCAAGACTAGAATGACAGAATCTCCTCTAAGGAACCTGTGGATGTAACATTAGCATTTTAGAGTCCCAAGTTGCGGTATGGAGCTGCGCAACGTACATCTTGCTGATGAACCGGTCCTTGTTGACAGGTCTGCCCTTCTTTCCACTAGAAAGTCTCGGGGTCTCGGTCCACATCTCCTTGACGTTCTCCAGCACCATGTTGCAGTGTCGGTCGAAGGCCTTGACGCGTGCGAGGAGCTTGCGGTTGTTGCGACATGAGATGAGGACTTGGGTGTGGCTGCGGACGGCGGTCTGGAGGATGGACAGGGGACCGGCGCTGAACTCGTGCTCTTCGAGGAGGGAGATCTCGTATTCCCTGTTTTGGTCGCGCGTGTTAGCTCGGATTGAAGTTGGGGAATAGTATGTAGATTGCCTACGTTAACTCGTTTCGCGGCTTCGTCAGAAGCTCCCTGGACACGGCTGGTTAGCTACTATTCGCGACAAGTTGAAGCGCTATGAAGCTTACTGAATCTTTGCGTCAGCCATGGTGTGTGCGGTTACGTGCTCTGGGCTAGTCGAGAAGTTGATTCAGATGGCAGCAAGCTTCTTGGTCTTCAGTTCGTTCAGTGTAAACTGTAGCGCGAGGCTGAAATATTTGGTATCGCGTTTGGTGCAACGTCAAGAGAAAAAAGAGGTTGATTGGTTCACAAACGTTTATCGGGTCCCGATATAAGAATTAATGCAAATTGGGAAGCACCCCACGTTTATGCAGCTGCCAAGCCTGAGCCGGATGCAACCTGAGCGAGCTAGGGCCGCCTTGATCTGCACGTACAGCAATGTACCCAAGTACCTTGAGCTTCGGCAAAAAAGATTGTCGAAGATTGCGATAGCAAAATTTGGGGTCCGATAGCGAAAGCTCCAACCGCATATTGCATCTGTGCATCTTATTCACCCCTCCCATAACCAGACATCCCGAACCATCAAACTCAAAGTCGAGGTCTCTCGATGCGCCCGTGGCTTTGAGGTTGCGCGTCGAGAAGAAAAGGAAGCAAAGGGCTAGATTAGATGTCTTTTAGGGTCCTAATAAGGAGAGCTGGGTCAGCAGCCACCACTGCTGCCTCTCCTTGTTGGAGGACGAGGTCTACAATGCCATTGAGAGCCAAGATTGTAGAACCTCGGGTGACGGCGCGAGCGCAAGTACGATTCAGCATCCGATTACAGACAGGCAACTCAATTGCTGACATGGCAGTGTAGATGTCTACGAGCCGCGAACCACAGATCCCAAAGGAACTTGACACAGACGAACCCCACGATGTTCTCTTCAACAACTTATATGGTCTGCGGACTGTCGAGCTTAACCGACCCGGTAAACTCAACTCGCTGAACGGCTCCATGATCCGAAAGATCTTCCCGCGATTAGTCGAGTGGGAAAAATCAGACATGGCCAATGTCGTTGTTATGAAGGGCGCCGGAGACAGGGCACTCTGTGCTGGAGGTGATGTAGCCGCGCTTGCGATACAGAACAAGGAGGGCCCCGAAGGGCAGAAAAAGTCGGTACAATACTTCGCCCAGGAGTACGTGTTGGACCACTACATAGCCACGTACAAGAAACCTTATATCGCATTTATGGACGGCATCACGATGGGCGGCGGCGTAGGACTTAGCATCCATGCCCCCTTCCGGATCGCTACCGAGAGGACGGTTTTCGCCATGCCCGAGACCACCATCGGCTTCTTCCCAGACGTGGGAGCTTCCTTCTTCCTCCCGAAGATGCCGGGTTCTGTCGGCACCTATCTGGCCCTCACGAGTAACCGGCTAACAGGGGCAAATGTATTTTACTCTGGGATTGCGACACACTACCTGCATTCAACCAGCTTGCCCATCCTGGAGTCTCGTTTGGCCGAATTGCGGTTTAGGGATTACGACAGCATAGATTATCGCCTAAGCATCATTGAGATGACCATCGAGGAATATGCGACCGGTCTACCACCTAACGAGCCAATTCTGCTGGGCGGAGAGCTGCGGAAGGCCATCGACCGATGCTTCTGCCATGATAGTGTCCCTGCAATCATAGCTGCGCTAGAGAAAGAAGAAGGCGCTACGAAGCAGTGGGCAGAAGAGACTCTCGCCACTTTGCACCAACGGTCGCCCACTGCAGTACACGTTGCGCTGAGGGAAATGAGGCTGGGGCGCAATTTGTCCATCTCGGAGGCGTTCCAAAAAGAATACCAGATCTCGGCAAGGTTCATGGAGCACCCCGACTTTATCGAGGGCGTTACGGCGCAGGTGATCGCAAAGAAGCCGAAACCCACACCGAAGTGGGATCCGGCCACCTTAGAGGATATCAAGCCTGGAGATGGCAGCGTTGTCGAGCCGTTCTTCCGCTCGAGCGGGGGCCCGCGAAAGCTGAACTTCGTCACGGACGCAGACTATTCCGAATACCCCTACCAGTCATTTGGGGTACCTGCGGAGAGGGATGTGGAAAAGCTGGTTCGGCAAGGTGGGTTGACTCGTCAGCAGATCCGCGAGGAGTTCGTTGCGAGGAAGAGGGGCAGGCAAGGCATCAGCACCATCGTAGATGAGATCTTGTTCAGGAAGACCACGGTAAACCCGGACGGCAAGGCAGCATGGGTGGTAGAGGAATGAGACGCCCATTACGGCGCGCTACATGTTGATGTACATTATGACGGGCTATATATGGCTAGGAGTAAATAGCAGCATCTCGATACCAACTCAGCTTGTACGAAGATAAGGCAGCGTTTGCTGATACTGAATAGGGGTAGCAGTAGGGAAAGGTGAGTGTCGTGTTCCTTGTCCGGCAGAGTATTGTTCTGAGGTATGTACGATGTCTTAGGTGTGTCTCTTAGGTATGGGGATGACACGCTTGGGTATTTCTTCCGATTATGCTGGAACAGAGTGCTGATGGTGTGCTGGATTTTTAATGTAGGGGGTTAAGGGGCAGGTAAAGGAGGTAAGTGAAGAGAATCCCTTGATCTGAGTCATATCTTCCAAAGGTGTGCAAGATAAAGAAAATGTGGGGTTATATCGGATAGTATAAATACTTCGGTCGGGTTCCCCTCACGCTTGAAAATTTACAAAATTTCAACAATTATTTCTCGGCTGTTTGAAAAGAGGAAAGGGAATCGTCCTCAGCCTGCCGGTCGTTGCACTGTCTTGGAGTCGGAGATCCAAGCACCTGATAGGCTAAGAGCGTCTTACCCGAACCCGCCAATTCGCCAAAATTCCAGGTGGCTCGTGCACCACGGCCCCACCTAGGACCGGCTCAGCCGTCAGCCCGTTCTGCCGCTCTGCCAGCCGGTTCGCTGCGCGCTGCAGCTGTCCACCAGCCCAGCCCCAAACCGCGCCGCCCGCCCTGTCGCCCTGCTAGCTGCCGCCCTAGCAAAGCCTAAACGCCCTGGCGCCTTAGCGTCTACCTAGGTACACACCCAGACACCCAGACACCCCAGCCACTCTTCCCGGGACGTGACGTGACGCTATCGCGAGGAAGCATTTAACGCGCAAAAAGAGCTTCTACAGCGCGAATCCCCACTAAGCCTCCAACGCGTTGCTCTGGGTACTTGGCCGCCCTTAATATCTCGCTGCACCCAGCTTGTACCCCGTACCTCGTACCTCCTACCACCCAAACATCCACCTTCACCTTTTTCGTCTTTTCCCATCTTCCCTTTCCTTCCCTCTGCAATCATTCAACTTCAATTTCTCCGAATTCTCAAACGAGGCCAAGATTCTCAATTGCGAGCCTCATCTCATCGAGCAATTCAACATACGCCTCATATTCATTCGTTCTCTCCTCATATCCATCGTGATACCTTCTTTCGTGTTTGCATACTGCAATAGTGCCGTGACTGTAAACACGCCGCTCCCTCCTTACGACCATGATCCGCTTCCGATAACGAGAACCTCGCTGTCCGAATTTGATACTATTCGCCTTTTGAAAATTTCATTGGCGTCTGTTAACTCCAATTACTCGCCAGTTTGGCCGCGTCCAACAAACCGCGATCTTCGACACACAAGAGTACCAGCATGGACATGGCGACGGGTAGCAATTGGGGTGGCAATGCACCCGGTGTCGACGAGTATGGATTGCACGTGAGGCCGATGGGGTGTACGCATTGTCAAAGTCCTCGTACTTAACTTTAGCTAACTAATATTGTGTAGTGAAGGTCCAGTACACCTTCGACAAAGATGCCAAAGAGCTCTGTCTTGCTCGATGGCCTACCGTTCTCCAGATCCAGACGGCCCAGCTGGACGAGCAGGTGACAATCGGTATTGTGGACTTGAAGACGTGTCTTCAAGCTGTCGTCCAATGCAGCCCGGAACTTGTAGGAGACGACGATAAGGATTACACAATCTACGCCCTAGATTATTCCGAGCAGAATACACCCTTGGTTGGTCAAGGAATGCTTAGCTGGGCTCTCACTCAAGGACCCAGCGCCCCCAATCCTCAATCACAGATGGTCACGGGAAGGATTACGAAGAACATGCTCGCCATGTTCGGAAATGGTGCTAGAGACACTCTCGAAGTCCGACTCAAGTTGACTGCGATCCTCAAGACTACGCGAAGTAACCAGGCACCGCCGAGACCGAGCGCAGAGCCCTCTGCCACCCAAAGAACATCCACACCCACGCCTTCGGAGAGCAATGAGTGGGCTTCCTTTCGACAGTCCACTCCGAGCCTAGGCCAGTCGGGAGGTGCATCTGCTAATCCCGCTCCTATAGCGCCTGCACCGGTTCGATCATTCCACTCACGTTACGATGCTAGAAACGAAATGGCTCTACCCGCCGGCCCTGGTCCTCAACTAGCGCCCAAGAGCCGTCCAGGTTCGGTTGAGCCCAGTTTGAGAGAGCAACGTGGACTGACTTTGCGGGATTCCAACGCCCTAGAGAAGCAAGGTCCACTCACCAAGGAAGCAACATCAGTGCCAGCGCCAGCACCAGCACCAGCACCAGCCTCAACCTCGACAAAGAGTAGCAAGCCCCAGTCACGTCCTACTTCAAGAGCCTCTAGTAGACCTCCTTCAGGAAGACCCAGGGGCCGACCGCGCAAGAAGCCACTCCCTACCGAAGGAAACACATCTGGCTACGAAGATGGCACCGATGCAGATGACGGACCGCCGCGAAACAAGAAACGAGCCACGATGACCAAAGTCGAGCGCAGCAGCAATAACTCTGCAGCCTTTAGTTCCGCTCCCGAATCGCTCAGAGTGGCGGCTAGCACCTCAGGCTCTATCCGAAACTTCCGTCCCATTAGCATCGCAGGAGACACGGCCACTGGCGCCAATGGCCAGGACGTTCCACGAGCTCCGACACCGATTCCCGACTCCCGCCGACCCGGTGCTCCTCATGCTCGCTCCTTGCCTACTAGCAACTTGAGGCGTGAATCGATGTCGGGTCTGGGAGCCGACCGCTCCCTCACGCCGTCTTATATAGAACTCAGTCGATCTACATCTTATAGCCAGGATGCTCGGTCACCCGTAGAGTCCATTGGAGCAACTCCATCTCAAACGTATTCCGACGGACCCAGCCCAGCTGATATCGGTTCATCACCTCCCGTCCCACGGTCTGCGATGTATAGTGTGCAGTCCAGCCCAGCCCCTTCGAGCCCCATCTTACCCCCGATGCCTATAGCAGTGCCGCAACCAGATTCGGGATTCATGAGTGGAGGTTTAGATGAGAGCCGAGGAGAGGAGATAGTCAAGAAGGGATCCAAGAGTACTACTGCTAAAAGAGCACCTGCGGCGACAAAACCAAAACCACGTCGAAGTCGCGCCAAAAAGGTCCCGCCTAATACTCAGAGCGACCTGATCATTCATACAGAAACGCCTGGCCCCCCGGAACTTTTACCTCAAACGTCTCTTTACAATCCTCCTCATCTTGGTCGCAAGAACAGCGAAGCCGCCAAGACGCCAGTTGCTTCGGGACCTCCCAACCCGCCGCCGCAACGTGAAATGCAAGGAGAACGAATGGAGACGTCAGCCAACGAAGGGCAAATTTCGGAGAAGATTGCTTCGCCAGCGGACGCAGCTGGCCAAGGAAACATCGTAGATCTACACATGGCTTTGATGAGCGACTTTATCGACAATCACCAGCAGCATCTTGATTTTCTCGAAGATCATAGTTCAACTCCGGCTGCCGAAGATGTTTCAAAGAATGATGACATCCAACTGCCTGAGGCTATAGGCGGTGGAATGGAACCCCCTGCTCTTCCTCGACCTAGTCAGGATCCATCAGCTGAACCAGAGCTTCCAATAGTGCCTGCAAGCGACCCTGTTCTTCCCCAGTTGCCGCGTTCGACGTCATTCTCGGAGCCTGCGCACCCGCAGACAGACGCTGTTGCCCCTGCGGATGGCAAGTCAAACAAGAACTTCGTCAAGAGGCAGACCATCATACAGAAACTAGAAGACGCAATCGCTCAGGGCCAATGCCCATCTTTCTGCCGCAATTGCGGCGCTCTTCAGACACCCACTTGGAGAAAGGTTTGGAAGCAGCAGCATCATGGGGTTCCGTCATATCATGAATATTCAGAGAAGCCCGGCCAAGTCACAGCGATCAATGTGCTCCTAAGAGATGACGAAGGCAAACCTACTTTGTATGAAAAAATCAAAAAGTCGCTTGGTCCCGAGGATAACAAGAGTGCTTGGACCGAAGTCCTGCTATGTAACCCGTGCGGAATCTGGTTTTCCAAGTTCAAAGGCCACAGGCCGTCGGAGAAGTGGGAGAAGGATGGACAGAGGCTTTGTCAGACACGGAAGAAGAGATCGAACGGTGGCGGTGCGCTCCCTCGTTCGAAGAAACCCCGTACGAAGGGCGACAGTCAAGCGAACCTAACTTCGGAAGCTTATCTACCCACAGATGCTCTAGGACCTCCCGAGGAGTCCGTAGCAGAGCCCGGTAATCAGCCGCAATTACAAGGCGACTCCAGTCAAGGCCCAAGACAAGGAGCCAAGGGACCTACCTCAGATCCCAAATGCCTGGGCTCGACACATTCTCGAGCGTCTACCCACTCTAGAGGAAGCGGTACCCCAGACAGTCCCATCGCTATCAACGATGATCTAGGCGGCACTCGACGACTCCTCTTTCCATCCCCGCGAAAGGACGGAGAGCCGAGGGTTCTGGGAGAAGTTGATGTTAATATCGTACACACATCCCCAGACTCCCGTGGCGCCAAAGGCGAGCCAATGACTGGGGAGGAGAATGGCGGCTTGGTACACGACCAGAGCTTCGAAAAGGACGACTTTGTCGACATATTCGGTACGCCACCTCGGCCTTCGACGCCGCCTCTCAAGGCAATGCCTAACGCCGGTCCCTTTAAGACCCCCACGCACCCGACCCCTAGCCATAGACCAGTCACTAGAAGTGTTACCAAGTCTATGCGCTCGGTTAACTCTCCTGGTCATATCCTAATGGATCGCACTCCGACCAGGACACCTCGCTCGGGTTCGGTTAAGCGCCCTTCACCAAGCGACCTGTTGTCCACCCACCTTCTTAACATGTCCGGTCTAGACACGCCTTTTTCAAGGTCTATGCATGACCTGGTCTCGGAAGCTACGCACTTCGTGATGCCGTCGCCCCAGCGAGGCGCTTTTCAGATGGACTTGAATTCGCTCCCTGCGCTCGACATGCCCGCGCTTACTTCCGGGGGTCTGTTCGATATTGGCAACTACCTTAGTACCGATGTACCAATGCCCAGCTCACCTCCCCCGCCGCGAAACGAACTTCAGAAGACAGGCTTCAGTCGCAGCCTTACTTACGATGATAACGCACACATGGAAGACTGGGAGCGACAGCTAGAGCCTGTCAACTCCTATGACATGATGCACGACATGAACGACGAGGGTGACAACTAGGAGATAAGCGCATCACCTCTTCCTACTTGCCTGCAGGCCTCCCTGCGCACTATGTTCGAGAGGCATTCTTCAGATGGATGGCCCGACCGCGCTATGATTTTTCGACGGAGTTCTGTGTTATAGAAGGGGGCTTTACAGATACACATCTGCCCGGTTTTTACGGTGACGAGTTCGCAAAGGTTTCTGACAAACCCAGAGGAGAGAAAAAAAAAAAGGCTCATAAGATACCCCCAAAGAATACGCTTCACGATGTTCTTTTTCCTACTTCTTCACTTTGCTTTTTTACATTTACCCTTTTTCCCGCCTCCTCAGCTGCCGTTTCGGCCTGATGGACCCGGGTTCATGAGAGCATTAGGACGGCACACGTCGGTGGATGCATCATGTATACCTCTACTCTGACCGCTCACCCACGGCAGATTCTAGGTAGCGCCTTTAGTGGCAGGACACGGAAATGCAATTATGAATATCCAACTTGTTCTGTCTTAATATGATATGATGTGTTATGATTTGCTATGCTATGTAACAAGCGACTGTATGGACTCGTCCTGCCCTCCAGATAAACTGTCTGTTCTACTTGGGAGCTTGTAGACAGTTTTCGACGGTTAGGTCATGGATCTTTTCTTGGTATGATAGTTGAACGTGGTGGTATGGTGCGGACGAATGTCATCCGTAGCACCCAGAGTTTAGAAAATAGGAACAAGGCAACCAAGGAGCTAGGGATATAGAGAGGAAAATTCTTATCACATATGGAACAATACAACTCGGAACTGGCAGGAAGCGAACTGTCATATAATAATTAACAATTCTAACCATAATATTTATAACTCACTTTGCCCCCAATCTCCTCCCATGTCCAAGAGAATTATTAACCTTAATTTGAACGTCTATTGTGATACTCTTCAAACTCGTACGTGACAGGCCGCAAGATACGCCAACGGCCCGCGTCGTCGACGGAGAAAGTAACGACGTCCCTATCCGGGCCCTCGCCGCCGAAGCCATTCAGGACCGCATCCAGGAGCAGCTGTTGCAGCTCATCCTCGGCATCGTGCTGCTGCTGCTGCTCTGCCTCCCGACGGCGTCTGAGCTCCGCGGCGGTCGCCAGGTTCCCGGAGCGCGTGCGGAAGAGCCGGCCACGGGGCCTCGGGGGGGGGGGGGGGGGGGGGGTGCTGGGAGAAGGCGACGAGAGGAGCCGGAAGGGCGAGGAGGACGTCAGGTAAGACTCCTCATCCTCCTGCTTGTTGGCGACCGCGGCTGGGGACTGTGGGCTATTCTCTTTCTTCTCGGATGGGGTGGCTGCTGGAGGAGTTGCCCATTCAAGCTGGGAGGACTGGGAGGGCGACGGGAGGGAAGGGGAAAAGGAGTAGTACGTTGTTTCCGTCGCCGCCCTTTGCGGGGAAGACGATTGGGGCGCCGTGTCACGTTCCCGCGGTAGCAGGAGCGGAGACGAAGCAGGGGAGGACGTCCAATACGATTCTATTGCAGCTGGAGACTGTTTGCTACCTTTTTCAGACGAGGGCCCTCGCGCCGCCGGTCGCTGCCTAGGTGCTTGGAGTGGTGAAGAAAATGGAGAAGACGAAAGGCCCGTTAGATCTGTAACATCTGGTAATTGTGGGCTGCCGCGTCTCTGGTCAGAAGGGGATATCGGTTGCCGGGGATGGGTTTGGGACAGCCCAACACCCCTATACGGCGTAGTGAACGGAGATGAGAAAGGGGTCGACGACAGATACGAGGATTCAGCGGAACCTGGGGACTGTGGCCTCTTTTGGGGTGGCGGGGTCACCAATGTCGCCGGTTTGCGAAGGGGCCAACCAGGCGGGCTCGTCTGCCGCCGTTGAGAACTGGTTGCTTCTTCAGTGTATTCAGTATACTGGGTAATCTGGGTATCTTGGGTATTAGGCTTGGACTGGAACTGGGATTGGAACTGGGATTGGGACTGGGACTGAGACTGGAACTGAGGTGACTGGGCGCTATGACTAGTAGATTGCGAGAACTGGGCGAGCTCCCTGATGGATAATTGCGAGAGCTTGTCAGTTGGCGGAGGCATCACGCGGGACGATTGAGAGCGCGTGGCAACAGCAGGAGAAGGAGCGAAAGCAGCATTGCGAGATAACTTTTCAGCAACAGGTAACGATTGCGTCTGCTTTTGCGACTGAATTTGATTTATAAACTGAGATTGGGGCTGAGGCTGGGGCCGATATTGCGACTGCTGAGAACGTTGCTGCTGCGAGCCAGTCGGCCACCCCAGAGAGACGCGTCCGCGATTAAACCGTCAGTTCATGCCGGCCTGGCCCGAATATATGAAGATGTCCTTGAACTGATGAGTGACGTCGACGACGTTCTGGGACAGCTGGAAATCTGCGAGGGATGATTAGAAACCAGACATACGCGATTCATTCTTAAGAGGGCATGTCTGGTGGAGACGAGTGAGGAAAAGAAGCGAAGCTTAGACACAGGAGACAATATCTCCCAATAGTGTGAGGCTGGATACGATAGATGGGCAGGATACGAACCGACGTTGTTGCCGAGATCAGTGGCGTTCAGCACCTTGATACTCAAGTCCGGGTTCACCTTGCCAATGATCTGAGCTCCATTCCCAACCATGAGATGACTGTCCTAGGTAGAGCAATGCAATTGTCAGCTTGGCATGGCTTGGCTTGGGTGTCTTGATATCTCGGATCCAGGGATCTGTGACTCTCTAGGCACTCGGCCGCTTGTCATAACGCAGCACCGCCAACAGGAGCTTCAGACGGTAAACGAAGACTGAATAGAGCGTAGGACTCTACTCACTCGGTTAAGCTGGGCTTGGACCTGCCCGTCAGCCTCTAGGAAGGCGGTATCACCGCGGAGCTGCAGCACCTTGCCGACGATGATAACATTACGGCCAACATACGAGTCCATGAGGGAGGCCGAGATGCGGGGTGTTGAGACCGACTCCATTTTGCAAGCAAATGCCGAAGCCGCCGTAGATCAGGGTCAATTTTGTAGGCTAGAGCAAGATATTTGGGTTATTTAAGGTACAGGCGTAGGAGTACGGCAGAGAATCGAGACGACGATGTGGGGTTAGTTGGGTTAAAAGAGACGCGACGCGTTTGCGGGATGATGAAATAGGTATGCCTGGAAGATACAGCCCCTACCAGCTGCAAGAAAGGAGGCGGCAGCTGTCAGGAGCCGCGGCGCTAATGCACGGGGTCACCTGATCTCTCAAGCTGTTCTTGGCCAGATTACATAATGAAGACATATGTACAGTTGAAGGGCAGGCAAGCAGATAGATGGCTCAGGGGCAAGTTAAAAGCCCAAGGTTTGCCAATGTGCTGAGGGAGATAACAGCAAGAGACGCACAGGAGAATTCTAAATTCGATGTGCAGTATGTGGGTCATTCACGAATGCGCTACGCGGGTGAACCGGGTCGAGGGCGGGTGTGCAAGCGAGGTCCGGCCCATCACGGATGCACCACAACCACGCTGACACTTTACTATGTCCTACCTGTACATAGTATGTACGTATGCACACGATCCCCGGTCCCCGGTCCCCGTTTACCTTATTTTTGATCAGCCAATCATATTGTCTGGAGATCATCCCAGCCTCCTCCGCGGCTCTCGAATGGCTTGTTTACCTTCGTACCTACCAAGTATCCCTACTCTCTTGAGCCCTTCTAGTACATACGGTATTCCTAGCCTTATCCGGACAATATGTTCCGTGACCACAGTTAAACGAGCTCTGTATGTAGCACACAGCCTGCCAGCGTGATATTCGAGGTGTGGAGGAAAGAGATCGACTGCTCATAAGGGGCAGTGTTTTTGTGGTCTACAACCTCGATCAGGGCCAATAAGATACATGATATTGATTTCTCTTTTCCTTTCTTCGTTGTGCTTAGGAGAATCCCCAATCTAAAATTTCTCGCAGAAATTTCAAACAGTAATGCTCTCTACAAATGTCTGTAAAACATACCAAGCTGCTAGGTACCTAGCCATGGTATGTATACTTGTCGTTATTAGCTATTGGATGCTTTGATGACCCGTCACTCTTGTAGAAAAGATGGGCATTGATAGCACTCCTCCCAGGAACATCAATTGATGAGTTCGATACACTGCCAGAAATCGATCAGGGACCAAGCTGTGAATAAGAGTTCCTCACATACGAGTTCTATTCAATCTATCATGAAGGTAGTAAAGCTTGCTCCTGTATTTATCTCTAAACCCACCTGAGTACGTTGCTTCGTATCCCGCTTGGAGCAGTATGTACATGTTGATGCTACTTACTGGTAAGTACCTCGCCAGTTGACCGGTGTGCTCCGGAACAGTCTGTCCGGTAGGAGTCAAGTATTCAAGTATCAGATGTACGTCTTGTATACATGGACTCGGGGTAGGTATACACCCAGGCGGATATGGCAATCTTGATTTGAAGCTTGAGAGGCGCGTCATGGCCAGTGAAGTTTTTAATATTGGTGTCGGCTCGAGTTCCATTCAAGCCTTCTCAAGACGGCATTGTCATCTGAACTTACCCAGCATGTAGCTAGAAGAGCTACGCTTGTGAAGAGGTCGTCTCTTGCCACTCTCTCAGCAACATGTCAAAGGAACCCCTAACAATGTGAACTACCACATGCAAATTTAGCTTTTGCTACATTCTTGGCGATGTTGATAAATCATGTTTCGATGCTGTCATCGTACATATGTAGAAGCGTACATACATGTAGTTTGCGTGCACCATTTTGACTTCTACCCAAACTCGGCGGCGTGTGATGCAGTGCAAAGGCATAGTTTATTCCCCGTGGGCGGGTGACTCCGAACCAGCCTTCGCCTAAGGCCTCATAGTGTTTCATCGAATAAGCCTTGAATAGAGCCTTACCAAAAGCCAGTGTGTGCATCTCCGATCTATTATTGGTAACAATAAAAAAGAAAGTAAAAAAGAAAAAGGTAGTGTAGATCATGGCTCAGATCGATGATCAGGCTCGGCCGATTTTCGTCTATAGTCATGACCAGTCATCCCCTTGCTGCTACGGCGCCTAGGTCTCTTCAATAGTAACTTGATGGGTGACAATTGCACATATGGCCAGTACGCCGTCACACAGGAATACTCCCTGTAGGTGCTTTTGATTGCAAATCAAGGCAAATGCGAGGGAAACGTAGAAATAGGGAAGAAAAGTCTGAGGGGTTGGAATAAAGAGTTTTATGGTCTAATTTTACCACTTAGCGACACCCATGTCCGTGGCCGTTGCAAGGAGAAGGGCACTACTGACTAAGTTCAAGCTCGGAAGCTCGAGACGGGGACTGGCTAGCTGATGATGAGAAGAGCTTCAGCAATGAACTTGTAAACCCACAGCTCGGCCTGACCTTGCCCGGACCATGGGACGCGGGATATGGAAGATGAAATATGTAGAGCTTGGCCTACTTGCCGGCTTGCCCACCCGTCTACCTACATACTTGCTTGACCATGGGGTACATATTTGCATATCTAACACACGGCACCCTATACTAGACCCGATAACAGCATCCCCAGACCTGTCAGATTCGTTTGTTCTTCTCGAGCTGCGCACATTAGCGCCAGTCGCAGATTCTCGGGCACTTACCAACTGTTACACGATTTAGAAAAGGTTTAATAAGAGATCTGCTCGTCCCTGCTGGCCAATATGGCTTGACACCACATTTTCTTAGACCACGTAGGCTCGAGGACATCCATTTCAGCTCTTTGATCATCTCATTTCGAATTTGCGAATGGGCCAACTCCTTCCACCACTCGATCAACACCACGGAGCCAAGGTTTGTGAATAGTTGTAAAATAGGTATGGGCGATTCATCGACCTTTTTGAGTAACGGTATTCAAGATATCGAAGACAATGGAAGCGAGCTGCTGGATGGGTACCGTGTGAAGATTCAGCCCCACGATCGTGAAGACGCCTTGCCGACAGCCCAACTAGCCCACTCCTGCGCCGACACACCCCGAGATCCCTCTACAAAGTCGATGTTTATCCATACCTCAGAAAGGCCGACCACGAGACGTATGAAGAACCGAACGGCCATGTTGCACTCCAACTCGGCGAAACTGTCATCTCCCGGTTTGTCGATAGGGTCATCGACAACACCAGAAACCCGCACCTCCCAACATACCGCAACATCTGAAGACGAGCCTGCCAACCTGGACAATAGCCCAGCCCATATCTCTATTGTCGACGGTGTTCCATCGCCCAACATACCTCTCGTCAAACGGAAGAGGCAACGCAAGAAGAAGGCCGAGGAAGACGGCTTCGGGAACATGGATGTGGCCAAGCGTAACAGGTTCTTGGAGAAGAATCGGGCGGCGGCGACCAAGTGCCGCCAAAAGAAGAAGGAATGGGTTTCAGAGCTAGAGGAAGCGAGGTTTGGTCTGGAAAGCCAGAACAACCATCTCCAGATGGAGTACAGCAGCTTGCGGAACGAGATCACGCAGATCAAGTCACAGCTGATGGAGCACGCCAGTTGCAACGACCACAACATCGACAAGTGGATCGAGAACGAGGCCAAGAGATACGTCCTGGGAGCCAGCGAGCGGTACGACCAAGTATTGAACAATTTGGGCTCGGCGCCGGGTATGATGGGCCGACAGGAAAGCTTCTCTTCCGCTTCCGGCTACCCAATAGGTCCTGGCTCGGATCTCGTCAGCCCCGTCACCCCATCACACCGCGGTAGCTTTTCGTTCCCGACTGGAGCTATGGTACCGAGCTCGCCCATCTTCTACCACCCCGACTTGGCGTCTGAGGGACCAGCGTCAGCCTTGGTCGAAGAGGCATACCCGTCACATCCAGTATCGAGCACGATGACCAACGATCCTACTAGGTTCGATAGCGGACCGACAATAGACGATACGTTCCAAGGGCCGACGATCTCGGTGGGCTGAAGGCTTCTCCCACGGAGAAAGGCGTCGGTGTAATGACATATAACTTACGCCATGTTCATCCATTGATGAGTACGGGAGGAGTTGACGAACGCCGCGAAAAGTACACTAGTATACGAGGTGTTATTCAAGGTTCCTGAACACATATTTCCTAAAGGCTCGGGCTATATCAGTTACGCTGTGGAGGTTATGAAAACAAAAAGGAGTTATAGTGAGCATTGGTATGAAATATTTGGGGAAAAGTATATTGGGAAAAGGTATCATCTATATCCCACTGGACATTGATGAACTCTGTTGGACGACGGAATGGTAGGGCTTCGGGAGGACGACGAAGCTTCGCTCCCGCTAATAGGTATCTGTATGGTGCGTTTCGGATCTGGTGGCAAATTCCTAATGACTGAACGAGGATATGTTGGTTCGGGTCCCCGTCCGTCTCTGAGCGGACTATGTATGGTAGCCCATATAGGGTCCTGAGGATAGTTCTGCGAGTATGACATTGCAAGCTGCTTCCAGCTTGGATGTGCTTGTGGAATATAGGAGAATAGGTTACAAACACTAGTCTGTTAACGTATTCTCCGCGAGAAATAAAAAAAGCGATCCGTTTTCGAAACAGATCATGTGTATCGCTACCTCAAAACTTGGTAGCTTGTGACCCCGACATGCGTAAGCATTGAATAATGCTAACACTACAAGTTCGTAGACCGATCGAAGAAGTAACCGCGGATAGCTGGAGATAATTATGAAAGTGTCGAATTGTCATAACGATAAGTGTAGGTTTACTTGAAGCCGGGCCGGCCTTTGAAATGGTCAACGCAAACAGCTGTGTTTTTTCCCATCGAAATCGACCGAACGGATAACCATATAAATATGTTGTTTTTCATTTCTTTTTTCTGTCCCTGATATTCGTGTGGAGCTCGTCAGAGCAAGAGTACGTCGTCGGAATATATCGACCAGAGGCCAGCTCGGTCAGTCGCCCGAAGGACAAAAGGATATTATTGGACCCGATAGACTTCACGGCGGGAGAAACGATCGGGGACGGGGCTAGGTACGAAAATCCCTGTACTCAAATAAGTTAGCTAGCGTAAAGGGGCGGAAAAGGAGTAGAACAAGAGTAGGGAATAACACGTACGAATCCGAAGACGATTGAGAAATAACTATATGTTCATTCTTGTGGGACACGGCGTTTGGATATACAAGTCAGGTCGGCATTTAACAAACCTACATGACAGCGTACAGATCACATACGAGTGATCGACCCATACATACGCCACCCTCACTGCTTTATAGCGTCAGACAGTTGGGCCCATTATCCAATGGCAAATTATCAATGACTTTACTCTTGCTCGATACATCCTACAGTAGAAGTTGATATGTATAACCACGGCCCACAATGATGGGGTCTCTTTCGAGAATTGTCGTGATGAGGGGAGGGAGAGAGTGGGATGGGGAAAAAACATTGTAGATCGGGCAAATGTGATATTCAAACACCGATGCTGGGTTTTGTGAACTCGAGAAAAGAAAGACCGGACCTCATTCCACGAATTGTCATTTGATAGAGATCCTTGCTTGTATATCACATTTATGGAGGGGAGATAGGCCATACTGTTGAGACAAACACCAACAGGTGGTCCTAGTTCAGCCAAATGTACGAGTGTCATATGAATACGGGAAGTGACTGATTTTTGGTGATGAACTCTGAACAAGGTGCATATTTTAGACAAAGTCATAGTATGTACAAGGGTGGTCACGAGATTTCTACAGATCCCCAAGGTTCAGGTCAAAATACAACTTGGCGTAGAGGGCAACATTAAGAGGGTTTCTTCGATATAACAGATATATTGATCTCTATTCGACCAAAACCTTGGCACCGTCGGGCCCCTTCATTACGGGGACATTATTGACGAACACCCGCGTGACGAGGTCGCTCTGGTGCCTGTCGAGCATCTCGGCGAGCGCCTCCCTCTCGATGATGATGCGGCCCGTCTCGAGGAGGTCCTTGACGTCGACGTCCTCGAGGTCGAGGGCGCGGCCGGACCTGGGCACCTCATCGAGGGCCTCGAAGAGGTCGTCGCGGCGGGTGGTGGTGATGACGGTGCTGCGGCCGTTCTGGCGGCCCCAGCCGTTGGCGTCGAGGACCTGGCGGGCCCACTTGCCCTTGAAGGAGCGCTGGAGCTCGGCGGGGAGGGGGTTCGTGGACTCGTCGCCGGCGACGAGCGCGGCGAACTCGTCGGGCAGCGGCAGCTCGAGGCCGTCGCGGCACACGAGGAGCTCGCCGCGGCGGTACCGGTAGCTCAGGGCCGTGCGCCACGCGATGTCGTACACCTTGCGGTTGAGGCGCGTCGAGAAGTCGCGCGGCTTGGGGCCGAAGGCCTTGCCACCGCCGCGCAGAATCGGCGACTGGCGCGAGCCCACGCGCGCCCGCCCCGTGCCCTTCTGCGGCCGCACCTTGCGGTGCGAGCCCGCCACCTCCCACCGCGTCTTGCTCGACGCCGTGCCCTGCCGCGTCTTGTCCCCCTCGTACACCACCGCCAGGTGCAGGAGGTCCCGCCGCAGCGGCAGGTGCAGGTGCTGCGCCGACCACGACTCCAGCCGCGTCGGCTCGAACGACGGGAAGTCGAAGATGGTCACGGGTACGGTCCTCACTGTTTTGCCATTATCAGATACTGGCCTTTCTTTTTGCCTCGCAACTTGCCGCAGGGAAAGCTAAAGATTCGTAGATATGAAGGTAGGAGTTATGTACCTGGACTGAAGGGCGCACCGGCTGCCGATGCGTTTACTGAGGTCGTTATGTTCGGCAGGGGGGCTTCAGTTGCCATTGACCGCGTGAAATTCGAGGATGGTATTCGAAGCTAGTTGAATTATCAGTAGAAATTCAGGCTAGAGCCGCGTAGTCATCGTGCTTCGTCGTCGATCAAAAAGGGTTCCGCATACCGAAGCCGCCTCCCGACATGTTTGTGATGATAAGCTCAGGCTCCTCATGGCCTCGTTCAGGCCTCTGATACCTTTGCTGGCCATAGCTTTGGCAGCCCCAGGACCCCTGATCTGGTAATCTAGGGATTGATACGGTGCGTGTGTACGTGCTGGAGATAGGGTCAATTAAACCGTCTTCACGGTATCAAAGTCGCTGAATGGAGAGCAGTGAAAATTATCGGATACTGGAAGTTAGAAAGGTACGTACCTAAACCTACATATCGATATCGAAACAATTTCTGATAGGTCAATTTCTTGCTTTAACCCGCACTTTAGTGGGTCTTAGCAAGAGCTTTGAAAAAAGTTCCCGTACCTTATTTAATATTTTCTTGCTAGATATCAAAGACGAGAACGACGACGACGCCTCGACACAGCCTAGCGATGTCGAGCTGCCAGAGGGCCGCAAGGCCCTTAATACAGTCCCTGCGGCAGGAATGCCTCCTATGGCGTACCTCACATGTCTCGCGGGCCTTCTCTACGAGCAGTCCTCGGCAGGAGGATGGTCCCACAACCACCACCACTCCTTCGACGCCTCCGTCGACGCCCTCCGCGAACTCGATAGACAAGCTCGAGGCAGCTGCGAATGCCAAGGAAGCGGAGGCCAAGAAGTTTCGCATGAAGGAGCGATTGCTCGATCGGGAGACGACGACGGCGCATTGGGCTGAGCGGAAGCTGGTCCGCATGGGTACGCCGCCCGTCGGATCGCGGCGTCGGCGAGCCGCCCTGCGCACGTCCCAGAACGTGCCCTTCGAGCAGCTTCCATACCAATGCTTCCAGGCCGCGCGCAAGGTCCTGCAAGAAGACCGTCAGGAGAAGATTCAGGCCATCGCCAAGGAGCTGGCCAAGATCAAGCGCCTCGAGGAGACCCCCGCCGACCAGGTTAACGGCGGCGAGTTTAAGAAGAATATTCGACTTGCTAGCATGAGAAAGTATGTCGAGAAGTTGAAAATCTTGGCCGATGTCAACGACCCGGTAGTGAAGCGGAAATTCGAGGATGGCCACGGTACGGACACTTGATTTGAGTTACCATCGAGTATATATGTAAATGCTAACGATTACACAGGCGATATGGACAAGCCAATCTATCGGTACTATGCCGAGCAAAAATGGCGCGGCATGCCGTACCGGGTTATCACGCAGCGTATTCAACAACTCAACATCGTGCCTGACGTGTTACCTAAATTTGAGCCTGTCGTGGATGTAGAACTATATTTTCGACGAATCAAGGTCAATCCGGGTGCTATTCTAGATTCCAGCATCACGGAAGTGCCGCCTCGCTTAAGAGTCCAAGTCTTTAACCCCGGCGAGCGTCTCGTCTCCGTTGCGGTCATGGACTCGGACGTTCCTAACGCGGAGACGGACTCCTTTGATAGGCGGTGCCACTACCTGGCTGCAAACGTGCCCATCTCTCCTAATCAGCCATCTCTACCCTTAGGAAATGTCGACAAGGAGAAGCAACTTGCCATACGATGGCTTCCGGCCTTCTCCCAGAAAGGCGCACCGTATCATCGACTGTCCGTCTTCGTCCTAGAGCAAAAGCCAGGAGAGATTCTGGACATTGCTAAACTGCGCGAGCTGTATTCTGGCCGAGATGGATTCAGTATCAAGAGCTACCGAGACAAATTTGGTCTCACGCCCGTGGGTTTTAACATATTCCGGACCGTCTGGGATGATAACACCGCCGCCGTTATGGAGAGGGCCGGCGTTCCGGGCGCCGACATCGAGTTCAAGAACAAGAGGGTCTACTCGATGAAGCCGGAGAGGAAGCCAAGGGGTTGGGAAGCCAAGAGGCAGAAGCCCAAGTACAGAGGCTTGTGGAAGTACAGCAAGAGGATTCATGGCATATCTCACGGTCGTCGCTAGTCTTATCAACCCAGCTATCAGGTGTATCATATGTGCATGTACAAATGAGAAGACGAATTGTATATGAATTAGGATGGTGTCGGTGTCATTCTACATGAGGCGTTTCAATGGTAACGGCCTAGCACCTACGCACATGAATTATATGGGAGTGAGTTATATAAGCTTAACTTATACTATATATTCTAGCTAACGCGTCTCTCACATTAGGTGGACGAACCATCAGCACACCAAGTTACTTTACAAGACCTAGAAAGACGTCAACTTTCGAAGCTCGGTAGTTCAGGCCAAGCGAAACTGTCATTGCCAAAGGAGCTCACCTCCTGGACCCCGCAATTATCACGATATCCCAAGGACATCACACCCCTTACCATATAGGAAGACCTATACTCCAACCGCAGCTTGGCGTTTTTAACCTTGGTTACACATAAATGTTGAACTGCTGGTATAGAAGGCTCCAACACTGGTAGTTTAGCATCCGAAACTGGTGTGTCCCATACCACGATCGCCCCGCGATGTACTTGGAGTATATTTTCCGTGCGATCTGACCTGGAAGAGCCAGCGTGCGCCAGCGTATAGCCTGGCTCAACAGATCTTGATATCTTCGCATTTCTCTTCTTCAAAGGCCTCGCCGTCCATGATGCCGAATATGTATGCTTCTCCGACAAACATACTATATCCGGTACCATCAGGCCGTTTGACGAGGGGGACGCTTCCTCCTCGCGCCAAGAATATTTCATCTCCTACTCGGGCAGATTCAGGCAGCAAGCATAGCCTTCCGTTGGCTGCCCTTCCTATTCGTCTGTGGCGAGAACAGTTCAGATGCATCCAAAACTCACCGTAGTCTTCCCACGAGCTCTGCCGCGTTTATCAGCATCTAATCAAGTTTCTTGTGGAGCGTACCCGAGTGTCTCCTTGAGGCAGAGGGGGTGCATAGTTAACTCACTACTGACACGTTAGCTCGTTATAGCGTTATAAACATTATACATCACGAAGGATCAGGCGCTGATTATGTGCTTTCACATACCATATATAAGCTTAGCGAAAGCAATCTCGGGAACATAGTAATGTATACCCGGATATCCCTCCATGAACTCACGCACCGGTTTCAGGATGTGAACCCACTTCCTGTACAGCGCCTCGGTCTCGGCGACACTGCCGTTCTTATACGAGCCGGCGCAGATCGTCTGCCAGAACACCGAGCCCGGATCGTGCGACGGATTCGTCGGTGGGTGCGCCGCGGCAAACTTGGACCAGGCGAAGAGCACGCCGTATATCGACATGAAATACCCCGCATTATCGTGCAGAAGCTTCAGACACTTTAGGACGAAGATGGTCTTTTCCCACCACGCAAAGTTGTGTATATTCGAGTACGACTGATACTGGTCCGGGATTTTCTCGTTGGTGCTGGGTAGGACTTGGGCCAGCTCGCCAACCGTAGTGAGCGTATGTCCACTCAGGACCATCGTCACGCCGTCGTGTGGAAAATGCACCTGCGCGGCTGTGCGCTTGGTCGCGTGGGTCTCCCTCCTCTCGTCGAGGGAGTTGTACGTCAGCGGAGAGCCGATGGCCGTCGTGACGCTCCAGTCTGTGACCCACGATGGTAGGCCCCGGCGGGTCGACGGGGGGCACGTGCCTAGAATGTCCAGGCTATTCATGTGGGAGATGATGGACTCGGTGGTATTGCGAAAGACATACGCCACAGGATGAGTGTAGTCAGGCTTGATCTGTAAGCTTGTTGAACCCTTGGCCGCTACGACATCAGATTGCGCATCCCGAAGAAGACCCAGAACTCCGTACACTTTGTCTCTCGGGTCTGTTGACCTTCGATGCCGGCAGTGTATCAACAGGTGTAGTAAGTCGGAAGCGACTGTCTGGGATGACGGCGATTTATGCTCGAGACTTTGCAGACGTCTGCGGTTCGTCAGGGCTCTCATGGTCAGGTACGGCACGACTACCGGGTCTAAGATAAACCCAAGGTCAGAGGTCATCCAGATCTGCAGATTGAAACCGTGGTCGACCGCCAGGCAAATTGTCTCCCATTTGATCGCGTGCCGGCCTATCATAAGCACCGCATTCTGCGAGAGTACCATCTCCTGGACCGTCCACACGCGATGCCACCAAGAGCGCATCACTAGGTAGTTGACGGTAAGATCTCCGTTATACTTATCGGCCAAGCTGGTTCTGGTCGGATTGTGGGAGAAGTGTCGAATGAATGACGGGAATGCGTCGAAGTTGTTGGGGCGGCCGTCGGCTTGCAACTCCTTGGCCTCCTTGGCCAGATCCTCCATCATGGCATACAGGTCAGGCGTGGTCTTTTCTCTCGAGCCCAGAAAACAAGCCGTGCATGCCGCGTTGCTGTATATGCCGCGCATGAGAGGAACGGACATGTTCCGCTCCGCAATGTCTGCCTGGTTGATGCAGATTGCGTCGATCCAAAGAGTACGGTGCCGGTCTGGGTAGCGCAAGTTGACGAGGGCGCTGTGAAGGTTCGCCCCGACGTTGAAGCCGGCATCGTCGACCTGTATCCTCATCGGATTCTTTTGCGAACCCCAGAAATAACTGAGAGCGTCATATTGGCCGGCCGAGAGACCCAGCTGGACGGTTCGCAGCTTACACACGATCAGATCTCGGCCTTTCCCCGGCTGCAGGTCAATGAGACGAATGAAGTCCGGGTTAGGTAGACTCGTGTACTGATAGTCATTTGAAGGTGATGCCGCGATTGTATTCTTTTCGTCAGCGTTGAACTCATCCTCGGGATCAATACTGCCTGAGCGGCTTGAGTCCTTGGTATATCCGTAGAACAATCGTAAAACACACCCTTTCAGCGTTCTAAAATCTTCTCGTGCACTCGTCATGGTGGTAGGAACAGATATCGAAACAATCAAGCGACGAAGAATGACTTGTGAAAATAGTAGTAAGAAATCTTAAACTGTACATCGCATCTTATACGCGTTTTCAGCTCTTTCAGCTTCTATAACGCGTATCCTAATGGGTCCACGTGACCCTTTTTTATAACCCCTGAGCTTCTCTAGCTATTTCTAGGTACAGCTGAAAGCCGCGACGCGTACCTTCCTAGACCTAGATAAGTATGCATATCGGGAAGTCTGGCGGAGTTAGAGGAGTTGAGATTCGGCGAGTTATGCATTACTGCACGTTGCGTGTGGGTTGTCTGGTATGACGTGGTTACTAGAGGGCTGTACATCGTCGTCGGTCTGACCTGTAGGTTTTAGTTGTTCGGTATAGTCAACGACCGACGAACTGCATTAAGGATATTTTCTGTCGTTGCCGGCCCATGAGAAGCTTCTTATAAATTGATTTAAGACTCCTGTAAGTTAAGTATCCAACGAAATGTCGCCGTATACATACCCCTAAGTTGAAGATCAAGAGTAGCAATCCAGCATACAAACCATTTGACGTGACTGCGGAATGTGTCACGCAATGCTGCATTCATATTAATATGCGATTTGGGGATCCTTCTCAAGGGGACGTATACAGGCAACGGGATACTGTGCGCATATATTTTGCTCTTGTTGAGATATTGAAACTCTTTTTCCAGTAAGCCTTGCAGCGAACACTTGTTAATAGGTTTCTCTTAAGACGTCCTAACCTACCGAGGATTTATTCCTAGCCATTGCCTTTTAATCACTGCCAATCTGCCACTTGCCATCCTTTACATGTAACCACGTCAGCCAACCACTAGACAAGCGGTCTATCCCCTCAGCGGTCTCTGTAGCCGAAGATTGCCCATGATACGTCTGCCCTTCTCTGGTCCACGCAAGCAGCAACAGCAACGTGATTAGAAATGCTGCTCCACCGAGCCACGGCTTCCGCGAGAAGGGCGGTAAGCGGGTATTTTGGTAGATGTACTGAAATGGGTAGGTCAGAGAGGTCTTCGCCTCGTCCCAGCCCGACTGGTAAAGGAGCATGCCGAAGAGCGCGAGCGTGTAGCCGACGAGCTGCAAAGAGGTTATGGGCGTCCCCCATATTGCCACGGCGGCGACCACGAGAAGAATGTTCTTGAAGATGCCCGTCAGCACAAGTATGAGACCAGACGTCTTGCCGATCTGTCTCCAAGTCAGCAGTAGTTCCTCAAGATTTCTCCAGGGACGACATACCAGGAGGACGCTAGAGACGTTGAGGAGGAACGCTACCACCGCGTTCAGCAGCAACATCCAGAATCCGACCTCGGCAGCATGCGTCCATTCGATTGTACTCCATCCTGACGCAAGAGATAGGACGAAGTTGGTGACAGCACAGACAGGGGCGTAGTAGTAAAGGCTGACGAGAGGGTCCATGCTCAAGCCCTCAGCTGACACGAGCGACTGTATCATGGTGACACGAACCGATTCTAAAAGAATGCCGGCGACCTGGTAGACGAAGCCCGGCCAGGAGAAGTGTATCTCTCCGGCGCTCGCCATCACGACACCAAGTGCGATGATCGTGATGTAGAAGAATTTGAGCCAGGTTGGGTGCTCAACGCCCCAAAGCCACCCTACCAGAAGTGTAACGACTGGTGCCGCGGCCTATATGCCTTAGGCATTAGCAGTTAATTCAACATATCTTTTCAAAACTCCTTCAGTATCTAATCATCGTTACTTGACGAACCTTTAGCATCTGGATGAAAGGCACGCTGAGGTAGAGATAGACTAGAGTGCTAGTGACCATGCTCCCGCTGTACAAGAATCCGATAGGAATAACGGCCTTCATGTACAGCTTCGGGGTCATCTTGACCTTATGGCGGCCATCGAGGATAGTCGTGGTCCGGGCAAGGACCTGGGTCGCCAGAGTAGCGAAGGTCATATGCCACCATGTTAGGATGACGGCTGTTCTCTGCGGTTAGAAGAGCCATAAGGGGTATGTTATAGATATAACTTGCGATAGCCTGCGATTAATGGGTCAATATTCAGGAACCCCGATGCTCAACACGTGACAACTCACGGAAGCCGGCATCATCAAGCAACCATTTGTTGAAGAGGATGGTCAGGTTGGAGAAGAAGATCCAGCTCCTATATTACGATGAGTACCGAGGTGAAGAATGGCGAGCAGAAGTGGAACGGCTTACGCTATGTAAAAGGCGGGATGTAGACCTAGGCGTGAATTGGCGACAGTGGACATGATGACGCGAGGTGTCGAAAGCGCCAACTTGAGAGCTGGGAGAATAAACGCGCGCGGTGGATAACCGTTAAGATTTGCCTTACATACCAAGGGAGGTAAACCAGCGGATATTGCGTATAGGGCGAATTAAGGCATACTCGTAGGTAGACGGATGAGTTGTTGTCGTGGGTAACGAGAGGTACACAAGTAACGGGTACGAATAGACGCGTCTAATTGGAATGCATTTCTGACGATTCGCGCTCAAAGTGAGCCGGCAACTAAGCAAGGATGCATACGAATAACTAGGACAGCAGATCTGTCTGCCCACTGACAGCAAATCATTCAGATATTGATGATTGAAACTGGGATGAAGCTGGAAGTTGGAACAGCGGACGGGTAGACACTCAGCTGATTGGATAAGAGACTAAGATAGGGCGGCCTGTGCCGCATTATTGGACCCCTGAGCCCCGTGCCCCGTGCGCTGAACTTGCCTAGCTGAGCCGCTGACGGCCCTGATCTGATAGCCTGGGGGCCTTGGTAGATCTATAATGGTCAATTAAGACCCCTTTTCCCACGTGGGCTTCCCTACGAACCATGGTGCCGGGGCTGTGCCTCAATAGCCTGATTGCTTTTCCGGCGTGAATGATTTCCAGGGAAAAGGTGGGTCTGTCGATGGCCGCATAGCAGACAAGACTAAATTTCGTAGTCTCGTATTTTCTACAGGCATATTGCAGAATCGTCCATGGTTAACATTCTATTTACTTTCCAGGAGTTGAGGTGAGAGGCGACGAGAACATAGTACTGCAAAGAAAGTAAGAAAAAGGAAACGGCCTTGAAATTACATAAGAAAATGACGTTGCTCAGCGTTCCCAGCTCTGAATCAAAAAAAAAAAAAAGATCAAAGCCCTATTGTTTGCCAAGGTCGCATTTACACTCCCGCCAGAGTTACAAAGTCATACAAAGTCAAACGCTTGCTACATGACTCAAGACCGGCAACACCTCGTGTCACTTGACAACTAGTCGCAGCAGGCTGCCGAGCGCCAAGCGTCGGAGCCAAACGTCAAAGAGCACGGACTGTCGCTTGTCTCCCTGCTTGACATGTGCCAACCTTGTGGGAGTAAGTTCAATACTCGAGCATGAAGATGGGCAATAGAGATGCGCACTCTATTCGTTAGTCCGCCATTCTTGATTGCTAAGAGCGAATTTACGGGTTCGTCAATATCCCCAACGAGGCTGTGTCTTGCCTTGGCCAAGCAGAAGCGCGTCTGGGGGAGGACGCCGTGCTACCGGACCAGAAGTGCCACCGTTCACCGCAACTCAACGTAGGAGACATATTGCATGCGCTACGTCCAATATATCGGATCGGCAGACGAATGGTACGCCGAGGACATGTCACACCGCAACAAGCAGAGGCAGAATATGGCAAGAGGAAGTGGCTGTGTTATTTGGAATTTCTGTACAGATAAGAAGGACGGCGTCTGTATAACTCTTGAAGATGCCCTCGGGGTATCGCTGTTCTCCGAACTAAGAAAATTAAAACTTCGAAAAAAAGAATATCAAGTGAGACGGCAAATTTTCTCTAAAATAATAAAAATTGGATATCAGACATAGAAGTTGTAGCTTTTGCAGCTCAGAACGTTTCGCGGCAGGTTTCTCGTTCGGTTGAAATCTTGTCTTCAAAAAAACAAAATGGATTCTCGTCGTGCTGTTATTCCAATTCTTCGACGGAAAGAAAAAAAAAACAAGAAGTTACTGAATCATCTCCAACGTGCATGAAACTGTCATGCTCCATAAGTTTTGGGGAATCATTGGGCGTCCGTGCTACCGGGTAGCAGCGTGCGCCGTCGTCGTGACGGGTCGTAATAAGCAAATGCGTGGTATCAAAGTACAGAGAGGGAGGGCGAAACTCCGCAGTCGGGTTCCGAATCGCAGAATCGAATGGGCGAAATGATACGGGGGGGGGGCGTCTTATAGGAATCCGCCGTCGTTGGTGCCGAACACGCCAACGCTGCCCCGCCATCGGCAGCGCTCCTCTCGTTCGCTCGGCGAAAGAGCTCCGCCTCTCGGACTCAACGCGTCCCGCGGCGGCGTCGCTTGCTGAGACCTGTCAATATCGCTGCTCCCTCGACTGCTGCTCGCGCTCGCGTTCGTCTGTACCAGTAGCAAGCTACTTGTACCACTCAGTCGCTTGGTGAACTCGTTGAAGCTGAGACGCTTGGCGTCCGAAGTGGAATGGCGTTTCTCGTGTGTTCGTCGGGTCACCGCATCCTCCGGCATCCTGCTCGCAATACCCGACTTGTCTAGCGCCGCCGCAGGAAACTGTGGCTGACTACTTGTTCGCTGAGCCGCTGGCCTGAGTCGCGAATGCGCCGTGTGCGGTCGAAGAATGGACTGCCCGTCATAATTCGGCACTGTCCTTGGGTTCTGTTGCGACCAGCTGGGCTTTCCGGAGCTATGGCGGCTGGCAATGAACTGAAGTGCCTTTTGCGCGGACGGCGCGATTTCGTCCGCCTCCATATCCTGCTCATATGCGTCCTCATCACTGTCATCATCTTCAGTGTCGTCATCGTCCTCCTCAACGTCCTCGTCAGTTTCATCCTCTTCCCAAGTACTTTGCAATCGTTCCGATCCCGGCATTTTCTCTTTTTCAAACGCTCTTTGCCGCTCCTCTGCCTCGCGCATCAGTGCCTCAAACCTTGCAATGGAACTGAGTTTTTCTTCTCCGGGAACCTCGCGGTCTGAGCCAGGGATGCATCTCAGCTGGAAGGCTCTGTCTAGGATGGTTTCTCGAGGCGCAGGCGGCGAGCTGGAGTGAACGCTGGGAAGGGCCTGGCTTGGCACAGTGTCCATACTCTCTCTGGTCCGGATAGGAGAGCTGAGAGTGGACGACCGTCCCTGCGCTGACGTCCACCCTTCGATGAACTGATCCTGGAAACCGCCAACGGTACTTGCAGGGGACGGAAGATCAGAAGGGTGTACAGTCGTGTAATGCTGTGTCGCATAGGCCGTGCCAAAGGGGACCGATGCGCTCGCATGAGAGGACGAAAGATCGCTGCGCCGCGAATGTATACTGGCCGACCCGGACGTGTACGTCGTCATGTTGCCATCCCGACTTGATTGGTGGGCGTGGTTGGACAAAGCCGGAGGTAGCTTTGAGTACGTCTTGGAGGAGCTCGCACTCGAATTGCCCACGTAAAAATCCGTCGCGTCCCGAGACGGGGAAAAGGGGTTGATAAAACTGGGCGACGTCGGGCTAATCGGGCTAATCGGATGCCTAACGGGAATATCGGGTTGCATGAGCGAGTGTATGTAGCGGGCCCAATCCTCTAGCTTGTAGGTACGATCGTCGCCCAGGCGGAACCACAGCGTTGTTGGACCCGAGTCCCTGGTAGTAGTCAATCCGGCGGTTCGACTCGAGCGGCGCTTTCGCAACTTGTCAGTGGCAGGGTCCGGCGATATCTGGATCGCAAGAGTCGGCAGCGCGGGCCCCTGCTTGCGATGAGCGACCATCTGGACCTGACATTGCGTTATAGACGCCATCGAGTGCTGCTGGACCGGTTCCCAATCATCCTGTCCCGCGATAAGCAACTTTCGCTCTGAGAATTGTCAGCGGGGATTACCATACTCTCGATTTGTATATCGAAAGGTAGACGGCGTCGGGCAGCGCTCTCGGCTGCGGCTTCGAAGACCGGCCGCTCGCTTCTTTGATGCGAGCAGCGGACAGAACCTGGGATAAACTGGAGTTTGGCTGATGCGCATCTTTCTGAGGACCAATTACGAGATACCGAGGCTGGAATTAAGTCAGCATGCAGCCACACGGTCAAAAGACGAAATGGCATCAAAATGAAGAAGGGCCATTACCTTCCAGACGGCTCTTCCGATAATGGTACCTCGGTCTGGGGGGCTAAGCAGAGTACCCTCCATCCTGAATGCGCCGTTTGTTGTCGTTACGGCGCGGACTGCGCAATGTGTCGGGACTCTGCCGCGGCTTGGTAGGCTCGATCGCGCGCAGCAAGCGACAGATCGCAAGTGATATCGACTTGGTACATTAAGGATTAAGACAGCACGCCGGCCGGGAAGAAAAGGCTGGGAGGGAAAGACACTGTCTTGCTCAAGTGAAAGAAAGCGAGGGGAGAAAGCGCGAAAAGAACCAACGGGGTAGAAGAAAGAGAGGAGAGAAGACAGAGTGACTCGGGTCCTTTTCCCACACGATGGGATAGCCGAGCGATCAATTGGCCGTCGCAGCGAACCAAGGTTAGCAAGAGAGACCAGGTCGAAAAGGGTGGCGAGTTAAGGACTGCAAAGAGCGATGAGCAAGCATCGCTGACGAGACGAGGCTTGTATGTATGTAATGTATGTAATGTAATAGTAGCGAGTGAGATATTCATTGGGGAAGGTCTACATGCTTCCCCCCCCCCCTTAACAAGACCAGAGAAATTAATAATAAATTTTTGATGCATGTCATCTAGGGTATCTACTGCGTAGTAGGGTGGGTTATGCCTTGCCCAGCCCAGCCTAGCGAGGCCTGCTAACGGAGCAGAACAGGGGTCGGCGCGCTGTACATGGCAGCCCGCACCGCTGCACGAGGTACGTGTGTACTCTTGGCACGGCGAGTAGAAGTATTCGAAATTCTAGTGCGCTTTGCCTGCTGCTTCTCAGCGCAGATCTGCCATCTTTACTGCAAGGGGAGCATTCTACAGATCTGCGCGCAGATGCCAAAACACCCACCGAGTTACACGCCCAGCAGACGATTCGTCGTAGTAAGATGGTGTATATTGGCCTATCCGTCTACTCCCTCGAGTATCTACTATAATTCATTACATACCTCCCTAAGTACTTGCACATGAGACGTGTTGCTTAGACGCAGGTACCCATTCTACTAGGTACATATGTACCGAACTAGGTACCGAAGGTTTCCATGTGCGCAAGTACCTACTATGTATGTACTATAGTAGATCTAGGTTAGCACACATAGTTCCAGCGCCGTCCGGATATGAATTGTATGCTAGAGCAATTAGGGGGTCGTCCAGGGAGAATAGATCCCGGGTCTAGCAGATGTGCAAGATTGCGAGCAGATTGATTGAGCTTGCTCTCTTCCATTTTTGTACGACATGAAAGGGGGCGTCTCTACCTTACCTATACTACATGGTAGTAAGTACCTAGGAAATCCCCTCTCTTCTTAGACTTGCCGAGTTGACAAGACAAATGGGAACTTTTGATCCTTTTGCAAGACAAAGGCTCAATTCCTTCCCATAGTTCTGCCGCAGCCGAATAGGAACAGACCCCAACATGTTGTAATTACTGCATAGTACATGGGCAGAATGGTCGACGATTAGATAGTTTCAGAAAGAGGGCAGGATGCAGGTACGAGAAATCAGGACAGGGCCAAGTCATCCTAACTCGACTCCATCTCGTCTCCATCGCGTCCCCGTCTCGTCTCCGTCTCGTCCTGCCCGTCCCATCTTCAGTGGCTCCCCCCCGACAGCCGAGCCTGCCTACCTCGGTTACATGATGCAGTCCTAAAGGCTTAAATCCTATTAAGGGTGGCTTGCAAGTCGCGAGATTCGGATTCACTCAATATTCCTGATTCAAGCTTGGAATGAAAAATAGGGGGTGGGAAGGGATCATCCACCGCTAGTCTCATCCGCCCACCGCAGTGAGTGAATGGGCTACGGGTTATGATAGCGGCCGCATGAGATGCGGCCGCCATATTAAGACCAAAGAAGAATGGAATCCAACACTCCTGGGAGGCCCTGGTAGGGGATGACATGTGTGTGTGTGTGTACGTACTCGCCGAGTGTACATGCAGCAGACACCCAGATCAGCTCAAGGTTCGCCTCTGCTTGCTGGGATATTTCCGCGTCAGCGCGAGCCCTCCCGCTAGAATAGGTTCACGGCGAACTACTGCTAGTATGCCGAGCCTGCACGCTTTGACCTTGACTTGAGAGCAGCCTACCCGATGCTACTATGTAACTCCAACACTACTATGTACATACATAGTACTGAGCAGCTGAGGTGCGTCGCCAGCTCGTCTACAGTTGACAATACATCACATCGTACAGTAGTTCGACAGCGCATTTTGGGGGGGGCGGGGGCAGGGGTTTCGCGGTTCTGTTGGGTTGCTCCCCCTCATCGGCACGCTGCCCATGTGTTTTGCATCTACACTACATACATGCTACTACGCATACTACGCATCTACCTAAACTGCAAAGGTCATGGTAGTCGGTGGAGTCACTTGACATTACCAGCTGTACGTCTGCGTGTCTGCGTGCTGCGTGCCTACGTGTATGCGGTACCGCTCTGCCGCTGCGAAGGGCGAGGGAAGCCGGATAGGAGGAGACCCGCGGATGTCGGTCCAATGCAGCGAGATATGCACTAATGCAGCTTTGTTCGATTTGTTCTAGAAGCCTTGCCAGGCCAGCTCTGCCTTGTGGGTTGCAGAGTACTGGCCGTATCGTACCGGTTATACCTGAGGGTCTACGTAAGCCTCTCGACTCGTCTAGAATCATTTAAGGGTCCGAGTACAGGAATTAGGTTACTGTCCTAAGAAGATCGAACCTAGATGTGCTATTTTCGCCCATTCTACTCGTCATCTTTTTCTTTTCTTTTTTTTCCCTTTTTTTTTTCTCCTTTGCTGACATGGGGGAGATAGCCGACGTCTTGGCTTACGATCCGGACAGCAGGGAACTGCTATGTAAGGGTTAGCGACGGATATCACGAATCGTTCATAAAAACCTTCAAGTACAAGTCCCCGCACTCTTGGAAACAAATGTGGGAAATAAAGGGATGCCCCACTGCCTTACCCGTTTAGATTTCAAATCTCGTCTTCTCTCTAGTCGCATCGAATTCTCCCAGTAGCATCGACTTCGACAAACATCATGACAAAGCTGAGACATCCAGAGGCGCCGGTGCCAGCCACGACATCCTACGCCGTTACGTATACAGCTCTCAACCGCCACGCCAGCATGTTTCCAGACACCAGGTCAGACGAGGAGAGCCGGCGGTTGGTAGCTCGTGCTTAGGCTTAGGTGCTTAGGTATTGTCACACGAGCGAGACTGAGCCTATTAGGATAGATCAGCTTACGGCCTTTTACGTTTGTTTATCACCTTAGATCTGTTACTACTTATAGATCTACAGGACAATCCTACACGCCTCGCCATCTACGAAGTAAGTATGCACAAAGACACGCAGGCACGCGGCTATTAGGGAGCCAAATCTCGCCCTGTTGTATTCCGAGGTCTGCTCAGCCCCTTTTCCAAATATGTTGATTAGGGTCAAATGAGTTGAAGTCGCATACCTTGTCTGCCTTGAACTTGGTAGCGATTCGTCTTCCAATTGTGCAAGTGGAGTGGATGCCGCCAACGAACTTCCACGTTTGAATACCAGTAGCAGTGCCAACGTAGCAGCTGGCTACTTCTATGTACACCGACCACTCGAATGAGCGATGCTTCCTGAATCCTAAAGTCCTCTGCCAAGGTAGTAGGCAGGCAGGCAGGCAGGCAGGCAGGTAGACAAGCAGACAGACAGGCAAGTTGGGTACCTATGATACAACCAGTCGCCTCCGAAGTTGAGGCTTAACCAGAAGTCATGGTGATATTGTCTTACCACCACCGTCAAAAAGTTGGATGAGCCGCCTGATCTTACACTTTTTGTCCTTCTCCGTCTTCGGCCAACCATGTCTTCACCGATACTGTGGCAACTTTATGAAAACTTCGACTCCTTGCATAAGGATTCATGCAAATCAGCACCGAAACTTGCTCCGGTGTTGGACTGACTGCCGCCGCGGTGTAACCCAACCGATCATTCCTTGACTTCGGCTGCCCTCGATACCGTATCACTCTATCCATAGGTAGAGTTCATGGCGATGTGTTGCCAAATTGACACAAGGTACAGTTCGTAAACAAACGTCATATTCAACTGAATCGAGCCGCGCAGGCATCTCTCGGTCTCGGAAACGGCCATAGATGGGATACGAAATCTGATGATCTAGAGCATCATCCATATCTGGCAAATCAGTTCGTCCTGAAATGACGCCTTCCTCCGGGAAATCCTATAGTCACCCTATGTAGTCAGCATATTAAACTTACATTAGCACGCGACATTCAAGACACGCCAGATATGGTCTGTTAACACGATGTCTAGCGACCAGACCGACGAGACAATCGACAGGTAGAATCGGGCCTTGAGACGGAGAGCATGGAAAAAACATGGTAGTCTGAAACTAACACAACGGCAAATTCCGCAACTATGGACTGCCACCCCGGGAGACGAACCCCAATAGTGACAGGTAGTGACAAGCTCGCATCATCGAGACCCAGTCCCCTCGATGCAGAACGAATGGAAATGACTGCATCGCGGGCCGGCCCTTGATGTACGTAGCCAACGACCGCGCCTCGCGTGCCTAGTGTATATACGTGGAAGGCAGGGAGGGTCTCATACAAGAATCGGTCAAGCAAACAACGAACGACAACGTCAAGGAAACCCCCACCGCGGACCACTCCCGTACGTATCTCCAAGCTCAAGGAGAGGCAGAAAGGGGCTCATCTCCACTCCTTCGCATCACCCCGTACTGAAGCGAACAGTTCTGCGGGGGTGCAGAAGCGACAGCGAGACGGAGAAAACATTGAAGGATAAGAAGCAATATCAGATTCCCCGAGATCCCGTTCGCCCGTGCGAGCGGCGCCGTGACGAGCAATCCATCTCTTCCCAAGACAAACTTATTGCTGATCCATATCTTACAAGTCTCCTTCTCTGCAAGGGATCCCAATTATTGACACAAATGCCTACGCCGTTTGATTAGACCTTCCTGGCTTGCTCGCCAGAAAGGAACGGCTCGGGACGGCTCGGGCTTCTATCGTGCTCAAACAGGCGCCTCGGCGACCTAATAGATATCAAGCCTGGCGTTCCGGAGCTTCCAGCTGGTGCCGTAAACATTGCAATCACGCAACGAGGGACCCCTTTATCTAAGATCGGGTGCGTCGAAGCGACCCGGCCTTCTTCCTTCTGCGCCCCCCTTGCCTGCGTGCCTCTCAATACGACGGCGACCCACCACGGCCCAGGAAAGAGACTGTCAACTGTAGACGAAACCCAATTAAACAGCTGTCTTCATCACCACGCTGCACTCGCACCATGGCAGCTAAGCAGGCGAAGGCGAAGGCGAGGACGTGAAACACACAGGCACACAAGCAACGGCAGGACTCTGTGATGAGCGGTGACGGGCAACGTTCGCTTAAGCTTATTCGAGACCAATCGCGACAAGCATCCGGGGTAGGCAGGTCGCGACAGGATCAGCCTAGCTCGCGTAACGTGGATGACGGAAACTCTTGACGCCTCCCCCGCCCACAGCGGCACGCTTCTCACCCCAGCCCCTTTGCCCACATGGCTCATATGTACGTGCTACCTACACTAGGTACGCGGATAGGTAACATATGATGTTAGGCGGTTTTATACAAGTGTATATACTAGGTACGCTTCTCGCATTGTACGAAGTACGTCTAGCAGATATAGCCAAGGGAGAGTTATAACATGTTCCGCCCCAGACGGATTATACCGTTCAGCTAAGGGCCGGGCTCACTCTAAAATTGGAATATATCAGGTGAGTGACATGAGGCGAACGGCAACTAATCTAGCGCGTCGGTTTATCTAGACGACTGTGTAAACTACCTGTACTCCTGCAAGGCGTTCATTCGATGCCGACAGTACACAGCCCGAGGCTCGTTCACATCACAAGATGGCGGGAAAAGGGGTCACCGGGAAAAATAACAAATAAACAAGCTTGCGGTTTTTCTTCCTCCCTCGTGCCATTATTTCAATTTCGCCAAATTTAAGAATTACATAACGTACCAAGATTTTTCTTCTCTTGAGCACGCTGGGCGGACGGGTGTGTTGCGTGGAAATGTAAAATTTCACCTTGACCGCTCTTTAGTGTCTCTTTTTCTCCGTTGCCCGCCTCCGCGGCCTCCGTACACGCAAAAAACCGGCCTGTCTGGAACGGGATGGTTGGGGTACTGGGAAGAAGAAAACTTTTCCTTGAACAGCAGATTCAAGAAGCGTTGAGGCGTGGGTAGTAAAAATGCCAAAAAGACTCGGGATATGTATGGAGTGATGGATATCCACAGGTACTCCTTAATAAAAACAAGAGAAAGGGAGGATAAAAAGACAGAGTACATGCTATGTAGTAAGGTGGCGGACACAACTCGGCGGCATCTTCCATGTTTTTTCCCCTTCCCACGTAGTATGCGGTATACAACCTATCTATCTCAAGATGCGCCTAGTCTAACCTGGGAAAATGAAGCGATAGGGATGCAACTAACGTCTCGCAGATTGCAACGTACCGAGGATTGATTGGATGGTATAGTCAAATCATTCCCAACTACTGTAAAGTGTATAGTGTATGTACATAGACATGTATGCTTCGTAAGACTCGTTGGTTTGGTAGGGGAAGCATATTCCCTGAATCGTTTGAGACGTTTATCTCGTTGCCTACGGAGTAACTAACACGAGGCCCTACTTTCTTCCCAATCATCATTAATCATAGTGACATTCTCCTGCCTTAGCTCGGTCTCTAACCATACCCGTAAGCCGTAGAGTCCGATACCTGTCAAGTCAGGTGATAGAGAAGGGGTTGGGGTTAAAGGCAACATCTCAAGGCATGAGCGCGGTGGTCTCGTCGAGGGCCTTGTTGAGCAGCTCGGTGGCGATGGGGTCCTGGGGGTGGATGGCGAGGGCCTGGTGGAGGACCTCGACGGCCTGGTCGAAGCGGGCGCCGTGCTCCATGTAGACGAGGCCCTTGGCGGCGAGGAGGGCGGGGTCCTTGCCGCCGAGGCGGAGCACCTCGTCGAGCTGGTCGAGGGCGTCGTCGTAGCGGCGGGCGCGGCGGTAGGCGTGGGCGAGGTTGGTGCGGGGCGCGAGCCAGGCGCCGGGCTCGGCGTCGATGTCGTCGGCGACCTCGAGGGCCTTGAGGAAGAGCGCGGCCGCGTCCTGCGGCCGGTCCTGGTGGTAGTAGACGACGCCCATCTCGTTGAGCAGCAGCGGGTCCGTGCGGCACAGGCCGTACGCCGTCTTGAGGAACTCGTCGGCCAGCGTCATGTTGTTGAGCGCGTGGTTCTGCATCCCCAGGAAGACCTGCGGCAGGTGCGTGCCCATGAACAGCCGCGCCGCCGTCGAGTAGGCCGAGATGGCCTGGTCGTGCTCGCCCTCGGCCGCGAACGTGTGCGCGAACCCGATCCAGGCCGGCCCGAAGTGCGGGTCCATCATGCTAGCTTTACTAAAGTAGCGGCGCGCCTCGGCAATCTTGCCGATCGAGAAGTAGTACGTGCCCACGGCCAGCCACGTGCTCGGCTCCTCCGGGTGCGAGTCGGCCAGGTCGTGCGCGACCAGGAAGAGCACGTTCTTCCTCCCCAGCTCGTACAGGCACGCAAGGTGCAGCGGGTATATGCTGAAGTTGTACTTATCCTCCTGGAGCACCGACTCGGTGATGGCGAGCGCGTCTTTGTACCTGCACTGCGTGAAGAGCAGGTCTGCTCGGGCGAGGAGGAGGTCCGGGTTCGAAGCGAGGTTATAGTGCGTAGATAAAGAATCGTAGGCAGTCGTAAACGACGCCGGATTTCGGTACTTGGACAGACGGGTCGTGTAGAGCATCCTGGTGAACTCGGCCGCCTCCTGCGAAGAGGAGGCGTCGCCGGGAATTGTGATGGCATCGAAGTCGAGCGATTCCAAAAACTGCCACTCCTCGTCGGGCGACATGAGAGAATTCTTCATCAGCTGCTGAAAGGCCTCGAAGCACTGGGCGTCGATGCGCACAGCATCCTTATAACACTCCTTTGCGCGGTCGAAGGCATTCTGCTTGGCGTAGCAGATGCCTCTTAGAAAGCACATGGCGGCCTCTATACGCCTGTTGGCTCTTTCTTCCTCAGACGGCTCATCTCTTCGGTCATGCGCTTTCGTGGCGCCTCTTCCATGATGCGCGGCCGCGGAGCGTCCGGCTGCGTGCTGAGTCTTGCGCTTGCTTGTCGGGTTAGAAATCAAATGGGTGGGATTCCGCTCTCCAAGCACGGCGAGGGCCTCGTCGAAACGGAACTGCTTGATGAAACAGTGGCCGGCCAAGTATCGGCACGACGGGTTTCGCGTGACGAGGTCCTGCTTGGACAGAAAGGCCTGGGCTCTGGTATAGTTGCCGGTGGTGAAGTGAACCTGGGCAAGCCAGAAGGCGTCATTGTCGTCGTCTGCGAGCCGGGGTTAGCATAGAAACAGCAGCTGTTGATGGTCAACTGACTGGTCAGTGCGAGGAGCTTATCTCCGATGAAGATGGCTGATTCGTATTGTGCCTTATTTAAGGCATCCTGACGCCATTCGCGAAGGAAGTTCTCCATGCTCCGGACCCGGGGATGTCTTGGTCCGATGCAAGTTTGGCTGGGTTGACCGAGTTCGGCTTCTGCTGTTGTCGTCGGTTGACGCGTCGAGGCGGCTTTAATTGACACACCTTCCCTGCAGCTGTTTACTGCTTGACAACGTGGGCCGAGTATGTACCTATGTACCTGCCCCCCAAAAAATTAGGACCTCAGACTTTTGGGGGTCTGTGCCCGCGAAAAGTCTCCTAATTTTTATTTTTTAGCACCAATCTCGCTACCTTAGCTATCGCTCAGGGCCTACTCACCCCCCAGGCGATACCTAACCTATAAGGCTACCTGGTAAGGCTGGAAGGTGTGTTACCAAAATTCACAATTCACCAGTCTTGGCGTGCTCCTGACATTTTGAGCCGCGTCAACCAACACCCAGACTGACTTCTATAAGAGCTCCTCCTCCTGCAGGGGAACACACTATCCCGAGGTCGAGCTTTTTCTGAATCCAAATACTCTGGACATGAGTTTCCAGCTGCGCACTCGGGCATCTTCCTGATATCACCAACCAACTCCAAGAATTACCTCCTCCTACCTACATATACGTAGATCTTCTAGTCTCTTGACGAGGTCACTCTCAACATATACGGTGACGGTGCTTATATGGAGACCAGATATACCCTGGACTATGTAGAATCTCAATGCTGCTTCTTTTATGGCTAGACAGCTTGGAGGGCGCCGTTCTGCTGGAGGGTGATGGCGAAACGCTGTCATATATTGCCTGTAACTTCTGTAATGGAGCATAGTATCTTGAGCCTTGGCGACTGACAATATTCGGTACTGAATAGTTACAAGCCACTGACCGGCGTTCGTATTGTCGCAGTATGTCAACTTTAGCAGGCGTGATATGACTTGGGCCTTTCTTTGCAAACAGTCAGCCAAGCTGGCCAAGATGGTTCTCAAGGGATAAGGTGCGACATGTCATTTTGAGTACCCTCCAACTCAGATCTGAAGTCGGATCTGAAACATTAGCGGACCGCGTCTACGTAAGCACTGCAAGGTCGTCCCCGATCTGACGGGATAGCTTGTTGATGATTGGGGGTGAGATCGAGCCGCGTACATGGGCGAGATGGGCAAGCTTGCTCTTGCCAAGTGCGCCAGGCAAGCCATTACTTCTTATTGGGCTGATGTGCCGCGATACCGGTGCCGTGTTTGCCGATTTACCCCTTGGAAAATATTTGTCCTGTGGTACCTACCTGCCCAGCACTCAGCCATGGGGTGAGAAGAGTGAGAAGATGGACAAAGAAAAAGCAAAACCTACCTAGGTAGTTTCTCCTTAATAAGAGCTGGTAACTTCGTATCCTAGGACATTTCACGCCGCCTACGGTTCCCTAAGCTGTACTGCAAAACTCTCGAAAGATGATATGAAGGCAGCCAGAAAACTAAGGCATCGTTTAATAGCATCTGGGTCGTGTTCGTGGTCGTGGCCGCGACATTAGAACCGGTCAGAATGCCTAGTATCTACAGACTGTTGGGGGTGGCTGCGGTGTCACTGCTTGTCATGGGTAAGGCAGTCCTTTTCCTCTTCTTTCCCCCCTTTCCCCTTTCCACTTTGTCGACACATGTAACTAACATCCGAAACCCCCAAGTCTTCATCTTCACGCACACGGGCGACGTCCAGTACCAGTGGCAACGGCTGCACGGGGGTGGCGGAGACAACCCCGACGACACTCCGCAAGAACGCGTCCCGCTGCGGATCATGTTCCTGGGGGCGTCGGTGACGCGGGGGGAGGTGTCGACGGGGGACCTGGGGTACCGGTCGCACGTGCGCGCGGCGCTGGCGGCGCGGGGCCACGCCGTCAACTGCGTGGGGCTGAACCGGTTTGGCGCGATGGCGGACAACGACGTGGAGGGGTACGGGGCGGCGCGGGTGCGGCGGGTGCGCGCGCACGCCGCGCAGGCGGTGCCGTACCTGCGCCCCAACCTCGTGCTCGTCCAGGTCGGCACCAGCGACTGCTTCCAGCGCGACGACCCCCTCGGCCTGCTCGACCGCATGCGCGACCTCGCCGACTACCTGCTCGCCGCGAGCCCGCCCCCCGCCGTCGTCCTCTCCACCCTCGTCACCACCCCGCACCCCGACTTCGAGCCCTGCGTCCGCGCCGCCAACGCCATGATCCGCCAGGTCGCCGCCGACCTCGTCCGCGAGGGCCGCCCCGTCGCCCTCGCCGAGATGCACTACGACCAGGGCCTGCTGCGGCGGCCCCGCCCCGAGGATATCGGGCAAGATCGCATCCACCCCACCGACGAGGGCTATGCCATGATGGGCGACGTCTTCCTCGAGAAGATCCGCGAGGTCGAGGAGAAGGGCTTCCTCAAGCGCCCTGTTGACAACGGCATCCCCGAGGACGGCGAGGCTAGCAGGGAGGTCGAGGACCAGCTCAAGGAGAAGGCGGAAAAAGAGCACCCGCTTTAGGGTATAATAAGAATAATATGTATAATGGCTCTGTATAGCACGTGCAATGTGTGAGATGTGCGTGATATTCGAGTAATAAGGTTCAATCATAAAGATAAACGAAGAAACAAGCACACCAGACATATTGGAACTCCACCCGAATATTCGGATACACAGAGAGATTTGAATCGAACCAGTCCGTTTAACGTCAGACACGCAAGTCCACTGACGACCGTACAGTATTCATTCGAAGATGGTACATTTCATTCACAGTCAAATAACTCGTGCCTTCACCTCTCGTTTCTTCGGCCCCAAAGTCCTACTAGCCTTCCTTTTAATTCGATGGGGGAGCGCCGGAGGGTTGTTGGGAATACTAGTAAATTCAGCGTTAGTGTCTAACGGGCTCGAGGTAGCTTCGACACCATAACAATTCAGTGGCACTCTCGGCTCGTCTCTTCTGCTTTCGGGCTGGTCAAGTCGAGGGATCGAAAGTAGCGCTCCCGACGCCTGGCCGTCCCTATTGCCAGTATCCCCTCGGGAGAGTTGCAGTAGGGCGGAGGCTGGTTCGTGGGATTCTACTTCTAAATTGACTGTTGCCACATGACAGGGGATACTATCTCTCTCCCGCTCCACGATCGCTGGAGGCGCTTTGTTGAGATCCCGGTGGGAGTAGTATTGTCGCGGGCTCTTATTCACCACGATGCGTACGGTGTCGCCTGCACCATGTATGGCATTCGATCCGTGCACGATAGAAACGTCGCCGCGCCGCCGGACCTCTTCAGGAAGTCGGCTGAGTGTCTCGTTGCGTAATATCCCGTCCAGGCCCAAGGTAGTAAGAACCACAGCACCCTCTCGTTTGAGGTCCCACAGTCGCGAGATATACGCCACGCCATGGTCATCATTGCCAAAAGACAGGGCGTTGGTGCGCTGCACTAGCGGCTGGGGCTGCGCAGCTAGCTCGAGTATTGCAGCGCGAATCGTTGCCAGGCTTTGAACTTGTCCCGTGCGTCCCTGAAGGCACTTGGTGTGTGATGGCTCATGCCTAGGCCCAACATAGGGGGGTAACTTGGTGATTAGGGGCTGTTCTGGTTGAATAAACCTGGGAGCCGAGACGCAGCCCGAGTTGATGTCATATGGGCTGCTGGTGCTAGGGAAATCGGTGCTAATGCCGTAGAGATAGTCACCGTCGGCTGAGAAGACGGGATCAATCATCGGCGGGTCGTGAACCGGAAACGGGTTCAGTCCTTCGTCGAATGCTTCCTCAAAGTCCCAGATGAATGTCTGTCGCAGACTGTTCAAAACCTGAGCGAACGCAAGACGGGGGGCAGACGGGTGGAATGCAATTGCACTTTGTGGCGAAATGAAGGCGGCTTGAGGTGCAGGGAAGAACTTCAGCTCTTTTAAGAAGACGTAGTTTGGTCCTTTAATCTGTTCTGAATCGTGGCTGTCATTGCGGAAGATTCGGAGCATCCACCGATCAGAATATCTTCCCGCCCGGCGAACCTCTCCTCCGATGAACAGGTTGTGCAGATCGGGACACAGATGCTGATCCCATTCGAATATGACCGCAAGGTACTTGCTAGACGGGCTAAACTTCATGTAGTAATATTCACCGGGTCTGGTCCGGGGAAGCCTTTTGCCAATGCCACGGTCGATCATATTTAAGGCTTGATAATCAAATGCTGCTTCACTTGATCGTATAGAATCCATTTCGCTTCCGGGTTTGTCTCTTCGGATCGAAATTACCGTGTCAATGATGACAATGGAATAAAGGTCGTCGCTGATGCTGAGCGGTAAAGACACGGTCGCCTCTACCCCTTTTCTCCAGGTCGTATTGGTATTCGGTAGAGATCGTAGTGTGACATATGGTTGCATATCTTCGTCTGGAAGGGAGACTTCTACCACCTGGATGAGAGAATTCGAGATGAGGGACCATATCTCATATCTTGCTGCCCAATTATCGCTGTCTTTGTTATGGCTGTGACCGATATATCCGAGGTCATTGCCATTAAGCCATAGTCTGATAAAAGTCAGCAAGGAAGATTTGGGCTAGCCATCTCTGCATCGCCTGCAAGCTAGTTAATTTTTGGCGAAACTTACTCAGTAGGAATCAACTTGGCTACTCCCATCAGCGTTCCATCTTGCGACAGCCGAGATTGAACAATGATGAAGTCCTTCGGGCCTGAGTGGGATGTCGGAACTTCGACTACCCGCGCTTTGCTTGTTGATACCCAGAAGCGAGATTTCGTGAACGCTGGTATGCTCGGCTCCCAGATTTCGTTAGGTTCTCTCATGAGGACATGGTACCAAGATTCGTGCAATTTCTTCAGGTCTCTAGAAAGTTCTCTTAGGGATCTGCGTGCCTCGCAGATGAGTCTGAGCGCTTCCGGATAGCCCGCTAAGAGATACTCTAGGAAATCAAGGTCCGGGAGCTGGGGAGCCACCGGTGGCCTCTCATATAACCACGATGCCTCAATCCACACGGTCGTAATCCTCTCCTGGTTTAGGAATATGTCGACTAGACGAGAAAGTTGAGTCCAAGTAATGTCTCCCCAAACAGTATTCTCTGTCCGACCCTCTGACACTTGGAGGCTGCCGACAAGATGATCACCCCAGCTCTCGAGGGCATATTCCAGAAACGGATATTTCTTGTGGATGACTGGTGCACTCGGCACAACCCGTGAAGACCCACTCAATGGCTCTGAAGGAAGCGTGTAAATGATATAGGCAAGGCATGATGCCGCAATATTCCGGTTCGCTAGTTCTCGATCAGTCAGGAGTCTAGATGAAGTAGCGTCCTGACCATGTATGAAAGACATCTCCAGAAAATACTCTTGAGTTGAAGCATGAATAAATCGCGTCCTCCCATCTCTTGACAGTTCGATCAATGAGCCAGAAAGGGAACCGAGGGACTCCTTGAAACTTGGTAAGAGGTCGTGGCAGGTCTGTCGACGCCTGAAGGGTACGGATATGGCATGATGTAATTCCGTAAGTGTAAGGGGCCGGCAAGCATAGGCGACTAATTGGAATATCCGGGATACGCTGTTAATGGAAGCTCCAGGAAAACGACTTTCGAGGTTAGCCAAGATCGCTAGGTAAAGAGAATCCAGGTCTGGCAGACGGTAGAGGTTGTTGATTATATCCACCCTATCCTGGGTCGAAAAAGATGGGAGTGCCAAGTAATCAACCAGTAGCTTTGCCCAAAGGAACATCCCGCCAGCCCTCCTCATAATTTCATTGCTGGTTTGGTCGAGGTCAAGCAGTTCTGAAAAGAGCAACTCATCAGGAAGTCTCTGCAGTGATGGTCGTAAAAATAGCATCATATCGTTACTGTGCTGCAGTTGGTCAGGCTCAAGATCTATGCGGGCGCTTCCTCCGTCAAAGTTTGCCGGCAATTGAACGGACGGGCGCCCAATGAGTAGAAGGGCCGATGTTGTAGACTTCTCGGTAATCTTGCCTAGTATATCCAAGAGCTTCTGAGAATCGGAGCATTCGTCAAAAGCATCCAGCACGAGATACGTGAACTTGAGGTGACTGAGAAGCATCTCTAGGACGGCGATAACCTCTTTGCTGCTAGCTGTGAGTTGTCCGGTAGCATCTCTCTTAAAGATGACGGATGCAGCGTCGACTGCAAACTTGTCAGACCGGTGGAGGTGTATGAGTTGGGCAAGCATAGCTCTGATGGCATCAATAGGAGTATTTGCATCGCTGCGCCGCTTGTCGAAAAAGTAGAATACGACAGAATAGTCTGTGTGAATTGCTGCAGAATCGGCATCGTGGGCATAGGAGCCGAGATCGTCGAGAATGAGAGAGCACAGGACGGTCTTCCCGTAGCCCACCTTTCCTAAAGCCGATGTGAGTGATAAGTAACAATTTTTAGCAATCTTTCAGGAAGTCATATACCTCGAAGAGTCAGAATCCTTGATTCCGGCGGTAAACCAGGCTTTCGGTCGAACCGCTTCCAAGTTTGGTAGATTTTGTTCTCCAGAATCCAGACTCCAGTACCGGGTGTTCGCTTCTCCTGAGCTTCCTCGAGACGCTCCGTCCACTGTGGTGGGCTAATCCACTTTTTGAGTTCCTTGACGCGGTTCCCTGACACATATGAGTTGGAAGGCCTAGATATATAATGACTTCGTTACTTACAGATATGAGTTCTCTCCATTGCCTTTTCTTTCTCCTCGCGCGCCGTATCCAATTTCTGGTTCCTGATGAACCAGCCTTCGTATCGTCTGAAATGTACGATGGCCTCATTCGTAGAAGCCCACCTTAACTCCAAGTCAAGGAGATCGGTATGTTGCTTTATTCTCGAGACCAGGGTATCATACCGTATGTCGAAAGGCTGCCATACAAGTCGGCTAACGAAGCTAAGCTTCGCCTTGAAGCCTATGCAGTATCAACAACAATACTGTGCAGTCCAGCATGAGCAGTACCTTACCGTGCTTCTTATTTGCGAAGAGCGCGTAGGCGCTGTAGCAAAAGCCTAGTATATCCGTATAGAAGTAGCCTAGGGCCTTTGCCAACCTCGTGTAGTTTTCGCCTCTCTCCGCAGCTCTCTGCTGGAGGGTTGCGATATACTCGCCATACGCAGGTAGGTGGTCAGCAATGTTACCGAACATATCGGCCATCTTGTCCAGGAAGCTAATGTAGTTTGAGCTGAGCTGGATACACATTGTTAACGGTATAGAAACCTTGAACGCAACGTGCGCTAACCTTGAATATCATCTTTAGCGAACCCCAGATGATAGCCATATACTCAGGCTTGACCTGGACAAAAGTCTCGACGACATCAAAGTAAGGCTGCAGCCTGCTGACTAGGTGCTGGAATTTGCGACAAGCAGCTGTTAGCCGACTTTGATGAACAGGATGTTTCTCGGCAATTGTTGCGATAGCAGCGACCACGGATTCCGCATCTTTGTGCTCGACAAAGAATTTCTGCTCTGACTGAGACAGATTTCCGACGAAGATATCCAGAGCACCTTCGAATATCTCGGAAACTTCGGTTGATGCTTGCCCAACCTGCTGGATTTGGTCTGGCGGAGCGCCAACTCCAGGCTGACCAAGGTCCGACATCTTTGTCAACGAGGCCTGATGGAGGAGTCGTTCATGAGCGAAAGGAATTGTCGACTCTTGTGATTTGGCTGAGGAGTCAAGATTTTTGAGGCTTGTTTTGGTGAGCGAGGCGCAGGCCGATGGCTATGCGTCGATGCATGATGTGGTAGTCGTTCATAGGACGACGCATACTTATTGGATGCGACGCCGCCATACTAGGACTTGTTGGTAGGCTGTACACGATGATAGGTCAGGCTGCCTCGCCCTGGGTTCTGCCTCGCCATTTTGCATGTCGCGTCCCTGAGTGTAAGCAAAGACTAACAATTAACAATCAGCTCCAACACTGGTTGTGAGGTGAGGTAGCATAGCGCAGGCTTGACAGGAAGGGGATCGGTCATAACGAGGTTCGCCTGCAGATTGAGCGTGCGTCTGTCTACATGAATGGAGTAAGTATCGAAGAACATTCTTGCACATGCATGATTGTACTGTGTACTGCATTGAATGTCAGTTCAATAGATTTGTCGACGAGAGGCGCGTTTCATTAAGAGAGAAAGTCAAGATTGGTTGCGCACTCTGAAATGAGTAAGGACATCTCATGCTTAGGGATTAAAACATAACCGCTTTATCGAATATTCTTTTCAAAGGACTCCCAATCTAGAATGCCAAGACGGACAATCCCGGGCTGTACCTGGACGATCTGACGATTCGACGATCAGGGTCGACCAGGGACGATCCAAGCTGCCAAGGAACATTCAGATTCGCATGTTGCTCACGTCGCCGTGCGTCACGCATCTGTCACTGGCAATGTAACGAGCCATCGACCGGGACCCCTATTGGAAGGCGACAAGGGCTGCAAAGGCCTCGACAGGACTAACAAAGTCCCTCCGGGCCATTCTAGGGTTTCGAGATAGCTGCTCCGGGTAGGTGATAATGCAGGCCCAAAATAAGCTTATATTAACCCGGTCAAGCGTCCCATCCAGAAGCCCTGCGACGATCCTCAGCTCGGCAGCTCGTGGTAGCCATGCTGATAGAAACGGGCCAAAAGGGATGTCTTCAGATTGATCGTCTTCAGCTGCTGCTTCACTACCCGCTGTCTCATACGAATTATAGACAAGAGTCGAAATTCGAACGACATCTCATTCAGTCGATCACAGCTTGGCTATCTGAAACTGGTATTTATAAAGGGGCCTCCATATTGAGGCAAACTTGGACAGCCTGACAACCTGCCTTCAACCGAGATTGATGGGAAATATCATCCATTTTATTCAGCCGCGCCTTTAAGTCAAGTTTGCTGACCACTACGAATATAAATAGCGGTTGCTTGTGCGAAGCTATCGCGTTATCTCGCCTCGTCCGACAATCCAACCCTGACGGAAGCTGACTGGGTCGGGGACCCCTATAAAATGAGCAAGGCTGCGATCCTTCTCATATACCACCTTCCCTTTACTCGCTTCACAAACCATACAAGGCTCCGTAGCAAGCACATGTCCGACCAGGACCTGCTACCAACACCCCATCGCGAGTAGAGTGAGTGATTCATGAGTGCTGTATCACTGAGAGGATGGCAGATATCTCTAGTACTCGAGTACCACATGCGCATGCGCGAGGTAAGTTCGAGAACATCTATATAAGTAGCCGGTGACCGCACGATGTAGTAGACAGCTTCCTATCCGTGCACCCTCACAGCCAGTCGGACCAGCCACTCCTTTCTTCCAGTCCACCTACCTATACCAGTCTCTCCTTTTTTTGTCCCTCCTTTACATAAACACGATGCTCTTCAGCACCCTGTCACTCCTTACCTCAGCAGCGGCCGTATCGGCCGTAGCGCTGCCCTCCTTCTTCCCTCCGTCCTCTTCCTCCGCTCCGGCTAAGCGTGGCGGCGGCAGCATCTCGGTGACGCCGCACGACCGGTTTTCGTCGTCGCTGGGGGTGCTCGGGTGCAAGATCGACGTGAACCGGGTGGCGTACTGGCCGGAGGCGCGGGGGTGCGACGACTTCTGCGTCAAGGTGACGGCGAACGGGCGCAGCGTGCACCTGCTCGCGATCGACACGTCGGGCGGCGCCCACGACATCTCGTACGACGCGTGGAACTACCTAGTAACAGGACATTCCGCGACGGACGACCCCAAGCAGGGCGGCGGCATCGCGGCGACGTACGAGGACGTGCCCATGTCCGAGTGCGCGGACCTGATCACGGAGCCGTCGGGCCGGCTCGCCTTCTCGGCCGTCTCCAGCATGAACACGGTCTCGGCCTGCCTCAATAATGACTGGTTCGCCGACAACTACGTCCTCTACAACATCTACACCTCCCAGTGCACCCTCGGCTACGACGAGACCTGCGAGCTGCCGCCCCCCAGCGAGGGCAACCAGGCCACGTGCCCCCACACCCTCGGCGAGCAGGCCCAGCTCACCTCCCAGCCCGTCTATAACGTCGACTACGGCACCGGAAAGCTGTCCCTTGCTGTTTAGGATCTGTCCGGGCGTGGAACTTATGTACAACTCGTCTGTGGATGGTGTGTCACGATGAGATGATACGTCAAGGCATGCATGGACGCTGAGCGCTTGAAGCGCTGCTACTTCTTACCCACCTCATATGTTGCGGGTTAGCATATTATTCTTCGTGTAGATATTGCTTCACTCACTGTATATAAACTGAATCAGAGCCACTTAACACATATCTTTCGTTCCAACTTTCATAACGATCAAGAAATGTATCACGGTCACCGAAGGCCTCGCACTTAGAATTACAGTCTCAGATTCTGGGGACCTATCTACCTAGCTACCTGATGTGTCTGATCAATCCTCGTCGCGAAACAGCCCAATTTTGCCCAATCCCCCTCCCAGAACGATGTACAGGAACGAGGAATACAACACTCAACACCCTTGCAATGCAATTAGTAGCCGTCAAGCAGCAAAAGCAAAAATATTATCAGATGCAAAAGGTGTCATGAATCTCATGAAACCTTCATCCTCGGTCAACAACACGCGTAAAGCGAAAACCCCCTCCGTGCCCTGTCGCCTAGCGCGTACAAGCGCAAGCTACAGCATGTTCCCTAGAACCGACATATTACATCCACAGCGGGGACCGATACTGACATATACTCCTTATTCCTACAATAACGTGGCATTCGATTCACAGAGCCTTCAAGCGTTCGGCCAACGGTGGCGCAGGTTGCTAGCCCAGCGAGCGTACAGGACGTCGGTGAGCTGCTTGCAGTGCTCCATGCCCGGTTCCGGGTCGCGGCCCGGGTACTTGGCCATTATCGCGGCCTTCTCGGGGTCGATCTTCTCTTCGCGCTTGACCTTCTCGGGACTGTCCGATCCATTGACCGCAAAGCTCTCTTGTCGTCGCTTGTGGCTCTTCAGATGAGGGTTGTTGGACGACAGGACGAGCTTTGTCGGGCTCTGGTTGCTAGGTGTCTGGCTCTTAATGATCACCGTGCCTAACGGGGTCTCGGGGTCGATGAAGCCCTTTGCTGAGTCTCTTCCCGTGTTAGGGATGAGTGCGTTGGTAAGTTTCGTGTCTTGTGAGATAGCATTGTTCAGGTTGCGGATGAGGTGATAAGCGCCTTCGGGATCAATCGAGTCGAGCTGTGCAAGGGCGTCGGACAGTTTGCCAAGGGCCTCTCGCTTGGCCATACTCGATGTCTGGGCGTGCAACTCCGCGAGGGTAGGCTCGACGGCCTTGGAATAGAGGCGGCGTCCTAGTACGGCTTCCTTGCTGGTCGCATCAACCGCATTGGGATGCTTATTCTCATCCACAGCCATCATGTTCGTGTCTGAGTTGAAGGAGGAAACTTGACCAGAGGTGGAACTGTCGGAAGGTACTCTTCTGAAGAGTCTCTGCGAAGATCCAGAGTTGCCAAATGACATGTCTGGCTGAAGCGGGCGTCTTGCTGCGGGTGCTGGAGAGCCACGCATAGATCCGGTATTCGAAATCTGGGCCAGAGAGGGTTGTCTTCGCATCGTAGCTCTGCGCATAGTGACTGGAGCTGGAGAAGACGGTTGCAGCGGGCCATCCTTCAGATCCATTCGGCGCAATGCTTCTTCAGTAGAGAAGATTGATGATGGCTTTCGGGACTTGACTGTGCCCTTTCTATGAGCAACAGTTCTGACCGTGTCGAAGACCCATTCGTCACTCTCATCCTTAGGGGAGAGATCCTGTAGGGTTTCTTGGTAGAAAGCCCTGCTCTTCTTCTTTGTCTTGGACGCGTCATACTTGCGTCGTCGCTCGATCAACTCCTGCAACGCCTCCACCTTTCCCGAGTTCTTGACGAAGCGGTGCTTGAGGAGGTCTCTTGCTGATGGTCGGCGGTCAGGGTCTTTGATAAGACACTGCGACACGAAGTCCTTGAATTCTTTGGAGAAGTTGCCCTCCAGTCTAGGTGGGGCGTTCTTGGGGATGTTGAAGAGGGCCTTCATGGGGTGCAAGTTGGCATGCGGCGGCTCTCCGTTGGCCATCTCCATAGCAGTGATTCCCAGTGACCAGATATCGGCTTTGAAGTCGTATCCGGCTTGTTGAATCACTTCAGGTGCCATCCAGAAAGGGGTACCGACGAACGTGTTACGTTGCGACTTGATATTGGTAAGCTGAGCGGCAACTCCAAAGTCAGCCAGCTTAACCTTGCCCGTTTCTGAAAGAAGGATGTTTGCAGCTTTGATGTCCCTGTGAATCTTGCCCTCGGCGTGGAGGTATTCGAGACCGCAGAGAAGTTCGCGACATATGATGGCAATATGTACTTCGTTGAAGGAGGACGGTTCGGGTTTGAGCTGCGAAAAATGACAGGTCAGATTTCTGAACTTGAAATGTGCTGTCAGATGGGATACCTTACCAAGTCAAGACATGATCCGCCGCCCAGGTATTCCATTACGATCCATAGCTTCGTTCCTCGCAGGAAACTAGCCTTGTACTGCGTTACGTACGAACTGGCACATGTGCTCAGAACCGAGATCTCGGCTTGGATGTCTTGAATGTCATCGTCGGTGGACTCGAGGTCAATCTGCGTGATGTGAATTAGCTATTGGCCTTTGTGAAGTGGTAGGCGAGCGACTCACATGCTTGATCGCCACAACTTCACCCGTCTCCTTCTCAATTCCCTTGTAAACTACTCCGAAACTACCACCTAGAGCGCGAATGCAGGGTCAGCTACTATTATGCCTTGGGACGAAGCTGGGGCGTTAGAAGTACGTACGACCGAGTTCCTCAAGGACCTGGTAGTGGTTTGCGATTGCTTCTGTCCCCATCTTGCTGATCGGTTAAGTGCGGTCGCACTTGGATTCTTCTTTGAGTTTCGTCGCCGCGGGAAAGGATGAGATGAGGACAAGAGCTTGGGCTGAGGAGCAGCCAAGTCCCTACCTCCTAGGAAGCTAGGTAGGCGAGGAGAGAGACTAATAGACTGCGCGCGAAACTAGAACTAACCGTCGCAAGGTCAAAGAGTCGATGTTGTGAATGAACGTATCTTGGGCAGTTGTATCTGTTGCAGAAGTGACTTGACTCGCGATAAGAATTGTAGGTTACGAGTTAGACTGTGTGATCGAAGAGCGCGACAAGTGATAATAAAATGAGCTTCGGCGCAGCCGTTTGTCTACTGTCGCTCGGGTAATTTTGCGATCTACTGGCGCTGGTTGCTCTGGTGGGAACTCGGGAAGCTCCTGGAGAGCTATGACCAACAACAAGATGCCGTTCTGGGGGTAGCGCGGAACTTATCTGGAGGGAAGCCGTCCGTACCTGGTACCTAATTCAGGTGCTATTAATATTGCGATCCTTGGTACCTCGGATAGGCTGCCGCTAAGCGTATCATCATTTGATAAGTCGGTTTCCCCTTACGCAACATGGAAGAAGTCGATAGTCTGTGAGTCGGTAGGTTGGCGATATTGTTCATGGTGGATTGTCCAAGACGGATGTCTAAAAGAAAAAGATAGTAAAAGCTGGCTGCAGCAGAGGTGAAATGCACTTTGTATGTCTTACAGGCTGCATGCCAGCGCCTACATTAGCGACATCGATATATGCAGGGCCAATCAAGGATTTTGATTTGTGGACGGGCTAGATGTAAATATTGGAACGTCATATGTTGATGCTATTCATGCGCCCGCGCTGCTATTTTATGGTGTCTTTCTTTCCATCAATCCTCTATTGCCTACCAATTAAGTATCTTGAGGCAAGTAAAAAGTTGTAATCTTAAGAATGACACCTCAGAACATCCATATCGTATAGAATGCAAAACCTCTTTGCCAGAAACTGATGGTATTGTATTGTCCTTTACGAGAAACTGGTGAAGCGCTCGGCGGATGATAGTGGTGTAAGCCCTACACTGCATCGAGGTACAATGCATAGATCCCCTGACGATAAAAGTTAGGGTAACCTAGCGCAGTACTTGTACAGATGCGGCAAGGGGGGTGGAGGTACCTTGCAGGTAAAACTCGTCGGATAAGAGAGTGTATCAAGGCGGGTTACCGGGCAACCAGACAGGCCACCACCCCTCTGTTTTCTTGCGATGGCTCTGCCAAGCTAGGCTAGCTGCTACGCCCAATAACGCCCTGGGCTCCCCAACGTCGAACCGCATTTTTCCATCATAGCATCCCCAATCATCTAACCCGGACAACCACAATGGATCTCACTTGATGCGCTGGCAATTGTCAAATCTCCCACTGCTCTACTGCCCTTGCAGACCTGGTCATACTGCATCCCCATCTTGCTGACCAGGCCACAACACGATAAGCCGAATAATACAGCGTATTATTGTTGATCTGCCCGTCCGTATACCCACAGGCAACTCGACCGAGCATACTTCACCGCTCTGGATGCCACCGACTTGTCCTGCACGTATCTGCTCCATCATCTTGCAGCAACAGCCGGATCCCGCTGCGAGGCACAAGAAGAATACACCTGAATCCCGTCAAACAAACTTTGTCAGATTCGCACTAGCACCGCATATTCAAACTGGCGAATAAACGACCATCTACACCGCAGATTTCGGCACCATGAACGCAGCACCGCCGCTACCCACGCGGTTCCCGTGCTGGTGCAGAGCCGTGTACTCGTGGGGAGGAGAAGTATGGCCTCAAATTCCGTGTTACTGCGATGATGTGTTTGTTTACCTTGCTAACCTGCGCATCAGTCACAACACGACCTAGGATTCATCGAGGGCGATTTAATAGAATGTCTAAACGCGGGCGACGGATCGTGGTGGACTGGAAGATTACGGCGAAATAAGACCGTGGGCGTTTTCCCGTCAAACTTTGTCGAGGTGCTGCCCGCGGATTTTCGACCGGTTACGAGGTCGGCGAGCCCGTTGACATCGAGTCACAGCCCGAGTCCGACAAACACGCCCCAGAAGTCCAAGTCGAAAAACTTCCGCAAACCATTCGAGGCCTACGCCAAAGCCCCTCATTACACAACAGCGAAGCAACCTGAGGTCATAAGAAAGAGATCGAATACGCCGCCGAGACAAAACTCAGGTGGATCGTTCAGGAATAGTGGTAATAGTACGAGCAGTGTACATCGCGGCGTTGACCGCGGCCCATCCCCGTCCGAAATTCAGTCGCACGGATCAAGAGGCCCGTCGCCTGCGCCGCCGGTAAATAAACATATCCCGAGAGCTACTTCTCCCGCGCCCTCGATGCGGTATTATAATCAGAGGGCGCCTTCGCCAGCCCCTCCACCTCAGATGTACGACTATCAGCAACGCGGACCGTCACCAGCTCCTCCAGCACAACACTACATATCGCGCGCACCATCCCCTGCTTATAACCCGAGAGCTCCATCACCAGCTCCATCATTCAATTTCAAACCGTACCGACCCGGCGCCGAACGCGAATCGCCACCGCCCCCAGCTCCGCCTCCACATCGTCATGCCATCAACAGAGGTAACTCCAATGCGTCCAACGCGTCTTACGACAGCCGACGCCGCCAAGAGGGATACCACACCCCACGCGCACCCTCTCCGTTGCCTCAATCACCAGCCGCTGACGGCTTCACCCCCTCGCCACTAAGGGAGGCAATGGACGGCGTGATAGAGCAACTGGACGCGTTAGGTATGGCACGTAACAGCGATTCCCCCGAGCCGCCGTTCGACCCGTGGTCACCAGAGTCCTTCGACATGGTTCACCACCGCTCAAGAAGAAAAGCGCAGACAAGGCCGCAGACTTCTATGGGTGTTCCACTTCATGATTCAGGATATGGTTCGCTTCATGATGGATCATCGCAGGATAACTCGCGACATAACGGCTTTCAGCAACAGCAAGACGACCAGCCGCTCCCGCAGCTGGACAATTATGTGGAGAGAATGGAGACTCGGCTTCGAAATATGCATAATCATAATTCCAGTGTCCAGATGGGTGACGATGACGTGGGCCCTCCACCGCCGCTTAAGAATCCAATCTACAGCAGACCCAAGTCCTCGTTAGGGGACCGCGCCTTTGGCGAACGCAAGTTTCTTCGGAAACAAAAATCATCCTACGAGGTTGGTCTGCTAGGTAGGACATCTACGACGAAGACAAACTCGACGAATGCGACGAATAGCACCCAAACTACAAACCGAAGTCTTATGAGCGGCGTTTCTGCAGGCGGCATCAGTGCTACTAGCGCTGGCAGCTTGGCTAGGAAAAACCAGCGAGCACGGAGTGCTCTAGGATTTCGTGATGACGAAGATGATTGGGATGCGAATCGACCGATCACTCCATTCACAGGAGTATCTTATCATCCCAGCCACTCTACATCAGCTATGAGGCCTCAATCGCAAGCGGGAGTCCACGATGACGGGATCGCCGCTGTCGGGGGCCTCGTACAACCAGGATTCGTCAAGCAGAAGAAACAGAATTTTATTAAGAGGATTCTAGAAGCGACTAAGACTGGTGTTGCCAGCGGCCGCAGTAGTATTGCGACTGGCTCAGGGCCTGCGCAACCTTCGCCAAACAGGCGATCGATACCTAACGGGCTCACAGCCATTGCAGGAGGCGCTAGCACCACCAACCTGTTACGACGAGATGCGGCTGCCGATATGGGACTGAGTAGTGGTGTGGACTGGGTCCAAGTACGACGAGATGTGAATCGATCGAATACTCTGAGTAGGAATGAACGAAACGAGCGACGCGACCGCTGTATGATGTTGGACTATCCGGCAATAGATCCCGTCGACGAGCTCTATGGAAGCATGGAAGGAGACGAAGGTGCTGATGGGATGCCAGTCCGCGAGCCGATCAACTACCAAGCCATAAATCTGAGCCAAGTGGACAAGAACTCTCGATTTATCAGCAGCCTACCGTCGATGACCACAGCTGTCACGCTCGCGACAACTTACGTATGCAGGCCGTATAGGAGCGAGGTCCAGCGACTCCGTGCTATCTTCACGTGGGTGACGGAGAAGGTTAATTGGGAGGAAGACTTCGAAGGCGAGGTAGATACGCGACGCGTGGTCCAGACTAAGAGGGCGTGTGCTGAGGAGTACGCCGTCCTCGTTCACGAGATGTGCACGGCGGTCGGTATGCATTCTGAAATCATCCGCGGTTACCTCAAGGCTCCCGGCGAGATCCCCGAGACTGGCTTGATGCCCCGACCGAACCACTGGTGGAACGCGGTCATAATTGACAACGAGTGGCGCATGATGGACTGCTGTCTGGCAAGCCCCTCCAACCCTCGTCGCGGATTGTACTCAAGTGCCGGCAGCGGGACGGCCGAGTTTTGGTACTTCCTTACCCGACCTACCGAACTCTGCTGGACTCATATCCCCGAGCACCACAGCCAACAACACATCTGCCCCCCGGTAGCTCACGAGACGTTACTTAATCTGCCCGGTGCCTGCCCGCCATTTTTCAAGCAGGACGTCGCCATGGTCGACTACAACACTTCGTTGACTCGTATCGAAGACCTCGAGATGGTACATATCAAGTTTAACGTGCCATCGGATATCGAGATTGCCGCCGAGGTGGAAGTAAGGGGCTTCACGCGCGACGCGGACGGCGACTGCTTCGAGAACGGCGAGGTAGTCAAGAAGCGCGCACTTGCGCAGGCCGACTGGTGCGGCGGCGTGAAACGGTATACGGTCAAAGCGCTCCTACCGGGTGACGAGGGCAGCGGCACGCTCAAGGTGTACGCCGGCAAGCGCGGGCTGATGCACAGCATCAAGGACATACCGCACCCGCTCGCCTTCGCGCTGCCCATCATCCACACGGGCGAGAACCCGCCGTACGAGTTTGTGACGCGCCACCCGACGCCGCACGCCCAGCGCCACGACATCTACGTGGTGCAGCCGCAGTGCCAGCGGCTGGCGCTCAACAACACGTTCGTGTTCGCGATCCGCCAGCACCCGTCGCTGCCGGCGAACGGCAGCGGCAGCAGCGCGGCGGGCGGGGCGACGAGCCCGGTGCCGTTCCTGCGGCCGGGCAGCGCGCTCAGCATGACGAGCGGCAGCGCGGCGGGGTCGAACCCCAGCTCGGCAACCGGCAGCATCGCGGGCCGCAAGCCGGCCAAGCTGGCCATCCAGACGCCCGGCGGCAAGATCCTGCGCCTCATGCGCAAGGAGGACCGCGGCTCCCGCAGCGGCATCGGCGTCGGCGGGCGCAGCGCGACCGGTAGTAGTACGACTGGCGAAGACGACAGCAATGCTAGTGATGGCGGCACCTGGGAGACCATCATCAAGTGCTCGGAGCGCGGCGTCTGGCGCGGCCTCGTGCTCGCCGATCGCACGGCTAGGTGGTGCGTCTTTGCTGAGTGGGTTTGCATCTAGAGACTACGTGCTTAAACGCAGATCTACTCGATCGGTCGGCCCGGGCCAGGTGGACGAATATGACGCCCCCGGTCCTTGTATCCTAGGCGGGACCTTGCTTCAAAGTTTGCATTTGTATTTTTTGCTCGGCGTTTGGAGGGCGGAGATGTCTGTTTGCTTTCGGGGCCGAGGAGGGAGAGCTTGCTTGGTTTTTTTCATGGTCTTACTCACGGCCGGGTTGGGGAATCAACTACCTAATGTGACTTGCACGTAACGGGCGTTTCTGACATTTTTCTCTTTTTCTGTGGCGGCATTGAGGAGTAGGGGAGAAAGAGAGACGTGCCGAGAGATCGTCTCTCTCTTCTTCTTTTACCCCTTCTTCCGTTTAGTCCTCTTGTACGCCGTCACGCTTTGCATATAGTGGGAGCCCTCGTCATGTTGTCAGATTCAAGAAAATGTACGTCTAATTCGGAATGCTAGACCGTTCGAGATGAAGGAGAATCCGTTTAGCTGCCTACTATTCATGGGTACCTTGCGTCGTCAAGTGATTTTGCTATAGATTGAAGTGACTTTGTAATGTAAAATACTCGACCCCGTTGTAACTAGCATTCAAGCCACTATAGAGTTAGAAAATGTAAGCATCGTCCTGCTAAATAATATAAATCATTCGCTATAGGACTAAATTAGATAATAAACCAGGGGCAAAATGAGAGTGCCTAGACTGCCCGCTGCCGCACCAGCCGCATCAACCACTGCGGCGGTGCTGTGAAGCCATGAACATGTGGGATCGAATCGGCGCAGCCGAAATAGGGTCTGGAAAATTCTTCTTTCGATTAGATCCGGCTCTAACTCTTCTAGCTAATATCGTTAGCAAGGCCATCCTTTGCCCATTTCGAAACGTCTTCCCGATCCTTAGCGCAAGTCGGCCAGCCGAAACACGACGCGAGAACAGGTGACTATAGTAGCGCCGGCTTGCGATCTCGGCAAGATGACGCTTGCATCTATCCTTTCCTGCCGTCTGGATGGGCTCTTCTTACATCGCAAATCAATCGTGAGTGTTTGAGAGTGATTGGATTTTCGTTATCTTTTCTGTTTCGGATGAACTTTTGCGTATCGCGTGGACTCGGACTTGTAGCCCTTATCAATCCCAGGCGTCGCATGGAGAGCGGCCACCCAAGACTACATCAGGATAATGGGCCGAGTCGGACCGTCTCCGCCATTCATGGTCGTATAGACTGAACTGTCCAGAAGCTTGGGGTCTGGGGGAAAACGGAGGGGAATGGGGAAATGGTCCTGGAGAAGAAAAGATCGCGGAGCTCGATGCGACGATAAATTGAGCTAAGCTGAGGTTCTCTTAATTGTCATGTCGATTCTTTTTGATTGCTCTCTTGATTGAAACCCGACGAGATGGATTCGAAGGTCGGCCCATCGTCGCATTATCGCGTCGTCGCATCCATCCTCTAGTCCATCCATCCTCTGCCTCGGTACGTCTCACGTTTTGATGTGAATCTTCTAAGCCTCCTGATCAATCTTCGTCTTGATAGCGGTATGAGGACCCCTTGAGCAGCGTCGTCGGACATAACCAGCTCTCTTTTTTTTTTTTTCCTTCTATCCATTCTAGAAGGAGAAAAAGATCCTTGGAAGAAGAGGCAAGAGAAATTAATGAGCCAATCGCGCCAGCCAGCGGAGCCGCAATCTGTGGCAGGCCCGGTCGAACCAACGACAAAACGGCCGACGCTATCGCCGCCGCTCCACAATGAAGCCGAATGCACCGAAGTCCCCCAAGTCTGCCCTACGTTTCTCTCTCTCTTCCTCTAGAGCCTACGCTGCTTCCTCTCAGCCTCTGCTTAGGCTAGGTAGTCCAGTGTTGCAGAGGCGGCGACCTTTTTCAATCCTTGTGCGGAGCGCCCCTTTGTCGGGCCTACAGCTTCTGTGCCCTACACCGGGCCGACCAGTCCAGAACTTAGCGTGTATGTACATACATACGCCTGTCTGGCCGGCTGGCTGGGGTGGTAAAAGAGAGAGCGGGCCTACATACCAACCTGCGTATAGCGTAGTGGATTTTTCCCTCTCGTCTCAGCTTCCGGGGACTGGAGTCGACGATGGGGAATGAAAGAAAAAAAAGGGTATGGGGATAGTGTTCCTTCGCGTCGGGATCGAACACTATGGGGATGGGCGGAGTGGGCCATGCACTCCGCTCCGGACCTGTCGCCCTACTAATACGAAGTCGACTACTATGCTATTAGGCCGAGCTCCTGCTCTCGCGACGAGAAGCGTCGACGCTATGCCGCTTTGCCGACTGCAGCATCTCGTCCCCGAAACCATCGTGGTATGATGATGTATTAGACCGAAGCCCATGTGACGAGCTGGGTGCTCTGTTGGTTATGCAATGTGCTCCTGTCGATAGGTGAGTATAGATAGGACTCTTCCTTGTGTTCATATTTCCATCATTTAAGCGCTAAACTCACGATGGCTTCATGGTTGCCTACCTGAGTAAGTAGAGCGAGGAGGTAGAATAGTGAGAAGATCGCTTTGTTATAATACATGGTAGCAGAAGCAAGTAATAGATTGTGGGGGGGGGGGGGTGTTCAGGGGGGCGTGATGGCAGGTTGTAGGTGGTATGCGGTGGTGTAAGTGGTATGGCATTCATGACGCGTGCAGCACGTCGGGGATCAATGTAACCTACCCTACGTCCCAGACGTCCAAGCAGCCAATGCCCCGAGTCCCGACTCCTCACCGGCCAGGGACGACAAAGAAGAGAAGGTAACGTGTGTGGGCTGCTATGTACATGCCTGCCTTAGATAGGATACATAGTAGCAGAATGGGGACTGGGGGAAATCGAGCTGGGATCAGTGACCCCGAGGGGACGGGCTTCTCTTTTTTTTTCTTTGGCGCGGTGCTACTATAGTAAGAGCCAAGAAGTACCTCCTCGCCTGTGGGCTTCGCAATCAAATGGTACCTGTCGCCCGCTAACGTGCCAGGTATAATTTCGACTCTGGGGGGGGGGGGGGCGCGGAGGTGGGTCCCCGGGCCCTTCTAATCAACCACCAAGCAGAGGCAGAGGCAGCGGATGAGATCTGGGCTCTGCTTGCATTTCCGGGTTTCTGGCCCACGTTGCAGGTGAAGCTACCACTATCGATGTACCGAGCTGACGAGTATGCGTCCTACCTACTGCCTACCTACCTAAGGTATGTACTATGTAGTACATGCTGCTTGGCCTAGAGAGGTCACCTTCCCCGGTAGTGCTTCACACCATGTATATAAGTGACCGGGCCTGCTCTTAACTCGACCTCTCTTCCCTATTTCCTTGCCGCTTTCCCAGTCCAACCACGAGACCAGCACTCGTCTGTTCAGGATATAAGCCTTCCCCTTGGCCTCCTCGAGCACTTCCCTACTTCTCTCCCCCCTCCAACCCTCCTCGACCCCCTGACACTTAACCCGCTCGACACCATCCTGATAGCTGCCGACCCTATCTCGACATGGCTGGAGGCGTAGTTCCGCACGGCTCGGCCGACGTGGCCCGCGTCGAGGCCCCCGTCACCCTCAAGGCCTACATGATGTGCGCCTTCGCCGCCTTCGGCGGTATCTTCTTCGGCTACGACAGCGGGTACATCAACGGCGTCATGGGCATGAAGTTCTTCGTCCACCAGATCGAGGGTCCCGGCACCGACGTTCTCCGAAGCGACCACAAGTCCCTGATTACTTCTATCCTCTCTGCCGGCACATTCTTTGGTAAGGAGCAGAAGTCCACCCTCTTCTGGGCAAACCGCATGAGGTATCAAGACGACTGACTAACTTGCGGAATAGGCGCTCTTATGGCTGGTGATATTGCCGACTGGATCGGTCGACGAACTACTATCATTGGTGGCTGTGTTGTCTTCCTCGTCGGTGTTGCTCTCCAGGTTGCTTCTGCTGGTCTCGGGCTTATCGTGGCCGGTCGGCTTGTTGCCGGTTTTGGCGTTGGAGCCGTGTCCGCAATCCTAATCCTGTACATGTCCGAGATCGCCCCCCGAAAGGTGCGAGGCGCCCTCGTCTCCGGATACCAGTTCTGCGTCACGGTCGGTCTTCTGCTAGCCTCCGCCATCGACTACGGGACCCAGAACCGGACCGACAGCGGCTCGTACCGAATCCCCATCGCCATCCAGCTCCTCTGGGCCCTCATCCTGGGATCCGGCCTTATCCTGCTCCCCGAGTCCCCCCGATACTTCGTCAAGAAGGGCAAGCTCGACCGCGCCGCCGCCAACCTGTCCCGCCTCCGCGGTCAGCCTATCGAGTCCGACTTCATCCAGGACGAGCTGGCCGAGATCATCGCGAACCACGAATACGAGCTCTCGGTGGCTCCGACCGGCGGCTACTGGAGCTCGTGGGCCAACTGCTTCCGCGGCTCGCTCTTCGAGGGCAGCAGCAACGTGCGGCGGACGGTGCTCGGCACGTCGCTGCAGATGATGCAGCAGTGGACGGGCGTCAACTTTGTCTTCTACTTCGGCACCACCTTCTTCCAGGACCTGGGCACCATCTCGAACCCGTTCCTCATCTCGCTCGTCACGACGCTCGTCAACGTCTTCTCGACGCCCATCTCCTTCTGGTCGATGGAGAAGATCGGCCGCCGCCCGCTGCTGCTCTGGGGCGCGCTCGGCATGGTGGTGTGCCAGTTCATCGTGGCCATCATCGGCACCGTGACGGACGCGGACGCCGCCGTCAAGACCATGATCGCCTTCATCTGCATCTACATCTTCTTCTTCGCGAGCACGTGGGGTCCGGGCGCCTGGGTCGTCATCGGCGAGATCTACCCGCTGCCGATGCGGGCGCGCGGCGTGGCGCTCTCGACGGCCAGCAACTGGCTCTGGAACTGCATCATCGCCGTCATCACGCCGTACCTCGTCGACGAGGACAAGGGCAACCTCGGCCCCAAGGTCTTCTACCTCTGGGGCAGCCTCTGCGCCTGCGCCTTCGTCTACAGCTACTTCCTCATCCCCGAGACCAAGGGCCTCACTCTTGAGCAGGTCGATCGCATGCTCGAGGAGACCACCCCCCGCACCTCGGCCAAGTGGGTCCCCCACTCCACCTACGCCGCCGAGATGGGCCTCACCGAGAAGGTCGACGTCACGCACGTGCAGGACGCCGCCGCCGCCAAGGAGGATGTTTGAGCGGCGTATGTACATGTGTCTGCGTGGTAATTCGGAGACGCGGGCAACGAAAACTCGGCTGCATAGTATCGGCGTTAAGGACTCCTAACAATAGGACTAGTTTTACGTATTGAATTATTCATTTGTACAGACAACTTTACAATCATGGGTGACGTGATACGCAAGTGACATGGTAGGAAAGTGTCCTAAGGGGCATATATGAACACGCGGGTGCCCGGGGTCTAGGGTAGCTAGCATATGAAAAGCATGTTGGCCAGTTGGGGCTCACTGAGGCCCCTTGAAGCTGGGGGGTATTAGCCATCATGAGGTAGCTAGGCAAGCAAGCGTTCTTGAAAAGAAGCTGTTTCGCCGTCTCGATGCATAAGACATGCGTTGTACGTAGAATAGGTGTAACTCGTCGGCCTGGTGGTTAGCCTCCCTCGGAGAGCGTGAATCACTAGGAATAACAGGTAGAGGGACTAAGGTTAAACACGCAAATATTCTTAGGATACACGGTGATGAGAGTATAAGAAAAGGTAGCTAGGTCATTTCTTGCGAGTATTTCCGCTTGTCTATAGAGCTTGGAGACTCTCGTCAGGTGTAGCTACGCCCAAGGTCGCCTCTAGGCCATGGGTTCCCCTTCTCATTCCCTAGATTCACTGTGATCCTCAAAGCCCCTAGCTGTGTGGATATATGTTGGTTCGCTCAGGTGAATAATACGGAGGTGGCTGTGCGTCGGGGGCCGTGTTCTCGGTCGTTGAGGCAAGACTTCGTTTCGACGATGATAGTTCTCTATCCTTGAGCTCGCCTCCAAGTTGTGGCCTTACACTCGTGTATTACTCGGCCGAGAACATTGGAACTCGACTGCCATTGAGGCTACTAGATAATCTCGTTACCCTAAGTCGCGCCATGTCATTTCTCCTTGTCTCACGACTTGATCTGTGGGAGGAACCAACGGCGAGAGAATACCTTGAGGGTTGCTACAGGTAGCGCTCTGGAACCAGGCATACAGTTAGCCTATGCCATTACTATCCTGCACACTATTCACATTCTTTTCCTTTTCTACCTGTAGAAAGGCGGGCGCAAGGGGGTGAGGGAATAGGGGCTAACCAGTCTCGTTGCTCAGCGGTGCCTAAGTTCACCTGCTTCGCGAGTCTTCACGACTGGGAAAAGGGGGAATTCGAAGAGCAGAGACCATAGTGACGAGTCCACCGCGCTAGATATGAAGGCATATGAAGGACGAGTCTGGTATAGACTAGGGTTGCGGTTGGTTTGCGAGTTCGTTCTGGTGTCTCTTCGTGTTCCCGGCTGCTAGTCAACTCCAGGCCACGATCGTGGGAACACCCTCCGACAATGTCACAGGATAATTCGAACAGCGTCGCGGAACAACAGCGTAGGTTGATATCAGGGATGGAACTGCTCTTTCTATTAAGCAAGCACTCTTCTACCTCTCTACCTTTACCTTAATTTGATCGTTACGTCTACATATGTATCCCTATGCTAGGCCATGCTCTACAACTTCCCTTCATCCTAACCGAGTCCGACGTGCCTCACCGATTCGCCTATGTGCACTCTCCTGCCTATGATAGGGCCGTCTGCTTGCTTTCCTTTACCCGCGCTGTAAGGCACAGCTGTGTTATAGGGGGCGTGGCCCTCTATTTCATATAACTTCCAATATGGGCTTCATTAAGGCCGTAAGCCGGTTTCTGCTTGAACTCGCAGCTTTTTAATAATTCCTACAGACCGAGACGTGGATTAATCTTGAGTGCATCGAGATGTATACGCCTTAGTTCTATCTGGGCCATAGACTACTTAGAGATATTTGGAGAGATCTTGATAGATAGACAGATAGATGCTCGCCTATGCGTCAACTCGGACCTGATAGATCTGGAATATGTCGCTACAATCGCACTGCTTCGACATCCCTCTCTGATGTTGTAAAGGGGGAAGTTCTCAAAAGCAGCCGGAGCAGCAACTACATTCCGTGGCGTCACCCCCTTTTCCTCCGCGAGGGAGGCAGCAGGCCACGGTCGTGAAGGCGGATAAACGTTTCCTCAAGCTCTGCCCTTATCGTTTCCCTCCCGAACGGTAGCGAAACCATCGAGGCCCGCTGCACCGTTTCGACTCCGTCGTGCCTTCGTTGGCGCCTAGCGGCCTCGAAGCGGCTACGTAAGAGAAAAGATAAAAAACACGAGACAATGGCGACTGCCGTGCTGGCTTCCCCTCGATCTCGATATGAGCCGGTGCAGCTGGGGGGCGGCTAGCGGAGGCAGTAGGAAGATGATCAAGATTGGGAAAGTTGGGGCTATCTCTCCTGCCTGTCCGTCCGTATGTATGTATGTATGTCTATCTCTCTGCAGCGCTCTCGTGCTGGGGACCGCGCCAGCCCAAGCGGAGCTCAGAAAAAGGGGGGGGGGGTGTTTGACGGGTTGGGGCTTCTAGGCCAATGCCTTGATCCTGCTTGGTTCACCCTTCACGCAGAAGCACCGAGTTTCTGGCCGCTTACCTGCTTGTGACTGGTAACTCTTGGACTTCCCCCCTTCTCCCGTTCGAATGAACTGGGGTTACAAGCCATCGGGAATGCGAAGCTGTGGTGCGTAACGAATAGGCTCGTCCTTGGGTGCCTATCTGCCTACCTAGCCTACCTACTACTTCCCCATGATAGAGGATTCATTTAAGACTCCTGCAGAGTACTCTAAACATCATGGCTTTCTGTCCGGGCTCATGTGTTTCTAGATAGATAGGTACCATGGTAGGCGAGTGAGTAGATGGATAGATAGACGGACCCAACCCCCGCGCTGCAGGTTTCCAGCTGCCCCCCGGATTCCAAGGCACACGCAAGTTAGGTAGGCTACGTGGGCCAGGGAAAGTTTTCCCTGGACGAGCGGAAATGCCTGGGACATACTCGGAGTCGCTCGAGATTTGGATGTCTTAGAAGCCAAGCGCAAGACCCCTTGCAGAGTGATACACAGTAGTCTGGCACACGACTACGCCAGATCGTGATTGTGCTCAACAACAAGCTCATAGATCTAGGCTATACGACATCGTATCTCTTCTCTATTTCGCTCTCTCGCGTCCACAAGAGCACGCCACAGAGAGAGCGTAGCGTTATGGTCACCCTGCATCCGGTTAGGCATGATTAAGGGGAAGGCCTTCGAAAAGACTCTGTCGGTACGTCGCTCTTGTCCGGCAGCTGGTGCCTCGTGCAGACCCCGCGTACTGGGGTGTGAGCTTTTTTCATGTCGGCGAAATATAAGTCGCATGGCATTCATCGCGTGCTCGAGAGAAGCGACCCTAACCCGCGAAATGCAGGCCCAGGGGGCTAGGCGAGTGGGCGTGCGGGCGCGGCTATTAGGTAGAGAGCGAGAGAGAGAACAAGCTCGATAGACCAACCTAACACAATACAGCCGAGTCGGGTACCCAGGGCAAATAGGTAGATGCTGGGAGAAAAGACCCGGACGCAGAGTACGGGAGAGGTACTCTGCGAGCCAGTCCGAACCCAGCCTCCCCCTCTATCAAGAGAGGGCGCCCAACAGCTGCACGGTTATCGTCACCCGTCTGCAAGATATAGGAGTGGAAAATAACAGTAAAATTAGTCGTGCAATATAAAACTCCTGCGCGCCGGTGGCGTGATACCTACGCCGCGTAGCTGCTCGTCGGCGCCGGGGCCAGGATAACACGAGAGAGTCAAGACAGGCAGAAAGAAAAGAAAGACACGGCAACGAAGAAAAACAAAACTCGTACGAGAGGCGTCCGCTCGTAATCTCCCGGACGCAAGCCCCCTTCGCCTACCTAGCCGGTCAGAGCCAGACCCGCGACCGGGCTGGCGGCCAGGAAAGGGGGGGCCGAGGGTGGCTTGCCTCTCGGCGCGGGACGCTGCTCGCATGGCAGCCCCCTTTTCCACTTTGGCGACGCCACCTGTTTCAGCGACGGGCCTCTAATACACGCTGGATGTTCCGCCAACCGAGTGCGCTAAGACATGTACGGGGAACCTCAAGTACCTACGCTGCTCAGCAATGAGGTGGCTGCTGAATCAGGGAGAGGCGTGACGTTCGGCAGGCCGCTCCAGAGAATCGTCTACCTGCCTACACGCCTGCAGAGAGGCGCAGGCGGGCATGTAGGTCCTAGGAGGTATCTAGGTACGCACGTACACAGATACCGATGAGAAACAGTTATTTTCCTTACCTGCTAAGTGCCGACATGTATCTACCTAGGCTCCGAGAACCGGTTTCTGGAGATTGTCCTTCCGGGGTCCCGACCTACACCCTGACTCTCTATCTCTCTGGCCTCCTTTTTGCCCCGTCCCTAATCCTTGAATCATTTCGGGATCTTTTCCATCGTCGCTCGACGACGACGACGATACGCCGCGGCGATCTTGGTACACCTGCACGTATCCTTATGCGACGTCCCTTCTCTAGGCCCCCCTCTCAGCCGCCTCCCGCAGAGAGACGACGACAGAGCTAAGTATACTTGCTACGCCTCTTCTCCTTCCTCCCCTCTTGGCCCCTGATCTGCCTTTGACCTTATTATTTCTTTTCTTCCCAGCCGGCCCCCACAGTGCGATTTGCTTGCCTGCGCCGGATCATTTCGTCCCGGACCAAAGAAGAAAAAAAAGTGCATGGGGGTTATAGTCAGGTCTGGCCTATGCTATCTTTTCAGCCTGGCCCCCCCTCATCCCCAGAAGTCATCAACCCCTACATCCCCGAATATGCTGTCATTCCACACCTTTTGCCTAAATGACGGACTATCCTCCACCCTAGCGAGAAGTCTAGGTGGTTCCTCAGCCAGCCAGCTTCGCAAGCGCCAGGGAAAACAGTTCGGGGAGCCGCTGGCGCAGAGGGAGAAGACTCGGCGGCGCGGGGTTGGAAAATCTCTGAAAGTTCCGTCATTGCACTGCCGTAGCTAGCTCTCTCCGCCTTTGAGAGACGATGAGGTTGCGCTATATGAGGGGAAATCTAACACGGAGAGGCATATCTAGGACACAGGGGTAATATCCGCCAATGCGGCAATACGGCCAGTCAGCGGCTGACTAGCATCGCAAGGTGAGAGAGAAGAAGTCGGTAAGGGGCATCGCTGAGTCAGACGCATAGGTCTATGCTAAGTAGTAATTCATGTGATCTCGTCGTGATTCGCTGGTTCGGAGGCAGGAAGGGCAAAGAAGCCTAGACCTCGATAGAGCTTCTCTGGACGACCTGACTAAAATGATCGCCCTCCTGGATTAACACCCTCTCTCTGCACACCCGTCACCGTGCATGCGTGCTAGGGAAAGATTCGGTGGAAGGTGTGGGAGAGGGTACATAGGTAGCTACATAGAATGTACCTAGGTTGGTAGGTATCTCTTCGGCCTCTTCTTCCCCTCGCATCTTCCTGCCCTATCTACCCTAAGGCAGGTAGGTAGGTACATCTGGGTTACATGCGCGGTACATCGGCCGAAGCCTGGTACCTTCGTAAACAAGCACGTACGGAAACGGGCAAGACTACGACGGGATTTGGACGGCTACGTCTCGATAAGGGAAGCCAGAAGTCGAGAAGAGGGAAGGGAAGTAAGAGGAAAAAGAGGGCTGGGGAGAAATCGGGGATGCGATGCTGGGTGCGAATGTGGGTGTGAGTGCCGGTGGAGGCTATAGCGGCACATCTTATAGCCTTGTCATCGGCTGCCACGGCCAGCTGCATAAACACGAACCATACTACGGCCTCGACCGGGTCCGCGAACCTGATCAGACAGTAATCGGTCACTGTCTGATCAGTTTGAAGAAAAACCTGTTCGGTCAGATCAATCGTCCAGAACGGATCGACAGTTGCGCGCTTGTGCCTGTGGCTTGAAGGGTAGGAGAGGAGAGGATAGGAGAGGGGGGCAGGGGGGTGGGGGCTAGTAAACGTTGAGTGTGAATATAGCGGCGCGAAGAAGGGGGGTGACGGTAAGAGGAAACACGACAGAGTCAAGACGCCCTCCAAGACGCAGAGACACGTTGACCAAGAAAGACCGCGGCTGCAGTCAGATTCGGCTGCAAAGCGACGGTAGTATGTGTCTCCGTCTACGGAGATGTATGTATGGTTGATAGGTGAGGGCAAGGATGAGGGTGAGGAAGAAGATGGGGTCCGAGTTTGAAAGCAACTCTTGAAGTTAGGCACGAAGGTGGAAAACAGCATAGCCACGATGTCTTCAAGACGCGGGAATACATAGTACCTAACCTTCGACCCAGAGCTTCCGACACATGGCTTCCCGAGTGAGTTAGTAAGTGAGAGACAGAGAAAGGTAGAAAATAAATAAATAGAGAAAGATCGCTTATAGCGCCATCTTGTCACCTTGGGCTACGGGATGACGCAAAAAGGCTCATCCTCCCGACTCTTCTCCATGATACCGACCTCGACATGTATGTACGTACGAACTTGTTCTTGACTACCGAGCGCTGGGCTGGCCGTTGTCCGGGGTCTAGTCCCGAAAAGGATCTGGGCATCAGATGCACCCGTCTAGCCAGAAATATCGGAGCGATCTTAAGCGTCGCAGCGCAGCCTTGGGGTCGCGGTCTTGGTCTTGGGCACGGTTGTTGTACCGGGAATCCTTGGCCGGAACCTGAAGCGCTTCCCTAGGCTAAGCTTCAGAGGACAGGACAGGACAGGACAACTTTGCCGGCCAGCGGCATCTGCGGCGCAGTGCAGCACAGCGCAGCGTGGCAGGTGTGGGAGAGGAGAGGGAGAGAAGAAGAGGAAAAAAAAGGATACCTCCCATACCTCATCACCTCCAGGTACTATGATGGTAACACGATCCCTTCACCAGCTGGTTCGGAGTAGATCTAGGCGCCGAGATTTGGAAGTGTCTACATACGTACCACAGGTCAACCGTAAGCGGATACGATGCTCCTGCTCTTCGAGGCGTAGGAGAGAAGAGAGTGAGGAGGAACTAAGGTAGCCCTCAGACGGAGTCCTTCCCGTGCCCGTGCCCGTGCCCGGAGATCTGAACCAATGGTCATGTCGTGGCATCTGGCACAGCGTCTCCTGGTCCTTGTGCTCCGTGGTCCCTATTAGCTCTCACCCACAGACCAAGATCCAGCTCCCGACAGGGTCTCTCCCAGGGTCTCACCGCGCGCGCCCGTACGCGCAACTTTGTTCCTCATCTTTCCCTACGTGGTGGAGGGTCGCACCAGACGCAGCAGCCGTCATAAATACCATCCCTCTTGGTTGCAGCAGCCTGCGTCTTTGTGCGACCCATCATGCAGTTGTCAGCTTTGGGGTCTCTCCTTGGCTCTCGTTAGGGTACTCCGGGTACATCCATGCAATGCACTGCTAGCTGCTGGCTGGGGGCGGCTTTTTCCAGCTTGCCGCGGCGCGATTCGCTACCTGTAGCTGACTGGAAAATTCCGGGAATTTTGGTATTTTCTCAACGTATCTCGAATAGGGTTGAGTAGGAGAGAAAAAAATTTTCTCTTCTGACCAAGACGTCTTGTAATGAGATGGAGCATGTGACAGAAAGCTACAGGCAATGAGTGATGGTGATGGTGATGAGATGAGATAAAAGAAACAAAATTTCCGAACTGAACCAATTGTCAACCCCTGGCAGAAAGGTTCCCCCCATGCTTGCCCTGCTGTTTGTTATCATGTTATGTAATTTTCCCACCCAATTTGACGACAACGGCAAAGAAAAAAAATATCTCATGAAAAGATCCGCAATGACCCCTTGTTTCCTAGACCGTGATTCGATCGGCAAGACGAAAGTTCCCCTCCGGCCGGGCGGTTCCATGCCGGATTCCTTGTAGGATACATCGACGATGCTAATCCACCTGCACGGAAGAAGTTGAACGTGAAAGACAGAGGACCAGAGAAGAAGAGCCGTACCTACAGCTTCTCTACGAGAGTAGATGAGCTACTGCGCATATACTGCCCATAGCAGCGTCTTTGCAAAGTCGCATCGGATTACGGCTATGGCCCTGGTGGGTTAGGGAGCCGGCCGTCTTTCTCTTCGTTAATTGCTAAAACGTGTTTCGGGGAATTCTGGGTGGAACGAGATCTGCGCCAAAACGAGATTTACCTATCTATCGGCGTTACATTCCGAGATTTTAGGGGCAAACCCCCATTTCCTCTTTCTGTTCTTCCCTTTTCCTTCTTGTCCTTCTCCACGTCGCTACAACATCGTCATGTCACGGCTTGTAGGGCAGCTCGGGCTCTTCAGCCGAGCGTACTGTACCTAGCCGCAGTAGTAAGCCCCTGGCGGGGAGAGGGGCGCGCGCATATCTTCGGTAGAAGACGAGGTTTACGCTGGGCTTTCTAAGCAACCACGATGAGCCCACCCCCGTACGCGGCAGCTGTCGTGCCTTACTGTAGTCGTGAGCCTCAACACAGATCTTATGGGGTACGCGTGGAGAAGCTCAGGATTTGGAATGCCGATCCGTGCCAAGCTTCGGTCGGAAGACAGCTAAGGTATATAGTAATCCGCCCGCTGGCACTATCATCATGTGAACCTTCTCGCAAGGGACTAGGAGAAGGAAGAACGAGAAAAAGGCTTGTGACGGAGAGAAGCGATATGGGAAAACAAGGCCCACGATGCAACCTTTTTTTTTTCTTTTACATTATAGAGCTCGTATGAGCTAGTTTGTCAGCCTGATTCGTCTCTGCAGAACCAGGCGCTTGCGTTGACCACGAGGACATGCCTCGATCGAGAAAGTGTCTATGTACAGCCCAAGAGCACAAGGTAGGGATACCGGTAGATAGACTGCGAATGATGCGATGGAGTGAAGCACATGTTTTGTTGAGATCCTTCATGCTCGTACTGGTCCCACGACGTCAAGATCCGCGAGTCTTCCACGTCCGCACCTTTCCCCTTCTCCGGTGTGTATGTCGGTATGTAGATCGTATGTTCCTTTTTCCCTTCAAGTCATCATAACCCAAAAAAGGAGCGAAAAGAAAGGGGAAAAAAAATTCAGTCTGTTGCCGCCCAAGTGCTGTAATATTGAACGCTCCAATGCCTCCTTAGAGCTTGTTGTGACAGGTCCGGACCAAAAAAAAAAAAATAAATGCAACAGAACAACCAAAAAAGGGTATATAGTAACACATGGTGATCTAAGAAGAGTGGATATTATCGTTTGAAAATTTTCTCTTTTTTTTCTTTCCTTCTCTGTCCTGGTCAAGTCGGAGGAGTGCCGCACCATATTTGGGTACCGTAATGCATGGTAGCTGTTGGTGCACGGCCGAGAGTGCGGCGTAAAGGGCGGCCCCAACTTCAGGTCGTGTGCCCGTATGGTTGAGACGTTTGTCCCGGGCCCGGCGTGTGGCCGCCCTGCGACAGACTGAAGGAGCTTCGTTTGCGCTTTAGTCCCGATCCAGATCCGCTTAGTCCCTCCTGAGAGTAATCCTCGCTTCTTTCATTAGACCCCTGCCCCTGGCTGATACCTAGAGGCCCACCCCCAAACGTGTCCCTCATTGGCGTCCTGCTACTCGAGCTACCCATGCCGCCGTGCAGAGCCTGGGTGAAGTCCTGCGAAGGCGCGATCGGCGCGCTCATCTGAGGCATCGAGTAATCCTGCACCGACGTCCTGTTGATTCCTGGCGTCCTAGAAAGGGGGAAGTCGATTGGTGCCGTCAGCGGAGCAGACGGAAAACTGGTCGTATACGAAGAAGACGATCCGTAAGGTGCGGTCGTGGCGACTCTCGGTGTCGAAGAGTGGCTAGGCGACTGAAGGCTGTGAGTAGATGGTCGGTATTGATGTCGTAGGTCCAGCCCGAGCGGAAGGTTCGCCGACGCTGCCCGGAGACGCGATCTGTTCTGCGAAGGCTGTTGTAGGCTAGAATAGTTTATGTTGGTTGGAGAAGATTGGACACCAGAAGCTTAAAGGGGATGGTTAGCAGCCAGCATAATATGGCAGAGGAAGTATCCGTCTTACAGGAATAAGAACCAGACTCGTAGTTCAGTGAGCTGCTTGGATTGCTGCCCATCTGGTCCGGCTGGAACATAGATTGCTGTCTCCCACCTATCCCGGGGCTACCGCCAGTTGCCGAATACGTGGTATAGTCGATCGAATCTCCCTTCCAGGACATGCTTGAGCGTAGAGGCGACTGAAGACTATCTGGCCTTGACCTCGACATCGTTTCGCGCAGTTGGAGGGGCTGCAGGGGACGAATCTGCTGTCTATTCTGCGAGTGCATCTGGACTCCGGAATCGAGGCTGTTCTGTCTGGCGAAAGGGTTCGACGCTCTGTGACCTGATCCCAGGGAGCTTGTCATATGGCTCGAATAATACCCTCGGTCGTTTGAGGACGGCGATAATGGCGAAAGAAGATCTGAATTGTTCATTGTCCCCGGCGGCGTGAAGCCAATACTCCCGAATCCCGGGGTCAAGCCGGTAGGAGACATGTGATCGTCGTTTTCTCCTCTCCGCATCGTGTCCACCATCAGCGGCCGCATAATGTGATCGGTGTACGAAGAGCTCCCAAAGTCGACGGGAGGCGTAATAGAAGCTCCTAGTCCGTGTACCGCTCCGTACGGAGAGTGCAATGCCTGGACGTTGTCAAAGTCATCTGGCACCGCACGCATCTTGATCATCCGGTCTCGGTCATCCGCCGTGAGCCTCTTGATCTTTGCCCTCCTATAAATGTTTAGGTATCGCCCAGACCGAGTCTAGTATTGTTGATCTCACCTGTTTTGGAACCAGACCTGGACCTGCCTAGGGCTCAAGCCTGGAATCTCTCGGGAGAGTCTTTCTCGGTGCGCGGCATCTGGGTGCGGCTGCTTCGCGAATTCGCTCATCAGAAACCGGGTTTGCTGGTGCGTTAACCTGCTATCGTTAACACAAGATCTCCTTTCCACCTAACCTTCGTATCCTACCTGAAGCGCTTCATTTTCCTTCGGGCGGCCGTACGCTCGGCCGCAGTTTGCGGCTGTGCCGTGGCATCTCCCTCCCCTTCGACCATCTCATCGTCGTCCATTACCTCGTCATCTTCATCTTTCCCTATCAACCCTTCTTCGTTCCCAGCTGGGCCAGTCGTCGTTTCTTGTCCTTGGCCCGCAGAAGCCGCCGAACCTATCGAGCTCGTCCCAAGTGGAAGCCCCTGAGGGTCTGTTGAAGCCAATGACTCTTCGTGTGCAGACTCTGCCTTGATAGCATAGCTCGCACCCTGCACATCTTGCTGCTCATGCACAGGAGATTCAACCTTGGGCTGTCGTAGTCCGAGCGGATCTGGTAGCCGATGATGGTTCATGGGGGAGTTGAGGGTGTTCCGCGTTGCTGAGCTCGTGTTGTCCAGCGTACTATTATGCGCGCTGGAAGGGCGCTGCTGGGAAGCAACATCGTTATTGTTGCTGGTCCCAGAGACTGGATCAAAGGGCTGGGCGAATATACTGCTCTCTCCCGGAGGGAGAAATGAATATTGCCCCTGCCAATCGGGCTGTGTCGACAGATGGCCGTCGTAACTCGACATGCGTGGGCTTGTGGGCTTGTGGAAGGCGGTCTCAAACTTGCTAGACCAGGGGTTTTGCTCCGTGTCGAGATGCCTGGTAACGAGCATTGGAAATGATATCGAGGTTACGTATCGAAATCGATGTAATGATAGACGCTGTAGGAGCTTCTTGCTGAACCAAGTCGTCGAATGCAAGCCCAGACGTAGTGAATTTCCAAAATCGAAGAAGCATCAGAGGACCAAAGTAGGGAACCCAACTTGGAAGCGAGCGGCAGCCTTGGCTATACTTTCACACTGCAAGACGGGTATATCAAGGGATCTTCTTGGGGGAAGGGGCTGGCCTCGGCTGGTCTGTATCTCGCAGAAGTTTTAGTTCAACACTACCAAAAACAACCACATATACCGACCATGGATCTGTGCAACAGTCTCTCAAGGTGTTTTCCAAGATAGCTATTATTTCGGTATCCCCTCGTCAGAGATCGGCATAGAAAAGCTGATATTCTGGTGCTCGAAGTCCTCGTCGTATGCGGCCCTTGCTGTCCAAGCCAGGACTGGTCGTAGGTATATAAAATCGTCGAAGGGGTATCAAGCAACACAAGTCCAAAAAGAAACACACCTTTGTCAAGGATAACTGACACCAACAGGAATGAACGACGAGGTTGTAAGGTGTAGCTGTGAAGCCACGACGTATAGGCTAAGACCAAAAACGAGTTGTACTGGAGTTCACCCTTAGGGTTCTGTCGAGAGTCATGTATAAATCGAGGACCCTCGAATGGTGTTCTGGTGGGGTCGGTCGCCTCAAAACGTCTAGACACTGGTAGGCCTTGTGTTATGTATGTATTGGGCTTCGAAGGTTGTCCGTGGTCGCAACAAGGCGCCTTCGAGGAAAACCCCTGCTCTTAGGGATGACAGGTAGAATCAATACCGAACGATACCGCCCATCCTTACGGAGAAATGCCCAGGGAGGGTCCGAGAAGAGAAAAAAAGAGACAAGGGCCTCTAATGGATGGGGGGGGGGGAAGAAGGGGGTGCTCGTGAATGTTGGGTCAGCCTGTGACGGTACCTGGCTAGATACGGTACAGATATTGAGAAGGGACTGGATGCACGTTTTAAGGCTTCCCTGACAGGAGAGAAGCCGCAAGGCCTGGCGGGCTAGGTGTGATAATAAGAAAGAGAGAAAAAATCCCCCAGCACCGGTAGCTGCTGAGCCACACACCTCTTTCTGCCATGGATGATAGCAGAAGTAGCAACGTTTATATCGAGTGGGCCGTGACCATTGGGTTTCTCGGCTGAATGGCTAATGCCGTGTCATGGTGGCCTGCCAGAGAACCAACAGATAGACCCTTGCCGTCGCGGGCCCCCAACCGGAAACGTCAACAGAGAACTAGTCACTACGGAAAGACAGCCGCTAGCTTGCCAGGAATACCTTGCGTACGAACGTCAGATTTCAGATATCATAGGTGAAATGTGCTGAATGGGTCAGGCCCAGATGTGACAGAGAGATCAGAGAGAGAGTCTGATATTTCCAGGGTGGTGAGACTTCTTCACCCAGCCCGCGGACGCTACTCAGGGGGGGTGGTACTTGGACGCTAGACCCTACGCCACGGCGAATGGGCGCTGGAGGTACAGCGGTAAGCAGAGCTCTCGGAGAGAGGACAGGATAGGGAAGACATAATATCTCGGCTGGGACATCTGGGAGCTGGTCATTGGCCCCTTCCTTACATTAGCTCAGTGTAGACCTCGCGGATGAACGCATGACCGTTGATGAGACTAGTGGAGGTTCACGCCAATAGGAAGATCAACGCGCCTGGGTGGGTGTGGTCCTCGATGTTCTGCGGGGGATGGCTTGAAGGGACTGGGCCAGGACGGTATACCTCTACAGGGGACCGTATAGATGTACCAAAGAGGTGCTTAGAGGATCGCATCCGAATCGGTAGGGGTAGGTGCTGTAAGCTTGTGAAGTGGGTGAAGTGGTGAGCAAGGGGTGTCGATTTGTGGATGCTTGGCCCTGGTGGCGACAGGGGACCAAGGGAAGATCCCATAAGATCTTCCTTGCCGAGAAGTGGTGGTACATGCGAAGTACCTCGCACAGACAGAGCGAATATGCAGAGTACCTGTCAACATCAGGATCCCGCGTCTTCTAGCATAAGATGCCGATACACGTAGACATGTGCTGCCAGACATTGCCCATAACGACGTGTAGGACGTGATGTGCCCGCTATCGACCTTCCCGCAACTGAAGCGAACGTAGTAATCCCAGTTGCGAGCACTAGCGTCCCGTGGCATCGTAGTATGAGTCGAAATAACTCCCAGACAGTCGACAAAACACGGCCTAGGTCAGTATAGGTAGATCGGTGGGTTTTACACGTCGAGGGAGCCGCGTAAGGCCTCTGCGCTGACAAGGTGAGGAATCTAGGGGGCTGCTACGAGAAGGCAAACAAGAGAAATGCTAGGCGGCCTAAACCTCTAAGGCCCACCCTCAGGCCGATGGGGGTCGTAGGAATCTGCGCCGAATGAGCCGTAGGCTGATAGTGTGTTACCTACCAGAGGCCGGTGGGGCCTGGTGCAACGGTACGTGAGGTCAGGCAAGTGAATTTTGGCGAGGTAGCAGTGTAGCAATGCGGTTCTGATCTTGCAAGATTGAGAGAACTCCCAGGAGGAGCCGCAGATGAAGGAGGTATGGAACTTGGAAGCTGGATCTGCTATAGTAAGAAGCGGGGGAAGAGGCTATGTTGGAAAAGGCTCGACAAGGACTAGGGAATGACGTTGAGATGTTTTGACGGGTTTGAGCGTTGACGGATCTGAGGGTCTGCAGATCCCCCGTCGGACGCTTTGGGCGTAGGTCCACGTCTAGAACAGACCTCAGAAGAAGAAGGAAAAGTTTGCTGGCCCGACTATCGCAAGGAGGTCTGCGATACAGATGCCTCTAGCGTGGGAAGGCTCTGCAGCCAGGATATCGGCCCATGGTTTCATCAGGGGAGGCTGGCCGACGACAAGGGGTCTCTGGGCCGGGACGGGCGTACAGTAGGCGTGAGGATGGCACGATAAGATTTCATCTCTCTCATCGAGACTAAGATAGACGAAGGAGAATTCACTGAAGGGCGACCAACACCGATGCCAAGGCGCAAATTTTTGCGGGCTTTGGGCGTTGGGCAAAAATACTGTCATGAGTTTCTGAGAGAGAGATGTTGTGGAGACAACGCGAGAGCCCTTTCATTCCCCGCGAGACCGTCCTTATGGGACAGAACTTGTCTCGTACATGACACGACCAAGAGCTGGCCAGAGACATCCAACACGGCCGCGCAACTGGCGGCACCGGTTCATACTACTGTAGGGGGGCTTTTCCAAGACCCGACGCTATGGGTTTGCCTACCTCCTGGTAGGTAATTGCGAATACATTGCGACTCTGCTGAGCTGGCCGTCTGTGTTCTTGCGGCGGCTGGCTTGGCTCGAAGCGCAGCCTCTCGCGCAGCCTCTCGCGCTACGTGATGCCAGGGCTCTGCTTCGGCAGAGTTGCAAGGAGGTCACGGCATGGCTGGATCCGGCGGTGAAGGCGGTCAAGGTGGTGAAGCTGATGCACGGTCTTCCCATTCGAGGCCGAAGACGACATTGGAGAGGTGTGGCAGGTGTGTATGGGCGCATGTATATGTGCCTATACCGTTGTATACCGTCGTATGCGCGTGATGGATGATTGATGGTGGCAGACGTGACAAAGACGATGGAGGGGTTTTGGCGGCTTGACGTTTGGCCCTTGTGGGATGGCCCGTTTGAGCACGCTGGGCTAGCACTGGCTACCTACCTAGGTACACAGTAGGTAGGCTGCTTAGGTAGGGCATTGGCCAGGACATGGATAGCGAGGAGGAAAACGGAAGGGGGGGGGGGATATGGAACATGGATCATCTCTCTCAGCTTGGAGGTACCTGCATACCGGCGTGTCGGGTCGCCTCTCCGGAGGTACATGATACCTCCAGACAGATAGGTACGAAGTACTGCTCTCTTGAATCGTCTGTGCGTTTTGATTGATCATTTACGGACGAGACCTTGATCGATGTCTTGCAGCACGGGGTGGCTTAGTACGGCCTACTTACAAAATAACCAGCTATTCCATGTACTTATACATATACCTATAGCCTACACGGAGGACTTGACCATGATAGATATAATTATAACTAAAATGCAACACATGCCTCTTCGCTCTTGCGATTGGTTCAAGGACCTAGATTAGATGCCGGTATTCGTAAACTGCGCCTGAAAGATACATCGACGATCATACATAGTAGGCTTTCCAAACACACCAATTGCTCGTATTATAAGGGCGTACCGGACGTGCTGTATTATATATTATCTGTACCCGTGCGCCTGGTATTAGCAATTAGGGGAACGTGGCTGCGGCAGGGATACAAGCCATCTTAGTTCTCTCACTTAATTTCTTCCTACACCAATTTACCAACCGCCAAATCTGAGATGGCGCAAATCACACTATAAGATTCTGAAACAGATACCCGAGTTACGTTCCTGACTAGTAATTAAAGCCTTGCCTAGTCGAGTTCCAACAGCGCGGTTTCGGCTCTGACATAGCACCTTTTAACCTTACTCGGGTTTCATCGTTGAAGCCATCTTCCAACATCCAAATGACAGCGTGGAAACATCCGTCCCTTCTGAGCTAAGGAACCCTGAGCTTGTTCGTTTGCCGTTTTAGGGGATCGCGCATTAAGCACTAAAAAAAGAGAAGGAAAAAAAGAAAGGGTAAAAAAAAGGCAGCTAAAATGATCGTCGCAAGTCCCAGTCCTTAACATGCAAGTAGGTCGTAATTAATAGCTGTAAGGCGGCCGTCGGGAGCCGCAGCTCGAAACCTGCGAATGGCTACTCGGTACCTCTGTATATATAAGATAAAGATATAAGATATTTTAAAGGGCCTGTCCCGAGATACCCTCTACCCAGGTAACGTCCCAGGCCAATGCCGTGCCGTGGCCCAGAGCCCACCTGGGCAGAGTATGTGGTACGCAGGTACGGATTTCTTTTCCATAACAGGGGTCGATGCCCGCCGAGATGCGTCAGAAGCTGCGAAACGGCCCCCACGAGGTGCTGTCGACGTACGGCAGGTAAGCAGGCAGCCGTGAGAATCGGGAATTGTTGACTCTCGGGTATCAATCCTTGTGCATACCTTAGGGTTATGTTGCAGTCTGCCAGCCAGTGCACCGCCTGCCCGCTTCTACAGAGTAGCGACATACATGTACGTCTTGGTATCGTACCTGGAATCATCATCGCCGTATCTGTCGCCATATCTGCCCCCCCTACGTAGATCCAGGTATATCAGACACAAGTACATAAGATATACGTTACCCAAGTACCGTGTATACGTAATGTAAGGCATGTAGTACAGGACATTTACCAAGAACCAAATTCTCAGCCGTAGCTAAAATAGCTGATCAAGGTAGCTTGAGTAACCGTAAGCGCGCATCCGTCTACCCAGTGTGTATACGTACATGTAGAGACACATGTCGTGTAGCCGTCTCACAAGTGTTGCCTTCTTGCCCTGACCTAATTTCATCCTCCTCCCTAAACCAGAGAGAGGCTTAGCCTTCTCCCGACTGATGACGCTTCGGATATTTGCTGCTACCATGGTCGATGGCCAGATCTCGAGCAGAGTGTAGAGCTTCTTACAGCAACTCGTCAACTTGGATGTTTCATTCCTGGCGTCTGGAAGAGCTAGGTGAAAGGTCTGCTGTGGTAGAGATTAGGCAGAGATAGAGAGAGACCCCTACGATCGGGGTTTACTGGAGGTGGGGTCAGGAAACGGGGACGTGTAGATTTGGCAGATAGGGGCTAGTTGAATGGGAAAGGGGTCAACGGGCCCCTTGTCAAAACGAACGTGAGGAAAAAAGAAACAAAAAATAAACGTCATGCAGCCGCGGTATCAGTTGCTCTCCGCTTCCCACTTCGTATAGCCGACTCTCGCTCTTCAGGTTGTCAGAATAAATGACAAATAACTTGGAAAAGGATGGCCGACGAATTGCCGGTGCTTTCTTTACGCCACAGTACTTCTGTAGACATGTATGATGCGATGGGCGCAAGACGGGCAGCCTGCCGGAAATAGCATCGGCGCTGATCCTTCTCTGGCCCTTTACCCAGACGGGGTAGGCGTTCGCGCAGCAGGATATAAATAGGCAACTCTCCGCCATCGAGCCCGCCGGAGCATCACGAGTTTCAACGCGCCGGATGTGTGCCGTCGACCTGCCCTCCAGGTGCTATGCGAGCAGTGCTATGCTAATCTTGGAAGCTAACTCTGAGGTTCCCAGCGCGTATACGACGGCTCTGCAAGGCACGCTCCGCGCCGAGGTGAAGCAGCCTACCACGTCAAGAGATCTGACACAAGGATTCTGCTTAGCTGCAGACGGAGTACGGAATTCAGGCCGGTAGACAGCACTTCCTCAACGACGATGCGTAAAAGGGCGCGAATCATGTATTCGGATGCGTCGCAAGGCGTTCTCGGGTCCCGGCCACCAGTCACGTCACGCGATTTTGCCGCACTTGGCTGTCATTATTTCTTTTTTACTGTTTTCAGGCGGGTTTCCGTATTCATCACGATATTCCAGCAGCTCTAACCTCCAAGCCTGAAACCACATACACCTGGGAAGAGTTGCCACACATGTCGATGAGAGGATTTTAAGGAGTGCGCATAGCAGAGAGAGGAGGTAGACCTAGAAAACGTCGTGTTGTCGCAGGCCACGGCCATTGAGGCTTGGCTACATGATGTGGAATCAATATGCCGTGGATGGGCTCAGGCCCGACATCGTCATCGGCTTTAGATTTATCGTCCTGCTCGTGACTGACTACCTTACTATACGTACCTACATGCCTCCATATACCTCCATAGGTACCTAACCTAGGAAAGCCATCGTGTCGTTTCGCGTCTACCTATGCCCCCCCATGCCGCAAGATCTTTGTCCAGGTTCGGCAAGCGTAAGCATGGGGCATGGGGCACTCCGCGGGGCGCGGTCCATCACTGACACATGCAATGATACGGGCTCGACTCGATGACTTGCATGTCCGTCCGTGCCATGCTGCTGCCTTCGGCATCGTTGGTTTAGGATATGAGAATATTCAGGCGGGACTTATACGATTGTAGCAGCACCAAGTATGGGTTCTCACCAGACTTGGGCACGAACAGGAATTCCTCGTTGATCTAGATAATATATCTGTAATTAATTTGGTGATATTTCAATACCACCGTGCAAGTCATGTACTTAACGGTCGTTTGGTTTAGTCGTAGGGCTGAGTTGAGAAATGGCAGAATGCATAAATGCGACGATGCCTCGCTGAGCGCATCTTTGCTTTCTTCGCCTGTATGGAAATATTGCTAATGTTCTTATAAGTAAGCCGAGCTCTGATATAGTGATATTTCCCAGTACATTCTTAGTCGCCTTACCTAAGTCGCCGACGTAATGCCTGTCCGTGTCAAAACAAATAAGCCTCTTCCTCTTTTCTGCTGTATTTGTATTTGATATGACTTCGTCTTTTGCTCTCGCACGTATCATCCTACCCAAACCCCGATCCGAAATTGAAACTGTTATTCTCTCAACTCCTGCCGGAGCATTTCCCGGCTGTTACGAGCGCCGTGACAGTCCATCTCCTGTAACGTGGGATCTCCCTTGGACTGTCTCTTGACGCAATCATCAATCGCGACCGGGGTTCGCCGTCGTACAGAGAGGGCCACCTCATTTTCCCTTGGGCGCATTCGTGGCCCGCGCCTACGGTATGACTCTGAGACCTCGAAAATTGTGGACATGGCCATGCAGCAAGCCGTCCCGGAGTTCCAAGCAGTCATCGGACCCGAGAGATCAGCGACTGCAGTATGGAAGGCGGGAATCGACCTCGGCTGGGAAAAGGCACGAAAGGGGTTGCACAAGGCAAAAAGGCCCATGGCGGCTGTCCGAGACTACAAGCCTCGTGCAGCAACCCACCATCCTTGTGGCTCTGTCGCCCTTGATTCGACCTGAATCTCCAGGCGAGCGTCCCGACGCCTATCCCAACGGCCAAGAGCTCGACTGTTTGATAGGTTAATCTATCGACCCTCTCGCTTGGCACGGTCCTGGCTGCTCGAAGCCAACTATCAGGAGATTCATACCTCCTACGATTTGCGGCATCCTGTTGGATTGTTCGACGCTTTTCTTCCATTACATTGCAGGATGGACTTCTCGGCCCATCTCCACGTCGAGCTGCAAGGCGAATCCCTGGCCCCTACCGTACATTTCCGCCGGCGTCGAGACCTCACCTTCGCCAAGTAGACTTACCAACAGCGCCTCATGGAACCTGCCGATTGGGCAAACTTGGTCTCTGAGCCCATGCGCCGGTCGCGACGGTTACGCTACAGGTAATATGTAACTTGTGACTGATCGTCATTTTATCCCCCCCTTGTCAACCCACCAAGCATGGGTCGTCATCACGATGCATCCGCAACGCCCTCAATCAGCAGCTTGTACGGAAGTTCCTCACAACCTGAACGGCGTAGCGAGCATAGCGCAAGCCACATGGCCAGTCTACCTCGTGAACCACCACTCTGAAGAAGACGTAAACGGTTTCGAGAGGGGTTTGATCACAGGACGACTATGAAGTTCTGCATACTGGATGGAGTTCACCCAATCACTTGTTGCCTCTAGTTTGACGCTCAAGCCTTTCAGCAACGTCGCTAGGCTATTCGTATAAACTATACCGTCAGAAGGACCATCGCCTTAGCCTCGCTGGAGACATGTGGCCGAGTCAGTTCCACCTAGCGATACCAGTCCTAAAACATCACTAAAGGTAATGTCATGAGCATCTCTAGGTCGTGGGGATCGACCCCCTGGGTGGCAAATACTGTTTTCTCTTGCACCAACCCTTCTCTTCTGTCATCACCGTTACCCATAGCTGAGGCTCAATCGGCGTCATGCTGATAGTAGCTTCAAGGCTCGAGTAGACATCCTCTTCCCAATCCCTGGACGGAGGTCACTATATGCATTTGTGTATGTGTCTAAAACGGCACCTCAAGATGCCATGTAAACTGGAAGTTTAGTCCTACGGATATAAGTCTATGGGTCCACTACTTCCTAGGTAACCGACGCCGACTCTTTCTGGAAGCTAACATATCTCTACCAAATATTAGACACCGTTACTGATGCGAGCTTATCCGCATTCAGCATCATGCAGCCTCGGCGGGCTCGGATCGCATCAGCGGGTATACAGCTTCGTTGTAGGTCGTTACGAGATGGGCCTGCTTGTCTACACGACCAGGTGTGGCCACCATCCGGTAGTATAAGCTGACGACTTACAGGCGTAATGCGCGGGGGCTCTTCATGCATAGCTACTGCTAAGCTTGCCACGAGACTTGCCATGTGAACTTTTCAAAGTATCCTGCGGCGGCTAAACACTCCGACGAGCCTTGATCGGTAGACGATGCCTCAGTTGATGGCGCACGTGCTGTAAGCAATGTTACTTGACAAATCTCGAGCAAGGGTGGCGGTTCGACTGCGCTCAAGATTCGACTGCTCTTCCAAGGCATCATGCATCAAAGCTTACTCAATATATCGACTTTTCACCGGTTAGGAGGTACGCAGTCAACAGAGAGTCAGCAGGGTTCGTCAATAAGGCAAACTACATCGACGTCTGCATACCTGGAAAACCAGGGGCTCCGCCCCGCCGATCATTCTCGGCTCTATTATCTCGGCCTGCATGCATACTCGCTCGATTCATGCAAGTACAGTCCAGTATAGCCCATCATTTCCATCGACCAGTGCTGCGTCGCTGCATAGCGCCGCGGCACGTGGGTGACTGAGACCATATCAGTTCCTAGATGGTCTCTTATTTGCAGCACTGCCGACTGCACATTGGACCGCTCTGGAGCTCTGCGTGAGCTCTACAACCAAGCGTCATAGCGTCCCGTCGCCAGGGTGTATTCGCTGTGCCTTTGCATCCCCGGCTCCGGAGATTTACTGATTGCCCTCCGTAACTTTCGATGCTGGCCAGCTTTCCGTCACCGCTACAACGTTCGCTTAGCCCAGGATCACCGTATACGCTCTACCTTAAGATGCCGTTTATAGCTGACGATGGCAGATAACGTCTCTTGAGCCAGCTTCATTCGGCTAGCATTCTGGAGGCGCTTCTAAGATAAGGAAGCGAGGGCAAGGAGTCCATCACCTTACTTTACGATGTTATTTCAACGCCAAGAATTGATATTCAGACCACGGAATGACGTCCGGTGCCCTGAACCGTATAGTCTTTCTTTTTTTCTTTCTTTTCTTCTTCTTTTTTCTCCGCCTACGACTCTGTTACCTAGATGGGTAAAGTCGAGCTGCTCTATTCGCTACCGAAGGTCGCTGCGCCGTTAGCTCCAACTGCATTGGGAAATACCGGGCCAAGATTTTTTTTTTTTTCGACTCGACGTCTACCGCCGGCTAATAAGGGATGGGGGTTTTCGTACCAGCGGACGTGGTGCTTACCAGGTGTGTCTTTTCCCACTCGTCTTGTCAGTTCTTGACCCACGATATTTCCGTATCCGGGCTTTCTCTGGCTGTCGAGCGGTTGGTGGGCTTCCCATTGGCCGGCGCCGTGCTCCAAATACCACGCATTTGCTCGCGGAAGCAAGCTTCGACCAAGGCGTCTCGCCCTTTGCGGGATTAGCTCGCCCGTAGATTCCTTCGCTGACAGCCTGCGGACGTGTGGGATACGACACAGTACTTTTCCGAGGGCGTTGCGGGCGAGTGAGTCCCTGCCTAAACGCGCCTGTCGGTAAGTACGTCGGTCTGACCGATCTCCCTCCCTAAGCGCGGGATGATGCCGTACACCGCGAAGGGGGGGCTACGCATCAGAGCATACCAACCTGGGGTTATCGGCGAACTTTCGATGTTAGCAAAGATACGTCTTGGAGGCACTGCACAAGCATTGAGACGATGCACAAGCATTGAGACGATGCACAAGCATTGAGACGATACATTGCTACGCTTGACCTCTCTATCGAGACATTCTCGAAGCTCTACTACCCCCTTCGTATGAACGGGATCTCTAGACGAATCGCGAGATCCTTTACGTCTGTGATGCTTATACTACAAGCCCTTGGTTAGAATCGTTACTTTCAATATCTGCTCTAACGCTATCCTTGACGCTACCACTTACGGCTTTCTAGCATGTTTTTTGGTGCCGGTAACCGTTCTTAGGAGCCTCGAACGTATAGATGGCTGAACATAGAATTCCGTTGTACGATGCCGTACCTAGGTAATCCTATCGACAGGGCCGCAGATGACACCTCAGGCCGAGTCTCGGGTGTCCTGTTTCCGGCCTGGTGCGTAAGAGCGTGTGGGAGCCTGCGTCACATTTTGCTTTCAGGCGCCAGCAGCCCCCAGCATCCCGGGATCCTGCCAATGCCAAAGTTCTCTGGTCCGGTCGCGAGCACAGGTAATGTTGTCAGCTCAGGCTGGGCACGTATGCAGGTCTGCTGTCAACGCGCGCGCAGGACTTTTCGGTCAATGGAACCGCGTTGGACCGTGGGATCGGAAGTGTCTATCGGCAAACCTGCCAGCGCTTGGTAGAAGCCTTGGTGGCTGAGGTGAAGGAATGTGGCCGGTATCACGCAAGCCAACCGGCGCGAGGAGAATTATGCGGTCCCCTTGTGAAGATTGGTCGTCCGTATTATCCTGATACTGTCGAAGACTCTGTCTTAGCCATGCCGTCTGCGATCCGGTTCTAAGTGCGACTGAGGACCCAGGCTCAGATACGTTATCAAGACGAGTGTTCAAGCAGGCCCATGTAGCACCTAGTCTTTAGTGCTTGAAGTTGCCCTATTCTGATGTTAAGCGTTGAACCCCGTGATAGAGATGTCGTACTGAAATGCTCGCAGGACTGCTGTGTGTTAGGCCCGTCGAAGACCTAGGATGTGTATGCCTACCCTTATCATCTTCGCCTTGCTAAGCTTTTCCATCCAGGTCGTCGCCACGGGCTGCGCTGTCGAGACAGCTCTGTCCGTCCTTGTCGTCGAGCTGGAGGCCTCCCTCCCACCACAAGTCTCCGATGCCTGTCCAGACCAGAGAACGCAGAGCTGAGGCAGGGGGCTTCAGCTCGATAGCGGAGACCGATTTCTTGCCTCCCGCAGAAGGCCTTTCGCACTTGGTTGGACGCCGTCGGACTCCTGCTTCTGAGGCTCTCCATAGTCGTATCCTACGCTGACGCCGTCGAGTTACTGTCTACAACTATATAGGACGTAGGTAGATAGCATCCTCGATCTACCCCTGGTGCCGGGCTTCCCGGCGCCCTTCATCCAAAGCCTCGTCACGAACCTCTTCTCCTTAAATGGGCGCGAGATCGACGGGTTCCTGCCTGGGCATACTGGGACCCGGTTCCTAGTTATACTGACCTTCAGGCCCGAGTAGTTAAGGATAGATACCTCCTGGTAGGTTTCGAGGATGTATAGAGTATAGCAAAATAGGTATCTCACTGACAACGAGAAGAGCTGCCGATAAACCACTGCTACCAATGCCCTGAGGCAAGTTAAGTGAGTAGAAGGCGGTCCGAGATTACGTAGAATGTCCCTACAGGAGCTATACGAAGTAGATGCCCACACCTTATCGTTAGACCTCTTGTGTATCCTGAATCTCTACCTATCTACAGAACCTGTATCTTCTCGACGCCAGGAAACCATACTCAAGACGTAACAGTGCCATAACCTACTACCTCTCCTCCCTCGCCGCGCTCCGACTAGCCTGACCCCTCCTACTGATACCAAGACGGCTCATCTCGATCTCATCACCAGTCGCACGGCCGCGGCCCTCCTCGACGAGCGCCTCCTCGCTCTTCCTCGTCGTCGTCTCCTCCGTCCTCCGGAGCGCCTCATCCTCTCTCGTATTCTCGCCTTCGCCCTCGGCAGCGGCGGCAGCGGCGTACGACCCGCCGACGCTCTCCATGGTAAAGGGGCTGGCGGTGGGCGCGTCGAGGACGGCGAGCTCGCGGGGGAGGAAGAGGCGGGGCAGGAGGAGCGCGCGGACGGGGATGAGCGCGAGGATGACGACGGGAAACCCCACGGCGGCGACGGTCTGGGTGACGGCGAAGGTAGCAGCGAAGGCGGCGAGCTCGACGCCGACGAAGGCCCAGACGGCGGGGCGGCGGGCTGTGGCCAGCGGGTGGCCGCCCGGCGTCAGCGCGCGGTCGCGCACCAGGAATAGCAGCTTGGCCGTGATGCCGTTGCCGGCAAGGGCCTGGTACCCCATGATGAAGAAGAGCCCCGCGAGCACGGCCTGCGGGATCAGGTGCAGGACGACGAGCAGCGGGCCCGTCATGGTGCCGAGCGTCAGCAGGCCCTGCGCCAGGTTCGACGCGCGCTGCTCCACGACGTGCGTCCGCCGCAGCGAGTAGTGGCCCTTGGCCGCGCCGTCCCGCTCGTCCGCGTCCGCGGTTACCTCGGTCACGCACAGCGACTCGGTGTGGAACGGCGCCTGCGGGATCAGCCCGTTGGGGAATGGCAGGCCGAGCAGGCCCGCGACGCCGGTTGTCAGACCTAGAAGGAATAGGTCCCAGTGGAAGCCTGCCGGCTTGCGCAGCGGGAATTCGGTGCCCTGGGCGATCAGGGACGAGACTGTCATTGCGTCAGCTTATCGGTCAAGGACATCTCCCCGAACCTGAACCGATGACTTGAAGGGAATAAAGCAGAAACAGATATGGTCCAAGGTTTTAGCTTACCGTTGTGATCAAAATAAAACAAGATAGTCAGCAGAACCGCGAAAGGAAGCGCGAGAAACACCTCCCCGACCGAGATGTCCTGCCAGAAGTGAACAAGCCAGTCGCGGTCGGCGGTAGGGAAGAAGGCGGCGCTGGTAGGGAGGCGGTCGAGGGGGACGTCGCGCATGCGGCCGAGGTGGACGAAGCCGGTGAAGAAGACGACGGTGAGGGGGGTGCCGTAGTCCTTGAGGAAGACGCGGACGGGGTGGCGGAAGAGGGGCCCGGCGCCGAGCTCGCCGCAGGCGTAGGCGACCATGAAGACGAGCAGGGCGACGGCGAGGCTGAGGTAGAAGGGGGCGCCGGCGCCGAAGCGCTCGAGCACCTGCACGCCCTTCTGCAGGTAGATGAGGGCGACGTAGAAGCCGAAGATGTCGCACGGGAACCGCGTCACGTACCGCAGCCAGTCGCACGCGTTGGTCGCCGCCAGCGCCCAGTGCAGCGCCACCGACCACAGCCCGATCCAGCACATGAAGGCCAGGTAGTTGGTCCCCGTCGGCGTCATGATGTCGTAGACGGTGCTGGATTCTTCTTGTTAGACCACTCTGCTTAACAGAATAAGAGCGCTAAGGAATGGAGATACCGGGATAGAGACGTACTAGTTAAACACCGTAATAGGACCCGTGACTCCCACGATAACCAGCGGCTGGCACGCGAGAATAGCAAAGACCACGGCGCCGAGAACCGACGCCAGCAAGACTTCGTTTACGCCGTACTGCATGTTCGTCTTGGTGAACATGTCGAGCGAGAAAGCCAGCGCGGGCAGGATACTAGGACAGACGGAGTTAGTTCTTATCCATCCGGGTAGATGTACAGAAAGCTGAATAATAGACGCGAGCTCGGTAAGGTCGTACTTAGCAAAATACATGTAGATAGTCGAGGGCACGACGCGGTAGTCCCAGGCATCGCGCCAGTCGCTCCAGTAGTAGGGCAGGCGGCGGCGCACGTCGCTGACCATGCCGCGGAAGAGATGTATCTTCCACCAGCGGTCGTCGGCCTTGCCGCCGCCGCGCCGTTCCACCGCAGCTTCGGGACTGCTGCGGTGACCTGGGCGGCTGCGGGGGGTTAGCAGCGAGGCGGTCCAGTGCCGAAGTTTGCCGCTCGTCGATGGACCCGTCCTTGCACCTGCACCTGCACCTCCTCCCGCTTTGCCTCTGGACTCGGGCCGCGGCTCGGGGTCGGCGTGCATTGCCGTCGGCAGCGTCAAGGAAGCGGCGGTCCGCGACATCTCGGCACCAAAAAGGCACACAAAAAGAAAAAGGAAAGAAACAACTTCCGCGACGGCGTTCTATCGAGACCGAGGCGCCATGTATTCTAGGTACGTTCAAAGAGGTATATAGCTGCCTGGGTAGGTGAGCATATAGAACTCAAATTCGGAGGAGGCGGGCCAATTATTAGCCAGAATAGAATATGATTCCGAGCTGAAGCAGCACGTCGCCACGGCGCGCGATTACATTGAAGGCTCAAGCCGGCTGTTTTATTCAAGAAACCTGTAATAATCCAAGGCCGGCGATGAGTTGCAAGATATTTACAATTGATGAGAGATGAACATGAAGTAAAAAGGTCCTGACGTAGTACTTTTTTCTACTTACCGGTAAATGGCTCCTTAGCGCCGAACCCGCTTCCCCACAAGAAGCCCTTGTAGGCGGCCGAATCGAGCTGCGTCGCTGCAGAGCCGCTCACCGCTATCGGCAATCTGTCGTAACTCCTTTTGAATGGCCGCTTGATTATATGAGATTTTTCTATCTATGCCAGTATTGTACAGTGCGCGGCAACCCGCCATGGGCCGGTCTCCCTTCCCTTCCTCATAAACACGTGTGGCTGATATAACACGCCTACCTCCCTAGATGGGATGGGGGGGGGTAACGCACAGGATGAGTTGAGAGAACGTTTGTCTCGCCTCGTAATGAATGGCTCCTCGTCGCTCTCGACATAACTACTCCCTGGCCAAGGTAGGCACTTGGGCCGGTCAGGCCGCATTTCCAAACATCATATCACCGGCTCTCCTCGCCCTTTACTTCCTTGAACAGTGCAGGGCTTGCCGGAGGCTCGGGAGAGTCGGGCAGCGACGGTGATCCTGGCGCCGGCGGCGGTCCCGGCGGTGCCTTGTTTGCGTTGGCACCGAAGTACTTGCTGAAGTCGTCGTTGTCGTCAAACGGCCGTGGCCCTAATATGCGGTTCATGTCGTCTCGGACCAGCACCTCCTTTTTGAGCAGCTCCTCCGCGATAAGTCCCACCTCCTTCTTCTTCTCCAGTAGAAGGTCCTTGCATTGCTTGTATGCCTGCTCTACGATGCGCCTCACTTCTGCGTCGATGACCTGGCCCGTCCCCTCCGAGAATGGCTTGTAGACCCTGCTCTCGTCGTTACGGAAATGCAGAGGCCCGACCTTGTCTGACATGCCCCATTGCGTTACCATAGCTGTCGCCATTCGGGTCACCTTGTCGAAATCGTCACTGGCCCCTGTTGTTACCGTGGGAAAGTGGATTTCCTCCGAGATCCGGCCTCCCAGCGTCATGGCCATCCGGTCCATCAGCTTTTCGTAGCTCATCAGGTACGCATCCGCCGGTAGGTATTGCGCATATCCCAATCCTTTACCGCGAGGGATAATCGACACTTTCAACAGGGGATCGGCATGTCTGAAGAACCAACCGCAGATAGCATGTCCGGCCTCGTGGTAAGCCACCGTCCTCTTGTCCGTCGGATTTAAGACTAGAGTTTTGCGCTCCAGACCACCAATAACACGTTCAATGGCATGCTCAAAGTGCTTCAGCGTCACCGACGACGCGTTCTCTCTCGCCGCTGCACAGTTGTTAGTATAGCATTTCCTCGGCACGTTGACGGAACATACCGATAAGGGCAGCCTCGTTGACGCAGTTGGCAATGTCCGCGCCAGCAAAACCCGGCGTCAGAGTCGCGAGTCGCCCGCTGAGGTACTCCATCTCTTCGTTGGTCACGATCTTCTTGAGGTAGACCTTAAAGATGTCTTGCCGGCCTTTCATAGTTGGCGCGTCGATGTTGATGTGTCGATCAAATCGTCCAGGCCGCATCAGGGCCTTGTCTAGAATTTCGGCTCGGTTGGTTCCGGCCAAGACGACAATCTGGTCCGTCGTGTTGAATCCGTCCATTTCTGTTAGGATCTGGTTGAGCGTGGCTTCCCGCTCATCGTTTCCTCCAAATCGCTGGCCGTCCGCGCGGGTTTTACCGATGGCGTCTATCTCGTCAATGAAAATAATGCAGGGCGTATTCTTACGCGCTGTGGCGAACAGATCCCTGACTCTCGACGCACCAACACCGACGAACATCTCGACGAATTCGGAGCCGCTCACGCTGAAGAACGGCACTGCCGACTCGCCCGCGGTGGCCTTTGCAAGTAACGTCTTACCTGTTCCCGGCGGTCCCGAGAGGATTGCGCCGCGCGGAATTTTGGCACCGAGTCGCTGGAATCTTTCTGGCTTCTTGAGGAAGCTAACGAACTCCATAATCTCTTGCTTGGCCTCGTCCATACCGGCAACGTCTGAAAACTTGACCTTGACGGCCGTCTCGTGGCTGAAGCGCTTCGCCTTGCTCTTGCTAAAGCCGAACAGGCCGCTAGATCCACCAGCGCCGCCCGGACGTCGTGACATATAGAAGAGGAGGCCAACAAGTAATATAGTCGGCCCAAACGCCATGAGGAGGTTGAAGAGTGGGCTCTCGCTCGCGTGGCTTACGGGGATCCTCTCACCGCTAGGGATTCCGAGCTCGTCCTGCGCCTCCTCCAGGCGTCTCTCGAAAGCATCGGCAGAGGCAATGGTGAAGTAATAGTTGAACCCGGGACGTGTCGCGACAGAATCAGGATACATGGACTGAGTGGCTTCCCGGTTGAGCTCGACGCGCACTCTGTGGCCCATGATGACCATCCTGTCGACAAGACCCCTATCTAGGAAGTTCTTCCGTAGTTCTTGCCACGTAATTTCTCGGCCATTCTCGTCGAACAGGGAGCTGTAAATCCAATAAGCCACAGCAGATCCCACGATGGTCGTCATCCAATCGTTGTTTCTCATCGGGTTGTTGTTGCTGTCGGGCCTTGGTCCCGACCCTTTCGAGTTGTTCGAGTTAAATCCACTGAACCCCTTCTCGCCCTGCTTCGGCATCTGGTCGTCTTGCTGCTGGTCTTGACGCTGGTCTTGTCGTTGTTCTTGTCGTTGTTCTTGTCGCTGATCATGTCGCTGTTCTTGTTGCTGATCTTGTCGCTGTGGCTTATTCTCCTCCGTAGGCTTTTGGGAAGAGCTAAACGTACTATCTGGTCGTTGTCGCTGCGATCGTTCATCATCCATCTGGACCTTAGCAATCACCTTGGATAGGGCAGTGACGGACTTGAGGGCTCTCCCGGCGTCGGCAAGCCCAACTGTCCCGTCCTGTTGCTTCTTCATGAGATCTACTAACTGTATAGGCATCCCTGTCCTCTTGATATAATCTAAAACACTGAGATCAATTTTCATGGGACCGAGAGAACCGTAATCGAGCATTTTTTTGAACCGTTCAATTTCTGCGTCGCTAAGATGCACCCAGCCCTCAGGCAGCGGTAATTTGCCATCCTCTCCCCCATCGGGCGACGGGGCCTTGGCGTCTGTTGGACCGGGCGACTCGGAGCTTTTCATCTGCGGGTTCGGCTTGGGGTCCTTAGGTGGAGGCGGTCCGTCCTTGTTGTCGCTTGAATAGCATCGCGACGGACTAGAGGCCCAGGCAGACGGGTACGTGCGAAGGAGGCGGGAGGCTCGCATGCTCGAGCGGGTGGATGTGCTAAGCGAGATGCTGGCGACCCTCGCAAAGCCGGTCGACCGCCGTAATAAGCTCGACATGTTGGGCAAGTCTATTGTTTGCAGCCAGGAATGGCGGGCTCTGAAGGGTTCGAGAAGACGGAGAGGGCCGGAGATCGGGGATCGGCTTTAGGGTCGAGCGCTCAGTTATCTCGTGGAAGACATAGGCGGCAACCGCCAGTACAGCAAGGAGGAAGAGATGCTGTATATTTCCAGCAGTCTGCCGATACTGGAGGAGGGAAGGAGGGAAGCGCTGCCCTTTTTTTCTGTCGGCTTTGGCTGATGACGAGATGGTTAGAAATCTGATTCGCCTCGCGGGTGACAGAAAGATCCGTATGGGCGCATTTGTGGTGGTCATAAATCCGCTGAAAGCTCTTAGTATCGGTCTAGCCCCAATGAGCTTAGCGGCTGCAGCATTTTGCAGATACCCGTCAGCCCCTCTGCCTGTCCGCTAGCTGACTCCCAGGCGGCCCAGGCCTGCTAACCCTAAGTTGCCAACTGCTAAGCCTGCTAAGCTAAGCCGACGCTCACCTACCGCACACGTGACTTTATAACGACATCTACAGGTACCTGTTAGGGATATGTACCTAGGTACGATACCTAGACCAACTTCACCATGATCCATTCACTTCATGTTCACTCCGTACGAGAATGATACTCTCAATACCTTCTTAGGCGGCATGTAGAGTAGTGATGACGCTCTTGAGGACTCTAGTGCGGAATAGCTGAGCCCTTCATCAGTCTTGTATTTCGCATTCTGCACAATATCAGAACATGACAGCATAGCCTGGTCAGGCCGTCCCAATAACTATACTCTACCCTTAAGGCTTGCCTGACTTAGACGGGAGCCAAAGTCGGGACTCTTCGTCCTCGTCTAGGCTGTCCCGATATCCGCTCATGTCTGAGCCAAACGACGACATGCCGTATGCCTCCTCCGCGCTCACAACGTTGCGACGCTTTAAACCCCGTCCCTCTGGGTTCTGCTCTGGCGTGCCGAGCAACTTGCCACTCGGCCTAGACGAGCCGTTATCCCTTTGCTTGCGGCGGGAAAAGAAGGGCACCGGGAGGAGTCGACTGAAAAACGGACGGACCACCGGGGCTGAGGCACACACAACGCCGAAATTGACTTCGAGGAGGAAACAGAGAATCACTAAAGCGTTCGATTTTAGCATGCATCAGCGTAAGTGATACTTTACTCACTATCAGGTACGGCATCCCAGTCGTAGTCCTCGCTGGCTTCTAGAACTGGTATGTAAGTCACTCGTTTCAGAGCGACTGCGCACACGCTTCAGGTGTGTTAACGCGGGATTGCTCCGGGTTAGGGCTCATCCGGAGCAGACCTACACAATACCCGTCGCGAACAGGACGACGACGGAAACGTTTTGCCTCTTGGGAAGCTTCATGCGATGCACCAACGGAATCGGCAACAGGAGAATGATAACATCCATTCCAATGTCTGCCTCTACTTGTAAGCAGCACGGACAATAATGTGGAGTGATAATTTCGACATACTTGAATCCGTTAGCTTCTTCAGAAATCCATCGGGGCTGTATACTTCTCTGCGCACCTTAAGCTACTAAGGGCAATGTAAGCCGGATATGAGTCGTAACATTCGGCATTGAGGCTCTCGTCGACGATACCTTGGAGCGGCCTACATGCCAGAGACTCGACAAGCGCCGCCGTCAACGAATAGCAAGCAATAAGGGCTATGCAGCTATAGCACATGAAACGAAACCAGGCTTGCGACGCGAGCTTCAAGTACAAGGCCAGCATGGATATTTTGGCGAGACTGACGCTGAAGATGAAGCTTAGGTACGCCAATAGGCCATACTGAACACCTCGTCAGCCCTTGCAAAAGGTATCTTCGAAAGAATGATGTTACCAAGCGTTCACCAATATGGTAGGTCTCTTGTGGGATGTCCCAGACATGATACGTGAGGCCATGGTCGATGTCTACAAGCGAAATTTTAAGTTAGAATCTCTAAAGGTCTGCTATACAAAGTCCTGGAGACCTACCTTTCTGTACAAACACCAGCATAGCAGCTGAAATTACGAACGCAGCGACAACGAGCCCTTGGGCCTTACGTTAGCGGGATGGGCCTAGATCCTAGGTCACTACCTGTAGTCACGTACAGTCGTCGGCCTCTAAGTCCCTCTTAAGCACTTGGAGTCTGGTGTATAGGCGTAGGCTTAAGGCAATGCCGGCGATGATGGTCGTCGAGATGCCGGCGGCCATCAGATCCCCTCGTCTGGTTGGGGGGTTGACAGGAGTGCGAACCTGCCCGGGTGGCACTTCCGCGTAGTAGATAATCTCGCTACTCATCCCGAAAGCCGTTGAGAGAGTATCCAGATTAAGTGCCACGGCGTTTGCTCGACGTGTGTTAAACAAAGCAAGAGGAGACTTGACGGCGCGGATGTGACACGGTATGGCACCTTTTGGTGCTGCGCCCCAGAAGCCAATGAAGAGCTCATGGGGATCATGTCTTTTCCTTCACGTGCCGGCCCAGGGCCTGCTGTGCCGATGAACCCCTGGATAAGTCCCCGACTTTCTCCAGTTTTGCTGACACTCTTAAAGCTGGTCGGTCACCTTGGCGGTGCCCCGACAGCCGAGTTGCTAGGCGAGCTCGGCGTGCCGAGATCCAACGCGCGTGGCCCAGAAGTTCGTGTTCCGAGCCTATGTTCCGGGAAATGGTTTGAAATATCTCATCTAAGCTGTCTCATGCTTCTCTACGATACCTCCCAAGATCGTGAAGGCCTACAGGTCGTCCCAAGCTAGCTCGTCAAGGCTATATACTTACACCGGGGTTTTCGGTGAAGTATTCGGCCTCGGTAAAACCATGTTCTGATGAGGTTTTCCTGTATATACTCGCGGCTGCGTATGATGTTACTGGACAAGCTGTTTGGTGTTTCCCAGGTCTTGTGGAAACGTCTAGCTTTAAGAGACGTAGCTGAACCTGTAGAGCCAAAACCGCCACCGAGCCAGCCACTGGAAGCATCTGTTGTAAAACGTCAGACGGAAACATACCCACATACATAATACATTGACTTGAAATATCCTCTATTTCTGCTTCGAAAATGGCTCAATGCCAAGGCTATTCCACGTCATTCAAAAAGGCTCGCAGGAGGTCTGTTGAACGTAACCATACTGACAGCACTCGCAGCGGACCGAATACATGCCAATTATTCACCTAGATCGGACGGTAGACATGCCGCAGGTTCAGGGTCCATCATTCGTTTGCACAGGTATTGAGTAGCGTAAATTATATTCGTCGAGCGAAATATGTGCATTCATGTGGCATATGCACAGTTCAGGGACGAAAATCGCATGTAAAGTCGCACAATGAAGAGACGATCGCTCGCAGCACGAGATGGAAGCTGGTCTGATATCCATATTTATTATATTCCGCAGGTTTCTGCGCTCGAAACGAGCTACGGGGACCTTCGGGACGCCCCTGCACGGGCCGTCTCATCCGACGAGGTACTGCTCGATGTCCTTGTCCTCCTCGTCTTCCTGCAGCTCCTGCAGCCTCTTCTCCTCCTCGTCGAGCAGCTTCTTGATCATGTTCCTCTGGCGCTTGCGGGCCTTCTTGCCCCAGTCGGTGGCGGTGGTCTGGGCCTGGGCGTCGCCCTCGGCCTCGTCGTCGCTGTCGTCGGGTATGTCGACCTGGCCGCGCAGCTGGTTGGGGGATATCTCGGCCTGCTTCTCCTTCTCTGCCTTCTCCTTCTCGAAGTGCTTGTCGAGCTGCCGCTCCTGGAACCGCGCGCCGTGCTTGATGATGTACGGCCGCACCAGCGCGTACGCCCCGACGATGATGACCAGCCGGATCCACTGCTGCGGCGTCATGCTCGTGAACGACTCGGCCATATTGTTGCTGAACCGGTCCTTGACCAGCGTGAAGAGCTGCGTCACCGAGTCGAACAGGTGCGAGATGAGGCCGAAGAGTTCCGCCATGGTGAGGCAATTCGCGTCCTCTGAAGAGGCGGTTTGTGTGAGGAACGGTCTATTAGGAGAAAGGATTAAAGCAGCCAGTCGTCTAGCTGTCGGGAATTATCTGGTACAACACCAAAATGGAAGGTATATCTAGGTGAATCGTAGAATATCAAGCGTCAAGAAAAGAAAAGGAGAGAAGGTGAAACTTTTCAAGTGTCGAAGATCCGCGAACTCCGCGCGGGAATAAGCGATGAGCTGGAGAGAAAAAAAAGCCTCTGCCTCATTTCAGTGCTAGTCGGGTCTCGCAGGCTGCTGGGTGGGTTTGCTAGGTGGTATTAATAGCAGCTATTAGGGTATTAATCCCCGCTCCCCACTGCGGTTATGCACTAATCCTGGACCGTCTTGGCCTGCCAGCTCGCCAACTTATGGTAGCCTCAACGCGTCTGACGTGCAACTAAACGCGTTTCGTTTCAGTGCCCGAACCAACCGAAACATTCAATTCTTTAAGAACCATGGCGAGCGATCCCGAAGACGTACAAGAGGTGAGAATATCATACATTCTCATCATAAAATTGTTCTCTATTGACCAACTCGGCATAACAGCAACTCAAAGCTGCGCTCTGGTTTGCAGTGGGCGAGATGGTTGATGAAGAGACTCTCAGAAGAAACAGAAATGTCACCCCTCAATTCATCGGAGCATTGACCGAAATGGTCTGGGCCCAGATAGGTATTCATGCCTGTTCATGCCTCTGCCACTCTTGCCATTCGCCTTACAGTATGGACTGACGTAGTCTAGAAAATGTCGCGCTCGATCTAGAGACCTTCAGTCGCCATGCGGGACGGACTACTGTCAACACTGACGACGTTCTGCTGCTTGCCAGGCGAAACCAGGATCTCCACGCAATCATCAGAGATTTCGTGGATAAGCAGAAAGCCGCTAAGGCGAAGGGCAAGTCGAGGAGATGAGAGCTTATGGGTTCTACAAGGCGAATCCGAATAGAGAACGCTCTGCACCCTTCCTAGGCCATGTGAGGACTAGCAGAGAACCCAATCGCGCTCAAGTCTAAGGCATAGAGGCGTGTATCAGTCCCTAAACATTCGTGGTGAGATGGCTCATCAGATGGACAGGTTCAGCTGGGAGCCACCTAACTGCTCATTTATGAGGGCATGTCTTAAGAGAGCTGTACCTTCATGAACATTTCAAGCAAAGCCACGCGACGTACGCTATGTATCTAAAGCCTGCTGGAGTTGTTTTGAGAAACATGATGTGATACCCTCGCCAACTCCTAGAGATATTACTCGCACCAGCTTCCCAGGACTCGCTTGCCCAACACTGACGATGATGGCAGCACTTCCAATACTGTATCTATGTCGACGTCGGCGAAATCTAATATGAGATCCGTTATTAGAGAGCTCCGCCTGACGTTGCTGAATAACAGACAGGTGCTTCCAGCTTCCACATGGGCACATTCGCACTTGCGCTAACCATCATTGGGAAGCGCGACATGTATGAAGACGGTGTAGAGTCGAAGGTCGACCTGGAAGAGGACCTCGAGAAGCTCACCGACAGTGCTGTACGGGCATCGGAGAATCCGCCACAGGTATTGTGACATCACAACACTCCTTCGAAGACACCCAACTCGGCGCCTCCATGCTTTTCAATGGTTAGATCTGATGGCGTCTTATATTGGCTCGGGCCTTTGGAACCAGCAAAGCGACACCAAGTCACCAAGCGTACTTCAGCATCTCCTTCTGTGCCAAGCAGATGGCCGTGGTCCGCTGCCCACGCCGATAAGCTGAGCAAGATGACCCAGGTATAAATGCGGTCGATGAGGCATGAAAAGGGGTGCCGGCTGCCGAGTTGGCCTCACGTACAATGGCGATGCCATATGGGACAGCGTGCCCAAGTTCTAATAGTGGTCATAGCATACTAAGCTGGTCAGCGAACGAGCAGAAAGAGGGTAACGGAAGTGATTGCCTACGCGTCGTCTTGATTACCTACCTAAGGTACCTAGCATACTATAACTTAGAATTAAAGAAAGCCCTTATGCGCGTTGCAGTCACACCTGCCCTCTTTTTCTGCCCTTCCCAGCGGCAATCGGCGTGCTGATGTTCAATGCTCATCTTACCTCCTGGCCCTTTTGGCACGTAGTTGTTGTATGATTCCTTCGTGCCCCTGCTCCAATGCTACCGATAATGGTGTTCGCCCATTCTCATCTTGGGCCTGGATGTCGGCTCCTTTTTCAAGAAGCACTTGCACTATCTCCTCGTTACCAAACTCTTCGGCTGCTACTAATAATGGTGTTCTCCCTTTTCTATCCCGAGCCTCGGTGTCGGCTCCTTTTTTAAGAAGCACCTGCACTATCTTCTCCTTATGAGACCACTCGGCTGCCGCCAATAATGATGTTCTCCCTTCTATATCCCGAGCCTCGATGTCGGCTCCTTTTTCAAGAAGCACTTGCAATATCTCCTCGTTTTCAGACCTCTCGGCTGCTGCTAATAATGGTGTTCTCCCTCTTATATCCCGAGCCTCGATGTCGGCTCCTTTTTCAAGAAGCACCTGCACTGTCTTCTCCTCATTAGACCACTCGGCTGCTGCCAATAATGGTGTTCTCCCTTTTATATCCCGAGCCTCGAGGTTCGCTCCTCCTTCAAGAAGCTCACATGTCACCCGCTCCTGATCACCTCGCACTGCCAAATGCAGCGATGTTTCGTTCTCCTTGGATCGAGCCTCGACGTCAGCCCCTTTCTCAAGCAATCTTCGCACTGTAGTTTCGTGGCCATTAGCTGCTGCCGTCATCAACGGCGTCCGGCTTCGTTTGTCTCTTAGATTGATATCGATAGACTTCTCTGAGAATCCCAGTATCAGCAACATCGTTTGGGTCGCAGGGCCCAAGAGCGTCTCCACGACCAAGTCGTGTCCGTTATAGCAAGCCCAAAACAAAGCGGACCGTCCATATTGCGAGTCCCGCTCGTCAACATCCCATATTCTCTTTCCTGGCAGCGCGCGAATGGTCTCATCAAGCCCAAAAAATGATGCTATCATCAAGGCAGTGGGTCCACTCGGGCGTTCCCTCGCATTCCTCCAAAATATTTCGGTCCACTCTTTGCATCTATGAGACCGTGTATCACAAAGCCTTACTGCCTTATTGAGCACTGTTTCCGTATTCATGCCACGAGCCGCGCGGAAGTGAGCTGCCCAGTTATCTGCAGCATATTCCACAAGGTCCTTGACTTCCCCATGGAGTGAAACTTTGGCGTCAGGGAAGCAAAGGTAGTATATACATATTTCTGCGATTACGCTGTGCGACTCTGTAGGGCGAAGTGAGTTCTGCCACCTCATAGTGTTAGGAGTTATCCTGGATGCGTTGTGAACCAGAAATTCCCTAGCCGTTTGATGCAGCAAGTAAATCCTAGAATCGACAATGGTAACGAAAAGCCCACAAAGCTCCCTAACTGTCTTACGAAAGCGGTACTCAGGCTCAAACTCGAGTTGGTGGTAGAATGCGTGATCTTTAATTGCCAGCGCCGTTGCCATCTCCTGCAACGACAGCGGCCTCTCTGCTGCGACAACAATATGAAGAAGCCTTCTAGCTTTGACAAAATCGCGGCTCCTGCATAGAATCTTCTCATAGGCTGCCTCGACTGTTTGGGGAAGTTCGCGGACACTTGCTCGTAGGCTTCCTGGGGTAGTTTCGACGATATCCTTTACTACGTCAAAAACGAGGTATACCCATAAATAAGTCCGGTTGGTGAACCGTGTAAGCTCGTATTGGAGGAGATGTTTGCTTTCATCTTCGAGCTGAAGATCTGCGCTGATCTCCTCCACTTTGGCCTTGATGACAATATCGACCTCCTTTGAGATCTTGTCGACTTCAGCCTGATCCTCCCCGCTCAAGTGAATAGTGGGCTGCCGATTCTCGAGCCTCTGGAATCCTCGCTGAATATGGATGTATGGTCGACTAGTTAATAGAAATTTCAATGATGACTGGCTCTCTTCGTTCTCGTATAATGTATTCAAAGCTCCCACTAGACGAACCCGACCGTCTTGTTCGCACTCGTCTAGAGCGTCTATAATGCAGGTAATTTCTCCAGCGGCTTCATGATTTGCAACGCTAAGTAATATATCCCAGAGGCCCGAAAAGGAAGCGAATAGTTGCCCATTCTCGTCAAACCTGTTGATGACGTTGTTGGTGAGAAGAGCGGGCTTTTGAAGAAAGAGTTGATGCAAGAGACAGCGCATGGCGCTTTCCAGGTTCCTCTGGTCCTCAAAGTCGTCCTTGAAGAAGAAATAACATGTGGTTCTCGTACTTGAAGTCGGAAGTACATTATCCGCCAAATGCCTTGCCAAAACTGATTTCCCGCAGCCTGGATCTGCAGATACCCAGAGTAAGCTGGAGGTCTTCTTGCTTTGCCAGCTTTGGAAGAGATGATGACTTGTGAACCATCCACAAGTTCCAATTGTCCGCACCTGATTTCTGTCCTTGCGGTCCTCGTACGGTACGGTGGCAAGACTACCGAGGAGTTTGCTTCTCCTTTTCAGAGATGAATGTATCTCGGATATGCGGTTCCGGACTACAGTTGTATTAGTACGGATATATCCATGAAAAGAAGTGCATGATAACTTACATCCTGGACCTCGGCTCTCGTGGATTACGTTCCGCAGAGCAGCACCATCAAGCCGCATTAAGTCCCCTACCGTCCGGCGGATTTCGGAGTACACAACTCCCCATGATTCCTGTATGCTTGCAGACTTGCTCTTCAGCTTCTCTGCAGCTTTTGTGTAGCATTCTTCAAATCTGTTAATGAGCGGATGAGCATCCGTGTAGAGTTGGCGGAGTAGATGGAAAAAGAGGCGGTGTAAGCCGGCTTCTTCAAATGACATCAACTTTCCAACCAAGTCAGTAGGGGACACGAATGGTAGATAGCCCATGAGATCTTCTTTATCAAGTGTCACAGGAACAACACTGCGGTTGTTATCATGATCTCTGAGCTCGAGAAAGGCAAGCTCAGTAAGTACATGATGAAAGGCAAGAAGTTGGCAATTACTCTCCACCACCTTTCTGATTTTGTTCTTAAGCACGCTCGTATCCGAGAAGTCGTCCAGTCCCTCACGATATGATTCTTTAATGGCGGCAATATACGGCGAGGTAAAAGTATCCTCATAGTATCGTCTGAGCAGCTTAGAGCCGCACACTACTACCTTATCAACGCTGCAAATAGTGCCAATGTTGTCAGGTTTGCTGTGCTGAGGGAGCAGGCAGAACTGATGGTCAAGGATATTTCGGACAGCATCGGAGCCTCCTTCGCGCGTGTGCCATAAAGGCAGAGGCGACTTGTCTGAGATTGTTCGAGATCGGATATCTTTGAGCCAGGCAATAAGTCGATGGACACACCAAGCATAGGCGGTTCCTTCATTAACATTGTCATGTGCGTAGACGATGAAGATGCTCGGGGAGGTTGCGTGACTGAACACGTCCGTTTCTGCGAGAATTCCTAGGATTGTGGAGAACAGGTTGCCCACCGCTGCTTATAACAGACATATTAGCTGGTGACCGTTCGCTGCTTAAGCGTTGACTGTAGGATACTCTCGAGAAGCGTACCATGGTTGCTTGACACGGGTCCTCGTTCGGGGGAAGCAATCGAGCTAGGAGAGGTATTATTACCGGCCATGAGAAGGCCACAAGGCTGGGAAAATCCAGCGGTGGAACAAAATCTTTTACTCCGGCAAAGAAACAAATGGGACTAGTGTTCGAGGCAGGTAATCGTGAGGCAGGATCCCAAAATATTTCCAAAAACCGAAAGGATGTTGATGAGGGAGAGTATTGCTTCGTTAATTCGGCTGGCTGAACTGTCGGCCGAAGTGTCTTGGGCAGAAATCTAACCGCCTACGTCTCGTCGCCATAAGCGGTGATAAGCGCGTCAGCTGTGGCTGGCATGGGGAGGCATATGTCACAAAACGAGGCCTGACTGGCCATTTCAGGGACCTGCAGAGGGTGGAGCCACCCTGACCAATCATGGCTAATGTACGGGAGAAGAAGGATTTCTTATGTAATTACAGGATTACTCATCAGGGTCACGTGATACCCTTTTGGGGAGACGGGGAGCCAGCGCCCCAGCTCCCCAGGAGAAACGGGGAGACAGAGGCCTGTCCCCCCAGGAGTTGATATACGAGGATAAAAGGAAGCAGGAATCCTCTCTTTTGTACAGGATATTTGACAGCAGTCAACTTAAGCCTATAAGTCACTCTTTGAATATACTATAGGGGGAGACCTTCTCCCTGACGAACCCCGAGCCCCTTGCTGTTACCTGCAAATCAAGACCCCCTTCTGATAGGTCCCCAGAATCGTCACAGCATACTGCTCAGCCAATGTCAGTCTGGCGGTTTATCTGCAGGGGACGCTCGTGTAACAATGCCTTTTCAAAGCCTTAGATGCTGAGCCTACCATCTTACTGCCTACATGTAAGTATTTAGTCGAACGTCTCGCTGGAGGGGGTGGTGTAATGAACTTCTCTACCGGTAGGTGCCTAGGAACAGCACCAAGATGCTTACACCTCGAGTTTCTCCTGGGAAATCATGGACTTGAAAAAATGACTGGCTGACGACTGAAAACATCATTGTCCATATCTTAGATACCTAGGTACCTAGGTAGGTACATAAGAGAATCGTCGTTGTCACAATCCATCGTTACATTACTGCAGCTCTGCTTTACGATAGCAGGAGAGTGGGAGAATTGGCAGCTACCTACCAATGCCGAGGCTCATATTCACCAGGAACGACGAAAATGAATAAAGATAACGTATCCGCTACTTGCTTGCATGTTGCAATTAGGACAAAGGACTCCAAAGTGTCTTGAATGTACATAGGATGATCGCCATCCGTCGAGTGTGGCTTATGCTCTGTACTGCCACAACTGCTTCGTAAGAGCCCGAGGTATGACGCCAGGCTGTGGCTTTGTCTTCTTGGCAACCAAGTCAGGGTCTTTCTTCGCTCTGAAAGCCCCGTTTGGGCTGCGACGTCATGCCGGCAGATCGGCATGAGGCCGACCAGGGTTGCATCCGAATCCCTGATCGCTTTACTGACGGAAACTGCGCTGTGAGGGGCAGCAGCGGTAGACCGTAGCGGGTACCTATTATGTAGTAGCTCTGCCTGATGGAGGGGCGGCTCGGCGGGCAGCGGGTTCAAGCAAAACAAATTCGTCATCGCAAAAAGGCTGGGTCAGACTCACTAAGCACTGTCTAGGTGCATATACCAGGTAGGTATGTATCATCGGTCCTGATTCTGATGGGTCAGTTGGGTCCAGAGGAGCTGACGAGGTAACCAGATCGACGTCAAATCCCTTTCATCCATGAACCACTCTTTAATAAGAATTGACACCCTGTCCGTCCCCCAACCCAGGAGGTCACTTATTGTCTCTAATCCCTTTCCACTCTTCCCGCAACGCCCGAGTTCTCGACAGACTCATCCAACTCTTTCCATAACACACACCCAGTACCACTCTCTACATATCTCCGACAGTACAACAAGCAAAAACAGAACACCACCATCATGGGCGCTAAAGCGGGCTTTGCCCTTAAGTTGTTGCAGTGGTTTGTCCGCGGCATCCAGTTCTGCTGTTCCGCGCTCATCCTCGCCCTGTTCTCATACTTCCTCGCCGTATTAGCCAACCGGAGTCTTCCCATACCGACGTACACCCGGGCCGTTGAGGGTATCTCGGGTATTGGTGTGCTATATACGCTACTCGGTCTCTTGTTATTGTGTTGCCTGGCTGGGCATCCCTTCACATCATTCATCGCCATCGTCCTGGACATCTGCTTTATTGGCTCTTACATCTACGTCGCTACCGCCACCCGCGACGGAGCCAGCAGCTGCACCGGAACCGCCGTCAACACACCCTTCGGCAGAGGCAATGCCAATGACTTAATCCAAGGAGCCCATCCGACTTTCCGACAAGCATGCCAGATGCAGACTGCTTGCCTGGCTGTCTCCATCGTTGCAGTGTAAGGCAAACTTATTCGCTTACGTCATAGCACGTTGCTTGCTAACAGGTCATTAGCATCTTCTTTATCATCTCGGCACTTATCGAAGTCGTGCTTGTCCGTCACCGACGCAAGGAGCAGCGATTCGGTCCTAGCCCTGCCAACAACTACACGTCCGGCTACGGCAGCCGCCGGGGTGGTCTGTTTGGCCGCTTCAGGCGACGAGGAACCGCCGAATCCGAGGACCCGAACTATCTGCCCGAGCACGCTCACCCGGATCAGATGCGCCAGAGCTACAACACCGAGACTACGGCCGTCGAGAGCGGAAACGGCTACAACAAGTATCAGCACGACGGCCAGGTCGCGTATCCCGAGACTGGCACCGCTGTGGCGCACACGCAGCCCGCCGGCTTCCGCTACTAAGGGCGGTTAACTCCGCTGACGAATGAATCAACCCGCTGGGTAGGGGAGAGATGCTGACCTGTACAAAAAACCACACAAGAATGTTGAAATGAATTGATACCCTGCAGGGTTTGACACACTGTTGAACGTCGCTCGCTGCTTCATAAGAAAACGGAACAAATTGAATTATATTTGGCCTGGGGATGCCGCCATTAATGATAATGACACAAGCAGAGTTGAGCTGTGCACATGTATATACCTTCTATCAGTACATGTAGCTAGCTAGCCTGATCAAATGATGTAACATTAGGTACTTAAATGATCGCTGTCAATGATGTGTATGGTACCATAGTAGAACGGCTGAGTTCCTTGAGTGTTGTGCCAACTTTTGGCTCAGGACTTTTCCGAAAGCAAATATTGACATATGAAGAAATGTACGAAGTACATTGAAGAATAGTGTCATGACGGTAGATCCAAGATATTACTTTCTAGGCTTGCCTAGACTACGATGCATTCGAAGTTTATGACGTATAAATGCTTCAGTATCGTTGCTTTCGTAACAGCCAGTCCTGGACATAAGCCGCAACCATCAGTCGATATAGTATGAAATCAAACAAATACTATATTCAGCTATCTCATACGCTCAGCGTCCCCTTGGTGCTGGGCACCTCGCCCTCCTTGCCGGGTATCCTGGCGGTGGCGGCGCGGAGGGCGACGGCGAGGGCCTTGAAGGCGCTCTCGGCGCGGTGGTGGTCGTTCTGGCCGCGGAGGCAGTCGACGTGGAGGGTGAGGCGGGCGGCCTGGGCGAAGCTGTGGAGGCAGTGGGGCAGCATCTCGCAGCTGAGGTCGCCGACCTTCTCGCGGCGCAGGCCGAGCTCGACGACGGCGAAGGGCCGGTTCGACAGGTCGACGACCGCCCGCGAGAGCGCCTCGTCCAGCGGCGCGTATGCGGACCCGAACCGCGCCAGCCCCGCCGCAGACCCCAGTGCTGTCGCGAACGCGTACCCGAGTGCGAGGCAGCAGTCCTCGGCCGTGTGGTGGTCGTCGACTTTTCTCTCTTCGTCAGCGGAAATGTTCCTCCTTCTCTCTGTGTGTGGCTATGGGATAGCAGATTCGCGGCGGTGCGCGGAGGAGAAGATCGTACTGTGAAGATCGCCCTTGCACGCCAGCGCCAGACTCCAGCCGGCGTGCTTGGCCAGGGCGTGCAGCATGTGGTCGAGGAAGCCGATGCCCGTGTTCACGCTGATCGTCTGCGACTTGCTCGACTGGCTCGCGTGCCCCTCGCTGACGGCCGCCGTCAGTCGCGAGTCGGTGTCCGGCGGGAACTCGCCGCCGTCGAGGTTCATGGCGATCTGGATCTTGGTCTCGTTCGTGTCGCGGGCGAACGCCGCCCATCGCTGGATAGGTTTCTCGGAGCCCATGATCGGCTTTCTTTCGTATCACCACTGTTCGAGGCAGGTTTCAACTATTGACTCTGATTACCCTTCCAACTTTCAGGGAAGCTTTCAACCTTTTTTTCCTTATTTCTTTTCCGTCCTTTTTGTATCGGCGCCGAGCATCGGCTTACACCAGACAGCGCAAAAAGCTGCTGCGGACAATTGACCAACCAGAACAAAGCAATTTGCTGAATTTGGGCCTGCAGCCCCCACCTTTTAGCCAGCCACCAGGTATCGATAAGATAACAGGTCTCCAGAAATATTTTGCCTTCATCTTTTGCACCTGCTCTGCTTCCGAAGTCCTCTTAGTTGTCAAGCGTCGCAAACCACACAACTCAAAATGGGGCCTTCAAGAACTCGAACGGTCAAGAACAAGCACGCGGCGAACAAGTCCGGCATCAGTTCTAGCAAATCTTCGAAGCCGGGCCCCCACGATGGCATCGTCAAGCGGAAAGGGAAAGGCCCGGCACTGTCGAAGCAGGTTAAGCCGAAGAGCGCGGCCGACCTGCTGAAGAAGAAAAAGAAGAAGGTCTACACCGAAAAGGAACTGGGGATTCCCGAACTGAATATGGTGACGCCGATCGGGGTGACGAAGCCCAAGGGAAAGAAGAAGGGCAAAGTCTTCGTAGACGATAAGGTATGGCTATCCAAGAGAGAAGACGGCCGGCTTCATTTGCAGAGGGGCTATGCTAACATATCTTCCGTGTTATTAGGAGAGCATGAGCACGATCCTCGCCATGGTCCAGGCGGATAAGGAGGGCGAGATCGAATCCAAGATGATCAAGGCCCGACAGATGGAAGAGATCCGCGAAGCACGACGAGCCGAGGCCGAAAAGAAAGAAGAAGAGAAGAAGGCAAAGCTGGATGAGACGAAAGAATCGCTTAGGAGAAAGAGGAAGAGGACCCAGAAGCCCGACGACGGCGACGACGGAATCAAGGATGTTGCCTCTTCTGGGACGAAGGCCGCGAAACCGAAAAAGAAGAGGGTATCGTTTGCCTAGAGGCACTAGGCGGATCTCTGCACAACCGGACGGCGTTTGGCGTTTACGTGGTATCTGAACTGTACCACGAACTTCGATAAATGAGGTTATAGCATCAAAAGCATTGTGATACCCAAGGATGAGCCCGTCTACCAAGCTTGCCAGCGAGACGTCTGCATTCATATGACTAGAGCTACCTGACTGGTTCAGTGCGTGACACTGGCGTTCTACAAGGTGACATGTAATTACAACACCCCTAGGCTTCCAAATAGCTTGTCATATGCTTTACTTACTCAGATACTTTTTGCTCGAAGTCGACAATTTCCTCAGTTTCCCGTTGCCGATCTTGCTCACCCGGGATTCTCAGCTGAGGTTGCGCAAAGATTGACTTCTCTCTATCAGTTTGATGACTAAGCCATTGGTCCCAAATTATTGAAAGCCCGACAGATTATCAAGTGTTCTCCACTTTCTCTCTTCACTTTTGAGCGCATTTCACTACCAGCTCACCGACTTCTCCCACCGTCTTCCCGCCCACAAGCTCAAAGATAGGAACTTCTGCTGCGAATTCTCTCAATATCCAATTACGCAGCTCAACCGCGACCAGCGAGTCGACGCCATAGGCTTGCAATGGCTTGCCTGTATCTACGTCATCAGGTTCGGCAGCCAGCGTGCGCGCCAGTTTTCGCGTGAGCGACCGCGTCACCAAATCCGATCGTTCTTCTACGGTCTCTGCATTTCGGAACTGCACGGTCAAGTTGTCATCCATAGACTTGCCAGTGTTGTTGTCGGCTGAGGATGCCTGTTGCCTGAAGTAGCCAAACAGCGGCCGTTGCATAATCTCTGGCGCTTCCAAGGAGCGCGAGAGAAAATCAACAGGAGTAGCCATGCCCATCACGATCTGACCTGTTGAGACAGCGGGGTCTGTAGCAGGGTCACAGCATATGTCCAAGAGCGTGAGGAGTTCATGCTCTTCGATGTGGTTAAACCCCTGAAGACCGCCTGCAAAGCGATTCTGTAAAGACTCGGTCTCAGCAACGACTCCGACCGTACGCATCACGCCGAGGTCTATCGATGTCGTCTTTTGACCGTGCTGTACACCGATACCGAGCCAGCGCGTCCTGAAAAGTGCACCCTGCTGCGTAATTTGATTGGCCAGGGTTGCCGACAATGCCCGACACAGAGGACAAGAGGACCATGAAATCCAGCTCGGCAAGGCATGTATGAAGATTCCAGGAGGTTGCCACTTTGGACCGGATAGTACGATTCCACTGCGCATGGGACATGTTCTCAAACACAGAGTCCTGGAAGAGGGCTCTATCAGAAGATGCCAAATTAATAGCCGCGGAGACTTACATTAAGAACCATCGCCGCGTTGATACAGCCTCGAGTCGGTGGCATCGTCCTGCGCCATTCCTTGAGCCCTTTGGCAAACGAGTCCCGTGAAGCTACATCGCATTCCGGAGTCATGATATTGATGTTTTCTTCGCGGAGTTCGCTCACGACCCTCACAGCTGCAGTAGACGCCGTACCTGACCTTGATGGAACTATCAGATTTTTAGCACCCTTCGAGACCATCCATTTAAGGATCGACCTCCCGAACCCCCCCCCCCAGTCCCCCTACAACAAGGTAGGAGGCGTCCTCGTTTAATCTCCATGTCCTGCGGGTTATCAACCGTTTCTAGAACACGTTAGTCTGGTTGCACGACAAGAAACTGCGCAGACTGTTATGCTTACCCGAACCACGGTAGAGCGCTCGATTTGAATGACGACGCGCCCAGATTTCTTTCCGCCCTGACTACAACGAAATGCATCTTCCACGTTGCCGACGTCGTAAATGTGTACGGGCCTTGGATGATGGATGCTGCCATCACTGGCCATAGCCATGATCTTGTACAGCAGCTTCTTAACCAACTGTTTTCGGTGTAACAGCATATGACGGACGTCGACCGCGGCAAAGGTTACATTGTTAGCAAAACAGGCCATCGGCAGAGGCGAATTCTCATTTATATCCTTTTTCCCTATTTTGATGAATCGACCGTAGGGAGCTACACACTCCCACGACGCGCGTAAACCATTGCCCGCGAGCGAGTTCAGGACCACATCTACGCCACAGCCGTTGGTCATTCTCATAACCCCCCTGGCAAAGGTGCTATTATTGCTTCGGCTGTAGAAGATATGATCTTCAGGGATCCCATATTGGTCAATGAGCAGCTGCTTTTTATGACTCTGACTAACTGTTGCATAGACCTCTGCGCCGGCCTTCTGTGCGATCTGGATGGCCAATTGACCTGTTGCTCCTGAAGCTGAGTGGATTAATATCCTCTCTCCTTGACTCAGTCGAGCCAGTTCCATCAAGGAATACCACGCAGTTATTGCTGGAGTGGTGATCGCACAAGCCTCCTCGAATGAGATCGAAGGTGATATTTTGACAACAGCGTCTTCGTCTCCGCGCGGATACATGCGCATACAACCAGGCACGCATACACAGACTCGGTCTCCGGGCTGCACATATTGGCACGCTGGCCCGACTCGAGTTACAATGCCGGCGCATTCAATCCCAAGTTCGGGTTCATCGAGCTGGCCCAAAGCAGTAAAAGCGTCACGGAAGTTGACTGCCCAAGCTTTGGCCTCAATTTCGACATCCTTTGGCCCAAGCTCCTTGTAGTAGTGGGCATCTTCCCTATAATGAAGCGTGCTAAGCTCACCGCGGGTCCCAATGGCAAGTTCCAAGGGACAACCCGGCAGCCACGGTAAGCTCTTCTCGCAAGGGCAGATCGAGGAAGATAATTCTTGATTGAGTTGGGCATCCTCAACAAGTCGACCAGTCAAGATCCGACCCCCTCGAATAATGTACTCGAGTTCTGATGAGGCGGTGTCCATTACGGAGGTCAGCACTCTTGATATATGGGGGGCATAGTCGACGGCTTCCTGAGCCATGTGGTCCAGAGAAATTGAGACGATGGATTTATTATTGAACTCCGCACGGAGCGTGCGCAAGAAGCCGTCCGTCATGCCCGCGTAGGGACAGGGCTTTGGGCTAGTTTCTACGCTCGCCTCACTCAAGGTTATCCAGATCAAATGCTTGGACTTTTGGACCATGTCCTTGACTAAGTTGAATATGGGTTCGGAAATCTCAGCCAACAGGGAACCGCTCAAGTCGGCGAGGAATACCACGTAGTCTGCGAGGCTTACTTGCGTATATGCCAACTGGTTTAGGGGGATGATGAGCGGCTGCTGTCTCTGCGAGTCGAATATGTGTTTTGACAGTGAGGCGGCCATGCTTTGCTGGCAATGATCTTCCTCGCGCACGACTTTGAAGATCCTGGTGTCTCCATTTGCTATCTGAGGGAGACGGGGGACAGTGGATATGATCAAGCTAGCATTATGTGCTTCGTCGTCTTCATAATCCCGGATTACTAAGTCGTTGCCAGAAAACCCATTCTCCCGAAGAGCTGTATCCCATTCAGCTTCCGACATTAGGGGCCCTCGGATGCAGGAATCGTCATTTCTAGACCACCAATCAGTCAAGATGCCGAAGCCAAAGTTCATGGCGAAACAGCCCGAAGCAGTGATCTCAGCAAAGACCAGGTGGCCCCCTGGCTTCAACATGCGTCGGAAGTTTTGGAGTGTGGCTGATAGGTTTTCAGATCTGTGAAGAAAGCCTCCGACAAGGATCACATCGTGGCCGGCTGCTTGAAACCCCTGGGACGTGATGTCCTCTCTAAAGTCCAGAGAGGTGAAAGTCACACGGCTTCGGCATTTCGCAAACCGTTCGGAATCCATCTCAAGACCCGACTCAAGGACGTTAGTACAAATGTACTCGGAGAACACAGCACCCTGTGTGCTCTCTTCGATCTCTTCGAGAACTGATAAGGCGAGGTTGGTCATGGCACCTGACCTAACCCCGGTCTCGAGAATTCTGAGACCAGACACTTCGTGGGCTACGAGTCGAAAATATGATATGAGCCTACGACAAAGAAAGCGGCTGTATAGATCTTCATCGAAATCCTGCTCAAGGTTCGTTAACGAAAGAAGTTTTGAGGCATCGATATCTCCGCGTACGATAGGGAGCAGATTCTGCGCGATCTTGATGAACATTCCCCACGAAGGCCGGCTTGCACCAAGCTCTTCTAATTTGCCATCTATGACCTCTTCACTTCCAATTCCAGATGGCTCGTCTTGCGCCTCCTGTAGATGGTCCATGAAAGCGACGTATTTCGCCAGGTATGGTGGAACTTTCTCCCACTCTGTTCCAGTAATTGGATAAAGTCTGTACTTCAAGACCAACCGGAGAGTCTCGTTAAGCTCACAAGAATAGTCCACGGCGAAGCGTTCGTCCGCCACGGGGCTATCGATGTCACAGTAGCGGCGAAGCTGCTCTGAACTGAGAAGAGATAGCTGTGGCTGCCAGTCGATGCGATGAAACAGTTTTCTCGTGCTGTCATTGCTGGGGGTGCTGCTCATAAAAGGGAGCATATCGAGCTTCTTGATTTGACAAAGTGGCAGCCCTTCATCTGACAAGGCGTCGATGGAGCATTCGATGCCGATGCCAGTAGGCTTAACACCAGATCTTGTCAACACTCGGACTTGACGAGTGTGTGGATACTGCCATCCCGTCGCCGACACCCAAGCGTCCCGAATTCTGTATGGAATAGTGGTTTGAATCTCCTTGGACATTCCGCCTGATGGCGCCACATAAGCGGCCTGGCACAAGGCATCAAATACGTTCGGACTGACAACACCTTCATATGACTCGATAGGAGGCTCTACATTGACTTGCGCCGTGGCAATCTGGTCGCCATCCCAGCAGATCTCTTCGGCCAGGGAGAAAGCATTGCCATACTTCAAACCCTGCTGATGATGCCACTGGTAGAAAGCGTGCTTACTGACTCGCACCACGGCCCTTTCTTTTGCTTAGACATAATCACGTGCAAGTGTTTGCGAGGCAATGCGAGTCTCTTGGCCGCTATCCACTTCATTTGGCGATTCTGCGTGTTCGATTTGAATGGTGGACTTGAAGCACTCACTCCAGAAGTCATCTACCACCGTGTATAGCTGTACCTCGAATCGCAGAGACGTCTTTTCATATGTCTGCTGCAGCGGACGGAGTTGCGTGATGACTTCCGTCTCGCGTTGATCTCCGATCACGATAGGCTTCATGAAAATGGCCTCGCTGATGCGATATCCCGCGACGGTCTGGTGTGAGTGAGCCATTTGCCTCACCGCTTCCAGTGCCATGGTAATGGTCCCTGTCGCCGGGAACAATATCGTATCTCCGATGACCTGGTCTCCGAGCCAGGGAGTTTCTGCGACGCGCAACATTTTCCGCCATCGCGGCTCCAACGGATTCCAATCCGCCACGCGAGTCCCTAAAAGCGTTCGTGGAACGGCTCCGCGGAGCCGCCAACCCCGACTTATCCTGGTTTCGTGCCAGTGCACCTGCGAATGGTTGAATGGATATTCTGGCATGTCTACAAGGAACGGCCCTTCCCGAGGGCCGTGCTGTTGGTTGGCGACCGTAACCGATACTGGGTGGCCATGAACAAACAGCTGGCCAACCACCTCTAGCACAGTCTTTACGGGCGAATCAAATTTCGATAAAACGGGCAAATATCTAAAGTCCTTTCCTCGACCAGCTTTGCTGAGTGTATCGGTAACGGGCCGCCTAAGGGCCCCATGTGGCCCAATCTCGATATAAGTCGATATTGCCTTCAAGCCATCCGTCTTGGGAGCTGCTACCGCGAGATACTGGATCGCGTCGGTGAAATATACAGGGGAGACTAGATTGTCAACCCAGTACTGGTTCTGCGACATGGCGGAAGCGGAAATCCTTTCGCCAGTCACGGATGAGACCAAGAGAATGTTGTCGCTGGTCGGTGCGCGCGACTTGAGTGAGCCTAAGCTCGAGAGGTACTCATCTGAAATTTGCCGCATGGCGGGTGAGTGATAAGCAACGCCTGTGTTCAGCTTCCGGGCGAAGATCTCGTCCTTGGATAAGGACCTTTGCAATTCATCGATGGCTGCTTCATCCCCCGAAAGACTCACATTGAACGAGCTGTTCAAGCAAGCCACGGAGATGTCCGCGCTGAGACCAGCTCTGTCGAGGTAGGCGTCCACATCCGCTTCCGATATGTTAACAGACATCATGGCACCTGGCTTGGAGGACGTCGCAGCGACCACTTTCTGCGCCAGCCTTCCTCTATGATATGCCACCTTACATGCAGATTCGAGAGAGAGCGCCCCAACAGTGTACGCCGCAGCAATTTCTCCGGAGGAGTGGCCCACGACTACGTCCGGGACGACACCAAACTCTTGCAGGAGCTCGACGAGAGCTATCTGAAGAGCAACGCATAGAGGCTGGCTTATTTCTGGGGAATGGATTCGCTCTGAGCTCAGGAGTTCGTCTGCATAACCTCGAGTTAGCACGACATTGCTGCATACAAACGACGAAGAAATAGCATACCGAGTAACAACCAATCAGCCCCCAACTCCTGCAGGATATTGCTCGCATGTGTTAATATGCGGCGGAAAACAGGGTATACAAGTAAATCGACGCCCATTTTTGCGTATTGGGCACCTTGGCCGGTAAAGACGAAAGCCAGACTACCTTCCCGAGACGAGTGTACACCTTTAGACGGAGATAGCTTGTCAAACCCAGACAGTGCTTGGTCGCTCACGACGGCGAAAGACCTCCATGGCATATAGCTTCGTCGAGCAGAGAGTGTGTATGCGAGAGATGCTACGAATTTGTCTAGACGGCCTGATTGCTCATCGTAGTATTGACCGTGACACTGCAATGTACGCTGCAGCGCGGTCTCGCCTTTCGCGGACCATACGAGGAGCTTGAAATTGGATGAAGAGTCAGACGCAACATCGCCGTTCGTAGCATGGGAGTGTTCTGTGGCCTGTGAAACACCATTGGCCGCTTCCCGCTGATCCCGGGTCGGGTCTGGCCTCAGCAGTGAAGTTGGTGTATGGACCAGGGCGCTGACGCCGAGGATTTCGAGCGTATGAAGAGCGTCGTCCATCACGACGTGACCGTTGGATCCGCCAAAACCGAAAGAGTTGACGGAAATCCGGCGCAGCCCGGCCGTTGGCCATTGAATACAGGAAGTTGGAACCTTGCGAACGCTTAGCATTATTCTCAAACAAGTCCCCGGTGAAGTACAAGTACCTCTAAATTGTTGAGCTTGGCGTTGATCTTGGGATTCCATCTCTCGAACAGCGCATTCGGAGGTATGATGCCTCTCTCGAGGATCATGACAGACTTCAGGATGTCCGCAAGGCCACTGACACTCTCTAGGTGGCCGATGTTGGCTTTTACGGATCCGCTGGTGGGCATTCAGGTCAATCACGTCGACACAAGACTTGGATCGCCGGAGTAGCTACTCACATGTACAGCGGCTCCTCGACAGAACACGCGTGTTTGAAAATCCGGCCCAAAGCCTTGGCCTCGGTCGAGTCTCCAAGCTGAGTGCCGGTGCCTGATGATAGCTGCTCGTTAGAGGCCTTTCTCTCTGCCTAGGTGACGATTCAGTTACCATGAGCTTCTATATATCTTGTCTGCTTGAAGTCGATGCCGCAACTCTTGTACACGCCGCGAATCAGATCTTCCTGCGCAGCAGAGCTAGGCTGGGTGATGCCCGGCGTGTGCCCATCTTGGTTCGAGCCGGAGCCCCGGATGACGGCGCGAATCATGTCACCACCTCGTATAGCGTCGCCGAGCTTCTTAAGAACGAGTACCGCGACCCCTTCTCCTCGGGCGTACCCGTTTGCACGGTGATCGAAGCTGTAGCACCGGCTATCCGGAGATAGGAAGCCCATCTTCTCCAAATTCAGGGATTCTTCGGGCGTAAGAATCGCATTGGCTCCGGCAACAAGCGCCTGACGTCGTGTTAGCATGTTCTCTTCGGAAGTTATGTCATTCCGTGTACGTCTTCGTACCATGGAGCTCCGTCCACTTCTTAGACACTGGCAAGCAAGGTCTGTGGCAATCATACTCGAGGAACAAGCCGTGTTGAGCTGTATACTCGGTCCGCGGAGGTCAAAATACCAACTCAGCCTATTCGCCAAGATAGAGGGCGAAACGCCGTTACACGAATACGTTGGTGCTTGGTCGGGATCTTTAGAGAGAATCTTCGCGTAGTCGTCCCATAGCGTCCCGGCAAACACTGCGGTGTCTGTTCCCGCAACCTTTTCCGCCGCGACGCCAGCTTTTCCCCTGTCAGTCATAAGGATACGATAAAATATGAAGGGATGCTTCGAGCTTGGGCCTTACCATTTTCCATAGCTCGATACGCAGCCTCTAGCATCCAGCGCTGCTGCGGATCCATGGACGCGGCCTCTTTTCTTTCTGTTAGCGGACGAAATCACATCTGCGGCCCTATCCCTCACACTTACCCTTGGGTGTGATAGAGAAAAAGGGAGCGTCAAAGACCCCTGGATCTTCCCGAGTGAAGTATCCTCCTCTGGAGGACAGCTGCTTGCATTCTCAGTTCTAGCCCCTTTTGTCTCTGCTATCAAAGGGGTTTGGGCGAGCGTACAGTGTTGCTTATGCCAGGCTGTCCGTTGCAGAAGGCGTCAATATTCACCCTGGACTCGGGCCACTCCGTCATCACGTTTCTACCGTTCACCAACATGTCCCAGAAGCTAGCCTCATCCTCGGCCCCTTGCGGGAACCGGAAAGAGAAGCCTATGATTGCTATCGAATCCATGGCGCTGAGCAGGATAGCCTTCTGTCTTTCAGGCTAACACGTTAGCTTTCTCGACATCAACAAGAAACGAGGTGTTCACTTCTATGCCCCTATCTCAAGAGCAACTACGGGTCTGTATATGATGGCAGGCAAGAAGACCGCATCAAGCCTTAGTATATCATCTACTGAGTTCCTAAGGCGAACGGCCGATATAGGCATGCAAGGTTTGTCACTATAACTACCTCTTTCCTGACGCTAACGAATCGTGAACTAGGTAAGTACCTCTGCATCACTTCCGTCTCAGAGGTGGATATGGTCCTGAAACAGGGCCAATAGTTACACTCTCGAGGTAAGACAAACATAATCTTCAGATTTTATGGTATGAAAGCACATATGCAGGTAATACGATAACCGCCGCGTAATGCTGTATCTCTACCTACCTCCGGGTAGCTATCTAGACCATCCCATACCCATGAGCCCCTCCTCTCTCATCCACGCATACACCCACCTTGCCGTGTGAGACACCGTCTCCGCGGTCGTGCCGTCCTCGATGTCGATCATCTCCTCCACCCAGGCGAAGACGGCGTCCACGAACCCCTTGACGTGGTCCTCGGTGTTGGAGGCGTGGAGGATGACGCGGAGGCGGCCCTGGCCGGCGGGCACTATGGGGTGCTCCACCGGAAACACGCAGCAGGAGAGCGTCAGCAGGTGGAAGTACAGCCACCAGATGTAGTTCTGGCGCGTCACGACGGCTATGATGTGCGTGAGAAACGGCCGGTCTTCCCACCCGTCGGCAAGCGCCACGGGCAGGACGCCCCTCTGCCGTGCCTCGGACCAAAGAGGGTGAGGTGTGAGGGACTCGAAGAACAGCTTGGCGAGGTCTTGGATGCGTTGTTGTGCCTAACAGATAACGTTTAGATCGACATTGGTATGGGACAACTGCGGTTGCTTCGCTTACCTCGATGGTGTGCCCGGCCTTGAGCAGTGTATACCCGGATTGGATGGCGGCGACGAACGGGAAGGACGGCGAGGTTGTGTATATGACAGACCGTGCAAAGTTGGCCAGCGCACCTTTGATGGTTTCATTCCCAGGTATAATTGCTATAGCGCTCGAAAGCATGAATATAAGACACGAGCGATATAGTCAGGTGAGCAGGCAATGGAAAGTATAGACGTACCTCCAGTGGCGCCCATCGCCTTGCCATAGGAGTGGACCACCACCGCTATGGCCTTCTGGAGGCCCAGCTCACAAACCAGTCCAGCGCCCTTAGGACCGATAACCCCGAAACTATGCGCCTCGTCGACCACAAACTGGACGTTGCCCAGGCCGCCAGAGACCTCGCGAGCGACATCCACGAGCTCCCGCAGCGGACACACGTCGCCGTCCATGCTGCAGACGAACTCGACGGCTACGAGGACACAGCGCCTGCCCTGGAGAACAAGCCTGTGCGCCTCAAAAACGCGCCGCAGCTCAGCGCGGAAGCCCTCGACGTCGTTATGCGGGAAGTCAAGGCGGTCGAGCGCGAGGCTCTGCCGCAAGCCCTCGCGGGTGCTCGTGTGGACAAGCGCGTCGCAGAGCACGACGTCGCCGGGGCGCGGCAGCGCGGTCCAGACGGCGACGTTGGCCTCGAAGGCGGAGCCGACGAGCAGCCCCGCGGCGGCGCCGTGGAAGGCGGCGATGGACCGCTCCGCGCCCTCCAGGTACCCGTAGTTGCCGTCCATCAACCGCACCCCGCCCGACCCCGTGCCCAGCTCCGGGTGCCGTGCCAGCTCGGCCTCGAACTCGGCGCGCCGCGCGGAGGAGCGGCCCCCGCGGCCCAGGGAGAGTATGTCGCCTGAGCACAGGTCGACTGCGTCGCCCGCCTGCCATGCGTTCTCTACGATTGTCCAGGAGAGCGTCGACGCTCGCCGCACGTTGAGCGCTTCGTCTAGGTTCCGGTAGAATGTTGAAGATGATGATGACGGAACCCCTTGCTGCGGAGGCGACGGCGGCTTCGTGTCACGCAGCCGCTTGATGAAGGTGCTAATGGGGGGCGTGGGTATGCCCGGCTTTACGTCTTCGACGGCCATGGTGATGGTGGTGAATGTGAATATGATTTTTCTACTTGGCTATAACGACATGCAAACTGTGTTGTAGAAGCTGGCCCCCATATGATGCGAATAGTAACAGCTGGTCGAATCCTAGCATTCTTGAGTACGACTGGCACTATGGCGTATCTAGCTCCCAAGCAACTCGAGCTGATGGCATACCTGGCTAGCACAAAACCAACGCCATTGCATACTAGATTTTAGCCATGTATTACGTGAAGCACCGACATCTTGGTGTCTTGGACAAGAAAAGCTATCTCACATCTTTCCCCCAGTAGCATGTCTTTCTCAATCTTCCCATCCTAATCCTATCTGTCTCCTCTGATCCATGGTAACGTTTGTACGATAAGTACTTGTTCAGAGGTGCATGTAGACTAACACTGTACCACTGGCTTCGAATGATAAGTATTGTTTTGGACTAGTTACTTTGTCCCGTGTTCCAGGTTAGAAGCAGCAGGAGGATATCTTGGCATGATTGAAGATCGACTTCTCTGCAGAATAGATGGCTTGCAGGATCATAGGAATAATGCGGGCGCCTATCTTGCCCCGAGGGCACCAGGCAAGCAATCAAGAGGTTATTAGCTATCAATAGGAAGAATCCACATCAGTAACCCTATCAGAGGTATTTAACTTGAATGAAAGATACCAATCAAGTTCGCAAGTGATGCTAAAGGTGTGTGTTCTATATGAAATAGGAGGTGGATACGGATATTGTCGATCTTGCTTCGAATAGAACTGTGTCAATCCTATATTAAGGGAATCAACGCAACTTATAAGCAGACTGGTCAATAAAAATATATGAAAAACGGGTTTTATGTATACGAGTATGTGGCCGGTCATATTTTTGTGCAAAGGAGGGTCACCCGATCTGCGTCCCGCAGCCGCACCAACATCTCCAGGTCGACATCGTTAAGACAGTCATCCACCCGCCTACGCACGGCACCATCAGTCTCTCCAGGACGCTTCTTTACCGACAGGCGGTGCGCCTCGAACAGGTACGCCATGACAGCCACCGCCTCCACCTCTGCAAACTTCTTGCCGGGGCAGCTCTGCGGTCCCTCGCCCCACGGGAAGAAGATCTGCTTGCCCGGCACGAGCAGTCGCTCCTCGGCCATCTGATCAGCCGAAGGCGAGTCAGCGGGCGCCGCGTTCAGAATCCATCGGGACGGCCGCCACTCTATTCCGTCGGCCCAGTATTGCGGGTGCATCTGCATCGCGCGCAGGTTCACGGTAAGGTTCGCCCCCTCGGGGATGCGGAGCGTCTGGTCGCCGACATGCAGCGTCTGCGTGCCGTTGGAGGCGATGGAGGGGAGCGCGGGCACAGGTGGGTACAGACGTAAGATTTCGTAGATGACGGCGCGGCAGCGCTTGAGCTGCGGGAAGAGGTCCTTGTAGTCCCAAGCCTCCACGGGCTGGCCTTTAGTCGCAGCGGCGATCTCGGCTCCTAGCCAGTCCTGCACTTTGGGATGCGCCGCCAGAAGAAGCATGCCGAACGCCAGCGTATTTGCAATCGTGTCGTGGCCCGCGAAGTTGATGACGAAGAGGTTGCCGAAGATCTCGTCGACTGAAAGCCCCTTCTTCGCTGCTCTTAGGTCCGATCCAGCGGTGGAGTCGACGTGGTGCATGTCGGCGGCGCGTACGAAGGACGACATGATGCCACCAGAGCCCGATTTACCTTGGTTGAGTGCCGTAGTTTCGTCATCAAGCATCTTCACCATGTGCTTCTTGAAAGAAATGCCCGCATTGCCGATCCTAGCCCACCTCCCAGGAACCATACATAGGATGCGAAACGGGACTAGCAATAGCAGAATGATGTTATCGAGAACGAGCTGAAGAGAGTCGCGGTAACTCCCGATATCGTCGACCATGGGCTCAGAAGAGCCGTGGAAATTGTACGACTTCCGAAAGCCGGCAGCGGCAAGCACGTCGAGGGAGAGTGTACGCGTGTCTTTCTGGTAACTTGGAATTCCGGCTGCGGATGCGCCAGTCCACGAATGCACCATGCTCTTGGCTTGCCGGACTGACTCTTCCCAGACGAATTTCATGATGGATTCGTTGAATGGTGTAGCCATCACTTTGCGATGTCGAGGCCAGTCGTCCCAATTTGCTGTTGATATACACGGCCCGTAAAGCTCCAGAATCTCTGTGTCTGGTTAGCTCATGTCCTTCACCTTCACGTGTAGCTAACTTACTTAGCTCTCTAGAAGGTCGCTGAAAGTCGCCCCGCCGCGTCACGATGTTGTGGATAGTATCCGGATCAGCAAAGTGTAGGTCAATGGCCATGGGCGACACGAGAGCCCAAGCCGGGCCCAACTGTACATGGGCATCTGCTCGCTCGGCGACGTACCATCCCCGGCGGGAGTAGCGCACGAATCGCGGGTAGGAAGACCATTTCAAGGGAAGCCGGTCCAGAATTCTCCAGACGTAAGGCTGAAGGAGAATCCAAAAGACGTTATTCGCGTCGATTGGTAGGCGTACGATGGGCACGTTGAACTGTCGAGCCTTGCGGACATTGGCCTCTAAGCAAGTGATGCTTCAGGCGGAATAGGCCAGGGCACAGCCCAATAGAATTTCAACAATCATGGTCGCAAGGTCAAAGTTGTTCCTTTGAAGTCCATGTTCGGTGGAGAGTATTGCCTAATGGCTGGCCTCGGACGTTGAAGAGTTGTCGCGTTGGTTGTGGTGCTTTGTTCACACCCCCTTGCTTTGCGGCTATCGATGGCCGTTTAAAGACGTTATCATTCGGCCCTTACGTCGTCCAACTTACCAAGAGGATCCTTGCCTCAAGCAAACATGCTATAGGCTTCAGAATAGGATTTACTTGAGGACAACTGTCCATAGGACTTCGTCCAGAAACGTTGAAGACCATGCAGGATCCTTTCGTTCCTGGCACCCATCTTCAAGCCGTTATACAGACAATGTTGAAGACGGTAGCAAGTCACATCAACTCAACGCAAACTGAAGAAAAGCCAGTGATGACGAGATTCAACATGTATAGGATTATTGATAAGTGCTTGCTTATTTGGTGCCTTTCTTCTTTCCTTTTTTCTATGATAACCGAAGGTAAGCCAAAAAAAAAAAAAAAAAAAAAAAAAAAAAAAAAAAAAAAAAAAGCAAACGGGCCTCCATAGACGCACTCCAAATCCAGGACAGCTCAGGGGAATTGTGCCCCTCATGAGGGTTATTCGTCAGAGCGTGGAGCCCTTGTTGTGCACCGACCAAGTCATATCACGTCTCACCATCACAGTTCCCAGAGGGTGACTTTCAGTGGTCATATATGGAATATTCTGGTCCTGTCCGGTACTGCTAATGTCAACATGATGGTTTTCGTAATATGCGGCCGGAGTAAAACCATCCTCGCTGTTGGCGAGTCGGTAGAATGAGCCACCGTCGTGGCCACTTCTCTTCTTGTTTGAGATCCAGCCAGCTGGAGCGGAGCTTCTCACGCCTGCTGGAGTCCTGCCAGGCAACTCGCTGGTCCGACTCTTGAACCGGTCACCGTATCGTAATTTGCGGTAGACGGGCACTAGCGTGGGTAGACAGGCGCCAATGATAGCCATGTAGATCTCAATCACAGTTGCTAAGCCCGGGACAAAGAATTGCTCTGGAACTGGTCAGCAAAAGGACACTGGTAGCGAGCAGGTTATTTACCTGTAAAGTTGCTGATGCCTTCCTTCCATATCAGACCGGTCAATATCGTGCGGACCAAGCTGGCTGCAAATGCTCTTTAGATAGCTTCATCAGCCCTACGATTGGCAGAGCAGGACGGTAGAGAAAAGCTCACATGCTGCCCATAAAGAAGACACCACAGATCTGGATCTTACGCCTCGTCGTGGTCCGCAGCTTCATAACGTCGTAGATGGGCAGGGTCAGAGTGAAGAAGTCAATGATGGTGTTGGCGATCGAGTGAGCCAAGAAGGAGAGCACGGAGTCGAGGCATTTGGTTGTTGACAGCGCCTGAAGCTCCACGAACCAATACGCCTTCAGGGGTCGGCATTCCGTAAAATCTAGTATGGTACAAGCGATGCACATTACGCCAAGGATGCCGGAGCATATCTTCACGACGGATGTAGGAAAGACACGCCTGTAGAAAGCGAGTACGGAAAGCTTTACTAGAGGAGAGCTGTACGTATAGGCAAGTTCGGAAACGAAGATGGCCTGGTGGTCTCCTGTTAGCAGCTATCATGAGTAGGAGTCAAGTTGGTTTTCAGACCTGGAACAGGACAACGACAGAGTGAGGATCTTTAGCCGACGTTATCCTCATATCTTGTCCAAATCCCCCATGAATAATACCGACGACGGAGCATGTCATGAGGACATGTTGCATGATAAGAGCGGCTAGACATAGATAGGTGTCTAGTCCGTAAGGCTGACACGTCAGTCTCCTTGCCCAAATCCGCAAGGCGACGACGAGAGACGAGATGAATGCGAAGATACATAGGCAGATAACAGCAGCCGTGCCACTGCCCGAGTGGTCTATCGATGTCCGTTTCGCTACGGCGTCCATTGGTTTTTTCATAAGGTATGCGGTTAGGTGCCTAATCTAAAGTAACAGGCAAGAATCTCACCAGGAGGCTTACATGGAGAAAGGGAAGGGGACCAGCGACTGGTCATGCGAAACTACTGCTGATTTTACTCATGACTTGCATGAGAAGGCTGTATGGCTTAAAAGCCATGGAAACTTGTATGTAGTGAGTACAAAGGTAAGACATGCCAAACCATTATGTACCTCGGGGAGTACAGAATCAAAAAGGAGGAGGGGCGGCGGGAAGGGCCACGAGTATAGCATTATCTCAGCTTGCTTTTGTGTTTCTTCACCGTCCTTGGCGTCAGCTTTGAAATTGCAATGACAGCCAACAACTTCATTCCATAACTTCTTGCCGCTTGTTTCGGGGCTCTACTTTGAAGATATGACTGCTTTCAAGAGGCACCCACTAGTGTCATACCAACCGCTCAGATCACTGTTCTTGTTGTCTCAAAACGCCATAATTGTCTTATGCTTGCCTTACTATGCGGCCATATCCCTAATTCCCTCTTTGAGACCCAATCCAAGCTGGAGCGCAAAACAGACCTTTATGACCCGCATAACTCACCGACAATTAGATGTCACATCTCGTATCGGCATTACAGAGACGCTCACCTTGGAGAAGGGTAAGGAGGCCGGGCAGTTCCAAATCGTGCCGCTAGCCAGTCCGGACGTCTATAGGGGCCCCTTGGCATCGGAAACGGTCAAACCGGAGACTACCGGGGGCACCTGGTTTCCCCATGCTCCCGGCGGAGACCTGGCGTCCAAGACCGTGATGCTCTACTTCCACGGCGGCGCTTTCATCCAAGGTGACGGGCGGGACGGGACGATTCCCGAAAAAGTACTCAAGGAAGGGAGCGTAGACGCCGTCTTCTCCTTGCAGTACCGGCTCTCCGGATACGGCGGCACGAACCCGTTCCCGGCCGCGCTGCAAGACGCTCTATCAAGCTACCTTTTTCTAGTCCGCGAGCTGCGCGTGCCCGCGCGGCACATCGTTCTCGGCGGCGACAGCTCGGGCGGTAACCTGGCAACGGCCCTACTACGATACCTAGACGAGTTCGGCTCTGCAATCGGGGCGCCGCCCCCGCGGAGCGCAGCCCTGCTATCCCCGTGGGTCGCGCCCTTCGCGTACGACACGGCCGCGAACCCGCACCGTGGCACCGACTTCATCCCGTCGTCGTACCCGGCGTGGGGCGCGCACGCGTACGCGGGCGAGCGCTGGTCCGACGGTGTCGCTTCTCCTGATCCATACATCACGCCGCTCGGCCACCCGTTCCCCGCGCGCGTGCCGCTCTTCGTCAACGCGGGCTGCGACGAGCTGCTGCTCGAGGACATCGCGTCTTGGGTAGACCAGATGCGCGGCGTCGAGGGTAACGTCGTCGAGCTGCATCTGGAAGCGGACGCCGTCCACGATACCGTCTTCGCGGGCGACGTGCTGGGCTTCTCCGACAGCGCTTGGGAGATCGTGAAGAGGTTGGGGGAGTTCGTGCGCAGGCACTAGGTTTGGTGGTGAAGCGTATGCTCTCATATCAGGCGTTGAATGGTTCTTCCCACTGGGGAATCTTGTCAGGAGATATGATGTATTGTAACCACCACTCCTTTAAATTGACTTCCAACTGCTTCAGGAGGTACTATCTCATGCTCAAGATTTACCTTTGGAGGTGGCTTTAAGTGACCCTTCCAACGGGGACATAAAACAGCATAGCATCTTGATATCTATCATCAAGCCACTCAAGCTACAAGACATCAACCCTTAGATTGACTTGCCACCCTCGTGAAATGGATATTAGAAGCTTATGGAGATCCACTGCAGAGGCTTAAGAGGCTTGAGGGTTCTTTGCCTGAGTGCAGCCATAAAGAATCTATTGGGCGCCTAGTGCGAAAGGCTTGGAGACGAGCATTGGCTTCCTAATCATATCTGGCGGCAGGATTTCCGTGGTTGACTTGGAGGAAGACATGATGGGCTGTGGTCATATATGCCGTGATCCGGCGAGGCTGACTGGAGCTTGAGAGAGAACTGGCCATTGCGCCATCTCGTCGACCTATTCCAATATCCATGGTAGCGGCGCGTTTGACGCCGCACTTACAGAGCCATAACGTAGCTCTGGTAGCAGACTTTCTCCGATTCAGAGGCATTTGGCCACACGTGCCAGTTCCTTCGTGCACTCTTGCTCAAGGTTCTCAAGCATCGAGTTTGCTACGTGAGAGACCCCCACAGGATCGGAATATTCGATCATCAGCAGCGTAACAAGGACATCCTGGGCAGTAGAGCTCAAAAGGACGACACTACGCGCCTCTCCGAGTTCTAGGCAGATTCGATGGAACGCGCTCGAAATGCGGGTCGGTGCGAGAGTAAGATGGCAGCCAGCTAAGAGGATTAGCGGCATCAGCTACGCTGCCCGGCTGCTGGCCTAGCACTCTTAGCTTAGCCTGAGGGATCTTATCGCTCTCATTGGAAAACGAGCTCTGAGCAATTCGAGCGAATCTCCTTCTCTCGTCCCCTATTTCCGTCTATGTGGATGAAGGTGAAACGGATTTCATCACAGATACAAAAGAGAGCACGTAAGCATCCGCAGTGCAAACTAAGGGAACCCCACCCACCTACCTGGGACCCTGACAGGTCTGACGCCATGCATATACCAGGTCGGTATTATTCCCTAGCAGCTAAGGCACAGCTCAGACCGCGAGGCCCAGACCGATTTACAGGCTGACAGGGTCCTGAGGAGGCCCAAACATTTGTCGAGGCTTAGAATGAGTTTGGATGAAAACACAGCGACTGATATGTTTGATATGGCTCATATGTTTGATGTGGACATGCAAGAGTAATGGGAATCGAAATGTCGACTCAATACGATTTTGCCCATCTTCAATACCTGCCAAAAGCGATCAATCAATCTGAGTCGTGTGGCTTTTCACCCGCGTCACCCACACTCGATATCAATACGAGCTTTTTTTAGCTGTATTGTCAATTTATAGCCTACCTAATGGAACACACCACCGGCTCGACTGACATGGCCAGTCAGGTCCGGTCAGGTCCAGTCAGGTCAAGTACCTATGCGTATGGCGGCTATCGACATAGTACCGTCGCATAGTATGTACTGACCTGCAGCTCGAGATGCATTTATCATCCATCCATACTACCTCCATCTCCGTATCCTAGCCGTGCCCAGGCTTAACCTCTTGGACCTGCTGCCGTTCCAACTTCGTGTTCCTGCATTGGTTGCAGCCTGGACACGTCGGTTTGGGGGGGGTGACGGGCAGACGAGTCGATACATGACTTGCCCACGTATGCGCCGCCAGGTTGGTATTTGGCCGGAACTGCGACTCTGAGCTGAATATGATATGTTTGCGTAGGGCCGTGTCCAATGCAACATGTCGATGCTATCCATCAAGATTAGTTAACTTTAGGGGTTTCCGAGCAATAAGGCTCGGAATGGTGTAACTGAATGGATGAGGATAACAAAAGATGCTCAGATGTTTGCAAATAACCCCCGTCCCATGAGCCAATGAGAGGCCACTCTGCGCTCGTCCCTAGTCTTGTCATGATACGTGATTGGCCAATATATCTGCGACACCCCGGTCAGAGGGACAACGCTCGAAAACAAGCGAAATGAGCAGCATCACCAATCCAGGCATTGCCGTCCATTTACAGCGAGACAAGCCCCCCAAGAGGCCCCCAAGCCCAGGGCCATCTGGGCCATCTGCGAGCAATCGTCCAAGCTAACGATGCTCTGGGGGGATGAGCGGTCCACTGGCTGGAGAAGCATCTCATTTTAATTTTGGTCGGCAAACATATTATCGAAACACGATCCGCTCGAGCTGCCCTTTTCCTCTTCCTCTCCTTTTACCTCATCCTAATTCTACCATCGACCCGACCGTCTCGTCGCCGTGGTATCGATGATTCGGTTCCAGCCTCCCGCGCCAACAATGAGGACCGGGTAACGACAAACGAGAAGGGTTTACAGAAGAGAGAGAAGAGAGGGAAGAAAGAGAAGAAGAAGAAGAATAGGGGGACGAAAATTAATACGATAATGATGGGATAACATACTGAACGATCAGCACACCTAAAACTAACGCATTCACACATTCGTTTTACTCTTTATACCTTGGCTTGGAACTACCTGCGAGCCAGCTAGATCTTTTTTTAAGTCGATCCATTCAAGTCTCCAAGCTGGCGAAGCAGGCCCCGAAATCGACGAATCCAAATCCGACCCGATCTAAAAAAGAAAGCTAGCAGCAGGCTTATATACGACGCACATATCGGAAAAAGCTCGTATTGCTCCAATTCACCGCCACGCGCGATGACAACCCCAGTCTCGGGGTCTTCACTCCCTCAGGCCCGAGACGTACATCAGCACAATCATTTTCACAACTCGGCCGACAGCCATCACAAGCGCCTTCACACCCACCACAACCACCACGCTCGTTCTCATCACGACCACGACCACGACCGCGACCACGGCCACGGTCACAGTCACAGTCACGACCACGCTAGGAGTAGCAGAAAGGGTCACAGACGCAACGGCTCCGAGCCCACTGTTATCGTACAGACCGTCTCTGTCCTCCAGATAATCGACGGTACCGGCGCCACCCTCACGCTCCAGACCCTCACGCCCTCGAATCCCACGTCCGCACCACCTGCCATCACATCCGATGCGACTGGCGATCCCGGCTCGGAATCCGTCTCTGATCAAAGCGCATCTACTTACCCGGGCACCAGCGACGATGAAGGCGACGGCCTGCAGTCATCGTCGACTTCTCTCCTAGACCCGACCGTAACACCGTCGGAGTCTTCGATGCCTACTTCCTTTCCCACGCTATCATATTCGCCTTTGACGTCCACTCCTTTATCTGGTTCTCCCGCGTTTCCTTCTTTGCCTGGCGTGACCAACTCAACCCAAGGTACGTTTTATCTGCTATTTATTCATAGCGTCGCCAGCTTCGTGCAGTGATTCTAATCTGGTTACGAACACAGTTCCCTCTTCGTCAATCTTTCCCAACAGCACTTCTTCCCAACAACCGTTTTCCGTCGAGAGCTTCAACGGCTCTTCATCTACCGTTTCTGCATCAGCCAGCGGCTCGTTTTACTCTAGTTCTTCCGGCGCTGCGACGTCCACGTTAAGCTTCAAGTCCGCATCGACGAGCTTCGCATCCTTCGAGACCCCCTCGGCCACCAGCAATGGCGACGGCGCCTTCGGCGGCGGCAACGGGCAGCCCTCGGCCTCGAGCACGGCGGCGGCGGGCGGCGACGACGCGGGGTCGTCTGACGGGCCCGGCGCGGCCACGGTCGCGGGGAGCGTAATCGGTGGCGTGGCCGCGCTCGCCTTTCTGCTGATCCTCGCGCTGGGCCTGCTGCGGTGGAGGAGGCGCCACAACACGTTGAAGCTGATGCGCGGCTCGACCAACGAGCGCGGGCCCGGCGGCGTGCTGGTCGGGAACTCGGGGCCCATCGGCGGCGGCGGAGCAGGAGGAGACGGTGCCGCCATGTCGGAGCGGCGGCGCTCGATCCCGTTCGCGATACCAGCCGCGCTCGCAAGCCTGACGGGGCACAAGCGCGCCTCGGGCCGCAGCGCGGCGGCATCGTCGGACGGCGGCGAGCGGGGCTTCTCCAAGATCTCGGGGCGCAAGCTGCCGCCGGTGCTGCAGTTCGGGGGCGACGGGTACTCGGACCCGCGCGACACGATGCAGAGCGACCAGTCGATCGAGTACCGCGACTCGCAGGCCTTCCCGGGGCTCATGGCCGCGGGGGGCCCGACGCCGACCAGGCTCGCGCTCGGCGTCCCGATGCGGCCCGACAGCGGCGTGCCCGTGTTCAACGCCGGCCCGGCCCGGACCCCCGTCCAGGAGCAGGGCCCCTTCAGCCCCTACACCGACACCTCCCCCCTCGAGCCCCCCAGCAGAGACCCGCTCGGCCGCTCGCACCCCTCCCACGACGGCTCCAGTCGCTCCCACGGCTCGCCTTCCCGATTCACCGAGGTGTTATGACACCCTCCCTCGGTTTGATACCCACCACCCCCTTACCTTGTGTTTTTTGTTTTTGACTTTCACCCCTTGTGCGTGCGTGCTTGTGTATACATTCTTGTTATATTTCGTCGTCATTTTTTCATATGATACCTGCTTGTTGCTTTTGTGCCGCGAGACGGTATATAACCCTCGCCACAAGCACAGCAGTTCGGGTTGGCGTTTGATAGTTGAGAAGAAGAAGAAAAAGAAGCTATTTGGAGGAAGGAAAGGGTGAGGGTTTTTCGTTATGAGAAAAGTGAAGATGGGAGAAGCTATACCGGCTTTTCCTTTGTTACTTCTCTTTTCTCGCAACCTACGTCAGATGCAAAAAAAGAAAGAAAAAATATAGCACGCCATATCTTGTAAATACCTAGTCAGAATCATCCGGGCCCTTGGGGATTGGGCTCGGACGGCGAGAAAGAAAGAGGATGAGCATAAGGAAACGCGGAGTAGAGATCGCACGCAGCGATTCTCTCTAGCCTTGCTCCCTAATTAAGCATAATTATCATCAAACCGTCAGTTGCCTCTGTCATCTCGGGATCTGTCTGAAGATCGTTTCCAGGGCCACCAGCCGCCTTGACGTGCGTGCCCGTGCCGGTATCAAGTTCTGCCCTCCGGACCCTACTGTTGAAGAAAACAAGGCGGGGAGAGGCGACGCCTGTGCTACTACGTAGTAGAAATATGGTCTTCGTGGAGTAATTTATCTCCAGACGCATCGCCCGTCACTGCTCGATCTAGAAGCCCGGCAATCTCGATTCGTAGTTGAGACGGCTCTGAAACGCGTCTGGATCCTTTCCGTCTGCCATCTTGCCGCCGCTCGGGTTACAATTCTTACCACATTATCGATAGCGTCTCTTCGACGTCGTAGCGAGCGCGAGCCTGCCAATGAGAAGGCGGAAGCAAGAGAAAAACACATGAAGATGAACTGCTCGGTGCCCTTGTTTTCTGCCATGGGCATTGTGTTCGGACGAAGCTACCGAGATAAAGGTAAGAAGCTAGCAAGCCTGATGAGTTGGGCGTAGAGTCTGGACTACGACGTAGGCCTCCATCTCATGCGGGTCAGATAGATGAAACGAATACCATCTCTCCGTGGCTTGTAACGTCAGGGAACGAGGACACGCGTGTCGCCTTCGGGTTCTACATAGCACCATGTAGGGCCCTGATAAGAAGGGATCCAGGCCTTGCTCAGCTGTCCAGCGAATTGTGCCTGAGGTGTGGCTGGCTGCGCTCTCATGATGTGATGTCTACCTTGCGTCACACCCTGCATAGGCTTACTGGGCGCAGGACAGACGACGACTTTACATGATATTTTTCGTAGACGAGCCTGTGGTGTAGTGGTAATAGTCCACGAGGCCTGAGCTGCTAGCAAGTCACGCTAACAAGTTCTTACAAATCATCTGTTTGGCTTGTTCATGATACCTTAAGTCCAACATTCGCCTCTCTTCTCTTAACTGTCCAAAAAGAGTAGGAGGGGTCATACTAGTCGGCGAGCGGTGCGAGACGGCTCGGAGACTTTTTTCTTAGTTACCTCTCGATCGGGATATCAAGGCAAAGTAAAAGTGAGAGAGAGCTTGGGATGAACTTGCAAGGACGCTGGGACGCTCGTGCGAATCAGGAGAAGGATGCAGGACAATTGGGCGTTTACGCAGATAATACCACAAGTCCTGCCGCCTGCGCAGCTGCGGTTACAGCTCGGCACTCATGCAGGATAAGGGAGACCCCTTAAAATACCACCCTATATGATGTACCTATTATTACCAGGGCCTAATTTGTGCTCTACAGCGTACCAATAGGTAACACTATTACAGACCTCTTTTTTTCTTGGGGTCCAGCATCAGTAGCGGAAGATGATCCGCAGGAATCTTGTATCACTGAATCATCGTCTGGACTAGGGGGGAAAACCCTCGCCCTAGCGTCCACGTTGGTCCGTTCGCCCAGACGAGAATCCCTTTTATTGTCTCAACCCTCGCTCTCTTTGAAGATGCTCAGACGTAAACCGATTTTGTGCGGATGCTGCATGTGTACATGTGTATGTGCGTGTATGTATATACATAGCCACAGTTATATGTAGCAACCGATCAGGTTGAGTAACCCAACTCACTTACAGCCTACAGATTGCCCGGCTACCTTTTCGAAGCCTTCACTCTTAAAATATCTCTATCTTATCAGCACCGCCGGGCGGCTGTTCCTCTTATTCGTCTTTTTAAAAAAAGAACGAGTACGAGTCCGGCCGGCGTAACCTTTAGGAGCTCGTGCGAGAGCTGATCGGTCTTTTAAACCCGCTCAGCCCCCCTCGTACCCCAGTTGCCTGACGAATAAGCAGCACGTTTGTCTCGAATTTTAGCTGCCAACAAGGCCGATTGGTAATCTCGTACCTTGGAAGCCCATAAAGGGAGAGGGACAAAGACCGGGGGAGCGAAGCTCACGCCACCCACCCACTCGCCCACGGACCTACACGGCATCCTGGCGGCCTGGGGACGTTTTAAATCCGAATCTACCTAAAAACTACCTAGGTCGATATCATTTTCTGCGAAACGTTTAACCTACACCCGCCTTAATTAGTCCCCCTCCACGATATATCCTTACGATATCGGTGCTACTACAACTTTACACCGGCCGAGTGGTCCCCTTGAGCTCTTGACCTGCTGAGCAACGACTGACAAAGACGAGAACGACGACGACCCGAAGGAAGAGAGAATGGATCATATCAGAGTCGACCCGGGGGGGTTCCAGATCCCAGGAATGCCCCCTCCGCAGCTGATGAACCAACCACCACAGATCTTCGGAGGCTATAGCCACGACGGCATGCCCGTGCTGCCGCCTGAGCTCGCGGCGCAGATGGCCTTCGACCCCTCGGCGCTACTCGACGATGCAAACGAGGCTAAGAGGAGGAGGATCGCGCGGGTGAGTTCTCTTCTACTAGCTGCCCAGTCTTTTCGTCCTGGCTCATCTAGACGACTGACTTGGATGGTTCCAGGCCTGCGACATGTGTCGGAAGAAGAAAATAAAGTGTGACGGGAAGATGCCGGCATGCACGCACTGCATCAACTACAAGACCGACTGCGTCTTCACGCAAGTCGAGAAGAAGAGGAATCCTCCAAAAGGGTATGGCCCATGTTGCGACAAGACTTTGGACTCGGCTGATGCAGAGTGACAGTGCCAAGTACATCGAGGGTTTAGAGAACCGATTAGGGCGCATGGAAAGTTTATTAAGGTTGTCTGGTACGTCTTGACTCTCTGATCCAGCGCTATGCTGTCCGTAGAGCTGACCCTTCGTGAAGGCCTTCTTGGAGACGACGACGAATCGACCGACTTGGCGACATTGGAGAAGCGCCTCGCGGAGAAGCACCAGCAATCGAGACAAGCCTCGACGGCAGCGACCTCAAACCCCACCTCGCCGTCGCAAGCTACGTCCGGTCAAGACGGGCCCTTGTCGACTCCTCGAAGCTCCATAACATCTCCCGAACCCGAGAAGAAATGGGACCCTAGGAAAGATGCCTCTCCCCAACCAGAGAAGGCTAAAGACGAGGAAGAAGTTGAGGCCCTGTCGGAAATGATGTGTTCGTTGGTGACGAACCAATCTGGAGAGACGAGATATATAGGTACGATACCTAACTCATGCATGGCTCGTGCTGTAACTTTCGGCTAACGTGCATCAGGGTCTTCGTCCGGGTTCTCTATCTTCTCACCGAAAGGCATCCAATGGGTGAATGAAAAGACGGGAGACACGTCCTTCCAGCAGATGATCTCAGAAGTGTCCATCGACGACCACAAGTGGAATCACTGGAAGCCCGAGATCTTCGGCGATCTCTTCCATCGCCCGATATACCGGGCGCTGCCGCCCAAGCCGGAGGCCTTGTCCCTGCTGAAAGACTATTTTGATAATTTCAACTGCATGTTCCCGCTGTTTCATCAGCCAACCTTTATGCACCTCGTCGAGAGACAGTACTCCAACGACCCCTACCAAGGCTCCGGCTGGTGGGCGAGCTTGAACGTCGCGCTGGCTATCGCCCACCGCCTCCGGGTCATGAGTAACCTTGTACCGTATGAAGAGGACGAGAAATCGTGGGCGTATATAAAGAACGCCATGGGCGTCTTTTCTGAATTGACGATGCGAAATACCGACTTGTTAAGTGTGCAGGCTCTGCTCGGAATGGCCTCTTTTATGCAGGGAACGCCCAACCCGCAGCCGTCATTTTTGCTTATCGCTGCAGCCATCCGACTGTCGCACAGCATAGGTCTGCACAAACGCGGGAGCGGCTTCAACCTAAACCCGGTCGAAATCGAGCAGAGGAAGCGGGTGTTCTGGATAGCGTACATGATGGACAAGGACTTGTGTCTCCGATCCGGGCGACCTCCGGCACAGGACGACGACGACATGAACGTCGAGCTTCCCGATGCCGACCCGGCTGATAATATCGGCAATATCCCGCTTGCCGACGGGAAGGGCAAGATGAACCTATTCAGAGCCATGTGCGAGTTGACGGTCATCGAAAGCCAGATTTATACGCGGCTCTATTCGACAAAAGCCACCAAGGTGTCAGACGGCGAGCTGCTACAGACCATCGGAGAACTCGACAAGGAGCTCGAGTCGTGGAAGGACAATATCCCAATCGACTTCCGCCCGGAACACGAAATAAAAGCCTCTCACACGCCTCTAATACTGCACGTCGTCATGCTGCACTTCTCATACTACAACGCCCTCACTACCATCCACCGCATGTCTATCCACCACGGCTACTGGACAAGTCGATTATCGAATTTTGCGATCCAAGGCCTGAACGCCAGACCTCTGAACCCTCGAGTGTTTGCCTCGGCTGCTTTATGCGCATCGGCAGCGCGAGCGAGCATTCAGCTGCTGAAGTATATCCCGCAGGGCGATTTCTCTTGCGTGTGGTAAGTTTGATGATATCAAGACATGGTTTTAGCAGCAGCTAACACATTCCCAGGCTTATTCTCTACTTCCCGGTTTCTGCACTCGTCACGCTCTTCGGCAACATCCTACAGAACCCACTGGATCCGCGTGCCAAGTCGGACACGAAACTGATGAACCTAGTGGTCACGTTCCTATCAACACTTGGCCAGGAAGCCGAGACGGGCGGAGTGCACCGGATGCTAGGTGTATGCTCCGAGTTCGAGCGGATCGCCAAGATCGTCATCGACAAGGCGGAGCGCGACACGTCGAAGCGGAAGCGCAAGAGCCACGAGCCGCACCGGGCGAGCATCAGTGGGCAGTCGACATCCGCGGCCTCGCCGTCGGCCTCCTCGCAGCCGGGCCACACGCCGCGGCCTTCGTCGTCGGCCGCGACGCCGACGCCCAACTACAACACGTCCTCGTCGTCCTCGCAGCTCTCGCCCAAGTTCAACGGCGAGCAGAACCGGGCCAACAACGCGGCGGCCGGCGGCTACAGCCCGATGAACACGGCGCGGTCGACGACGGGCGCCGCGCCGCGCGACGGGCCCGGCGGCTGGCCGTCCCAGTCGCAGACGCAGGAGTGGAACCCCAACCAGATGGACCTCGGCGTCGACTTCTCCGAGCTCACCGGCTTCGGCCAGCCCATCGCGTCCCCGCCCATGCCCGGCCAGAACGGCGCCGGCGCCGGCTACCAGCCCCTGCTGCCCCAGGAGCTCTGGCAGATGTCCGGCGGCCTCGACTGGGACTGGGCCGAGTTTACCGGGGGCGCGTACCCGAGCTTTGAGAATGGGAGCACGATGCAGAATGGGCGGTAGTTGAAGAGGAATATGCATTGCTGAACGAACTTTCGCTACGAGATAAGAGAAGCGCGAAGAGAGGCTGTTTGCCTTTACATGCGGGTTTACGCGATTAGAGGTAGATACCTCATGGTCGAAGGACAGGAAGAATGACAGGCAGTGAAACGAAGAGTCTCTCAGTATATTCGACTTAGAAGAAGAAGCAGCGAACACGAGCGTTTCGGAGCTGGGCATTGCCTGAGGGTTTATAGGTGCGAGGGTATGGAATCGATTGGTATAGGTACTTTGAGCTGCAGAGCGTGTCGTTGGAGTTTCGTGCGTTCTCGAAGGAAGAAAAATTCGGGGAGAGGCGTCTGATTTTCTTTTGACGCTAATGGTATATGACGACCGGTATATATTGTCCAGAGAGTACTTGGATTCTTATTTCGTTCTCGGATGGCTTTATGAGGAGTTGCGCTGTATGTATCTAGTTGCTTTTTTTCTTCCTTATTTTCACTTGGCGCCCTTTTTGACCGGGCTTGTTGTACGCGACGGATGCATTTAGCTAGGAGGGACACTCGCCGCTTCGTCCAAGCAATTAATGATCAACTCTGTTGCTGATGTATTTATTTCTGATACGAAGTGAGAATATTTTCATTGACAAGCTGAACATGACTTGGAATTCTGCCTAAGAGTTGCTCATCCGAAGATTATCTGCGTTGAATGGAAGGCTGCGATTCCGGCTGCTTCAAAGTGACGTAGATGGGTCCAATGCAAGGACTGTAGTGTTTCAGGATGTTATATAATACGTGCCGAGTTGCGCAGCATGCATCACGAGCCCATCGCTGTTTCTCTACGATTGCAGTCTGTATAACCCACTACCTTGACGTTCAAATTTACTCGTGGTCAGAAACCCACCTTACAATAAGAATAAGACATCATGACGGCCGAACACGAAACCACTACCGCGTCTAGCGGGGAGCCGCAATCGCATCCGGGCGACCAGCACGAGATCCCGAGCGTCGAGGCGCACGGCTCCTTCGACACGCTGAAAGAAAGGATCAAGAAGCACTACGAGATTGCCTCGGACTACTACTACTCGCTCTGGTATTGGTCTCCCCTCACGTGCTCCAATTGACTTGCCAAGCAAGCCTTGAGCCCGTCCTACGCAGCGGCAGAACACACATGACCTCGAGCTGTACATTTGCACTAACAAGACAACCAGGGGCCAGCACATCCACCACGGGTTGTTCCGCAACCCAGGCGAGACCAAGGAGCAGGCGCAGGTGAACCTGATCAACCTGCTGCTGGACATCTCGGCGCTGCCGGCCGGCGCCGCCGTGCTCGACGTCGGCTGCGGCGTCGGCGGCACCAGCCGGTTCCTGGCCCGCGAGCGCGCGTGCCGCGTCACCGGCGTCACCATCAGCGGGCGGCAGGTCGAGATGGCGCGGCAGGCGACGGCGGCCGAGATCCGCGGCTTGTCTTCTACTGCTTCTTCCGCTGGTGCTACTACTGCGACTACGGCTTCCGAGCCCGGCGCCGCGACGCAGTACCCCGCCGGCGATGACGGCAAGTCCGGCGGCGGCTCGGCGCGGTTCCTGGAGCTGGACGCGGAGAAGATGGCAGAGCACTTCAGCAGGGCCGAGCAGAAGCAGACGTTCGACTGCGTGTGGATCTCGGAGGCGCTGTCGCACCTGCCGAACAAGGAGCTCTTCTTCGCGTCGTCGTTCGCGCTGACGAAGAGCGGCGGCGGCGGGCTCCTGGTCGTCGCCGACTGGTTCAAGGCGCCCGGGCTCACCGCCGCGCAGGAGCAGGCCGACATCCGGCCGATCGAGGACGGCATGCTGCTGCCGCGCCTGTACACGGCCGACGAGTACGTCGGCATCGCCGAGCGCGCGGGGTTCCGGGTCCGCGCCGCGCCTGTGGATATCAGTAAGGACGTGGCGAAGACGTGGTAAGCTTATCTGACCCTAACCTAACATTCATCTATACCGAAAGCGCGCCGCCGCGTCTTACGAGCTGCTGGCTGATCAACGCGCCGGCAGGGATATCTCGTGGTCCCTCGTGTCTTCGCCGTCGCTGTGGGCATTTGCCATCGCGCAGGGCCGGGACGGGCTCGCGTTTCTGCAGGCGTTCCGGGCCATGAGGAGGGGGTACGCCAACGGCACGTTTAGGTACGCCGTCATGTGCTTCGAGAAGCCATGGTCTTGTCGGGTGGCTTAGAACCTCGGGCCGGGCGAACGGCGTACGTCGTTGCAGACATGTGGACGCGAGGAGGATACTAACGACTGCTTCCCCGCCATCTCCTGCGGCTCCCGCGTCCTGGCAGCTAAGAGACGGGGCTCCCAGCTGCATGACCATTGCTATATAGACAGCCAAGCTCGGTTTACAGGTAGCCTGCCTTATAACGTACGAGTGTCTGAGTCGTATTATACGATTTAACTACTAGCTCTAGTGAGCTCTAGCAAGCTTGGTGCAACATCATTGATATTTGGAGCTACCTCTTTCTACGTTACCAAGGCCGTTCGTGTGAGAAGTGTGCGAGAGAATGGCAGGGCTTCTACGTGAGGTATTCAGCAAGGTGGGTTTGTGAAAAGCCCAAATGACTTCCGAGGCTTTCGAATAATCGACCTGGTATGGAGCCGATGCGAAAGCTTAGGATTAGGAGAGCTTCTGTGAGGAGACGTGACTCGTCATGCATAGCTTCCCAGACGCTGAATATTTCGGTTGTCTGTTCCTGACTGCCTACCGAGGCACCTAAGAACTCTTACCTACAGACCTACCTTCCATACTTTGAGCTGGCAACATACCGATTCATACCTAGATCTATTGCGCAGACTGGGCGATCTAGTACGACGTTGTTGATCACAGATCAGTCACATGGGGTCGCCAGTATTTATTTCCCCGGACCTGGAGTAACCGTCCGGGGAGACGAACTCGACATTGGGGTTTCCAGTGTACTATAGGAGCGATGAACCCTTTTTATTCTCGCCAAGGCAGGTATTCAAGCTCTCAGCCGTGCTGCTACGAGTCACGAGAGTAAACTTACTCGACGTTAGGGTTCATCCAATGCTAAGGTGACCTTTTCTGGCGGAGCGGACGTTGGTCCGAGTCGTCCTATTGTCGTCGACACAACATCGGGAATCGAGCAAGTAATATTCAGGACAGACGGTATACATGGAGGTTTGGACGTTTAGACGTACCTGTTAGCGTACCTTCACATGTAAAAGATGGAGATTTCAGATGTCCCGACCTTGTCTGACTCGTGTCCCGTAGCATAGCTATTTAGCCGTAGGTATCACGAGCATTCTGCCTGGCTGGCCGGGCGACAGAAGAAGATTGACATGCGGTTTGCAAAGCAGTGCTGATCAGCGTTCGGTAATAGCCTGGGTGCCGGGTCTGGCAAAGCGGTTCGCGAACCTGGAAACTGGGTGGAGCGACGACCCTTTCCTCGTCGGGGTACTGACATATCGTTTGCGCGGGCGAGCCGGATCAAAGACAAGCGAATGTTACAGATTGCCTGTCGGTATCGCACGAAGCAAGAGGGGGACGATAAGCTCAAAGGCCAAGACGATCGAGTCGCTTTGTGAGACACTGCAACGATAAATGGACTGCCCGTGCGGCATGGCGACACAGAGCGGCAGCATGGATAGAGCCGCTTTGCCGTGGTGGCAGGGTGGGCATGACCAACTTCGGACGATCTTCTAGAAAATTTTCGACGACGATCGCCGCCAGAGCTAAGACGTGCATTGATTATCCTGACTCACGACGATGGAACATTGTCTGGAGGGGAAGCTCCAACGTAGCCCTCAAAGAGCTCGGAAGCAATGCTACTTTGCATGCATATTTTCTCTAGATTTATTACATATGGGCTTGCCCGCTCGGCTGTCTGTCAGATGGGACGGGACGGTGGCTACGAATATTAGCCTAGCTAACTTTCTAGGCTAGAAAGGCTTGACCTCCGCAGGTCTGGAGAAGATCAGTCAAGTTCGGACGGGTAGCTGGGGTTAAGGCCGCATGCATCAGAGGGGAAAGCCGTCAGGTTCCCCGGCGATGGTAAGGAGGTATGCAGACGCCCTTCCTCGCTTCCCGTCGTGAGTACTTCGTACTTCGTAGAACTCGTCGGGTTGAGTGGAGATATTGTTGGGCACCTCTTCAGGAGAACGGACGGACCTTTCGACCCTTGTATCAGATACCAACTCGGGGGAAATGGTAGTAGTAAGAGTAGCCGCTTTCCCTCGCGTATGTCCGTGACCCATGTCTCGATGGCTTTTCAGCGTTACCTGGCACGCTGACAGTTGCTCAGCTATTCTGACGTGAGGAAGCCCCCCTTCGGGCCTCCTTAAGGCTTTGGTGCGAGGTCAGTTGTGGCCAAGCAGGCCAAGCCTCGTGGCATTTTGCGAGATCGGAAGAATCCGGGTCTGCTGCGGATCCTCTTGCCGAGACCTATTGGGCCTCGAGACCTCAACTTCTGGTCTGGAAATTCGGGGATTCGTCAGCCCTGCCAGCCCCGTTCAACGGCGCAAGTTGTGCCCCTTGCCAACATCGTGACCAATTTCGGGCTGTTGCTGCATTGGGCACTGAAAATCCAGCTTTTATTTTGCTTCTTTGTACATAGACATGATCAAAGGGCAAAAGGGGTCCGCTCGGGTGGTTCGGCCGTGACTTGTCAGTCGATCGGGCACGACCTGTGCGAGGTGGTGATACTTTTTGTCATTTTCCTTGCACTTAGTTCGTGTTATTCTCGAGCCTCGACAGCTGACGATCTAGAAGCCGCAGAGAATTTCAATGAAAGGGGCTCTTCGCCGCAAGCGAAGGTGAAGGAAACAGGCCTAGCTCCCCCGACTTGGTCCGTCAGGATGCAGCTTGTCAAATTGCATGGTACGCGACCATACCAAATCGGAAACATTGGATGGTCCCAAGTTGCAAATCTGGCTTATGCAGGCACGCCAGCGCATGGCTGGCCAGTCGCGAGACGGCCACCTGAGAGTCGGGACTGCGGGATCGACACACATGCAACGACAAGGATGGGGGGAATCCGATCCATATCCAGGGTCCGCCCCGTGTTGCAGATTATCATGAAAATTTCGAGAGTGCCGCCGCCGCCGTCGACGTTTCGTATGAGAACTTTGAGAGAGAGAAGAAATATGTGATTTATCAATTCGGACCCGATTTCACATGCTTGGGACTTGATCGGTAGGCGACACGAGTCAGACAAGGGGGAAAAAAAAAAGGGAAGAAAAAAAGGGTATGCGCTTGTCGGCGTCAGAGCTTGCAGGGTGTACGTACATACCCGGGTCGTTGAGATGGCTGTAAGCGGGTGGGATAGGTATGGAAATGGAGATATGCAAAAGTCCAACATCCCCAATCTTTACCCCGGCCCAATCACGAAGCGAGACGATGGCATAGTGGCATAGCTGCACCAAGTTACACCCACGGCACTGTAGAGATCGCTGCAAATGATCGCTGTAAATGCACCTGCGGCCTGGGGCGTAGCGCTCCGGGGCATGCGTCTACCGGTACGCCAGGTCGTCATCTCAACGTGATAACAGTTGAGATAGCACGTACCCGTACCCGTACTGCGTAAGCCTGCCGGTGTTGAGTAATACCGTAAGTAATACCGGAACGAACCTCAGCAAACAAACCGCTTGACTCAAATATGTTGACTTGATCGTTTGCCCGCGTCCCAACAAAGTTTTCGTTTCTATTCTGATAGTTCCGACTTACAGGAATCGAACCTCGTCCTCGAATCCTTCGTCCTCTCTGTTACTCTCCGTTACCACTCCTTCGTCGCCTCTTCCAGCCCTCCTTTCGCCGGTCCCGTCTCGAGTGCCGCTTGTTACCCTCTTGCCCCCCCTTACCCTTTATACAAGCCCTAGGCCAGTTGCCCGTTTGGGAAATTGCTGGACCGCCTATTTGGCTACTCTCGCAGCTCACACAGCCAACCCTCCACCATCTTAATGCATTCGTATTAGGTACGCTTCCATTGGAGGCGACGCTGGTAGATCTTAGTACGACGTTGCTGATTGGGTACGTAGTTACTTTGTCTACTATTCGTTCCGTAACTTGCCGATCCAACCCCCTTAGCCAGACCCCGGGAGCACATCTCGTCTACGAGAAAGGAAGAATTGGTATGAAACCCCAACGAAACGGCAGCTCGCCCTTGTCGCAGCTTTCACGCCTCCGTGTTAGCAGCCCAATAGTAAGGGCAGGTCTGAGAGCTAGAGCAAGGGTGCTCGAGCCGCCTCCTAGACAGGTGCCAGTATTAAGAAGGCCGTCGTCGCCTGTGCAGGCCACCGACGTCGATGTGGCCGGACGGACTTTGATTAAAGCCAGCGGCAGTAATAGATCGAATACCCTTCGGGATAGTAATCATCAGGCACACCCCTTTCCCGAACCCAGCTCCCTGCATACCTTGCATTCCGGACTTTTCTCGAGCGGCACTACTGGTAGTGACACCTCTTCGCCTCTTCCTCTGTCCCTCTCTGCAGCCAGGCCCACGCCCACGCCCACGCCCTCGCCCACCTCTGCCCATCCCGAGCCCGAGTCGGCTTCTAATCTTGATTATCCCAGCTCTGTCGGACAATACCTTATTAGTCCTATCCTTCCGTCTTACCCCATTAGCCCACGTTGTTGTTTATCCCTGCCGCGTCGCCCGTCGCCGAAGCACCCAATGGCGTTCAGCACTTATAGTACTGCTAGCTCAGATATATCAACACCTCGCTCTATCTCCCCCTCTACTTCGATATCTGCCCGTTCTTCTCACTCTTCCGTTTCCAGCAAACGTCTCTCCCTATCTCTGCAAAGAAGGCAGTCCTCGCTGAATCCCATGTCCTCGGTTGATATTGGTGCTATCGAAGAACAGATGAAAATGGCCTCCCTAGACGGTCTCCGAGGTTACGCACAGAACCACTACGGCGAGGTTCACCAGTACAGGACGACGGACTACGTTGCCCAATCCTCCGCTGGAGGCTACCAGATTCTCCGGGAACCTCTGTGGAACAAAGGTACTTATAAACCTTTCGTAGCTCCTCAACAAACTCAAATCCCACCCGTCCCTCGCTAACATTTAAACTCATGTCAAGGCCTGTCCTTTACTCCGGATGAGCGTGTGTCAAAGAACCTTACAGGCTTAATACCGCACGCCATGGAGAGTGTCGAAACCCAGGTGGCGCGATGCATGAAGGTCATCAACACCAGACAGACCGGCATCGACAAGTATCTATACCTGTCGTCGCTCAAGGCCAGCAACATCGACTTGTTCTACAGGGTGCTCATCGACAATGTCCGTGAGCTCATGCCCCTAGTGTACACGCCGACCATCGGCGATGTCTGCTTGCAGTACTCGATGCTCTACACGCGCCCGGAAGCGCTGTACATCTCCATCAAGCAGCGCAAGTCCATCAGGACCATCCTCCGTAACTGGCCCTACCCAGACCCCGAGATCTGCGTCGTCACGGACGGATCCCGTATCTTGGGTCTTGGTGATCTCGGTGTAAATGGTGTGGGGATCTCCGTAAGTCATTCCCTCGGGCTTGGCTAGGACTCTTCCTAGTCTAAGCCGCCCCGTCATGTAGTACGTCGCTGACACATACCAGATCGGGAAGTTGGCTCTGTACACTGGTGCTGCCGGCATCCACCCTGGCAAGACCCTGCCCATCGTCCTGGACTCTGGCACCAACAATGAGACCAACCTGAAGGACCCTCTGTACCTCGGCCTGCGGGCGAGACGTCCCTCTCCCGCCGTGGCCCAGGAATTCATGGATGAGTTCATGGAGGCCGCTGCCGAGGTCTTCCCCAACATGCTCGTCCAGTTCGAGGACTTCGAGACTGAGAAGGCCTTCAACTACCTGTCCCGCTACCGGAACAAGTACAGGTGCTTCAACGACGACATTCAGGGAACCGGCGCCGTCGTCTTAGCAGGGTAAGTTCTATACTCATAATAACTCACCTTGCCTCATAACAGTCACTAACCTGGTATCAGCTACATTGGCGCCGTGAACCTGTCGGGTGTTCCTGTTGAGGAGCAGAGGCTGGTCTTCATGGGTGCCGGTTCCGCCGGTGTCGGTGTTGCCAAGCAGATGGTGGAGTACTACACCCGCCGTGGTCTCTCGGAACAGGCCGCCAAGGAGAAATTCTGGCTGGTCGACACCAAGGGACTCGTCACCCTAGACCGAGGCGACAAGTTGGCCGAGCACAAGAAGTACTTCGCCCGCGCGGATAACAACGGCCACCAATTCCGCACCCTCGAGGAGGTCATCGAATACGTCAGGCCGTCCGCCCTCGTGGGTCTCACTGCCACTTTCGGTGTCTTCACCGAGTCCGTCGTCCGCGCCCTCAAAGCCTCCGTCGACGCCGGCGGTGCTGGACGGCGACCCATCCTGTTCCCTCTCAGCAACCCCCTCACCAAGGCCGAGTGCACGTTCGAGCAGGCCGTCCAGTGGACGGAGGGATCCGTCATCTTCGCCTCCGGGTCTCCCTTCGCTCCGTTTGCCGTCAAGGCCGGAGACCACGCCGTGACCTACTACCCCAACCAGGGCAACAACGTATACGTGTTCCCCGGTCTCGGTCTCGGCGCCATCCTCGCCAAGGCGTCTCAGATCACCGACGAGATGGTGTACACCTCGGCCGCGTCCCTGGCGGAATCCTTGAACGCGGAAGAGGTACACAAGGGCCTGATCTACCCCCACATTGACCGCGTCAGGGATGCTAGCGTCGTCGTCGCTCGGGAGGTCATGAAGGCCGCTCGCAGGGAAGGCGTGAGCACTCTGCCCGAAGAGCAGTGGGTTGAGTGGGAAGAATGGGGCGACGTCGCCCTAACGAAATTCATCAAGGAGAGGATCTACGACCCTCTCAAGTAAAAGAAGGGGCTACACGCGATATAGCGAGCTTAAGCATCTGATCATGGTATGGCGTTACATCTTAAAATTTGGGGCTTTCTTTTTTTCATTCCGACACGACGGCATGATTTCGCTTCTTTCGGAGGCGGGTAACTTGAATAATAGATATCCCTGGGCTCCTCATCTTATAGGATTTTAACATAGTTAGAAAAAGGGACGTCGCTCAGTCCGTTAATCTAGCACGGTCTCCGGCGACTGCGGGATATTTAAGAGCAGATATACTTCCGATTTAAACTTACTGCTTTAGACGGGTAATAGAATATAAGATGAAGACATTTTGCGTTTTGACTTCAATTGATCTGACTGCGATTTGCTATGAACATACCGAGCTCCTTGGATTAGGGGTAGCTAAGAAAGCGATATAGTTCTGCCCCTTTCCTACTGACGAGCCACCACAACAAAAGTCACAGTGCAATGGTTTGTCTAGGTTGTCCATCTTCGCCTTGATTGACCTGTACTTAGGAAGTATAGGTCATGTATTAGTTATTGAGCCTGAGACTGCGAAACCAGGTCCTATAGATTACCTGTGCATTGCGTATACTGTAGAGTTGCTCTCTTGCCACCCCGGCTGTACAACAAAACTGCCGAATATATCGGTGGCGAGGCCTCTTCGGGGGCTTTCAGCTCTAGCCAGGTCCTCGCCACCCTGGTCGTGAATTATTTGTCTAGGATTTCTTGTGTCTCATCGTATTTTCATATCTCTCTTTCGCGTATTTGTCTTCGAGCTCATCGATCGGGCCTGCTCTGGTCTGGAGCCAAAGCCGTGTCTAGCAGTGAATTCCTCGGAAGGAGGACAACAGGGTCGGTGGGATAGAGACGGTAGCATTTACGACGACCATTTGCTAGATTGACATCTGCTTTCGAGATTAGAAAGCAGGTACCTACACCTAGGCAGTCTGTCGAGGGATAAGTAGATGATACCTAATGTACGCAGATATACTTGAGAGCATATCATGTGCATAGGTCCTTATTGAGCATCGAGGGGTGATATAGGTACGAAGGAGTAATAGTATTTGCAACGATATCACGGAGCATTATGAGGCAAGACTCAGTTGGGGACATCACCTTAGTTATCATGCTAGAGACCTAAAGACACCGATATCATATCATCATGAATAAGAATTCGAGCCAAGATGAAATGGGTGCGACTCCAGCTGGGCCGTCCTCCCCTTTCACATCGGGTACTAACATAAGCGCGACACAAGACTTGGCTCGAGATTGAATTCATATCCATTATGAGGACATATACAACAAGACGGCCAGTCCGATAGCCCAGTGTCATGGCAGCATCGCCATTGGCGTGAGCCATATAGCTGTGCTAGGACCTCGCATCGAAACGCCGCATCATATATCCATTGGTATAACCCGCCTGCCTAGTGTAAAACAATAAAAAGGGACATGCCATTTAGGCAGCAGGTAACTGAACACCCCAAAACGCCATGCAAATATATATACTAGATGGTGCGCACCTATCGCAGCCAAACCAAACCAAACCACACCAAGAAAGGAGTTCATGAAATCATAAAGCGCCACCAGGCGGCACATCCCCCTCCTCAGGCCGCGGGGGACCATGCCGGCCGTACCCCGGGTGACCCAGCATAGGCGCATGGTTCGGGAGCAGCGGCGGCGGCGGGGGAATAGGAAAGCCGTAGCCACCCGGGCTACCGACGCCCTCCTGGAGCTCGAAGCCGTTGGCGTCGCCGCCGTGGGAGAAAGAAGCCGCCTTCTCCTTCCCCTTGCCCTCGTCGCCCCAAGGCGACGCCGACGCCGCGAACTCGCGGTCGGGACTAATCGCGACGCCGATATTCTGGCCGATCTTCTCGGACGGCCAGGCGTGGGGGCCGGCGCTCTCGACGGCGCTGACGGGGCTGTTGTACTGCGAGGCGTAGGGCGAGAAGTAGGGCGGGAACGCCGTCGCGGCGCTGACGGGCGAGTCCTCCCAGCCGGCGCCGCGCAGCGGCCGCTGGCTGACGGGCGTCTCGAACATGTCTCCCCCGCCGTTTCCTCCCGCTTGCGGCCAGTTCCTGTGGGTGGTGCCGACCTGCTCCTCGCGGCGCCGCAGGTACGCGCGCCGGCGGCGCTTGCCGTTGAGGACGACGCCGCAGCCGACGAGGGCGAGAAGCACGGCGAAGCCGCCGACGGCGACGCCCGCGATGGCGCCTGAGTCCAGAGGTCCGGCTGGGCCCGACGGCGGCGAGAAGGTTGCTGTTGGTGTTGGGTCTGTCACGTTGACTATGTCTGTTGAGAAGACGCGGCCTTGCAGCGGTAGTGTCGCGGGGGGTTCGAGGCGCAGCCTGCAGGCGCCGTCGAGGATTGATATGTCTGTGATGGGTTAGGAGGGGCTCTTACTAGCTAGGTCGAAGCGAGAGGTGGGCGGTGGGAGTAAAGCCTTACAGTTGCTTAGGTAGTGCTCGTTGGCTGACTCCAAGCATTCGTGGCACTTGTCGAGGTTGTACTCCGTCCACATGTTGCAGTAGTCGTAAGTCGAGCCGCTGGTCGAGAGGTTCCCGTATTCTATGGCGTTCTTGATATTTGCGCAGGCGAAGCTGGTGGAATTAGTATCAGACCATACGTAATGAGACATTGCCGGGCACATACGACGTGATACACGGTGTCGTGTTGGCTTCGTACAAGCACATATTCGTAGCGTAGCGCATGTTATCTTCATCACGAGTTAGCAAGTGCTGAGTGATCCGCGCCGAAGAGCGAGCGGGCGGGGGAGGCGCATACAGAGCATAGATCCCAAATCCGACGATCCTTGTTTGTCCTGGCTGGCAGAGTACGAGCTGCTCGTTTCGCAGCCGACGCAGGCCTCGAAGACCTGGCCGCTCGACGTGGTGCTGTATGCTGACTCGTCGCAGACGACCATGTCGTCCGTCGTCGAGTCTAGGACGTTGCCGCACTTGGTCTCGCACGGCGAGCCCTGCGCGACGAGCAGCGCGGCCGCCGAGCGCAAGAGGGCGGCGAAGACTAGAGCGCGAGACATGTTGCTATCACCGCTCCTTAGCGTACATGCAGTCTCGTGCGCAACCGAGGAGCGCTGGATTGAAAGGCGCGGGTTCTGCTGGAGTTGTTGAGATAATGTCGAATAGATGTCACCGCTTGATTGGTAGTCGCACGACAATCGGAGGCGGAGATTTGTATGTCTTGGCCTGTTCCTGGGTAGCCGAAGCAGCGATCGCTGGGGAGCCGCAGGCGAGGGTTTATAAATCCCTCGATAGAGGAGAGAGGCTTCGTGCTCTATCACACGGTTCACACCTCTTCAACGTACGACGAAGCAAGGGAAAGTAGCAAGAGCGCTTCCGTCAATGCAGCCTCATGTCTCCTGTCTGCTCGGGTCGAGAGGTAATCGTCGACCGTAAGCGCGATGGGACTTGGTGATATTTGGCTCGTTGGCTTGTGAATTGCACGCACATCACCTCGCTAATCCCGTTCCGTCGGACAACAAGACGACACAGGCTTGGGGAGAGAGGGGGCCGGGCGGAGACACCATCGCAGCCGTATCGTTGATTCGATCAAAGTCGCACGGGAGCCCGGGGGGGTTTGCCATGGTGCCTTGGGGGCAAGATGCAGGTCAGTTGTGGTCAACGAATAGGGCTTCACAGCACCTCGACACAGCACTGCTCCTCTGCAGGGACCCCTGGTTCGTCGCTGTGTGACACGTCGAGCGAGCAGGGCCGAGTGGAGATGACTTGGCTGATGGCTTCGGTTGCGGGCCGTTCATTGGCGATCTTCCTCAACTGAGCTCGAACCAACACTGCTAACAAGCCAGCATAGTAAGAATTCATCTGGTCCAATCGTGCCTTTTATTCAAAGGTCCCCCGAGGCCTATCGTCCCATCGTCTCTCGATCCGGATCCTGCCGACTCCTCAGCTGCTTTCGTCTTCTGTCCCCTGGCGAATGCGTCCACAATACTAATGGGGGCATTTTGGGGGCTTCCCCTTTGGTCTCTCATGCACAGAATGGTCAACCGAGAAATTAGCCGTGTGGACGACTTCTACTTCCGTGCAGCGACCATGCAGCCGTGTTGATGTGTGCTGCCGTGCATGGCTTACGGCGGCCAATTCGGCGACCCCAGTGGCTGATTCTGGATCATAGTCACAGAACTCGGCATATGGTCCTCTCCCCGGGTCCGGTATTTCGCTGGCCCCCTGCCTTCTCCCCCCTTATTCGATTCTCCCCAGAGAAGCTGTCCGTCACGCGTATCACATGAGAAGACATCACATAAGCGAACCGCCGGGAGACTTTCTGTTTGCCAAGCGATCCAAACTGTCGGGACTGCTTGTGAAGAGTCTGCGGCCGTGATTTGTCCTCGTCCGCTCAACTCTCTGACCCGTGGAACGCCTCGTGTCTCCAGGCGCTCAGGATTTTGTAACAGACAAGCAAACATTCTGTCAGCACGTCGCTAACAAGAAGGTTGCTTGATGCAAGAGTAGCTCCCAAGAGGTCTTGCCTTGCGGTGTGTAGTACGTAGAGGAGGTTCAGCGATTCACATCACTGAGGCTCGCCGATCTCTCTGATTCATCAGACCGACGGACCCGAAAGAAACATCACAAGATGAATGAGACAATATTAAGCGCTTGTGCGATTTGACTTATGTAGTAAAATACTCAGGCAGTATGTATACGACAAGTTGCTGTTTCCATGGGTCTGCCTGCCTCGAGATTTCCCATCTCGCACCAACATGCATAAAACCCTTGCACGCCATTGGACGATCTGGGTAATCGTCACCAACAGCATATTCATCTCGAGGGCTGAGGCCCTGTCGTCCACTGAAGATTAAGCATTCTGCACGTAACATCAGCTTAGCGCCCAGCTGATCAGCTGGATAGGGAAAACGAGACAATCACAAGAGACGCATTGTACGGGCCGGGGAGCGTGGTTGACCAGATGTTTGGTCCCCGAGAGACACTCGGCAAGCCGAGTATGCAAGGGGGGAAAGGCGGATAGGACTCTTGCCCTCCCGCCCTGCCCATACGTGCATTTATATCTGCTGCTCCCAGCCCTGGGTCGACCGTCGCACCAACATCGTCTTCAATCCTGATAAGTTGGTGTTCCATTGCTTGACTGGTAATGAACGTCTCATGCTGCGACTGTCACCTTGGGCAGCCTTGAAGCCAGTTGGTCTGATATAGGTGAGTCAGATTTATGTTGTATTCTCATGTTGATCTCATGGGAGCCTCCAGCGAACGCACACCTGGCCTATCAGGCGCAAACAGTATGCGCTTCCATGTCTCATGTTCGTGTCTCATTTTAACTTCGTTCAACTGAGATTCGGTCACATAGAAGTGCCAAATACTATACACATATATCAGACAGAACCCCTTCCCCCCTTAACTCCTCGCTAGGCCAAACAAAACAATAGCATCACACGAGCATATAGGTAGACACATACCAGTGTCTACCAGACCGCACTCCTTGGTCTTTCCTGCACCGGGGTGCTTTTGTCTAAGCACTTCAAAGGGACCACTTCCCGCTTTTTCGGCGGCGTCGGCATACTCTCGTGGTTGGCGCCGCCCTCATAGTCGGGAGGGAGGATCATGGCCTTGGGTGTCGGCGGCACCCTTCCAGGCACGAACCTTGGTACCGTCGCTTCCGTCTCTGGTGCACGGACAGACGAAGGAGTAAGGCTGCTTGGGCTGATTTCGGCTACTTCTGGCGAAGGCAAGGGGGCTTTGGCTTTGGCTGAATGGGAGTCCATCTTCCGCTGCTTCGTCGTCCTTACCGGCAATGTCGTCACATGACCAACGCCGTCCTCCGTGGTCTTGCGGCTGGCTGACTTGCTTGCCGACAGTGTGGGTACTGCCGGTATTGGGTCATGTCGGTATCGGGGCGGTGGAGGCGACGCCACACCTGACCGGCTTCCACTTGGGCGTCTAGTATGACGACTTATCTCAGGGGTCGATCTCCGTGTGCCATTAGCTTCTACTGGAGAGGCAACATTGGACGTTGTGCGGCCATGCGAAGCGTTCTTTGACAGGCTCTTCGGTGTTGTCCTGCTGTCACTTCGATGTCTTCCACGACTTGCCGGTCTAGCCGGCGCCCAGTATCCAGTGGGAGAATGGTGGGTGGGTGATTCAGTCAAGACCTTGTTTCTCGAGTGAGACCTTCCATTGCTCTGCTTCGACGAGTCGTTTGGTTTCGGCATGTTTCGAGAACTCGGGCGACCAGGTTGCGCATCTGGTTTGCTCTGTTTCTTCTTCCCAGAGTCTTTACGTTCGGTTCGTAGTATGATGTAGTCATCTTCGTCTACGTGGCACACGAGACTATCACGCTTTACTCGGTTTGCCGCCTCTCCTTCGAAAACCATCAGGTCCGCACCTAGCTTTTCCAAGTCTGGAGATAAAGGCGGTTCTTTGAATTCAGGGGTGGTGCTTTTTGGTAGATTCCTCACACTTTGGTCCCGACCCCTATTTGCGTCAAGCGGCGGCGAATGGGCCGGTTGGCGATCTTCGTTGACAGGTTGCGACATACGAGTCCTATGACGACTGGCATTTCGAGACTTTGTCGAAGTAGGCCTGGCCGCTGCGGGGCTGGACACACTGCTCGCTAGGCCAGAAAACCCATCGACAGATTCTGAGTTAACGCTTTGAGGGATGTTATGCTCTGTCGACTGAACATGGCCATTGCGAGACACTCTGGAGCTGGGAGGTGCTTGCTGATCTTGGTCGGCGTTATAGGTATCCATGGCAGGGGACCGGTTTGGCGTCGAAGATGCTAAAGCAGGTTGCTTCCAGAAGTAACGAGGCGATATCGGAGTATCAACATGCTCCGCCCTTGGGCCACTGGTATCAGAGGACCATAGCGTATCGGCGCCGATGAAGATGTGGTCATGGAAACTATCACGAGCGGAGTCTACGGGAAATCCTGACGTCCCACCGCTGGAATCAGGGGGAGCGTCCGTTTTTTCTGTGGGATTTTGCGCATCTGTCGAGCTGCCACCGCTCGTCTCACCGCTCGGCGGTGCTCGGGGCTCGGCACCTGGCGTATCAACTGCTTTGTCCTCATCCTCCGGTCGATATACCAATTTAGCAAACCCGGGCTTCTCTGTGTCGACGACGAGGAGTTCCTTCTGGCCGCGGCCTAGCATGCCGTACACGGTCACCTCGCCATTCTGTATTCCGATTACAGCGCTGGTACCCGCATAGACGGCGTCGTCCTCAACGCCCGTGCGGTTGCAAAAGACGACGATTATTTCTTCGTCGCCCTCTGCGCGGATGAGGGGCTCCATCCTCGTCACCCAGTACGTCATCGTATCCATGCAGGCATCTTGGGACTTGGTGCTCCAGACCTCGAGATCTTCGCGGGTGAGCCAGGCCATGCTGAGGACGACCAAGTTTGCATGCATCTCCAAGACGTGGAAAGCGAACTCCATGGCGTGCCACGGGGCTTCGAACTTGTAGGGACTACAAAAATAAAGTGTTAGTAAACTACAAGCCTTTGTGTCCTAGATCGTTTCTTACTTAATATCCATGCCTAGGCTCGCCGGTTAGCAGAACGATACACAAGCAATGGGAATGGATCGCGCAGAACTCACATATACCCATGGCTACATTACCGAGGCCTTGGATTTGGCCCTTGTAAAAGCCAGATCCCTCGAGAGCCCATGTCTCGTCGGTGTAGTAGAGATGCGTCTTTCGATAATGGCCAATGGTGTCACCATTTTGATCGACGATGATGGCAGAATTAAAATACTCGGGGGATGTCGGCCATCTATGTGCGACGTCTACCTTCTCCGGGTACCCTACCACGACTTTGGTATTATACTTGAGAGCGGTCGTCCGGGCCCAAACGGAGGTGATGCCGGCGCCAGTCGGTTCGAGGAAAGGAGAGATGTCGCGCAGGGAGGGGAAATTGTACCCTAAAGGCAAGTCAGCTTATGTCCTGTGGGCATATACTCGCGATATCCTGCTCTCCGATAAGACTGGAAAGTCTACACCACGCAGAGAGCGGGATAGACGTGCGCGGCTGCTTGCGCCCATCCAACAACCGAAGCCGATGGACGCCAGGATGCGATGCTGCGGTGACGTACCAGTGAAAGCCAACTCGGGCAGGACTAGAAGATCCAAGTCGTCCGTGTTGGCTTTGTTCAAGATCTTGTCTGCCCGATTCAAGTTGTTGTCGAGGTCGCCCAACTGCGGCGCAAACTGGAGGCAGCCGATCCGCATCTTGCCCTCCTTCTGTGGTTGGTATCGTCGAGATGTATCTAATCGAGGGGAACGAGTTCGAGGGTTGCAAGACGATGATGTGAGCGTCACCAACTTTCACAACAATTTTCACGACAATTTCGAGTCGACAGCCACCGCTTGCTCCTGCGACAACTCAGCGATTCTCAAACCGGACCTCAGAAGTACGGCAACATGCGCAACATGCTCACAGGCTGAGAATATCCCGGAACGGCGAGAGTGGTCATTGGTACCCTATCCTAATGGCGGGGATAATTATACGGAAAGGTGGGATGACGAGATGCATCACTTTTCAGCATCCAAGTCGCTGCGTGGGGCCAAGTTTAGTGGTAAACGCTGCTCTTTAGCATGTTCATTGTCTTCTGTGAGGCCGAGCCCCAGACTGCCGGCCTGTCAAATCACCTAAAGAAAGACTGACAGCAGGGGGGCTGACTTATCTCAGCCACTTACAGCAGTTGATTTAGCGCTCTTTCGACCGCAGACAGGGGGCCACGGCAAATCATGAGCCAACAGTCCAGGTTCAGTGTGGCCCACACTCTAAGAGACGTCCTTTCAAAGCTCACGACGTATTCTCTCCCAAGCCTCCTCCTGAGATATCGAACCACTCAGGTTTTCTTTAGTGTAATACTTATGGTGGAGAGGAAATCTCACCCAAGGCCAAGTAGCCATTGGTTTGAGCATTCATTACTGTTGAGGCTGATATGTCTCGAGCTTTCGGTTAGCTATTCGGCTTCAATATCAAAATGGCCGCCATAACCCCCCAACACCTAACATTTACCACAGCAATCTGTAGGATGGGATAAGGTATGGTTGCTATCTAGGTACCTACATACGGGGATCTTCGGGTGTAGGCCGTGCTACCAGCACAGCGATTCCTGTCAATGCGGTGCTGCTAGCTATCTACTTCATAGTGTTACCACACACCGCCGGTACTCGGTTGGTACGTGAAGAGCTGCGCAAGCTACATCCGATCACACCCCTAACCTGATCAGTGTTAGAAGGTTCGAAATCCTTCAGAAGCTAGTCGCCGTCGAAACTGCCTACTAGATCGAGATATGTTGCTGTCCGATGATTCTGAATGTCACCTTGTTCTATCCGCGTATAGCTCTTCTCCTTACAAGGCGCGGGATCAGCCATAAACGCCGCCACCCGCCCGGTTGCACAACATTTGGACTTTCTTCAGCGGAACACTGTCCGACCTGACCCTTGCCTGTCTAGACACTTCCACCAAGGATGTCATATTCTCTTGCTGTTCATCCATCCTCTGTACTCTACTTTTAAACAAGATGTATCATCCAGGTGATGGGGTCTAAAAGGCGTATTGGCCCCTTTCGCTAGCGAGAAAGTACGCAACTATATTTATCGGTGTCTTAATTCACGGCAATCCATCGGTGCTTAGCCACACAAGACGCAATCCCAATTTTCCGGGATTTCAAAGACCCGCGGGGCGTCTTATGCTCATGCGGTATGAGAAGTCTCGCTGCGAAAAAAAAAGGTATCAGTAAAGCATGATGGCGTAGGGGCTATTCACGACAGCTGTATTAATAACTCGTCGATGGCTGGTAGCTTGCGTCTCAACCGCAGTCATTACGTACGCGATGGTCAAGAATATGGCCGGCCATGAGACAGCCTTACCGACCTTTGGGCCCTGACCAAGGCAGCATGTCAATAATTTCTATTAATACTGGAGTGTAGACCGCCAAGTAGTAAATACGTAGCTCTTGATTCGATGAGGGTGAATCTGGGCATGTAACTGAAAGATGGGTTTAGAGCTGATCAGGGGAAATATCAACCGCGCGCCTACAATCTAACCAAACCAACTCGACCCTACAGCATCGGCGTCCGTAACATAAAAGAGCTGTCTTTCCACCTCTCCTTATTTTCTCCCCAACACCTTTTGAACCTGGGCTTTACCCTCTGATGTAGTAACTGAGCCCTCACATCAGTCCTCGTTCATATTCCCTCAGCCACAATTGCAAGACATGACGGGACTCGGCCCAGCATCTCCCAGGATATCCTCCGAGCTGATGTCAGGAAACCCGAAGAAAGCCTCGCTATTCCGAGCAGGACTTCATAAAACAGAACGCCGTTAGTATCTCTGAAACACCAGTGACCTTGATCAAGGCAGAACTTACTTGATGAGGGTCATGATACCGGCATCCTGATCGCCCATGTACCCCCACGAGGCGTAGTAGCCGCAGCGCTTGCATCTCTTGTTATACCATTCCCAAGACTCTATGTCGGCACCTTCAGGAGGAGTCAATTTGAGAAAGCAGTAAGTACTGTCGGATTTATCGTCAACGACACGAAACTCTATGGTGATGGTGCGCTCCTGAGTGTCGACAGCTGGTACCTCGGGTCAGTCCTGAAAACCTCACACGTTTCGCGACAACTACCAGTCTAAGTAGACAGGCCAGGCAAGTAGACCCCTTCTGACAGACATACCTCTATACATATCATGGACCGACCAGTTCCCGGCCCGAGTGCCATCAGCATCGTCCGAGCGTCGCATCTGTACCTCGTCCCTCCTACCGACGCCGTACTCGTGGTACACCGGCTTGGTCTGGGCCTGGATGTCGGCCGCCTTATCGAGGTCGCTGTCCAAGAAGCCGAAGAAGGCCTGTGTCTCGTTGGCGGCGTTCAACAGAGTGATGACGACGAAGCCCTCGCTGCTGTGCCCGCCGTTGATGGTGTACTGGCCGTTGCCGGTGCAGGGGTAGCTCGAGAAGGAGCTCGCGCCGCAGTCCTGGCCGCCGGGCGCCGTCACGTTGAAGTCGCAGGCGAAGGAGGAGCCCGGCCCGCCCGTGGTCACGGCGAAGTGCCAGTCGCAGACGGCGCCGCCCGATGACTTGGTGCGGTGCGCGTCGGAGACGGTCCAATCGCCGAGCGGGTCAGACGCCGCCAGTGTGACTCCCGCGAGGGGGAGAGAAGCGAACAGCCAGTGGAGCTGCATGTTGACCCAATGGGATTCAATAAATGCCTGGCGTCTGGGTTCAATGGAAGTACATATGGTTTAGATGGAAGCTGTGTGGATCGGGCAGATCATTGCTCCTTGAGACCTGACATTATATAGTCGCCGCCCGCTCGTCTCGGTTCGGCCTCTGGGTGAAGGCATATTACCGGCCGCGCCATGAAGAGATCAAAGCACGAAGCAAACGACGGGATGTTCCCAGATGCAAACATGCGCGACCTCAGCAGTCTGATTGTGATCATCCACGTATGCGTCTTGATCTCGGGCGGGCAGCCGAAGTTAGCACTCCTATGTTCTGCATGGCTATCAATGCGAGGCACGGCTTTCTTTTACTCCTGAACAACCAACTTGGGAATACAGTGAAGGTTGAGCCGTTTGCTTTCGATGCCACATCGTTGAGGGTTATTACAAGGCCTGCCGCAGGCGAGTAGGGACCTAGTGAGACATGAAGGGATAAGTACGTCGGCTTCCCGCAGGATCCACCTAAGTCCTGTCCAATTCTCAGACGCATTATACCTCAATAGACGTTTCTGTTTGTATAGGCCTTAACCCTTGAGACTCAGAAAGTGAGTAGAGGATAGGAATTGACGTTGTCATATCGTGCTAATCATCTTGCTGAGCACGAAGCAAATGGATGAAAGCCACGTGGATGTTCCGAAGTTTCGAAATATCTTCGAGGCCATTCGATGTGTTCCATTGTGCCCGGCAGCTGGCGTAATCTGACTTACACCAATAACATCTCGTGCGAGGACGTCCGCGTGGAAGCGTTGGACGTGTTCTTGGATTCTATCTCCTAGGTGTCACTGCCTGGCGATATGCTGAGCCGGACGGAAGGGAGGACGTGAAACCCTCGTTATTACCGAACTCCCTGTGCAGGTAAGGACATGCATGGCTTATTGCAACTAGCCGTGCGATAGATTCAGCTACTTTCCGTCTCATTTTGCACCGAAGGCCTACATATAGGCACGGGTACTGCTATGGTTCCCAAACTGCCTCTGAGACCATGAGTCTGTGTCTCCTCTAGAGATGACTGAGGTCGCGAGGCAGGATTAGGCGACGGTACTCTGCTTCGTATATATTGCAACGCGGATCATGGCGCAGGATTACCTCTGGTCAACCCTGGGTACGTAGGCCTGGTCTGTGATACCTAAAAGAGCAATCAATTCTCATGTGTCGCTTGGGAAGCGGGCGCTTGTCTAAAATGAGGCTGAGGTCATAGTAGGAAACCTAGGGAGGTAGCATATCGAAGTCGCTAAGTCGATAGTCAAACAGAAAGCGCCAGAACTGGCTGTGCCACAGGATAACGTTGAAGAGAATAAGAAAGATCAAACGAGCGGCACTTCGGTCCATTCCAGGTAGGGATCAAGGCATATTGTGCTTCTCCCATATCAGAGCATAGGTCATATTCGAAAATCGATATTTCGTTACGGGCATACGAGGCACGTACATAAGCCTCACGTGACTAAGATCTGAGATTTCTGCGGGTGTTCCCGAGCCTAAAGTTCTTCCTTCTTCCACCTTTCTGACTGTCATCCAACTGCCAACTTGACATGAACATGCAACCCCAATGTGAGTCTGAAGTTGCAGAAAACTGACCAAGTGACAAGCCTTGGGACCAGAAGTATAAAAACTTATCAGAATCGTCAACACATTGGGCGTCTTTGCAGATGTCAACTCGAGCCGCGGCCCACTACCCGCCGCTTTGAGCGGCAGGCTGACGGGGTCAAGAGGGTGGTATTCTTGGCCGTCTGCGAGGGAGCGGGGAGTGGCCTGAGCTGTAAGCGCCGCGCTTGTTACCTTGCTCTTTTCAGGGACTAGCTGAGCTGTGGTTTTTCCATTTTCTGTTCCCTTGCTGTCTCTGTTCGCCATTCTCGCTCAGGAAGAGAGGCATCTTCTTAGAAGGTATGGGTTTCTGCTAGAAGAAAATTTTCTGAAGCGAGTGCTTGACTGTATTATACTGCGCCCCTTCATCTTAACTTCTGATGGCATCGTAGGTATTTGGAGTCAGGACACGGACGGCACGCAACTGAACCAACCTATCCAAGGTTACTCCAAGGGAGACGCCGCTCCAATGGCTTCTTCCTTGTTTATTGGGTCAGGCTGCGTAATGGCAGCACATGATTGGCTCGATATTTCCTACTTCGGTTGGCGGATGGCCGCTGGTCTGGCCGGCGTCTGCAAGGCCACTCACGTTGCGCCCTGGCCGTGGACTGCCGACCACTCATTTCGACCTCCCCAGACTCAGGTTCTCGCCTCTGTAGCTGGCGCGTCTTACATTCTCTCCCTCGAGAGGCCGCTCTGCACCTCCGGTGGACTTGCAAGCCTCCGTCATTGGCTGGTCGCGGAATCAGATGGCTGGAAGGCGTCCAATACGTGTTCCAGTCTCGTCCCTGATTGGCTCACTGTATCCCCGTGTCATTAGAACCAAGGTTGACTCCTGCTATTAGAGGAAACAAACAACGGGCGTACATGCGCCTCTACCCTGCTAGTATTTGCATATTCCAGCAGAGCTTACGCTCTCAAGCCGCTTGTATTGTATACAGCCAAGCGCAAAATGCGTTCTTTTAAACATATAGACACCAGAGATCCCCGTGGTCAGAGCCAGATCTCCTGTTCTCACATCTGGTCTCTCCCATCATACCCACTCCCGGAGCCGCGGTCGTTTCTTATAGTTATTGGGATTGGTGAACAGATGGTGCCATGATCGAACCACTAACACGGTAATCCCCCTTGACCGACTTAGACCTTTCCTCAGACACCCCTTTCCGTTGCGACATGATCTCGAGCCTCGTCCTCATCCTGTTGTGTCTTCTATTCCTCCGAAGAGAGACGACAGCGCTACAAGTCACAGCGGGGTCCTCATGTGCGGCTATCTGCTTGGACGACCCGGAAGGTGACGTCCAGAACCCGGCTGCCTCGTCGACGAATTCGTCAGATATCGTATGCAACGATGAAGAGTACTCCACAACGGCTAGCGGCATCCGCTTCAAGAACTGTGTCGAGTGCTTGCAGGAGAGCCACGCGGTGAACGGCCAAGAGAATGATGTATCTTGGTATTTATGTACGACTGGGCGATCTTGATCATACAGTGTAGAAGCCCAAGATGCTAACCATCTACTAAAGATAATCTACGGTATACCGTAGACGTGTGCCTCTACAGCTTCCCAAACAAGAGCACCTCTAAGGACGTATCGTCTCCTTGCGATATCGACTATGGCTGCCGCCCTCTCAAGACGGCGTTGCTTGCTGGGAACCTGAACCCGGACGATAGCACGCAGCTAGACTACTGTTCGGCCGACGGAGGGGCATTCTCTGGCCCGCAACTACATGATTGCATCCAATGCTTCCGATCCAGCTCGAATCAGTTTTTCATGTCAAACTGTACGGCCCAAATCCTCTTTGGAGCAACAAAATCTCGGCTAACTTTGAATAGTCCTCACGGCATTGCAGGCAGGATGTGAACAGAAACCACAAGCTGGCAGCCTCCTAGGGCTAAGCGGATCCTTGTTCACGCAATTTCAAGTGAACATCACAGCCGCGCCCCAGAATGCAACGGCTTCTTCCAGTGACACGTCCACCACGACCATGACCACCGGAGCGATTGTGGGAATTGTCATCGGGGCGACGCTGCTTTTCCTGGGAGGGACGGGGCTGTTCTGGGTCTACCACCGGAAGCAGAAATACTACAACCAGCGTCTCGAATCGCGGGACGGCCGCAAGACTATCACGCCGCCCCTGGTCGGAGGCTACCCGCACTACTACGAGGGCAAGAACAACACGCTGCCGGCATACGCTAATAACGCGGAATATTACGAGAAGTCGATGCAAGACGGCCTTCAGCCGGGATACGCTTACAATCCTAGGTGTCCCGGCTATCAAGCGACCTACGGCCCGCACAGCACCCTGCCCACCCATCCCGCCTACATGCCGCGGGTCGCAAGCCGAAGTGCCTCTCGTAACGACACGCCCAGCCCGCCGCCAACTGTCAAGTCTAACAGGCCCGATACGTACGCCGTGAACGCGTACATGAACGCCGCCGCAGCGTCCATACCCACGGCGGCAAACCCCGCTGTCCCATTTATCACGACGACAAGTACAGCAGGCAGCAGAGACACTCTCCCGTCCCTCCCACAGTCTCAACCGCCATCCCAATCATACCACCCGCTAGCCGCGCACCCCGCAGCAGCAACACAACCCGGCCCGCCTCCTCCCCACCGCGCCCCCGCGACGACACAACCCTTCTACCCGGCCGCCGGCCTCGGCATCTCCACCGTCGCGCATCACCATCCACCCCCTCCTCCTCCCCCCCCTCCTCCTCCGCAACTCCCATCCGCGCCGCGGCTGTCGATGCCGACGGTGCCCAAGGTGCGCAAGCCGACCAAGTACGCGCCGCCGAGCCTGGCGCCGATCCCGCGCGGCCACGACGACGAGGAGAAGAAGGAGGTGCGCTCCATCAAGCTCGAGCTGCCGGACAGACCCGAGTGGGGACAGGAGTCGTACGCCGGCTACGGGTCGCGCACGGGCACGCCGCCGGGCCCGCAGGCGGACGCGGACCGCCGGCGCAGGAGGGTTACCGACTTTGCGGATATCGACTGAGGTTGACGGATAATATAGGGGATGATAATATAGCATGAACGGCGTATCTGGAGGGAATTTGTATAAAAAGCTGTATTGGTTTATTGGGAGCATAGCAGCCCAGAGTCAACGAAGGAATGAATTACGGGGCATATATCGGACTACACGTCTTACTAGGATCGATAGGCAGTCACACAGCATGCATAGGAGTAAAATCTAATTGGAACTTGATAATATCATAATATTCATTTCGCTTGACTTATTCTACTATCTTAACCTAGACGCCGTCCGGGCCCTGCGCTCCTCCACGAATCAGGCAAAGGGCCGGTTCGGCCGCTCCGTTCCTGCCGGGGCCCCATCGACTGGCCGTAGGCAGTATTCTGGACTCTGGGCGTGCTCAGGATCCACGAGAGAAATCCCGGGGTCGGGAGAAGGTTTGGTCCATTTCCAAACTCGGGATACAGCCGCGTGAGGAAGTCGTGGAGATGGGCAGCGAATAGGCCAGTCAAGCCCACCTTGAAGGATGCCCAGCCGCCGGGAAACAGGAGCTGAACGAGCAGAAGACAGTAAGGCATGAGCTGAGCGGGAATGGTGATGACGTAGAAATGCGCGTTCGTCCCTCTGCGATCTTGCGTTGCCGTATAGCATAGAGCGATAAGAAGCGCATGTAGATACATCATGGCACCGGTAAAGACTTGGTTCAGGAACTAACATCTTGGTCAGCAAGCTTCCCTCGAATCACAGAGAACTAAGCTGAGCTCAGTGAAAATAGCTGAGAAAAGCTAGGATAGGTATGTAGGGCGCTAGAAACCACCCGGGCAAACGAGTCCGAAGACTTCACCAGAGTCATCCATTTAGACATCCCACCATGCCCACACTCCGAACTGGCCCTCTTGAGGTATGCGAATGACGGGCCAGCCACAGTGCAGGGGTAATCTTCCTCATTTCCAGGAACCGTCATAGCTGTAGAGCAATTCACTACGCGGGCAGATATATGAGGTGCTCTGGGGAAGGTATACGGCTGAAGGGGCCAAGAGACGCAAGTTGATATGCGAGAGTTGACCTACCACTATGACGCAGCTGACGAACATCAGATACCAGATCAGGTCCTCCTTTCTCGGGAACTTGGAGTTGCCCATCTCCAGCTGGCTCAGATACGTAAAGATGAAGTAGGTGTCGAGGAGTACGCCAAAGTCGGGCCCGGTTATCATGAAGCTCGTGACGAGCCGGTAGAGCGCGGGCGGGAACTTGAAGAGCAGCGAGTAGTGGAAGAAGAAGGGAGAGGACGAGATCATGCCGGTGAAGACTCCGACGGAACACGCGAACACGGCCGTTGCGACGGTCCTGGAGACGCTGTCAGTGTCTTTTTCTTCTTTTTGTGCATATGCAGTATCCCGATCAATAGATGTCTGTAGCTTACCTCGCAATCGGAGGCGTGTTCATGTACACGCTAGCTATGTCCGCCATGATTATGATGTTGTGAAGAATCCGTCAACTGCAACGTTGTGCTCTTGTTGAGACGAGCTGTTGAAGGACTGCAGCCTCGACCTATATGTAGAGGTCGACAGCAGACAAAGACACGTTTGCCGTTTTAGCTAAGCAACCAGGCAGCTTGAGCCTCAAGGTGGCAGTGGCAAAGACAGGCAAATAGGCAGCGCTGCCGCGTGCATTTTGGTTGGCCAATTGAGCGGTGCCTTTGGAAATGAACAGCGTAGAAGACGAAGGAATCTTTTTTTCTTTTGCGTGTCAAGTTTCGAAATCGAAAAGAAAATAGCTTGAGGGGACCCACCTACGTCACGTGCGTAGCTTGCCTTGGTCGATTAGGTAATCCTCTCCCTTAGTGTTGCTCATTGATAGGCGAGCAGTGGGCAGAAATAACGAGACCTCGTAATCTCATTCCCTTTTACAAGGCGATATAGAGAAACTTCTCACGGAAGCATATGCCAGGGACCGGTCAGGTCCGAACAGGGAGCGAAACACAGGCACACGGCCACTTCTTGTTCAGGTTCTCATCGATGTGCTACCCAGCACGTATCAGCGGCGTGTGGATCACGATCTCAAGAGTCTAATCTCGTCTTTACTATGTTTAACGCATCAGACCCTCGCGGCATCGTCTACGCTCCCTAGAACCTAACCAAAGTCTATTCAACGCCGCTGCACAATCAGAGATATCTGCACTCAGGGCCCAACGATGGAAGTTATATGGCGATGGGGTGACTGGGCAGAGAGGCAAAGTGCGCCCAGGCATGCCAGGCAAATGTCAGATAGGAGACTTTCGGTTATCAGAAGATATTTTCAGAATACGTAGCCCAAGACAAGGCAAGCACTCCGTCCTTCGTCGGACAGAGCAAGGAAATACCTGGCCAATAATTAAAAAGTGGTATGGCACGGAACTAAGACGGGTAATCCGGTAGCCGGGTTTACATAGTACGGCGCAGCTGCGGCGTCAGGGGCGGTGTGCCATGTCAGCTCCGGTCCGGAAGTTAGCTGCAAATCCCTTGGCCACAGCGCGCCTCTGTAATATAAAATGGAAGTAGCCTGCCGGTGCCGCTTCACTGATCTCACTAGTCTCATTAGTCTCACTGAGCTGTCTGGAAGGTTCTGAGCATCATATAAACGAAATCCACGATGAGACAAAACTGGTCGCTATTCTATTCCAGCCTCTTCTTGTTCCTGCTACAAGGTGCCGCCTCCTTGGACTTCAACGTGACGGCTCTGAGTGCCGAGAATGGCTCCTCGATCCTCCAATGCTGGCAGATGGCCAACCCGTTCGACGTATCCGACGAACCTGGCATAGCCGGAACGGCTACACTGAAGCTGGGCGATACCACGGGCCTGACATACGTCGTCGTCCCTGCAGGCTTTGACGGCGGCTTACATACCGCTCCAAGCGCACAGTATGCCCATACTAGAGCCTGCCAAAATCTTCGGGGTTACTGACGTACTCTCCTTGACTAGATGGGTTGCCTTCACCTCTGGGATAGCCTACATCACGCTTCCCGATGACTCCAGCACCGCAGCGCTGGTAACCGGAGGCGAGCTCGGAATCATCTTCGCTGCCGACACGGCTGATGTCAGCAAGGAGGGCCATCGCACACAGTATCCGGGTGTGACCGAGACGACCGCGTTGGAGCTCCCTACGCGTGACGGGAAAATACCCGACCATCGTGTGCTGCACAATGGTCCTTGTGGTAACAGCGAGATGAATGGAGTACGTGAGCCTGTAGGGCCGACTGTTGAAGGTCAGGTCAACAATTTGTTCCCCTTTCAGCTTGTCTAGATTGTAGCTCGATGTCTTCGAGGTCGGATCGGGCCGTGCCGTTTGACGTGCTCACGCATACCAATATGTACCTATTTTACGACCGAGCTATGACGCGGATATGGGATATTACAAGATGTGGGCGGCATGGTAGATATACGCAAATCATCTAGGTTAGGTATATATGGAATCAACATAAAACGACTACGGATAGAGTGTTCATAGGGCGTTGATAGGCAGCTGGTAATATGATATCCACATATTCGCGGCATACATGCCAAGGTATTGACATTCTCATTATTTGATGCTATTCATACGCACCTGCATCTTGGCTTGTTCTTTCCCATCTCTGCATGATTCTTCTTCTTTCACCCCCTCATCCTCCTCTTCCTTTTTCCATTCATTCTTCTTCTCTTTCTCTGCTATCATTTTCTCCATTTCATGAAGTCCTTCGAGCAGCTGCTGCCAGCTGGCTCACACCGCCTATCTCGGTGTTAGTCTCTCCATCGGCAATTGATTTCAGACGGAATCGTTGACTCATAATCAGCTCGGCTCAACTTCTCGAGAGTGCACTGGTCCGTGGCAAGGCTGGTCTCGTATTTGTGCAAAAGGCCGAGGTGTTGACATGGCTCTTCAAAGTTCATGCTTTCGGGTTTCGAGCCAGCTGAGATTTCAATTGGCCGCCAAAGCTTCAGGCACTCGCTTTTACTCGGCGCCATCCGGCATCCCAAGCGCTAAGAGAAAGTATGTGCCGACCAGCGGCACCTATCCGCGGGGATTCAAGGTCTCGGGCACCATAGTCGGCGTCAAGCCTAAGAACACTACGAAGCCGGATCTCGCCTTCATCACCTCGGACACGCCTTGCGCAGCTGCAGCCGTCTTTACCAAGAACAAGTTCCAAGCGGCTCCGGTGACTTTCAGTCGGAAGCTGCTCCAAGAGCAGAAGAACTCGGGAGTGCGGGGTGTGCTCATCAATTCGGGATGCGCCAATGCCGTGACGGGAAAAGGCGGCCTCGAAGATGCCCAAGCGATGGGTAGAGAGGCTGACAAGAGCCTCGGCGCCAACAAGGCCACCATCGTTATGAGCACGGGTGTAATTGGGCAAAGGTGATGATGCCAAATTCGAGTCAATATGTAATTCTAACATATTGCAGGCTGCCCATCCAGAGGATTCTCGATAACGTCCCCAGAGCCTACGAAGGACTCGGTGACACCCACAAACATTGGTTGACTTGTGCTACAGCTATCTGCACGACGGATACATTCCCAAAGTTGATTTCTAGGACGTTTAGTCTGCCGTCATCACCAGGAACCGAGTATCGCATCGCTGGAACGACTAAAGGGGCTGGCATGATCCACCCGAACATGGCTACGCTCCTGGGTGTAATCGCCACTGATGCCCCTATCTCACCTGCCATGATCCCACCCATACTTAAGTATGCCACGGATCGATCTTTCAATAGTATTACTATTGACGGAGACACCTCTACGAACGATACGCTAGCATTGTTGGCAAATGGGGCTGCGGGTGGTCAGGAAGTCGCTTCGGAAGACTCAGCTGATTTCAAAGCCTTCCGAGACGTTGTGACCGAGTTCGCCATCGACCTTGCTAAGCTCATCGTCCGAGACGGAGAGGGTGCCACTAAGTTTGTCACCATCCGAGTGACCGAGTCCTCAAGCGAGGAGGGTGCCAGGAAGATTGCCAGCACCATCGCTCGGTCGCCTCTGGTCAAGACTGCGCTCTACGGCAAGGATGCGAACTGGGGCCGCATTCTCTGCGCTACCGGTTACTCCTTGATTAGCGAACCGGGGGAGTCCATAAACGAGGTGGCGGAAATCGTCCCCGAGAAGACGAATGTGTCTTTTGTCCCTGCCGACGGAAGCCCGGAGCTGAAGCTTTTGGTCGACGGCGAGCCTGAAACGGTTGACGAGACCCGAGCTGCGCAGATTCTCGAGCACGAAGATCTCGAAATCCTCGTCAAGCTAGGAACCGGCAAGAAGGAAGCCACTTACTGGACCTGCGATTACAGTCATGAATACATGTAAGTGAGAGTCTGATCTATCTTTACTTGACGAATACTAACTACAATATCTGCTAGCACGATCAATGGCGATTATCGTACATAGAGGATCAGTGATGATGATACGATGGGAAATTTGTACTGCAGCTAGATGTTTTCTATCGATTGCTACGTAGACATTGAAAACAACATTGCGAAGACTACAATACGGCTCGTAAAGAATTGAATTTAATGATTTATGCATTCTACCTAAATTTCACTGAATGTCAAGCATCAATGCTCACACAAGGGTCGTCACTGTCATAAAGCAGAGAAAATCAGATAACGGGGGGCAGCGGGGGGTTACATGTGTAACGGGGCTTCATATGCAGGTACCCGTTTCATCACCCGTAATATGTGCATAGGCCCATGCATCTGTAAATTCATTCAGACGCGTCTTCCATTGCAAACACGCGTAAATTGATTTTATTCATGCTGAAGAGATTCTCGACCACATCCAACTCCCATCACCACTTCACGATGCCGGCAGCGAAACCAGAAGAGAGAGGCGAGTCCTCGACAGCGGCTGCTAAGAAAGCAGTGCCCACTACTTCTAACGGCGTCGTCACCTACGAGCTGCCATGGTACGCCTCTTCCTCCGAAGTTTCCTACCGATTCGGCCAGTGCTAATGCATTCGCTCTACGCAGGGTAGAAAAATACAGACCCGTATTCCTTGACGATGTAGTCGGCAATACGGAGACCATCGAGCGGCTCAAGATCATCGCCAAGGACGGAAACATGCCTCACGTCATCATATCCGGGATGCCTGGTATCGGAAAGACCACGAGCGTGCTGTGTCTGGCGCGCCAGCTGCTGGGAGATTCTTACAAGGAGGCGGTGCTGGAGCTGAATGCCAGCGACGAGCGAGGTTAGTTTCCGCAGCATGTCGTGAAGCTATTGTGAACGGAAAGCTCCTAACAACTGTCGCTTTCCAGGTATCGACGTGGTCCGGAACCGAATCAAGGGCTTCGCGCAGAAGAAGGTGACGCTGCCGGCGGGGCGGCACAAGCTCGTGATCCTGGACGAGGCGGACAGCATGACATCGGGGGCGCAGCAGGCGCTGCGGCGGACGATGGAGATCTACTCCAACACGACGCGGTTCGCGTTCGCGTGCAACCAGTCCAACAAGATCATCGAGCCGCTGCAGTCGCGGTGCGCGATCCTACGGTACGGGCGGCTGACGGACGCGCAGGTGGTGAAGCGGCTGCTGCAGGTGATGGAGGCGGAGGGGGTGCAGTACAGCGAGGAGGGGCTGGCGGCGCTCGTCTTCAGCGCCGAGGGCGACATGCGGCAGGCCATCAACAACCTGCAGAGCACGCACGCGGGCTTCGGCTTCGTCGGCGGCGACAGCGTCTTCCGCGTCGTCGACAGCCCGCACCCGGTCAAGGTGCAGGCCATGCTCAAGGCCTGCCACGAGGGCAACGTCGGCGCCGCCCTCGACGCCCTCCGCGAGCTCTGGGACCTCGGCTACTCGAGCCACGACATCGTCAGCACCATGTTCAAGGTCACCAAGACCATCCCCACCCTCAGCGAGCACGCCAAGCTCGAGTTCATCCGCGAGATCGGATTTACTCATATGAAGATCCTCGACGGCGTCCAGACCCTGCTCCAGCTCAGCGGCTGCGTCGCTCGCCTCTGCAAGATCAACATGGATCCGAAGCGGTTCGAGACCGGCGGTGCGTAGAGAGAGTTTGTCACGATGGGCGATAGACAACCTGAATCGGATTTACACGTTGGGAATGGTTCTTTTTGAGATCTTTGCATGGGGCATGGCACTGGCGTTTACGGTCGATGTAAAAATTGCCACGAGTTTTCATGGTGGCTGCTGAGAAGACCCCTCTGAAAGGAGGAATATGTACAGGCTTTCCAACAAGAGTATGGCTGGCTAAGTTCCTAATAACACGGAGGGCTGGCTTCAATGCTTCTATACGCTCCCTGGTGATTAATCACTTGTTACTTGACGATTTCTCGTTAGATTCCTCTTGCATCTCCATCAGCTCCTTCTCGTAATCCGCCCAGACGGCTCGATCCCGTGCCAACCGCCGCTGCAAGCGCACGCGGTGCTCGTACTGGCGCATCCTGTAGTCGGCCTCGATCATGCTCCCGACGATCATGCCGGACATCTGGAGGTATCTGTCGCGTCGGGGTTAGACTGCTTTCCTACTGGAACGAACATCGTCTTTCACCATCCCCGTAACAGGCTCATGAGAATGAGAACAGAGTAAGCGCTCACACTTTGAACTGAACCGTCAGCCCTCGGTACAGAGGCGAGAAGGCGAAGCCGGCGGCGCCCAGGATGGCCGAGGCGGCGCCCCATTTCACGGCGCCGACGGCCGCGCCGCGCGCCGCCTCCCACTGCGCCTCGTTGGCGTCCTCGCTCTCTAGGGCTTTGTGGGAGCGCATCGTGAGCGGCTAGCTCATCGCTCTGCGGCCTGAGATCCGTCCGCTTCTAATTTATTCGCCACCGGATGGTTTTCCGCATCCGATGCGGTCCGTTCAGCGAACTCGGGAGGGAGGCGATGGGGTTGCTGCGGGCAGGAGGTACGGAGCACGCGACTAGAGAGAGGCGCGATGGGCTTATTGTGAAATTGAAGATGGAGATTGAGGTAGTTGAGCTTCGGTGGGGTTCCATCGGCGGGGGTGGGCTAGCTTTTTTGGCGTCATCAATCCTGGAGCTCCCCTGACCTCTCCTTTGTTCCTTTCTTGAGACTTAGCAAAGCCGCCATTGTCATTGTAAGCTTGGAATTTTTCTATTTTCAAATCGTCTGGCTGGGAATGAGCTCGTGTACACATGTAAACTCGTCGTTTCCAAGCTAGGGTAGGTCTTGTGCCAATACTCGAGGCGAGAGTCATCAAAGGGGGCTATAAGATGCCTTAAATGTTCAGCAATTATGGGAGATATCAATCAGCTATAGCTATGATCTGTATCTAAGCTAAGCTGTCTGCTATGTATGTAGCTTCAATTCCCTGATGGCTAGAAACACACGGATATACATCTATCATCAAAGGGCCCTAGCTCTTCTCTACACCACATTCCAGTCCTCCCCGGACGCTTTTCTCCGCGGGGAACAATCAGCTCTGGCTGATCGAGGTCTATTCACGTCATAATACGTCGTTAGATCTCACAGTCTAGTAGAGCTATTTCGATGCGGCGGTGATTGGCAGGGTCCTTGCATACGATCGTCCGGCTAGCATTTGATGGGGATCCAAGTGACGAATTTATATCGATGATGCACATAAGATGCCTCTAAATAAAATAAAAAATAAATAGCGATAGGGGCAAGTGGGTAGCGTAGCAGATCATCTTCGTTTCTTCATTTGCGAAAACAATGTTCAAGTCGCCAGGACTGCCGACTAGAATCTGCAAGTCCACACTCAGACGTCATCACTCTTGCTGTCGTACCAATATCACGTCGCAATTTCTATCACGACCGACACCACCACTACATTCTCCGGTTCAACTAACACTCGTACCTAGATTTGAGTCTTCGAGCTTCAACTCAAACCACGCAGCAGCAGCGCCTCCGAAAGCGCAGTTCCACTCAACGCGTCTCGCGATGAGCGTGACGCGATCCGAAACGGAAACAGGCGCGGAGACGGGCGCGGTACGCGACAGCAGCGAGGAGTGGAAGACGCGGCCGCCGTACCGGACGGCCGAGGGGGGCAACGAGTCGTTCGAGAAGCGGTGGACGGCGCACTGCCACTGCGGGCGGGTGCGGTACTGGCTGTCGCGGGAGCGGCCGCTGGCGAGCAAGTTCTGCCACTGCGTCGACTGCCAGGGGCTGCACGGCGCGCCCTTCCAGTGGGCCGCCATCTTCCACAAGGACGACCTGCACTTCGAGCGCGGCGCCGAGGGCCTCGCCTTCTACCACTCCCCCGACAAGTCCACCGCCCACCGCCTCCCCTGCAAGGTCAGCTGCGCCTACTGCCACGCGCCGATTATGGACGAGGGTAGAAATATGGTCCTCATGTTCCCCGGCATCATCAAGTTCAGCGACGCTGAGCACAAGAAGAAGTTCGATCCGCAGTGAGTGACCGCCTGCCTCGTTGAGCCCCTTGGTGGGAGACGAGATCCTGATCGGTGCTAATTGAATAAAAAAAAAAAAATTAGGTGTCACATCTTTTACAGCCAGCGCGTCGTAGACATACACGACGGCAAGCCCAAGTGGTCCGGGCTAGACAAGGAGAGTAAGCTCATGAAGGAAGTGGAGAGACAGGACGAGAAAAATCACACCGTCCTGGGCGCTGCTAGAAATGAGCATATGGAAGACTAAATTCTCCGATGGGTATCTCATGCATATGATACAGCCGCGTCCGTGCCAATTCTATCCGTGCCGATATGCGTACATTACACATTCTGTGATCATGACCTCTAGAAGAGTTGTCCTATTATGACATGAGGTCTTCTAATATTGCCTCGAGCTCTTCCTTCTGGAAGGGTGCACTGAGTAATTCAGTCCCCAGGACGTCTTTGCGACTCGTAATCATCTGGTGGTCGTGGAATCTGATTATACTGTTAGCTTACTTGCCTTGTGTCGATTGAGAAAAAGAGAGAGAAATAGGAGAGCATACTCTTTCAGCAGGGTCCGGAAAGCCATCTCGGAACTGCAGATGAACTCCTCGACCGCCCTGTTGTACAGCATGCGGTATTCCACGCCCGGGTTCTCGTCGTCTCCCGCGCCTTCGTCCATGAGTGCCAGAACTTCGCCCACCAGCAGACGGAACAGGTTTTTGGCGTTCTCCGGCAGACTGCGGAGGACGTATGCAACACCTTCTTTCCCGCCAACGCGCCTTGCCTTCCGACCTAGCAGCTCGTGCACGTCGTCTACGACCTCAAGCTCGGCCGTAAACGGGGCAAAGGTCGTGCAGTCGTGAAACACAAAGTTGAACGAGGATCGCAAACTACTGTCCCAGAGGAGAGGGAAGTCTGGAGTATCGGCGGAGCATATGAGCCGAATGTTGGGGTGTGCGGCTAACTGTGCGAGCACGGGCTGGATCGCAGGTCTTCGTAGGGCCGGAGCATCGACCGAGTTCAGTATGACAGTAACCGTAACCTCGTGAGATGACAGCAGCGTCTTCACGCTATCTAGCATAGCCGAAGGGTTGCCAGCGGGTATCTTGTGAGCAGGATTAACCGCACTAGCGACAGTGCCTAGGATCTCTCGAAGCGAGCTCGTCCGAACGTAGCCGTTGATGATCACGATCTTGTTTGCCACGTGGTCCGCGTATTTGTCGTATATGTGCCTTGCGAATCTGTGTAGGAGTGCTCTTTTCGACCCGTACCCATACAAACACACACTGAAGCCCTGGGAGAGCTCAAATGTCCATTGTGGGAATGACTCCACGTGAATGGACTCGAGGAACTTGATATCTTCCGTATGAGGGTCTTGATATTCGCGGAGTATCGAGAAGTATTCCTCGTGAGTCAGAAGCTTCAGGGAGGCAAGAGTATTACTTGACGTCTTGGAAGCTCCAGGCCGATTTTGGGCAAAATATAGCTCGTGTGGAGGCAAATCTCGAGGCGGCGTCGGCGATTTCTTCCTAGCCCGTTTCGTAGCTTTCTTCGTCTTCGGCCGGCCGCGAGGCTTTTTGGAAGGAGTCGCGGCTTCGTCTGGAAGGTTTTCGGTGTCATCGTCGCCCTCGATTTCCTCTTCGTCTTCGTCTTCGTCTTCGCTGGAATCGTAAATTTCCATAGCAATTTCCTCGTCCACCTCCTCATCGCTTCCATCCCCGCCTACGACTCGCTCGATCAAAGCTCTGGCGCTCTTCTTCCTCGCGGAACGGTCATTTCGCTTCCATCTTGGCGTCTGAGCAGTGGAACTGCGACTGGTCTTGGATGGTGTCACCACATCAGCTCCGTTCCTTTTGCGACCCTTGGGCGTTGAGATTTCCCCGTTGGCATTGGGTACTGTCGTAGCTGAGAGCTGTTTCCGCTTGCTCGGGGTCGCCTTCACAGCATGACTTGGCTCATCCTCGTCTGAAGGAAAATCGTATTCGGAACCGTGGCCATTCGTAAGCCCATTTGTATGGGTTCCGACTACTGCTCGGGCGGTCCGTCGTTTAGATGGGGTATCTTGGCTCTGTTCATCTTCTCGACTTCGTTTTTGAGGAGAGCTATGCGCAGCAGATCGAGATTTTGCAGCAGCAGGCTGCGATTTCTTGGTTCGTACCATTGTTAACTATTAGAGAGACCTAATAGCATCTTGTCTGTATAACTGTAATTGTTTGACTGTAACGGTGCTGAAAATTCAGTTTTAAAGATGGTGCAGGCTTTATTGTAGGTTAACTTTCTCAAGCCAATGCGCTTGTCGCGTCAAGGTCCCCTAGCTCCTGCCACCCCTGTAAATGCATTGCACTTAACTGGATCCAAGGTGACCCCTGTAATCGCAAACCGTAACTACCTAGGTGTGCCTGGAGAGGCGACATATGCGAGTGTTTGATTCTTCCGTTAAATATAGCAATCTTCTCGTGTAAAAAATACGACGCAAGTCTCCATTTAGGCGCATTCCATTCGTACCAAGACTATCATGAACCTGAATTTTTCAGGGACCGTCAACGTCTTCAAACTTCTTCTCAAGCCTTCCCTTTGTCTTCCTCACGCGACCGTCTCTACGTTCAACGAGATTCCAAGCCCCCTCAGCAATGTATTTATAGGCTCCGGCGAGAAAGCACAGATCAAGGCTGTGGTTCTTGACAAGGATGACTGCTTTGCTTATCCCAACACCAACGAGATATATCCTTCATATACCGTAAGTAGATTTAGTGGGTAATCGGGAATGGGAGCCATACCGCGTTGCTTCCCAAGAGGTAGATATACCACACAGTTATGACAATTATTAACTTGGGCCAGGACCGTTTTCGGCAGCTTCAGAACGAGTACCCTGGTCGTCGTCTTCTAATTGTATCCAACACTGCTGGTGCAACGACCTATGACCGCGATGGAAGCCTGGCCAAGGAACTCGAGGTTGCAACCGGGGTGCCCGTACTGGCACATCGAGTGAAGAAGCCTGGCTGCGGAGATGAAGTCATGAATTACTTCAGATCCCATCCGGAGGTGGGAGTAACACACCCGAGCCAGGTCGCTGTTGTCGGGGACCGTCTGATGACGGACATGATGTTAGCCAACATGATGGGCAGCTGGGGCCTATGGATTAAGGATGGCGTCAAGCCGATCAGCCAGAAAAGTCTGGTAAGTTGCTTCGACTTCTCGTACCTCCCACGATCATGTGTTGAATACGTATAGTTCTCCAGATTCGAGCAACGACTTGGGCCATTCCTAATGGCGCGTGGGTTCAGGCACCGAACCCTCAAAGCCCGTTTGAGTAAGGTCGATTTCCTAGAAAACTATGTCGTTGACCTGCAGGCAACGAGACGCTGGTTCCTATTGTGAATAGCCGCTTGGCGCAGAAACATGAACTAGTACCGTCACTCAATGCCGTGCTTGTTTAAACGTCTAACAAGGATAAGAACGACCACTGTCTCCCTTGTATAACTCTCCGATCACATTGATTGCATTTACTTCCAGGTAGGTACCCACCTAGGAAGGTAGAAACATGTTTTACATATGTTCATAAGAGTCTGACTGTCTCGTACATCTTTCACTATTTAACATTTGAACTTGGACAGCTTCAAGATAGTATGCTTTCCCTTGACTCTATCTGTTCAAGGCAATTGTGTATGCCGACTCAGGAAAACGAGGACGACGGAAGCACACGTAGGACTTCGTAAAACTACGGACCCAGGTATCTCGGGTACCTTCCACTGATATTCCATAAAATTGATGCTTTGGAACCCAACACGTACTAGGTAGCACACATGACATCGTCGACATGCCATACCCACTGATAGCCACGAGTGCAGATTATATGGCATGAACAGGAACGAGTCTTCTCTCAAAATTGCTATTCTACCTACTGTGCCCTACCCGTCACGTAAACCTCCTCCATGTCACAATTAAGAACTGTTTATAAATATAGCAGGTAGCAGACTAGACGTTGGAGATATTGTAAATGCTGGAATTCGGAACGTTACTATGTAGGAATAGACTAACCGCTAATAACCGATACTTACAGCAGCGGATCAATACTTTCCTCAAGTCTTGACTCAATTATCCCGCAGGTCACTAGATCAGACGTTATTAGGAGATCCACAGTCGGTGCGGTTATTGGGGCAGAGCATGAACGAAAGTATGTAACTTGCTACGATGAAGTTGTACATCTACATTTGCTTGGTTCCCGTACGTGCTTCACTGGGTGTTGCTAACCCACCCAAGCTTATCATTGCTCTTAGGACAAACCTCTGATTCGTTAGTCAGTAGCAAGGCTTCTCCCTACCTTAGGTACCTAAGGTAGGCTAGTACAAGCGCAAGCTTGATGGTGGGATGCTCCCCTATCTACAAGTACGGCTTTCCCATTGCTCGATAATGCCCCAGCAGTCTATTCCTTAATCACGGATTGTGGCCTAACATGATCAGAGATGTGCCTCTTAGCCCCTCACGAGCATGTCTTCGGCAAAGTTTGTGACTTGCCAAGTCGTATCTGCTACTTTGTTGCAGGGTTATTGTACCGCCAGCTACCTAAGACTTGAGGGAATCATTTCCGGGCTTACACAAACTAAGAATGCAACTGGCAAGGCAATTGGTCGGGATCGGATCGAATTTTGAGAAGCTACGCCTATCCAGTGCCAATACGGCAGGACTCAGAAGTTGTCGTGACAAGAACTGTAACACACCACTCTGAGGTATTTGTGCTCGTCAAGGGGTGAAGGCTGTAAAATTACTGACTCCCGATTATCCCATCTATATCCCCGCGTATCTCTTTTTTCTCCCGGTGACGGAGAGACCAGGTTGCACTTAGGTGTACTGCAGGAAGAAGCAATCCAACGACTTGCCGCCAATGATATAAACTTGCCAGAGGATATTCAGTTTCTATCCTCTCTCCCCTGCTCGTCTTCATCCAGCTTTCTCCCTTGGTTCATTCCGGCTTCTGGCTTCCGTTCTTTCCCAACTCTTTCACTTGGACTAGTCATCACTGTTCAGCTTCTATACTTGCCACAGGTAGAGAGTTGTCACCCGAAATGCTGCCTTAAGCGCCACCCTAGACATTTGCGGCTTGGGAAATGGGGGGGAAACAGTGGTCAACACCGGAAGAGCATTACTTCTGGGTAGTACTCATTCCACTCTCCCCCAAGCGTACCGGCAAGGACCTTGATGGACCATGGCGAACATGGGTGGAGCTTGCCGATATGATGACGGCGGCAATGGCCCTTCTTGGGCCATTGCGCAGAAAATACAACGAAACGTCACTCTGTAAGCTGATTTACTATTTCGAGATGTTTTGGAAATGCTAACCACGTTGACATAGTCGAGCACTGGTTTCAGAATGTTAATGGACGCGTGTCGCCTAACGCCAAAAAATACGTCCGTAGATATTTGGCAAGCTTAGGTACGTTGACAATCCTCCATGTATAAGCCTAACTGTCCTGACGTACTATTTCTGTAGGCAACGATGTAAGCAAGGTGAAGAGCAGGATAACATCTAGGGTCAGGGCAAGGCAATACGAACAAAGGAACCATCAGAACCCTACTCGGTCGGCGAGAGCGACCCCTTTGGCTGCCGACGTCCATACAGCTTCTGGCCCTAGTCGCAACCCATTTCGCTCCTCCAACCGAGAGGCCCCGCCGATTTACAGTCCTGATCCTCATCAGTCCATGAGTACTTCACTAACACTACGTCCTCTCATGCCAACACCATGGTTGGATCAAGTTACAAACCACTCAAGGGAGGCTGATCCTAACCATAATGCCTACTCTCATTCCCCCGGTCTTGGTACTTCCGCCTCGTGGGCGTACCGAACGGGAGAGTATCCGCATCACCAGCCGCCTCCATACTCAACCGTAGCTCCGTCAGCTTCGTATATCACCGCTCCGACCCAACCCGTCGAGTCCTATTATCCTACGTCTTCATATATGACGACGTCCTCTACACACCATCCGCCTCCTTCGAATGCCTCGCAGAGCCGCGGCATTACTTCCAGTGCGAGCGAATATCTGCCCAGAGATTATCACTCTACCAACCAATATCCTTCCACAGGCGCTCCTACGAACCCGCGTGGCGCGGCTGCGCAGTCGCACACGCACAATTTGTACCAATACCCGACGCACATTCAAGACGTCGACAGAGGTCACCCCACGAGAGATCGCAGCCATCTCTCATACTCTAACTGGGAAAACCAAACGAGTACCTTCCCTAACCAATCAGGCGAGTATGCATCCAGATACTCGCTCGATCAACCGCCGAACGGCTCGACATCTCCTAACATGTACTCGGCTGCCTCGATCCTGACCAATTTGACGACGGCCAGACAGGAGCCTCCTCCGGCCTATTCGGCGGAACCGCCCGCCGGCAGCCACTATGCGCACAGCAGCTGGGCGCAGCAACCACAGTACGCACCCCCGGCCTACGACGACCCCCCCGCCTACGATTCCTATTCGAGGACTTCCACGGCGCCGGATTCTGCGCACTTCCGAATTTCCGCGCCCGGTCAGAACATCTGCGGGGCCTCGACCGAGGAGAGTCTGTTTGTAGAGGACAACGAGGATTACTCGGATGACGAGGAGGACTCGGATCAGGAGACCCTCGATACTATCGAGGTTGCTTCTGACAGAAGGGCACGAGGCAACGCTCAGGGCACCGGAAAGGTAAGCGACAACCGCGGCCACGGGGGGAGGCCAATCACCCGAATATAGCCAGAGACGGGAGCCCAGCGGTTTCGAGACGGACTACTCGAGCGAGAGCGCGGACTATGACGATGTCAACGACGGCAATTATACACCAGGAAGAATCATCAGCTACTAAAATTGGGCGCTGTGGATGACCACAGCAGGATATGGATTGACCGAAGGCATGACGAGGCGGCAACATGCGCCGTTCGACTGGTTAGAGCCTTTGGGGTTGCGGTACTGATATATTCGATGCTTTGATGGCCTTACGACAAGGCCATCCATCTGACGTATTGTCGACTGCCTTCGTTTTTGAGACACTTACCTCGATGACTTACCTCCTCAAGGTAAGTACCTAGACCTAGATAGATTAGCTAGACTATGAGTTTTAGCAACAATCTGCGTTGAACAGTCTAACCAACTGCTCGTCGATATTATTGTCCTACCGGAAGTAAGAGAATATCAATATGATGCGTGCTGTGCTTTCCCCTATCTTCCTATCTCCCGTTTCTGCACTTTGGATCAAGTTTGAACCTCAAAGAGGGCAGCAACATGTGTCATGGGGTGACGTTGCGACGGCCTTCTTATCGATAAGATAACTGTGGCTGTCGGTGAATCTACCTGAAACCTCGCGGGGTCTCTGTCCTCCGTTTGATATCTCTCATTTCTCGTTGGAAAGACAATACCCAGTTTCTAGGAGCGCATGTAAGACCGGATCTTAGTCCAGTGAAGCGACTATGGTAATCGGGCTCGAAATACCGGCTTTCGGCGCCGATGCCGCATCTAGGGCAGCCCAGTTGGGTGCGACCCGAATCGAGCTCAATGCAGTGGGCTCGTATCCAGATGGCGGGCTGACTCCATCACTCGACGACCTCAAAGGTGTAGCCTCAGTTGACGTCCCGATTCGTCTCATGATTAGACCCAGAGGTCCATTACCCGGGACCCAGGCGCGCGATTTCGTATATTCTGACGACGAGTTCCAGCAGATGGAAGCTTCCATCCAAAAGTTCAAGGAAACTGGTCTTCTGAATGACGAACGTGGCGATGGCTTCGTATTCGGAATCTTGGAAGATCCCTCCCCGAGTGACGGAAGTGACACACAGCCGAGAAGATGCTGGATTGACAAGAATAGATGTAGCCGCCTCGTCGCAGCAACACGTCCATTTAAGACCGTCTTTCACCGGGCCTTCGACGAGATAGTCAGTTGTGATAACCAAGGACAGGATTCTAGCGAGCGCCATGCCTGGAAGGCAGGGCTCGATGATTTGAAAGCATGCGGATTCGACGCTATACTTACCTCCGGCGGGCTCGGTAACGCCGTCCAGAATGTAGCATTGCTCGAGTCTATCGTCACAAAAGCCGAAGACCTTGGCATCGAGATTATTGCTGGTGGTGGGATCAGAAGGCATAATGTCAAGGAGATATCCCAACGTCTTCGGCTGAACGAGAGGAAGCTTTCGGGCTTTGTCCACTCGGCGTGTCTCTCCGGGACTGGAACAGAGCACATTGACGCCGAAGAGGTCGTAGCAATCACGTCGCAGCTGGTTTGATGTCCGTTGACATTGGAAAATGTAAGTGAAATAATTCTACATACTCATTAGGTATTCATCTCGAAAGTTGATAGCTGAACACCTCGAAGATACAAAAAATAACCAACTCCTCAACTACCGATTCGTACTCATCATCATACCGCATAATACATCGTCTGTCGTATCCCATATTCGTCAAATGCTACACTTAGGCGGCGGCACCTTCTAGGAGCGCAGCGGGTAAAAGTTTGGAGTTCGAAGCAATGTGGCCCGCCAAATCCGCCATCGGCACCGTCTTCAAAATTTCGGACACGTGAATCACGCTCTGCAGCTCCTTGAGCGCCCAGGCTCTGATGTCCACCGCGACCAGACTGTCCACTCCGTACGTGTTGATGGGGCGGGCGCTGTCGAGGTCCTCGAGCTCCATCATCAAGCTCTTCGCGAGCTTGGCCATTAACGCCGAACAGACGGCAGCCTTCGCGTCGTCTAGGCTCGCCGCTGTTCCTAGTATGGTCGCGGAATCAGCCGCGGCGTTGCTCTTGCCGTTCGCCGGCGAGCTGGTAGCATTCTGTGCTTGCGTGTCATACACCCTCAACGGCCCGAACCGCGCATCTGAGAACCAGTACGGGTCATCATCGCCGTTCGCCCTGACCAGGCCGCCGCTAGCCAGACCAAGCACCGGTTGGGCTCCGACCTGACCTGCCATTGCGGCTTCCATGACTGTCAAGAATTGTTGCGCTGTCAGTTGAGGAGCACCGGCTCGGACGATCTCGGGCACTTTTCCTTGCTCAGATACGAAGCCTATCTCGCCCATCCAACCTAGATCAATGCTAGTTGCCTTTAGGCCTTTAGCGCGGCGGTAATGTACAACAGCGTCTTGGTAAGTATTGCCTTTTTTATGTCAGTATTACGAAGGCACATATATATAATAATGCGAGTGGCTTACCAGTGTTGTAGTTGCTCTGCGCGAAAGAACCGATCTGTCCCGCGGCCGACGACATAGTGATGAAGAAGTCGAGGTCTTGAGGTAACGTGCTGTGCATGTTCCACGTCACCCTGTATTTGGGTCTAAGCGCCGCCCACCAAGCGTCGAAGCCCATTGTTTCGAACATCGAGTCCTTTGGTATCTTGTCAGCGTGCCAGCCACCCAGCATAGCGTCATACTTGATATAAACTTACCTGGACGTTCATGGCCATAATGATTGCACCGCGTATTGGTGGGAAGCCCTCTTCCGCAATCTCTCTGAGAACAGTCTGGCATTGCTCCATGCAGCTAGTGTCAGCTGCAAACGCCTTGGCCTTCACGCCAAGCTGGGACAACTCTTCGAGAACTTGTTGAGCTCTAGGGTCCTTCGCGCCAGATCTGGATATAGCGACGAGATGACGCGCGCCCTTGGAGGCCATCCACTTGAGGAGCGACCGGCCGAGACCACCCATTCCACCTGGGATGATATAAGTAGCATCTGGTCGCAATTGAACTTCAGCTGGCTTGGCTGGAGTTGTCTATATCTCGGTCAGCACCCGCTTGAAGATGAGGGCTATCTGAGTAAACGTACCGGCACTTTATCATCGTCGACGGCCTGAAGGACCACTTTTCCTCCATGCTTTCGAGCTTGCAGCATTCGGAACGCCTCTGATATCTCCGAGAACTTGAAAACATGCAGAGGCTTTACGAGCTTGATAATTCCCTCCTTGTAGGACCGGAACACGTCAGCCATCAATTTGCTGAATAATGGACGGCTCGTCCGGTACATCGTCAAGACGTTGACGCCTGCGAATATGGCGTTATTCGCAAACGGTACCATGTCAAGCCCCGTGTTACTTCCTGCAACCATGTGTTAATTCATGAAGATGTAATACAGCAAGGGGAAAGCTGTCACTTACTGATATCCTTCATTCCGAGTTCGATGAAACGGCCGAAAGGCGCGATGCAGTGCCAAGTCTGCCTTAGCAGCTCACCGGTCAGCGAGTTGAGAACGACCTGGACGCCTAGTCCCTTCGTGATCCGCTTAACACCCTGCACGAATCCGACATCCTTATTGCTAAAGATGTGATCGTCAGCAATGCCGTATTGCTCAATGAGGAACTGCTTCTCCGCTTCCGAAGAGACGGTAGCGAGGATCTCGGCGCCGACATGCTGAGCCGCGTTTATAGCAGCTTGGCCGACGCAATCCGACGCCGAATGAATGAGGATGGTCTCTCCGGGCTGGAGCCTTGCAACGTTGAAAATGCTTTGCACCGCCGTTCCGTAGGATATTATCATGGTGGCGCCCTCTTCGAAGGACATCGTGTTTGGTAGCCTCTGGAACATGTCTTGCGTGTTGCGGAAGAAGGTCTTGTACCAGCCCTGTCCGCACGTCATCACCCGATCGCCTACACTGAACTCGGTGACGTCTTTTCCGAGCCTCGTTACGATACCGCTGCATTCGAAACCGAGGTTAGGGTCCCAGAGCTGACCTAGCACGATCGCCATATCGTATGGGTCGAGCCCGACAGCCTTCACCTCGATCTCCACTTCCAGGTCTCCCAGGGGCTTCGAATAGTCATCGTCGTCGCTGAAGTAGAAGCTGTCCAGTTCACCCGTAGCCTTCAGGTCGAGTTTCAACGGTCGGCCGGGCTGTTTGAGGGGTTGTAGCGTCAATCGATCCTCCCGCCCCTCATCCGGGGTCAAGAGCTTGCTGAGGCCCTCGTCGGGCGAGATACGTAGGACATGAAGGGCTCCCTTTCTCTCGGCGAATTCATAATCAGTATTGTGCGCCTCACCTTGGAGATGATGAACCTTGAGAATTGTCTCGATCACTTCTGTTTGCTCGCACGGAACGTTAGGATCGAGGTCCAAAGTAGCAAACTTGACTTCCGGCGCTTCCCCGCGGATGGTCCGGGCGAATCCCGCAACCATGTTGTGCTCAGGCACCTGGGTATCGAGTGAAGTCCCGCCTTGCGTCAGCCACAGACTGCCCTTGGAATGGAGGACCATGTTCTTCAAGGCGTCGTATTCCTCAGACTCGATTGAACTGAAGAGCGGCTTCTCGATTTCAAAAACAGCAATGCAGCGCGTTGCGCTCAGGTCAGACTTTGCCAAATCGATCAATGACTTTTGCTCGACAGCTGCCCCGCTTGCAGCTAGTCGACACAAGAGCTGCTCGGCCATTGACTTCGTTCGAGTGTTTCCTGCTGGCGATGTCACGATCATCACCTTGCCTGGCAACTCGTTATTGGACGCGTAGGGGACGCTGGATGAGATTATGGACGAGGAATGGCCGGCATCTTCGCGGTCGCGGTAGCACCAGTCTACGCCCGAGAACCCTTGTGCGCGTAGGCGAGTGTCCCATCCATCTTCGGAAAGCTCTGGGCCCCATTGGCGCCCATCGTCCTCGCCTAACCACCAGCCAGACAAGACTCCAAACACGACCGAACGTCTTGCAATCTTATTTGTCAATTCCGTGACAATAAGATGTCCTCCCGGTTTCAGTAGTTTCCTGCAATTCGCCAAAGTCGTGCCGATGGAAGACGTTGCATGGAGGACCTGGAAGGCAACGACAAGGTCGTACGATTCTGCCTCGAGTCCCTGCTGCGAGGGATCCTTCTCAATATCCAAGACCTTGAAATCCATCATCGAACTCCAGTTCTTGAACTCCTCACTGGCAGTCTCGAAGAAGCTACCACTAATGTCGGTGTACGTATACTTCTGCAGGCGGCCCGCAACGTTCGGCCCGAGGCTTGACAAGATCCGGCTCGTGGCACTTCCTGTACCGGCGCCGACTTCAAGGATGCGCAGCGGCCTCTTGTGCGACAAGCGCTTGATGTATTCGCACTGAATCGCTGGGGTGCGCTCGTCGGACAGACCGTATCGGTACATGTTGTTCAGCAGGTTGTCCCGGCTCATCACCTCCCAGGCCTCTACCTCGCCCAAGAGCATGCTGGACATGTTATCGTTGATGCGGCACATCATCTCTCCCTCGAGGCTTGCCTTAGAAACGCGCGCCAGCACCTCGTTCTCAACGGCTTCGCTTGCCGACGTCCATTCGGGCGTCTGGCACGGTAGGTTTCCGGCCTCGCCGAGCTCGCACTGGCGCTTCATATAGTTGTAGTATATGCGGTAGTGCGGCGCCATCGTCTCGGCGTCCTGGGCGCTGAAGCGCTGCGTGGCCCGCTTGCACACGATGTACGCGGCCCACTCGAGATCCTGCACCACCGAGTACTCCACCTCCGGCGCCTCCGCGCAGGCCTGCCGGAGCAGGGCCTTAGCCGCGTCCGGCGAATTCTCCACGTCGACGTCCCACGTCGCGTAGGCGCCCAGCTTCCGTAGGGCCTTAGTCCGGGCCTCCGGGTCCTCCTGGGCCGCCGTCTGCGGGCCCGCCGCGAAGTCCGTCGACTTCAGGCCCTCGAAGACGATCAGCGGCTCCTCCCACCTCTCGTCCGAGATGACGACCGTGCCGTTGGTCCCGTCGAAGCGCCGCTCCTTGATGTCCGCATAGCCGCGCAGGAGCGCTCCTTCTGCCGTCGGCAGCTTCGTCGAGATCGAGATCCGCTCTATGTACTTGGCAACGGTCGGCTTGGCCACGCCGTCGCTGGCCATCAGCATCTGGAACGCCCCGTCGAGGACAGCCGGATGGATGATGTGTCGGGACTCGATATTTTGGGGCATGATAGACTTCGTGTCGGGAATCTGCAGCGTGCTGCAGACGACGGTGCCCCCGGCGCGTGAGTCTACTAGTGGTTGATATGTCGACCCCCATTGCATTCCTATCTTAGAGAACTGTTGCACAACTCCATTAGCAAAATTCCTTGAGAGAACAATGGAGAATGAGTCGAATTTTCTTACCTTCTCATAGAACCGGGTCGTGCTACGATCTTCAAGTTGCAGATCGGTGATGCGTGAGTATTCAGCGCGGTAGGTCGCCGCTACAGCAGCCTCTTCGTCGGTGAAGCCAGTGGGGTGCTCTTTGGTGGCATACTTCAATTTCACAAGACCTGTGCTATGCTGAGTCCAGTCACCTTGGCGATTACGGCTTGATAGCGAGAATTCCTTCCAGTACGTTGTGAGGGACCTCGAGGCCAGACGCCAAGGCCGCAGCTGCAGCTTGGTCTCTACGGGGCTATCATCGGCCTCGCTAAGGACGAGAGGAGCGCCGGGGAAAACGTCTCTCAGCTGGATGGCATCGATCGTCTTTGAGGGCTCGGACGTCTGGCGCATAGCTTCAACGACCATGGCCAGTACGCCGGAGAACGACAGAACAGGCTTGTCGTTGACCAAGTAATGCCTAAGCCAGGGGATCTCCGAGAGACGGAGGTAATTGCGCCAGCTTGGTTCACCGTCATTGGAGAATTCATCTCGAACTCCCAATAGGTCGTGTTTGGGCATTTTCCGGTTGCGGTAGGCTGCAGAAAGGGCAGTCTCGTACCAGTACCTCGAGTTGTGGTTCCATGCGAACGGCGGCAGGTCCACCAGGTGCGTGGGGAGCTCTTCTGCAGGGTCGAGAAGATTGGCCTTAGTCACGTCCACTGAATATCCCTTTTGGTACAAGACACCCGCGGCGGTGAGCGTGGTGTGGATCGCGTCTTGTTTCCGCGTCAGAAGACTGAAGGCGCTGATTTCCTGGCGCTTGGATTCTTGGGCTTGTAGGATCTGCTTTATCGGTCCCTGCAAGGCGCCATGAGGCCCAACCTCTACCATGGTTATCGTCTTGTTTAGGAGCTCTGGCGCGCTAAGGATCTCGTTCATGGCGTGGTTGAACTTGACTGGGCAGACCATGTTATCTACCCAGTACTGCGGCGACCTTAGCTTCTCATCGCTGATCTCTTCGCCTGTTACCGACGAGAACATTCGGGCTCCGCTTCCTGTGCTCTGATCCGCCGCGATACCTGCGAGGGACTCGAGATATGGCTGGGCGAGTTCCTGCATGAAGGGGCTGTGGTATGCCGTCTTGACAAGCAGCTTTCTGCACCAGGCCTGGCTGCCGATCAATCCTTGAACTTCTTCAATGGCATCCACACTTCCGGATACGGTCACGCTGACAGGGCTGTTGATGCAAGCAACGACCGGTTTCGGGTCTGCGGTGCACTTGTCGATGTAGGCCTGGGCGTCGTGGTCACCCAACGCGACGGCAAGCATGGCTCCTACCGTGGACAAGCCGGCCGAGAGTCGTCCTCTGTGGTACGCGATCGTCCAGGCTGAGTGGCGCGAAATAGCTCCCTTCGCGTAGGCAGCGCCTATCTCACCGCTGGAGTGGCCGACTACCACGGACGGAAGTACACCCCACTCCCTCAGCAGATCAACCAAGGCGACTTGGACAGCGGTACACGCCGGCTGGCTGATCTGGGGCTCGTTGACACGCGACTCAGACTCGGAAGCCTCGAGCTCCTCAAGTAGGTCCCATTCGCATCCGAGCGACTTGAGGTGGGCTGTCGCCTCAATTAGGCTGTTGTTGTATGCACGGTAGGCGCGAAGCTCACGTCCCATACCAAACCATTGTGCGCCTTGTCCCGTGAACACGAATAGCGTGGACAGGTCCTGACTGGGCCGTAACGGCTTGTTCGGAGTGTCTAGAGCCTTGATGGCTTGGTTAACGCTAGACGCCACGACGAAGGACGACCACGAGAGCTTGCTGCGCCGGCTAGACAGGGTGTATGCTAGTCGTTTCAGCAGCGTCGAGTCGTGCGGGTTACTTTGACTCCTCAGGTAAGACTGAAGGCTGGTCGACATCCTGCCAATGCCGCTCTGCTCGTGCGACGACCACACGAACAGCTGGGGGGTAGCCGGGGTCTCCCCGAGATCTGTGACATCGGATACCGAAGACGTTCTTCCGCGCTCGCTAGTGTCTTCCGAGAGCGTGCCGCTGACGTCCGAGCCGGTGAAGGAGCTGTTGAGCGGCGAGGTCGGGTCGTGCGCTGCTGCGATGTGCTCCATCCTGCGCCCCGGCACCGTCGACGCCGTGTTGTGCCTCCCGGCGAGACCCCGGTCCTGGAGGTAGTGGAAGGCGTCGTCCAAGATGCAGTGCGCGTTGGTCCCGCCATACCCGAACGAGTTGATGCTGGCTCTCCGCAGGCCGTCCGTGGGCCACGGGAGCAGTTCGGTAGGCACCTTGCGGACATGTATTGTTAGATTGGACTTCTATTTTATGCAGATTCAAGCCCGAGACTTACCGCGAGCCCCCATTTCTCCAAGTCCAGCTTGGGGTTCACTTTCTCGAACCAGATGTTTGGCGGGATCTGCCCCCTCTCGAGGGCGTACACGGCTTTTACGAGCCCCGCTATCCCGGCCCCGGCTTCCAGGTGGCCGATGTTCGTCTTCACAGACCCTATATACAGCGGGTTTTCCGCACTCCTCGTCTTGCCGAAGACGGCGCCGATGGCGGATGCTTCTAACGGGTCTCCGGCAGGCGTACCTGGGCCGTGGGCCTCGAAGAAACCCGTGTTGTCGGGGCTGAGCCCGGCATTGGCATATGCCGCCCTGATTAAAGCTTCTTGCGCTTCGGATGAAGGCAGATTTATACCTGTATAATGGTTAGATCTTGTTACTAATGCGGAGAGGTGGCAGGTTTATTTACCCGGTGTTCGCCCGTCTTGTGTAACAGAAGTACCCCTGATGACCGCTCGAATCACATCACGGTCTCTCAAAGCATCGGCCAAGGATTTAACGACTATCACCGAGACACCTTCGCCACGAGAACTGATTGAAGTCCTTGTCAGTTACACGGTCGTCTCCATAAATAGCTTTCAAAAAAAATGACAACGTGGACGACAGACTTCAGGAAAAGGGGTAAAAATGGTCAGCCACTTACTAGCCATTCGCTCTATGGTCGAATGCCATAGACTTCCCATCGGGACTCAGAAAGCTCAGAGTGCTCAAGTGGTTTGATGTGTGCGGCATTAATATTAGATTTGTGGCACCGACAAGAGCCTGTAGCATTGCAGAATTAGCCCCAGCCGTGTCCAGAAATATGATCATCAGCACTTACCGACTTGGTCTCGCCACTACGGATGCTTTGGCACGCCAAGTGTAAGGCAACAAGAGACGAAGAACATGCAGTGTCCAGACTGATGCTTGGGCCCTTGATATCGAAGTACCAAGATATCCGGTTCGCAATCATGGCGGTTCCCATACTGCCATTGGCCTCGTATCGACTGCAGAATCGTTAGATAAGTCACTAAGGAGAAGTGATGTGAAAGCTCACGGATAATCATCAGGGTCAATGGCTCGTATAGCCGCATAGTCCCGTACGCAGCAGGCCATATAACAGCCCATCGCCGACCCCGCAGCATCTTCAATTCTGATACCAGCTGGCATATACTGTTAGTATGCGTGGGCTGTGGTGCCGTGCCAAGTATGGGGGGGGGACACACCAGATTCCAGGGCCTCGTAGGCTAGCTCGAGGGTCATCCTCTGTTGGGGATCCATAGCGTGCGCCTCCTGCGCCGTTATCTTGAAGAAGGGAGCATCGAACGCTGCTACGTCGTCTTGCAAGAAGTGGCCGCCCCGGGCACTTGTCGTGCCCTGATGCTCGGGGCTGGGGTGGTAGAAGGCGTCTATGTTGTACCGATTCTTGGGCACGTCGGTCCTCGCGCTTCTCTTCTGCGTTATCATATCCCAGAGCCCGCCCGGCGTCGTGGCGTCGCCGGGAAAGCGGCCTGAGATGCCCACGATGGCGATGGGCATCGCGGCTTCTTCGCTAAGGACTGGAGCCATGTCTCCTTCTTGGATATATGTCACGGTGAGTGCCTATCATATAACAATGCTATGAATGCATGAAGCGGAAGCGTGGGAGGTCACAAAGCTACGAAGCTTCGAAGAGTGAGTGAGTGATGTGAACGAGTATTGAGTGTTTGATCTTCTGTCTACATCTTTTCCTATTCTTCTTTCTGGAACTTGGCCTTCTAATATGCTCGTCCTCTGTCTATCTAACCAGGCGAGCCAGGGAACGAATAGTCCCCGCCTACCATGTCATCATAAGAGTCGATAGTATGGATAATACAGGCCATGCTAGGAAGATTCAGGTTAGGATATGCCATACTTGGACGATGTCTACGCATCGGAGGCTTGTAAGGTAGCATCGATATCCGGTTCTGGGGAAGCTGGATAGTTATCCTTCCTCATAGATTCAGTGGTCCCACGGCCTCTGGACCTTACATGGTAGGACTTGGACGGGGTCGCGCGTTCGCATGTCACTAACGTGCATAGCTCCGGCCTTGGCGATGCTGCCCTGGCCCCTGGCCTCTGGCCCTGGCCCTGGCCCTTGGTCCCGGTCCTGGTCCTGCAATGCGACCTTCCGCTATGCATGTCAGGGTTGCACAGTATCACCGATAGCCTGCCAATAGCACCGCGATCCGCGATGCCTCTCTCTCCTCGAGCTGCACGGCGTCTTTCTGCATTGGAGATTGGCGACTGCGGTGCGCGGCAGACAGATCAGCCTCCTCCCTATCAATGACGGCACAGCACGGATGACAGGTCACACGCACAGGGGCAGAGAGACCTGGTTCGTACGGAGCAAAGGCAAGGGACGAGTGGAATTTTCCGTGACGACGTGGGTGATGGCTCCGGTTCTATGAGGTATGTGTGTAAATTTTGTATGGGGGGCACGCCGCTATAGTCTTCACTCTGCTACTTCGCTATAGGCCGGCTTGATAAGGCAAGATACATAGTCTAAGGCGAGGTAGTGGAGAGAGGAAAAAGGTCGACGAGATAATAGATGCAGGTTACTTACACCAACAACAGTCTTAGCACCTACCTAGCTGTCTACCAAGGGTACGTAATTGGCAGCGTGCTCTGTATGAGCCCAAGAAAATCATCCCACCTGGATCGGCTCGGATGTGGTAACGTCTCCTCGGCCGTGCGCAGGGATCTGGCAGACCGAGCAAGAAGATGGAACGGGTATCGTGCCAAGACACGTGGAGGTATGGAATGAACAACCTGATAATCTACAGGTTCATGTATTAGAGGTGGGACCTCTGAACCTGGTCGCGGTATCAGGTTAACGAGCAGCCGGTGGATGAGGGTAGGATTCCACAGGAAACCTGCCGTTTAAGAGCTGCTAACAACTACTACCTTGAGGTCGTATTGAACGGCGAGCCACTTTTCAACCAGACGAGCCCGACAAGTTAAACATAGCCATAGAACCTCCACCACCAAATTGTTTTTTTTTCTTTCAGAGATACCTATATGTCGTCCTTCTTTTCACTCACCGCTCCTCTCATCAGACCCGACCCCGTCCGAAAATTCGGTCGCACTCGCTTAGAGGACCAAAGTTTTTGCGCATAACCAACCTATCGTCTAAGACTTGTCGACCTTGTACGGGGCGTGTGGCTGGCGAAAGCTCGGCTGCTTCGGAACGGACCGTTGCCGTCTAAGAGTGCCGTTCCACGGTGCCGCGCATGTGCGAGCTTTGTAAGCCGCCGCTCCTATTTGTGACATCCTACCGAACAAGATGCCTCGGTGAAGAGGTTTCACCCAGGTGAAGGGGCTGTGAGAAGGATGATTATAAACTTGTTTAGACGGCGGGGAAATCGTCAGCTTAGCTAGCTGCTTGGCTGCCTAGCTAGCTGAAGATGGAATAGAAGTGGGAAAGGGGAAGCGAAAAGAGGCAGAGGCCAGCAAGAAAGTGGAGGCGAGAAGGAGGCGAAGAAGACGGGAGGCATGGCCAAAGGGAGAATATGAAATATCTACAAGCATAACTACCCCTCATATGTGGAGGCCCCGCGTCACCGTCACCGCGACGAGTTCGGAATCACATCTGCTATAGCACATCCCACGCAGGGGTTTGGCTTCATGCCGTTCGCCGGGTATGCAAGCTGTCGTTTTCTGCTGCTATCAAAGCTGTCCAGATAAGCTCCCGACCGGGCTGGCAAGAAGAATCGGCTAGGGGGCACCCTGACCAGCTCACAGACGTGCTCTCGTATCTGACCGTTCGTGTCGTCTATCTACCCCGTCCGTGCGAACCGAGGCCGTTCTTTAAAAAGAACCCACAGGGGGGTTGGGGAACGGGTAGGGAGTTGGAGGGGAGAGGCGTGATGCAGGGATTGCTACAAGCATAGTAGCAAGGAGTATTGCCCGTAGCGCTGACGTGGGACGACCTGTTCTACCTAGTATTAGCTGACGACCCTGGGACCTAGGGGTAGCTACCCAGGTAGCTTTACGCAATACCTATCGAGCCGTAAGACGCCAGACCTGGACGAACCTGGGCCATATTTGGCCTTAGAGCACCTTAGAGAACGTGATAGCACCGGGGTGAGCTTGAAGCTGTTGGTGTATGGTATCCTCGAAGCCACGATCCCGGGCTGCATAGGATCATCACCCGTCTGTCCGCGTGACCTCTTCTTCTACATGTTCTACTATGTATATCCTCTGTCGACTAAGGGCAATACTACCGGGTTTGGGCGGATGCACTGCCGCCTATACATATGTACGGATTAGGTAGACAGCTATTACATAGTAGCGCCACGTTCCTTATCACCGCTCACCCACGCCTCTCTCACGACCGGAAGAGTCCCCTGGTGTAACAGTGTCGTTGCAACCCCATTGCCTCGGCCTACATTAGGTCCGTACCAGCAAGCCGGTATTATCGTTGCTTTTCTTTGCTCATCGCCCACTTATATGCCGTGTAAATAGCCGTACTATGCGGCTTAATGCCGTGCCGGCTCATCACAACACCATTGCGTCAATAGTTCAGCAAGGTTGGTGGTGGAAGTCCAAGCTTGGTATAACGGTGACACCATCAAGATCGCCGTGGCTATGTTGCCATGTATGGACTTGGGACTACCTCTTATGATCGCGTTATGTTACTCCTTGTTGAAAGATCATCATTTCCTAAGCATTTATAATTATGTCTGTCAAGGAATGCTGCTCTCAAAGTGTAGTACTTGCTGATGATTCGGCAAGAGACTAAGCGAAATACTATAGATTTGTTTTCATGCGGCTTCGTTCAATAGAAACCAATAAGAAACCTCCTCGCCAAGCTGCCTGCCGTAAGCCTTGATACCTCCGCTGTGAGCTACCTAAACAGTCTAAGTCCGGGGCACTGGCCCGGAGACGGACGGGCGACCCCCGCCCGTGCCCGCCTCTCCCTTTTCCTTATCAGATAAGGGAATTTGTCATCCTTTATGTACGAGATAGGCAGCAACGAGCACAATCGACGGCTGGCCCCTCGTCTTCCTTCCTTCAACATCCGTCTTATCCAGATGACCCTTGATATTGCGAGAATGGATGAGAAAGGAGCTTCTCTGCTTCCACGGCCAATTGGGCCCGCGCGTTCCCGCGAGAGATCGCTCTGGGCTCTACTGGTCCATATCTCGGTCTTTTGCGTGGTCCTGAAGATCTCATTCGATGTCGCCTTATCACCTTTCAGGGCACACGACACGCCAGAGACGTTGAGTCAATGCGTGCAGGTTGAGCCTCTCTTCCCGAGTCAGAACCCTGCACTCTCGGAGATGGACCATTACATCACATCACCTGCATTCGTCAACGACACTGTCGCTCGAATGGTTGGCGCAGTCCAAATCCCTACTCCGACATACGATGATCTTGGTCCGATAGGGGAAGATGAGCGATGGGATGTCATGTTTGAATTCGCTGCCTATCTAGAGAAGACGTTCCCCCTCATCTCCAGCACTCTGAAGCTTGAGAAAGTCAACACGCATGGCCTCTTGTACACGTGGGAAGGGTCTGACGAGAGCCTACTGCCTAACGTGTTGATGGCTCATCAGGATGTGGTACCCGTTGCTGAATCTACCATCGACCAGTGGACGCACCCTCCCTTCAGCGGCTATTTCGATGGCCGCTTCATATGGGGCCGCGGCTCTTCTGATTGTAAGAACAACCTCATCGGCATCATGGAGGCCGTCGAGCTGCTCATAGATGCTGGTTTCACGCCCAAGAGGACGTTAATCCTGTCTTTCGGATTTGATGAAGAAATCTCGGGGGCAGCCGGTGCGGGGCATCTCGCTCGGGAATTGGTAAGCCGCTACGGAAAAGACGGCGCAGCAGTCATCGTGGATGAAGGTGCAGGCACAGTAACCACATGGGGAACTACATTTGCTCAGCCCGCTGTTGCTGAGAAAGGTTATATCGACGTGGAGATCATCCTCCGAATGCCCGGCGGCCACTCGTCTATCCCTCCGGCGCATAATGGAATCGGTGTCATGTCGGAACTCATCACGTTGATTGAGGCGAATCCCTATGAGCCTCACCTGCACTCCGAAAACCCGTTTCTCTCTCTTCTCCAATGTGCTTCTGCTCATGCGCCGAAGTTCCCGTCCAAGCTGAAAAAGCTGCTCCCGTCGCATAATGGGGAAACTTGCTCCAAGAAGGACAAACTAGCGCTTGAGGCGGCAAAGCTAGGAGATGAGGTTAAATATTTATTCACAACTTCCCTAGCGCCTGACGTTATTAGCGGAGGCGTCAAGAGCAATGCACTGCCAGAACGAACTAGAGTGCTCGTCAACCACCGAATCAACGTTGGCGACAGCTCAGCCGACGTCAAAGCCAAGATAACGAAATTAGCGGATCAAATTGCGGACAAGTACAACCTCACGGTGCACGCCTTCAACGACGAGCCGGAAACTCCGCGATCCATCACGCTCAATGCGAAGACTCTTGAGCCTGCGCCGGTGACGCCGACGTCTGTCGACGGGGTAACACCTTATTCAGTGCTCTCCGGAACAACACGTGCGATATACGGCGAGGAGATTATCGTCGCGCCGGGCATAATGACTGGAAACACTGACACCAAGGAGTACTGGGACTTGACAACCCACATCTTTCGGTACGTTCCGGGCTGGGACCCCGAGGTGGAAGGCCTGGGGGGGATCCATACGGTCGACGAAAAGCTAAGCGTGAATGCGCACATAAAGGGAGTTCAATGGTACAGTGCTTGGATTCGAAACGTGGACGAAGCGGATCTATCATGATACCTTAGCCATATCACATAAAGTGAAACAGACATCAGAGAGCAAGCGCCAACAGGTCTATTGATTTATATCAAAATATCTACCTAATTTGATACTCGGATTCCATATCTTGAACCTCATTTTCGATTCGGTCAATGAGGTCGGCGTCAATGGTCTTGGCCTTCATCTTCAGTGGCTCTTCGTGATAAGACACACTCGTACCATCAGGATGCGTCATCTCACTTATTTGCAACTCGTTATAATTTCCCATGTGAACGGTACCACGTCCACCAGCCCACCATCCACTGAGATTCACGACTCCCGTGGCACCTAGGAGCATGTTCGTCCATCTCGTGATTCCTCCCAGATTGGCTCCAGGGTTAGGAATGAGGGCGATTCCTCCTCGAAAGCAAATCTGGTTGGCGCCGATCGCGATGGCGTCACTAGCTACGCCGTCGAATATGAAGAAGGACCGGCAGGTCTCGCACGACCAGCCCGAGAAGGCATTGTCGCAGACGAGACACTTTTTGACGTGGCACAGGGGGCATTGCGGCTGGTCCCGAGCTAGGCGACGTAGAGTCGTCGCCAATGTTGACTCGGTCTCCGTGATGAAAGCATGGCAGCCGAAGAATAGAGCGGTTCCCTCTATCCCCACGATGTCTGACTGGGGCATTGTCGCTGAGTACCTAGTAGTTGGATAGGTGCACATTCTGCTGGTCGTTGCTAAAGTGGAGGTTTTATAGACAGACTGTAAAAAGGACAAAGAGCTAACAAGCCCATTGTGTTTATTACTACCTACTGTTGCTTATTGTAATGCTATGTCAAAGACAGCATAACAGGAAAAGCAAAGAGACGAGAAACGGCGCTCAGAACAATGTTCTTTCTACATGTGACAACTTCTTTCACTAAACAACTTACCGATGCTATCGGAAAAACAGACTTCTTTCCCTTTCTATAACAGACCATTTGTGCTGCTTACGAGAGCTCCTATAAATCAGTCAGCTAGCCCAATCTGCTGCAGATACTCCCTTCCGATGTCGTCGATGTTGCCGTAGCCCTCCTGGGCCAGCCTGCCGAAGAACACGCACTCGTCTTCGAGGCCGAGCTCCTGCAGCAGGTCGTAGACGTCGTAGGCGGAGGGATCCGCCTCCCCGGCCTCGCACTCGGTGACGAGCCTCCAGATGGCGTCGCGACCAGCAGCGGCGGCGAAAGAGCAGATGCGCAGCGCGACGCGGGCGTTGCAGATGGCCTCGGCCGCGTCGATGGTGCTCGCCTGCTGACGGAACTCGATCGTCTTCTTGGGGCGCTCGGTGCGCGCCAGCAGGTTCGCGAAGCTGTAGGCCGGCCGCCGCAGGTCGACGTAGTCCATGAGCTGGCCGAGGCTGTCGCGCGTGGTCGCCGCCAGCAGCTCGTGCACGGCCTCGCCCGTCGCCACGAGCAGCTCCCGCTCGTCGTCGTCGATGTCGTAGGCCAGCTCCGTCGGCCGCGGCGGCAAGCCCGCCAGCCGCGCCGCCGAGCGCTGCTCCGTCACCGCCGGGTTCCGGAACCAGCGAGCCCAGAACGCCTGGCCACGCCGCCAGCCGGCGGAGGGCGCTTTCCCCATCATACTTGCCCCTAGCGAGTCTTCCTCTACTTCTTCCATCCGCCCTTCGTTGGTCCGCTCCGCCGTCCGCCCGAAGGAGACTAGCGAGAAGAACCGGTTGGAGGCTGCGAACAGCCTGTTGGCGCGCCGGTGAGGCGGCCGGCACTGCGCGAGGATGGGGTCTGCGGCGTACAGGACGGCGGCGATGTGGCGCAGCGACGTCATGGGGAGCCACTTGTTCCCGTTGCCGACGTGGATGTGGAAGCCCGCGACCTCGTTGGTCTCGACCCAGAAGTTGTTGCGGATGAACTCGCACACCTGCAGCACCTGGTTAAAGCCCTCACGGTTGGCCAGCAGAATAGGGGAAATCACCTCGACACCCTGCCACCCGTGGTGCGTTCGGTTGCCCTCTCTCCTCAGGTTCTCCGGCGGCCGCAGCGAGGTGTCCAGCACCACGGACCACCGGGTCCACTGGTTCTGGGCCGGGCCGGCGAACTTACCCTTCTCCGGCGGCGCCCGGTACAGGCCCTTGGTGATGCTCTGCGACAGAGTTAAGATGGCCGCCTGCAACGCGCCGATGACCTGGAAAACGGGACCGCCGCCGTCGGGGTTTTGCACGACGATCGGCCGCCCGGGGTGGTCAACATACCTGTCTGGCACCACCATCGGGCTGTCCGGGCTCTCATAGGCGACGAACAGCTCTAGCTCGATGCCGAACGTTAGCAGCTCACCTCTTGTGTTCCTGAAGGAATCCATTACCGTATCCGCCACTTCTCTCTTCTTTATCTTGTGTTGTCGCTAAAATCTTTGACAAAATCGTTGTCCTTGTGGCTTTTCTTCAAGCTAAGTTGACTTGATAAAAAAACTAGAGCAGAATGGTGAGACCTCATTGTGCTGAGTTGAAAGAAGTTGCACGCTTTTATAATAAGATGTACAAAACGCTGTTATAGGGTAAGGTCCTGGTCCTGCAACGAGGGATGGATATTGGATCTTCCAAGGTAGCAGAACATCTTGGTTATTAGATACGGGTACCTGTATCGGAACGAAGTGAACCGGCCAGGTTGAAGGTTTATCGTGAGAACAGGCACACTGTAAATGAATCAGTTGGTCTGTTCCGAAACGCATCTGCCCAAGGAAATCAGTCTTATAAGAGCTGTCCCCTAAACTACCCTTAGCTACCATCCTTCGCATGTAAATCAAGAGCAGCTCTAGCAACAGCCTCTGTTCACCAGTCGCCACTGGTTCCTAGTATATCATGACTGCCTCCAATCCCGCAATGATGTATTTGGAACCCAGAACTTGTTATATTGCTGTATAACTCTGGTTCTTTGATGTAAGGGATGGGGGCAACGGCTAAAGCTCTCTACTCTTTTGAGAACAGCTTTGGCTCACCACCTCGTACTGATCACTCGCCTCTTGTGATACACGGACGCCAAGCTAGAGGCCCTAGGCCATATGCTTCTTTCGATACCGCCGGGCTAGTTTGAGTCCTTGGAGAAGGGAGTATGTTAAACGCCTTGAACGTATCTAATCCTGGGGAAGAAGTAGGGGTAACCTGTCACCAAGGCGTGAAACGATGAAACATTACAGTGACCAAGATCGCGCTGCAGTTCGCTTCTTGGCCGTTCGGGAGGAACAACTCTTCGATTCTTGGGCACAAATGGATTTTATGGGTAATGATGTGGCCCAATGTCGAGACGCTTCATCTAATGCGCGAACACCCTTTGGGCGCCAATAACAGGGAAAAGATGATGATCCATGAAAAGCTTGATTTCCGACAACTCGAGCTCTACCTGAGATTCATGATTTGGAAGAAAGGGCCAGGCGCGACGAGTCCCCTGAAGAAGATAGAATTCGTCTCTGTAATTCCCAAGGCCCGGTAGGAGTTGATCAGAAAGAGGAAAGACGGACGTCTCCAAGACATCATAATAGGTTGACTGGACTAAGCTTGTTGACGTCTGGGAGCGAAGCCGCCAGTCCACAAGGATGAGCAGACCCCTCTATTCAAGCGTTTGGGTTTGCGATTAGACATCACTACTATGGAAGCGCTTTGGGGTAATACCGATACGATATATTCAAAATGCACGTACCAACATCTTCTAGCGTGTGTCCGTTCTGTCTAGCTGATCGAGATCAGGTTATTGTTGGTCCATGACTATCTCAATTCAGGAGTGACCCCTATGATGACTAAGCGCATCGACATTCCCCATGATCCGTATAAACACGAGTAATTCCATACCTACTAAAGGTACCTAGGTAGGCACCTAGGTATGATGGATGTGACCTGCAAGTAGATATTTCCCAAGGGCTCAGGCATGTATCTGATGAAAGTATAGATTCTAACTTTTCTACGTGACTTTGCGCCTTGCTGAGGTCCCTTGTACTCACAGTATACCAAGAGACGCTACCAATTAATATGTACCAGTATGCCCACCACCATTACGTCTATATAAATTTACAGCTCCTATTAATACCTGCAATATCCCAGGAGGTGTAGGCAAATCTGAACCTTTATCCAATGGTCGCATTAGTCGCAGTATGCGATTCAGCACCCAGCGCAAGAGACCCGAAGATTCTAAGTTCGTATTGACCTCGCAGCAACTCGCGTCTGCATCCTCCGACGCGCTCAGGCCTCTTGGCCGTTTCTGCTCAAAAGCAGATTACCATGTCGCCAGCTGGGAAACCCCGCGACGCCGTTCTTATCTTCTTTTCTTCGTTTCTCGTGGGTACGTACGCCGTTGGTACGAGGCGAGCTTCACGACATACTGTCGCGCTTGGTGGCTGGGTACACGGGGCCGGGCTGCTCCGCCACCGACTCTGGTCGTGCCGGCACGTCTGACGCGCCGGTCTTCTCCGGGTCCGCGTTCGTCGAAGTGATATTCTTGTGGAACATACTGGCCGCCTTGCGCTGCCGGTCCACCTCGACGCAGTCGCGCACGAAAAAGACGAAGTGGATTAATCTTTAGCGTCCCCAGGGGGAGGAAAGGTCAGTTATGTGACTCAAAGAAGAAACAAAAAACGGAAAACGTTGCATCGGGGAAGAGGCAGCAAACTCACGACAAGATCAAGGCCAGCGCGGTAGCCGCGACGGACATGCCGAACCAGAAGTGGCCGTGGGCGACGTAGTGCGCGATGGGGGCGCCGGGCCCGTCGTCGTAGTAGCGGCGCCACCCCCAGGAGCTGATTGTGAAGCAGACGAGCAGCGCGGCCAGCCCGAGGCCGCCGAGCGACAGAACGAGCTCGAAGCCCAGCGACACCGCCGGCCGGATGCCCGAGCGCCGCCGCCGCACGCATGTTACGATGAGCCCGGCGACGTCGAGGAGGATCGCGCCGAGGGACTGGGTAGAACGAGGGTCAGTAAGGTATTTAGGTTGCTTGGGCTGGGAAATATGGGAGGCAGGTAGGAGGGAGTTAGGGAGGTATACGCGGATGGATCGACGTCTGGAACTGCGGGAAGGAAGGGAAACTCACGAGTGGCGTCCCGACGACTGGGTACGAACTGAACCCGAGAGGCGCGCTGAAGCCGGCGAGGGACAGGCCGAGGAGGGCGACGGCGATGACGAGGGAGATGATGCGTAGCGCGAATCTCGCCGTGTTCCACCGCGGCTGGCTTCGAGATTGTTGCGACTCCTGGAACTCTTGCAGCGTCTGAGGGCGGCTGGGTTGGGCCGGTTCGTTGTCCGCGACGGCTGCCGACTTGCCCTTGGTATCAGAGGTCATGGCGACGAGGTTACGAATGGTGTTCTGGCTTTGTCGATGTGAAGTTTCGAAGGCGAGAGACGTAGGTCACGTAGTTGAGTTTAGTATTGTGCAAGTGCAACGATGATAGAGCCTCTAACGGTGAGTTACCGAGACATATACTTATTTGACCTACGAACTTGAATACATCGAACGTTTACCCTCCCCCATATATGGCTTTCCATATTCATGCAGGTTCGTATTAGAAACGTACCATGTGAATAGGGGTTAAAGATCAGCGCCCTCGCAGACCACGATGGACGTAGAGGCTGTCAGAGAAGTGTTCCGCTGGCCTTAGATCTGTGATATTGATTGGCCTTGATAGGCGTCAGGCTTCAGCATTTTGTATTGACACTGCCACATTGGCAATACGGGTTGTGTGGTAGGTATCTCCACCCAGAGGAATGAATAGAGCTTCTTCTCGGCAGACTGGTGGGGTGAAATATTTAATCCCTACTAGGCAGCCACATAGGCAGCCAGATAGATTGCCGAAACTGCTGCCTAGAGAGAGACGGCTATATGACGAGGCTGCGAGGTTGCTTTGTCTCTTTATTGTTCCATCTGTAGTGGCTTGCGCACTCTGAAGAGGCTGTGTCTCAGTTCGCGTACCTGATCCAGCGTCAAGTTGGAAACAGGGATTGGATGGAACCTGCAGTAGTAGCAGATCACTTGCTAATAACTTGATAATATGATTCCAACCAGGGTCGGAAAGGTGCATTTGTAGCATTTTAGACGCATGCCACTTTCACTTGGGAACAAGGTCATTAAAGACTTCACGATGCTGAAATTCATTGCATTATTCATCGTAAAGACATTAGGTCCAGGCTAGGTAAGCAGCTGAATGCAAACGCCCCGGGTATACACCGTACAATACCAATATACATTAGTCGAGCGACGAGGAACTGCTTTCCGTCGCGAACGTGCCTTCTGAAGGTCTGCTACTTCCTCGAGACTAGTAGCTTCTGCTATCGCCATCCGTCGATCCAACAATACAGGTTCTGATTAGCCTTAGTGATCTCCTATGCCGAGGACGAATAGTAGTCGAGCTAGACCGCGAGACACACGAGAGGTTACGACCTATATTTCCCGTTTCTCTTGTGGTCTGGATAAGGTCCCAAGACGGGTGTTTGATTATAATGCACCACTAGGGGGTGTAAATTTGTGGCTCATTGACGTTGAAAACTCGAGCAGGCCACGTGTCGTCCTTAGAGGCGTCATATGCCATAACCTAGTCAAGCAGGTAATAGAATCTAATCTATAAGCGCGGCAATGTCAAAGACGAGGATGGTTCCCAACGTGAATGTAAAAGTCCTTTGGGTTCATTTAAAGATGCGACGGCCTCCAGCTCGCACCGCGAATCTTCCGGCTCCATTCTGCGTCTGCTGGTTCCAAACCAGGAGGCTTCCCAGAGCTCCGCCATGCTCAGAAGCGGCCTTGTGGCGTCGGCCTGCCTCTCGAAGATGTTCCGGGCGTAGGGGAGCCTGGCGGCGGTGTGCCGACAGCTCGTTGGCGGGTTGGAGATTGTCGTCAGGCAAGTCGGTCTGCTTCTCGCCGAGCTTGATCCATTCCTGCTGAATGTCGCGTGCCGATTCGACCATGTCTCCGACGAACATCTTGCAGACCACCTGCATCATCTGATGCACGCTAGGAGGACAGGATTGCGACGTGACGATGTTTATGTGCTTTGACATAGTTAGAAATTTCATCGCTAAAAATCGGATATATAAGGAGCACGGGGATGCAGTAACATACTCTCTTCACGTCGGCAGCTCGAAGGGTCGAGCGACGCCAAACTTCGTAGCGGTGGAATTGATGAGGGTCCATCTGCGACTTGACCATCGCGATGAGCTCCTTCTCTTCCTCGAGCTGCTCCTTACTACGGGCAGCCGACACGCTAGCTATGTTTTCCGGCATCTCGAAATCCCCATCCTTGCCGCCGTCCGCGTCGCCGTCCTTGCCGGCATGGGCGCCGCTCGCGTTGCTAACGACGGTGGGCGCGTGGCCGCCTACGACGCTCGGCGACCCGTCTCGCAAGGCCTCGGCGGCGGCGGCGCTCGCGCGCTCCGCTTTGGACTTCCTGCCGCGCTTCTTCTTCGGGGGCGCACCGCTCACCTGGCTGCCGCTGACTAGGCTCATGGTGTCGATGCTGGGGGATCGCTGAAAGGACGGCGAGAAGGTCTGCGAGAGCGACTCGTCGGGTGGGAAGGAGGTCTGGCGGAGAGGGTGCGCGGAGCCGGCGGATGCGACGGACATGGTGGACGCCTTGCGTCGCTTAAGCGAAGGCGGCTGGGTCGAGAGATCCGCAACGATGGAGCCGCGCTTTTTCGAGGACAGCTGCGCGCTAGAGGGATACGGTGGAGAACCCGCAGGCGAGAAGGCATGTGGAGGTGACGCCATCTTGTCGATGTCCGACGCGTTTCGCGATGCCTACTAAAGGCTCGAGATACTGCAACAGCGTTCGGCAGTCCGGATTAACGAGCTGAAATGGAGTCGACGGATCGTGGGTGTTTCGGATTAGTCGATATGAGAGAAAGGACGCGAATTGATGAGATGCAATTCAATCGCGTCTAGATTCTGCTAAAAGCGCGTGGTAAGAGGTGAAGAGGGGGAGCTGCAAAGAAAAGCAACGCCGAACAAGTAATGGCGAAAGAGCTTCCTCAGCGTATTAAGTTGGGAAATCACGGTTGACTGGAAATATCGATGACTTGTGTTTGTGTCGCAATGAAGCAATCTCTCGATTAAGGAGCGAGTTGGTAATTCTGCCGGACAAATTCAGCCTTGTAAGACACACCGCCTTTGTTAAAAAATCAAACTTGAATATTACCTCATATGATACCTAAGGTACCTAGGTACCTTAGCTGGGCTGCCTGCAGGGTGCAGGTGCAGGTGCAACCTAAGTGGGATGACAGATGGGTCATTACCCCGCGGACTTTCAGAAGATGCTATCAGCCCGATAACGGACAATTGAATACTTTATTTTCGGATACTTGCAAATCGTCGATTTATTTTACCAAATGTTTGCGAGACTAGCGCTGCGTTCTGGGAATATTCAGCGTTCCTACATAAGATCTACATGAAAAACTGCGCCTCGGCTCCGCGCATGTGTTTCCATCCATCGAGTTGATTCGGAACCCGAGTTCGGTTTTCCCGGGTCCGCATCCCGTGCGACCGTACACAATACCCGATGCCCTGGGTCTTAAAACCGTGAATTGCCCAACAGACCTTCACCGCCGGTACACTCGACCTAGATGCGCCCTTATTGCTTCTTTACGAATAAGAGAAAGAAACATGGTACACTCCACCAGCTCCAAAGGGGATGAACATGACCCGACGACCTTAGATCCCTCCGGCAGCTCCATTACGGGCCTCTCAGACATCGACGACTCGGTCAATGGAAGCGAGAAGCAGGCGCGAAGTGGCAACCGAGGAGACAACAGATCAGTCAAGAAGAAGAGAAGAAGAGCGAGGGATGGCGGTATATCTGAGATAAACGGGCATGGCGGATCTTCCAAGAGGAGGCATAGCCTAAGCAAGGCTGCGCGTGACCCGAGGGACGGGTTACCGGGAAAGAGTCGGAAGAAGCGAGCCAAAACAACCTCGAGCGCCCCCGAAACGAGATCGCCCAGTCCGGTGATCGACTTTGATGGCTTAAGCCGCCCAAGTAAGTGTGCTGCTTGCCTACTCGAGTACTCCCCCTCAAGTGCTCTCACTCACATTACTCCAGGTCGCGGAACTCGTGAGAGACTAGAGGAGAGCACCGAGCAAGCTGCGGAACGGCTTGAGAAGATGCGGGGAGCCGTCCGAACACTACTAGAATGCGTCGGCGAAGACCCGGATAGAGAAGGCATCCTCGATACGCCGACGAGATACGCGAAGGCGATGCTCTTCTTCACAAAGGGCTATCAGCAAAACGTCAGGGATATTGTCAATAATGCCATCTTCCACGAGAACCATAACGAGATGGTGATCGTCAAGGATATCGAAATATTCAGCCTGTGCGAACATCACCTGGTTCCCTTTACCGGAAAGGTTGGTTCATCTTACATCTGTGCCACATATCTGTGTCCTATTCTAATTTGTCTCAGATGCACATTGGATACATTCCGAACAACAATGTCATCGGAATCTCCAAGCTTCCGCGCATCGCCGAGCTCTTCAGTCGCCGGTTGCAAGTCCAGGAACGACTTACGAGAGAAGTTGCGAATGCGATCATGGAGGTGCTCAAGCCTCAAGGCGTCGCGGTCGTCATGGAGTCCAGTCACTTGTGCATGGTTATGAGGGGTGTTCAGAAGACGACGGCGTCGACGATTACCAGCTGTGTTCTGGGCTGTTTCGAAAGAAAAGAGAAGACTAGGAACGAGTTTCTCAGTCTTGTTGGTCTGAACGGGTCAAATAGGTAACCCAACCCAGGTATCAATAAGAGGGCACGGCAGCGTACGTGAATGCATTTCAGGCGTTTTCATTTAGAGCGTGGGATCTCAACATCAAGCTCACCGCTGGGGGGCAGGACGGACAGTGCTTTTAACATAAAGGGCCTAAGGAAAACTCGACGCCTCAAAAAACGAGGTCGTCTCTACATAGGAGGTTCGGAAAAATACAAGTATCTTCAACACTTGTCTTATATATAACATCACCAGCTATCTACTAGCTGTTACATGAGCATAACACCCGGCATATAATTTAACATTTTATATGTAAAGTTCTTCTGGGCTATTTAGTCTTGGTCTTCTCTTCATTGGCGTGTAATCAAGTCTCTGCCTTGTCATCACAGAGCGTCATCATAAGACGGCCGCCTTATCAATCCACTAGTAACTACTCGTATGACGCGATTGTATAACGAAGTGTCGTGCCAAGCTCGGTCACAAAGACTCGTTGTACTATACGCAATGTCAAATTTATAAGCGCCAGCGCCAGCGTCCGCGGATCAAGCTAACAATCACGGACGTCCACGGGCCAAGCTACCGGTTCTAGATCTAGATCTAGGGGATCGACCGGCGTGACTCATTGGTCAGTTCTTGCATGAGCGGCGTCGACGGCACAGCATGCGGTGGAACATGACCGGGTGGCTTGGCCGGCGTCAAATCGCTCCGAATCCGAGAAGTCCTCAATCCGCCGAATACAAAGGCGTGACGTGATGACAAATGTAATTCGGCCTCGCGAAGCACCGAATGTGACTCGTTATCTAATACGAATCCCAATGTGTAATACGAATAGACTAACTGATTTATATACCTATAAGGTATATATGCCTAGTATATATATAGGTAGGCTGACTAGTCGATATTGCATCTTCTAGTCAAACAGCACCAAGCTATTCTTCTACAATCTGACGAGAGTTAATCCATCTTCTGCTTCAATAGCCACACAAACATAAACCGACCACGAGTCATCATGACGACGATCAAGACAGTCGCAATCGCAGGGGTAAGAAGAAGAGAACATCCTAGATAAAAAGGAAGAGAAGACGAAACTTACGAGCAACAACTAACATTTCAAACCCGGTACCATATAGGCTAGCGGAAACGTCGGCCCCAGCCTCGTGAAGCAGCTCCTCGAGGACGGCTTCCAAGTGACGGCGCTGACGCGCAAGGGGGCAACCCACACGTTCCCGGCGTCAGTAACCGCCGTCGAGGTAGACTACGCGTCTCCGGCGTCGCTGGAAGCAGCGCTGCGGGGCCAGGACGCCGTGATATCGGCAGTAGGCTTCGACGGGCTGCCGCAGCAGCTGCCGCTAGTCTCAGCGGCCGCGGCGGCCGGCGTCAAGCGGTTCCTGCCGTCCGAGTTCGGCGGCGACGCGACGAACGAGAAGACGTCGGCGCTGCCGCCCTTCGAGCCCAAGAAGGCGGTCCTCGACGCGCTGCGGCGCGAGGCCGCCGGCGGCAAGATGACTTACACTCTGATATCGACGGGGCCGTTCCTCGACATGGGCCTGCGGTTCGGCATGTTCGTCGATGCCAAGAACAAGACGGCGAACCTGTACGACGGCGGCGACGTGCGCTTCAGCACGACGACGCTGGAGTCCGTGGCCAAGGCGGTGTCGGGCGTGCTGCGCAACCTCGAGGCGACGGAGAATCGTAATGTGCGCGTGCATAGTGTATCGACGACGCAGAACGCGCTGCTGGCTAAGGCGAAGAAGGCGGTCGGCACTGATGGGTGGACGGTTAATGTTGTTAAGACTGATGATGTGCTCGCGGGTGCTCACGCGAAGCTCAAGGAGACGGGCGAGGTCGATCGTATTGGTTTTATTGTCAGCGCCGTCTGGGGACAGGGCTACGGCAGCGACTTCCAGGACGTCGACAATGAACTTGTTGGCGTCCGCAAGCTGACTGAGGACGAGGTCCAGAGCATGGTTGACAGCGTGGCCAAGTAAGACCCATGAACGGGTAGTTGATTTAGCCCAAATGTATTGGGGATGATGAGGAAGCTGTATGAGCCATGTTAATATTGCATAGGCTCGTCGTCTCGTCTGCCACGACTTGTCGAAATAAAAGCATCTTCACAATCGAGGATTCTGGAGAAATACATCAGCTTTCAGGCGATATTCTCAATATATAGTTCTGATGATCGATAAATTTTGTACACTTTGATCTCCGATCCGTACATGAAAAGGAGGAAGTTCGTCATATTACGGAAACCCACAGGCATCCACCCAGCCACCTAGAAGTGGACATCGATACGGAATAACTTCACGGCGCATATATAGGTACCTAGGTACCTAGGTAGTTAGGGGTCGAGGATGGGAGATATTTATATGTACTACTTTCTTCGGGCGAAGGCTGGAATATACAAGACCACTGGAAGTCATCCAGAATACTAACTGCGTATAGGCAAGCCACGTATCATACAGATTGCATCCCTCTCAAAGCTTCTACCTTCATCCAGATACGCCAACTGCTTTCCTAAGCTTTCCTTCATCCCTCGGCACGCAGAGAACACGGTACGGTTTCGGGGACATGATCAAGTCCTGGGGGTTCTTCATGTCCACGCGCGGGTCGCACTTGATCTCCTCGGGAGCCTTCAGCAGGAAGCTGCTGAGCAGCCTCATGTGGATGATGTAGAGCTCGCGCGTGGCGAGGATGTGCGCGGCGCACATCCGGTAGCCTATGCCGAACGTGAAGACCGGGTTATCGGGCTTTTCTAGCCACCTTTCGGGCATGAACACGTCGGGATCCGTCCATAGCTCGGGGTCTACGGCAATCAAGCTGAATTAGCACTCAAGCTGCCGAAAGTTCGAGCGTTACTCAAAAGGGGCGACAGAAATGACCTACCATAGTTGCAGGCCCAGGCATTCAAATACACCGTGCTCTTCGCGGGTATGGTAACATCCTGGTACTCGACGTCTTTGATAGATTCCCTAGGCAGCGCCAGCGGGATGACGGTGAAGTACCTTAGCGCCTCTTTCACAATCGCCAGGACGTACGCGCACTTCTGGTCGTCGGCGGCGTCGCACAGCGGGTCGTTGGACCCCTGGAACCGCTTGATTTCCTCGTACGCCTTGTCCTGGATCTCGGGGTGCTGCGCGAGGTACGCGATGGACCACTGCATCGTGAGCGTCACGGTCTCGAACCCGCCCGCCAGCATCGACAGGCTGATGGCCATCAGCTCGCTCTCGTTGAGCTCCGCCTCCTTGTACTTGATCACGCTGGCCTGCACGCAGGGCTTGTTCGTGCCGTCCGCAACCTTCTTAGCGAGGTCTGCGTCCAGGTTGGCGATATACCTGTCCCGGCGCTGCCGCAGCTCGCGCGCCCGGGCGCCGGACGCGCTGAAGGGATTGAGGCGCAGCAGGGGAATATGATCTTGCGGGTTGCCGACGGTGGATCTGACTCTGTTGAGCTCCTCCTCGACCAGGACAATTTCTTTGAGCAGTTCGTCGTTGATTGAAGCAATCCTCACTCCCCAGTTGATAGTCATTACCAAGGACATGGACAACCTCTGAATCATGGGGAGCGGGTTGATGGTTACAGTGCCCGCTTTCCCGTAATTGAAGAGGTCTTGGATGAACGTCTTCGTCTCGAGGTCTAGATACGGGATGTATGTCTGTATGGCCGGTCGATTGAGAGCTACCGCCGCGCCCTTCTTCTTCCGCTTCAGGCTGTCATCATAGGGTGACGTCCCAATCGTTAAGCCAGCGCTGGAGGCAGCCAACTAAGGGTGTTCGAAAGCCGTCAGTAGAAGTTCGCTACACATAGTCCGACTATGTAGCTTTACCTTATGAAACGTATACGTTATCGGACGGGAACTTAGGGCTTGCGAGTTGGATATGAACAAAGTCTTTGCTGCCGCCGCGCTATTCACCACCACTACGCCGGTATTACCAAGTTGGACCTACTTGAAGCTATCAGTAAGTTCGGATGCGTGTCTTAGCATCTTGCATTACTCGGCTGACCTGATAAACGGAACCGTACTTCCTCGCCCACTCTTGATATTTCAAGGCCGCATTTACTCTGATATCGAGTAAATTACCCACGACGGGCCAGCCCTTAGGGCCGCCCAACCCTGGAATTCGTGCGCGATGGCGAACGATCTCATTGCCGACGACATAGAGTGCAATGATAACAAGACCGCCAACGACCAGCGACTGTAGTAGGTGCTCGGCAAACCTCTGTCGGACATGAAAAGCTATCGACTCCATGGGCACGAACGATACTTATTAGTGGTATGAATTGATTTCCTATAAGAAATATCGAACAAAGAGCTTTTATGTTTTGATATACCAAGGTACTTGGGCGATCAAGTAGGTAAACTTTCCAGCCGCATGTTATTCAAGCGAAACCCCTCCCGAACCGAGGGTATCTTTGCATGGATGGCATGCTTGTTTGTGTCGTAGCAGCATGACGTCGCAGTATGTATTGTAACATCGTCTGCGAACCTATTGGTGCCCGCTGCGGGTGACGGGCATGCATGTTAGTCAGTACCGGATATAACCCCCTCCCTAAATATCTTTGGAGCGGAATTTCCATTTGGGATGTTTGGTTGGATCTGCAATCAGATCTTGCATGCTCTTGACGAAGGGACGATCAGGTCCTATGAATAACACACCAGAGTCGACGCATAGTTTCGCATATTTTTTCGCGTTGTCAATGTCCCCTATCCCAATGTACTCGGTGGCCGCGCGGTAGTAGGCTTCGTGCAGGCGACCTAGGATACCCTCCCGTTCATACAGCGATATTAGAAGCTCTGCCTTCTCTGGCGTCGCTTTAGATGCCGTCGAATGGTCGTCCAATTCTTTCCAGAGTCTCTGTATCTGCTTGACTCTATCATCCGACTCGGCTATAGAGGATGCGTTGGCACTGCATCGCTCACATGAGCACTTGAAGCCCCATTCTTTCTGGAGCTTTTCTTGTCTTGCTGCGTGGGTCTGGAGAGGATCGTAGTAAGCTATCGAAAGCTCTTCCCCGACCGCAATGTCCCTCACGGAGAGGACTTTCTGAAAGAAGTTGTTATGGTCAAAGTAATAAGTGCAAGAAGGCTTGCAGTCGTGATTTGCCCTCGATACTATATCAATGTTAGTTGCAATCTCAACTCAGTATCCTGGCTGGTTGACGAACCTTCAGCAAATAAGGAATAAAAGGGGTTGACCCCATCGTGATAGCCCGTACGGAAAGAATTTGTCTCCAAGATTTTAAAGATGAGATCGCCAGCGTCGATTGCTCTGCTATGCGATGACAGGCTGAGCAAGGCTGCTCGGTGCTGCTGGGGCAAATCGTCAACCGCGCGGACAAGGAGTTCCGACATGGCTTTCCTTCCCAATACTTTAATTGCGTGTTCGTTCACCATAATACCAGGAGTCCGTGCCATTACGAGCTCTCCGGCTCGAATTGTCCTTGTTGTTACCAGCCCAATACCTTTACCCTCGAGTTCCACTTCCCGGTACGGCGGTGCTGGATCAGAACTCGACTGATCACCTTGCTCGCTCTCGCCTGGGATAAATGCCGATCTGGTTGCGATTTTCGCGATGCTCGCACCTGTGGTGATGATGGATATGCCTTCGCCATGGTTAAAGGTCGGGTTGGTGAAGACGCAGAACTTTTCAGCTCTCACTCCGCGACAAAATCCGCTTGGTTTCCAAGCCTTAAGAGGAGATTGAGCCTCGCTTGACGGCCCATCATGAGCAACATGAGGCGCTTCAGAAGGTACACAGACCCGTACAGGAAGCCCAAGGAGTGGTTTAGGAACTGCGCATGTCTGTGCCTCTTGACGGACCTGAGTCTGGTAAGCGAGCACCAAAGAGAGTTGAGAAAGAAGGAGAAATAGAAGCATCATCTGTTATCATGTCAAGGAACGCCGAGTCATTACATTCTGATGAAGATAACATTAAGCGAGAAAGAAAGAGAGATCGTGTTGAAATCCGGTGGTCTGGTCATGGTTTCATCTCTCCTCTTGGCGGAGCCAAGCTTCCGAGTCGAAAGGCGTATGAGGCCAAATACATCCAACGACATGCTGATCGCCCACAACGAATTCATCCGTTGGACTCGCTTAACCGGAGAAGGAAGAGATCCATGTTTGTCGGATTCGCCAAAATTGCCAAATCATCTGGCGAAGGTACCCGAGGTACCTTGGCCAGATATTCAACGACGGGAATGGCAACGTAGTAGCAAAAAGCGCGTTTGCTGAGCTCCTTCAAGCCTTCGCTTTGGAATCAGGCCCTCGTTACGTAAGTCATAAGCTGCGATTAGGTAAGCGTACCTCTTCCCTTGAGGCAAACTTGGCATGAGTGGAATGAATCTCTCCCTTTACACATCTTGCTCAACTCGTCAGCTCTCGGCAATGAATTCCATCTTGCTGGGAACTGATCGTGTCGCATTGTGTTGATTATAATACCTGAAGCACCTAAACTTGCTAACCAACCAATCGCGACTCCTGCTCAAGACACATTGCGGGGATGATTGGCATCTGACTCGTGGAATTGCAGTTCACCTCTTCGGGGGGTTGATGCAAGACATGAACCACCATCAGCTTGATCAGGTGGGGGTTCACCAGCCCTCCATCTCTACACTTCACAGCCGAATACCTCCAGCGTGAATCGAATGTGTGATCACAGATACATAATCTCGCGCTGTAACCTTGCGTGCTGCAGCTGCAACCACAGCTGGCTTTTGTTTGCGATAATGGACCAACTATATATCGGACCAAGCACCTCAGCCAACAAGCCCGCATTCCACCCGTCTCTGAGTTCTGGGTAAGTGTCTGTCTGATATCTCAGGAGTTCAGCTGTTGCTTCGCTTCGCCATGTTTCTCGCATTGTTGGCCGCGTTGATATGCGCCGCATGTCCTCTGGAAGCAAAACCCCTAGCTAAGAAGCTTGTCAACAGCACGAACACTTTTGGGCCACTCACATTCAAGAGCGACGGCACATTCCAGATATCCATATTCGAAGACCTACACTTTGGAGAAAGTAATACAGCTATGTAAAATATCCCAGGCTAGAGTCATACTAATTTCCACCCGGTTAGATGCGTGGGATCAATGGGGTCCGCAACAGGACATCAATTCCGTCAAAGTCATCAACCAGATCCTCGACGCGGAATCGCCAGGCCTCGTCGTCCTAAACGGTGACTTGATCACGGGCGAAAATGGGTTTCTGGAGAACAGCACGGTATACGTCGACCAAATCGTCGGCCCTCTTGTAGATAGAGGTCTCACCTGGGCTTCTACCTATGGCAACCATGATCACGACTTCAATATCTCCGGGAGTACAATTCTTGCTCGCGAGATGCAGTGGAGCAATTGTCGGACGACCCAGATGGTCTTTGGCGGGGATGCCGGCGTGTCCAACTATTATCTCCCGGTCTATGACAGCGACTGTACCGACGACGCCTGCGCTCCCGAGTTGATCCTCTGGTTCTTCGACAGCAAAGGAGGCTTCCGATTTCAGCAGAAAGACGAGTGGGGAGAGCGGGTTGGCCAACCCAACTGGGTCGACTCCACTGTGGTAGACTGGTTTCTCCAGACAAATGCCGACTTCGTGAACAAGTACGGCAAAGTGACGCCTTCGCTAGCGTTTGTTCATATCCCGACGTTTGCATCGTACGTCTTTCAGGAAGAAGGCGTCGATCCCAACATGGAACCCGGGATCGACGACGACGTCCCCTTGGCTCCCCAGGCCCAAGGCTGGTGCGCCGATGGCCGCAACGATGGTAGTTGCGACTATGGTGGTCAGGACGTGCCTTTTATGCAAGCTATATCCGAGGTTCCCGGTTTGATGGCCGTATTTTCGGGACACGATCACGGCAACACGTGGTGCTACAAGTGGGACCACCTGCTGCCGAACATGACGGTGGCCCCTCATAACGACGTGAACCTCTGCTTTGGCCAGCATTCCGGATACGGCGGTTACGGTAACTGGGAGCGGGGCGCGCGACAGGTTCTTGCAACGAAGTCGAAGCTGGAGAACTTGGAGGTAGATACTTGGATCCGCCTGGAGTCTGGGAACGTTGTAGGCAACGTTTCGCTGAACGGAACCTATGGTAACGATCATTATCCAGCGACAAACGATACGGAGACGTACTGCCCTACATGCGAATACTAGCTTTTATCGGACATAACAACACGCTATTGTTCCACGATTTCTTTGTGATTATTCAGGTTATGTTCAATTTCTTTGTATTACCGGTCTATCATAAACAACTGAAGCAGTCGTTTTTGCTATGGTACCACCTATATTATCCCCTGACTTCAAGTCATCTTAAGTGCTGATTTCGTAGTAGATCTAATAGAAACATGAGGTTGATCAAACAAGATGTGCTAGGTACCTAAGTACCTACCTACCTGAGGTCTCATTCAGTCTTTGGATTGTTGTTGAAGGTCCTGGACTTGACCGAGCAATCTCACCAACAACGGACCGGATCGAACCAGAGGGTGGAACTACGGCAAGCCCTACTCTACGAGTTGACACACCTACCTCTCCGTAATACCCGACTACACCCTACGCTGCTATCTACACTGTTCTCTCGGCTTCGCAACGAGGACACGTGCAAACAAAGCCCCAGCCTTCCATCAAAATGGCATGTCTGCCCTGTCGGTCCAAGGGGGGATCCGTCAGATCGACGCGGTAGTCGTAGGAGAGGAAGATCTGCTCGCCCTTCCTGATTGGTCTCTGCGCGGTGATGTGCATGTCAGGTACTCTGTCGTTCGTGCCGAATTTCAACTCCCAGTCGGCTGAGGGCATGCAGGAGTGGTTGAAACTGCAACAGAAAGAGTTAGCACGGCTGCAAGAAGAGAGACAGGGATGGGGGAAGGGAAGGGGTTCATCATGTTACTTACCGAGAGAACATTGGATAGAAGGCGGCAGGCCCGCCCGGTCTCGACGCCCCGAAGGAAATATCTGCCGCGTTATTGCCGAAGATGCTAAAAGCCCGGAGAATCTTCTCCAGGTAGGGGGACCAGTATTCCGCCTGGGAGCGGGTATATACCTTACCATTCTTCTGCGCCCACCACCTGCGGAGGATGTCGGTCACACTCTCCTTCAGGTCGTTGTATCGCATCGGGGAAAAGGCGGCGTTGTCAAGGTACAAAGACATGCCCCGAGACAGGTCCGCGTACTTGTCGGCAAACTCGGGAGTCGCGCCGTCTATTTCCAGATCGAGTAATGAGGTGTCGATGAGCATCGTCATGTCTTTGTATATGTTCTCCTTTGCGAACATACCGAAGCCCATGCCGGGTACAGATCGGACCTCGACGAGCTCTAGGGTCGCCTGGCCGAGAGGGTATGTAACGGCCATGTTAGCTTCTACCATGGGCTGCGCCATTTTTGCTTTCAGAGATAAGTTACCTTCTATATCGTGTTAGAAATATCTCGAGGTCGATTTAGAAAGTCCTAAGATAATAAATAGTGTATCGTTTGTTGCCTTTCAGCTTCAATTCTTTCTCAGTAATCGGTCAAGAAGCTGATGTATATATATTAAAGGAAACAGCCGAAATTGTTTCTTGTGAGACTACTGTTTAGTATTGATAATAAACGCTATTTTGGATAGGCGGTTAACACTTTATGTTGAGTCGTCTTGTTTCATGTCTTCGTTATTATTCGCACACTCAAGGACAGATAGGAATCTCATAGTCATGTACCTAATAGTTGAGTATATTCGTGAACGACCTGTTTTGATGTTGAAACTCGCGATGTCTTCTCGTCGCCAGTCTCGAAAATCAATTTGATTTGCGTCATTTCTCGGGTCGTCGACTGTTCAATCTGTTACGTAGCTCGTCATATGAACTCTTCATTCAGTCTCTACTTACCAACAATACACGGGCAATCGCCTGTCTCTAGCGATAACTGCTGATATGTCTAGGGAAGCTCTAGGTAAGCAGTCTAAATATTAAGAACATGTAGCTGCAGTATTCGCTGTCTTCGGATTTCCAACTATTAATTTCTACCCTCGGCCGAATCAAGAGCCATGATACAAGTCAATCTGGAAATCATGGCAAGTCTTGTCTCGTACTTGCATGTAGGAAGCTATATACGGTAGACTCGGTAGCCATACAGAAAAAGAGTAGGGCCTTCCACAATAATATAGAGCTAGATGTCCTTTGTTCATTGTTCTGAGCATTAGATAACAAATTACCAAGGTGAAAAAGGATGTTCCATAATAGGGTAAAGAGATCTTGAGATCGTCACAACTAGGGGACGAATTATACATATACACTAGGCCGCGCCACCACTGCGAACGAAACGACGACACATCCAGGTTGCAGATACTCTGGCATTACGAATTTTCTTCTTACCATCCCCATAATATAGACATAATGTTTCCAATAATGCCCCCTTTGCCGCTGTCGGCGGGCATGATGAGGTTACCTTGGTCAGTTGCATAAAATACTACCAGATCTAGCAGTGATATTTCCGAAAGGCTCATCTCAACGTTATCAATCACCAAGTCAGATGGAAGCCTACATATCGGTACCTTTGAAAAGGTCATGAGATTAATTTCTTTTTGATTCCTTGCTTTTCCACGGCGTTTCTGGCTTTCCCTAGCCATTGTTAGATCCCACACCGGGCCATTGTTCAACGCACTTAAGTCCGATAAGCCCATTGTCACATAGGACAAGGCGCTTGGAACAAACACCAGCCGAACCATGAATTGTTAGGTACCACGTATTGGTGTATATAAAGTATTGTTCCCGAGAGATGCTCCTAAAGTGATTTATCGTATTTCTCTGCTTGAAGTGTCTCGCAATTGTTCAGTCCACTCCACATACCAGGCCTCACTCAGAATGTCAAATACAAGGAGAACGAGGCAGAGGACACTTCCATCCATTTCTAGCGTTCTCTGGGGACAATCGCTAACATCAAGCCTAGAGAATGGACCAGATCAAGCAGACGAATGGCTTCTGCATAAGCTAACCGAAGAGCGATCTCATAGCAGTACTGATCTGTCAAGAAGCCCGACGAGTAAGCCGGCAAGTAGACCGTACGAGCGTGAGCAAGTCATGTATGAAGCCATTCTAGATAGCAACCTCGCGAGCCGCAGCATCGCCAAGCCGGCGGCCAAGGACATCTACCTGCCGCCGGTCTGGTTCGAAGGCAAGTGGGTGTGTCTATCGGAACACGACGACATTGACTATTCCAGCTACATCCGAGCGCTCAACGTGCAGTTCTACCGTGACAGGGACTTCTTCCGGACCATGGTAATGTCCTTCTTCGGGCCCAGGGTCGCCTCGGTCCACGAGGTGGTCGCGTGCCGGCGCCCGTGCATCCAGATCGCCTTTGGGCCGGGATGGAACCACTCGCTCGAGCAGGACAAGTATGCCGAGACCGTCGAGATGTTCGCGTACATGATGGGGCGCTTGCGCCTCGTCGGAGGGCTCACGCCTGTTACCAAGGTATTTGGATTCAAGTTCCTTGACTATAGGGGTGTTATTATATCGACCTTCGACACGAGAGAGCGCACGATGAAGGAGGATACCTACGATGCGGACGAGAGGATTCTCATCCGGCATAAGTGGGCTCCTAACGATGGCGTAACTATCGCTGTAGGTGATGCGTAAAGCTACCGGCGCTTTTGCCAGTAGCTATCGAGCTGGATTCGTCAGGCGTCTACGTAACTGCAAGTAGATGCCTCCGGAGGTTCATTGAGAAGAAAAGAAGAGACGGGTACCTCGGTAGTCTATAACCCTTACTCCGGTAGGTGGCAAGACTCAGTATACAACAGAGGTATACATCACGTACAGGATGCGGTTCCAAAAGCCTTTTCGAAATATCCCTCAATGAAAACCCCTCCCTTTACCATATTTCTTTATGGCTTTGAACAATTGCACAATTCCCACCTCTCCCTATCAAGCAAGTTCTTGACCCAGACACTCAGCAGTGTTCATCTCGCCTATAATATGGAACTCTTATGTAGTTCTACATTATCAACCCAATGGAAAGCCATAACCTTGCAGAGGGTTGGTTTCTTGGTATTGTCGGCTTTCTATATGAGAGAAGTACCTAGGTAGATAGATGCATTATTGGAATATGGATATTCAAGTTTAGCCCTGAGTAAATCACGACTTTCCACCCGTATGATTTGAATCCCAGTGATTTCAGAAACGATGCCTCACCGCACCGTCCGTACCGTCCTTCCAACCTCTCCCCTCTCGACGGCCTGTAGCCTAGGTAATACGTGTTCCCAGACCTTTTCGGAGAGCTCCTCAACACCCAGATCGGCATCGACGATCTGGATATCCTCCTCCTCCTGGCGGAACTCGCCGTCCTCTGCCGCGGGTACCGCATCCCCCTTCCCAACACCATTACCCAGCCTCTCGACATCCCTCTTCAGCGCCCTCCCGCCGCCACTAATCCCATTCCCACCACCGCCGCCGTTATTACTACTATCAACACCGCTGGCGGCGCTGCCGAGGTCGCCCATGCTGAGGCCCCAGAAGAGGTCGCGGACGCGGCGCTGCATCTCGCCCTTCTCGTAGACCTCGCCGCCCCAGCCGCCGCGCGCGCGCGCCACCGCCTCCTCCAGGTCCAGGAACAGCACCACGTCCGGCCGCGGCAGCCCCGCCTCGGGCGCCTTGGCCCACGATAGGCTCAGCGATTTGACCCGCTTCGCCGCGCTGTACACGATCCCGCTGTGGTAGAACCGGTCGCACACCACCGTGTGCCCCGCCTCCAGCTCCGCGTGGATCTTCTTGCTGTGAGAGTGCGGATGGTCAGTAAGCGTGGCTGCTGCTGCGGCACGCCCGGCGCGCGCGTGCTTATGTGTGTGTGTGTTTGCTACTTACACCGCCTCCCATCGGTTCGCGCTGAACAGCAGGTGGATGACGTGGTCCTCGATGTCGGCCTCGCCCTTGAGGTACGAGTCGATCATGCGGCCGATCGGTGTCGTCCTATCTGCACGTACACATATTGTTAGCATCGCCGTCGCGTTAAATGTCCTCCCCTCCCATTTGCTCCCTCCCGGTCGTCTCAGGGGCCAGGTAGTTGGGTGGCTGTCTCACCGGGAAAGCGCATGAAGCGCGTCTCGCGGCCGCTCTCGATGCACCGCTGCTGCAGCAATTTGGCCTGCGTGGTCTTCCCCGCGCGGTCCATGCCCTCGAACACGACGAACGCGCCGCGCACAGGCCGGTCTCGCGTTGTCGTTGTCGTCGTCGTATCCTCTGCCACGACGCCTTCCATGGCGTCACCTGTCCTGTTCTCCGCGACGCTTACCCCGCCATTGCTGGCCTCGCCTGCAGCTGCGGCGGCGGGGGCAACCTGCGCCTGCGTCTGCACTGACGGGTTCTGCGGCTCGGTCCGAGGCGCGGCTAGCACGGTGCCCGACGGCTGCGGTGGCGCGCCGCCGGAAGTAGCGACCGTGATGGAGTTGCCTTCTTCGTTTGCCATGGCGGCGGCAGCCGCAGCGGTCGCAGCAGCAGCAGCAGAAGCAGAAGTAGAAGCAGAAGAGTGGGGTGCTGCAGCCTGGTTGGCAGCAGCAGCAGCAGCAGCAGTAGTAGTAGTAGCAGTTGCCGCGGGCGCTTGTCTCGGAGGCGAGTTCTGCGCCGGAGATGACGGCGACTGGGCGGGCTGGGCGTGTTCTGACTTGGGCGACGACTGCAGGGCCACGGCCGAGGATGCGATGGTGGCGGCCGTTGCGAGGTCGTTGATGGATGCCATTGCCGCTTGCCGCAAGATATAGAGCTACCTGCCTACGAGACGAGAGTTGAATCTCGATGCGACGATGCGATGCAGCTGTCCGAAACACAGCAGGCTTGGTTCCCGGCCAATGGCTTTTTTGGTTGGTGTCTGTGTGCCTCTGCAAAGGGCCAATGGGGATCTTGTACGAGCAACGATGCTTTATGCGAGTATCATCAATTGGATGTGGGTTGAGACTGTGCACGCTCGTGAAACCAGACGGTATTAATAGAAGTATTAATAGAGACTGGAGATATGATATGATATCGGACGATGGGCGTGGATGTCGCCGAACAGTCTGACGGTATCGCGGACTCTGGCGCTTCGGTACCAGAATGGCAGTTGGAAGGGGTAATGTGGTACGCTGTAGCTGCCTGTGGTCATTTCTACTTGTGCTTTGCCTGCCCGCGCTTAGGTGGGGACTTGGGGCTTTACGTAACCTCGCCGTCTCTTCCATCGATTGCATGCAAGCTGTGCAATGCAAGTTTGATATACCACATATGCAAGTCATCGTATAAACACCCATTCGTCCCCTTCAAGCGCCGATGGTACAGCTCGCTATTGCTAGAACTGGTCGCGCCTAATCCATATACCTTGAGCACATATTCTGTTCTCCCTGGGAATTACCTCCCTTTACCCCTTCATAATGTCTTTCATACCATCTCTCAGTTCAGGTGTCCTACATGTAGGTATGCAACCAAGCAGCGTAGGCATAGGGGTAGATACCTCCTATGTAAGCCAACAAATGTAGTCAATCACCATGTCACTTCTGGCTTTCAGGAACTGTTTGTAAATCTTGCGAAACTGCAGCGTGTATTGAGGCGTGTCTAGACAGAAAAGCTGGCGCTGAACGTCAAAGAAGTCAACCGCGCAGGTTTGGTAAAAACAGCTTTGTACAAAGACTCATCGAAACTCCAACAGCGAAATAGAAAAAACACAAACGCCTCCGTTGGCCAAGCCCCTTGCCGTAGCCGTGATGGATGCTCAAACGCCAGTGACCCTGCCCTCCGTAGGCCTGAATATCTACCCATTAGGTGACCGAGAGAGCCGAAAAAAGACACGCAGAAATCCATCCCTTACCCCTTTCCGTTTACCAAGGACTACCAGTCCCAGACGGCCTTGCAGACACGGAACAGAAGCTGCTAGCATCCTGCTGCCTCCGTAACCGCCGCCTCTTCCTCATCCTTGGCGCTGCTGCTCTCCCACACCTCGAAAGACTCTCCGGTGCCCTCCATCGGCTCCAGGACGGCGGCACCGGGCGCGGGCTCGTCCGTCTTGGCCATCAGCTCCTCGACCGTCTTCGTGCCGTCCTCGGCTTGGACTTGGGGGACGTCAGATTCGATCGAGACGGTCTCGGGAACGACATCGACGCTGTCATCAGCCTGCTGTTGCTCTTCCGGCTGCTGTTCTTGCTCTTCCTCCTCGTCGCCAGGGATGAGGAAAACCGAGTTCTCGTCACAACCTTCCGAGTAGTACTCGCGGACGTCAAGCTCGCCCAGCGGGTTCCGCTCCTTCTCAAAGATCATCTCGTCGTCGGCTTGCTCCCGAGCGGCGCGGGGTCGCGAGGTCTGGGAGACGTCGTCGACGGGTGGCACGTTCTCCTTGCCCTCGGCGCGCTCGCGCTGACGGCGGCTCTCGCTCTCCTCGTCGGAGCTGATGTCGAGCACGCAGGTGCTGTGCTGCAGCAGGTTGGTCATCTCCTGCTCGGGCGTGTCCTCGTGGATGTCGAACGACCACGACGACTTGGTCATCTCGCCCTCGTGCAGGCCGCCGAAGTCCAGCGAGCTGGCCGAGGACCGCAGAGTCGATGCCGACGCATTCCGGCTGGCGTAGCTGGATATCGTCCCTCTAAGAGCGGCATCCAGCGAGAACGGCGCGGAAGAGCCAGCGGACAGGCCGAAGGCAGGCGGGTCAACACGAGAGAATGCGCCGGTGCGGCGGCGAGACGAGAGAATGCCGACCCTCTTGCCGCGAGTCGGAGATCGGCCAGCGGGAGCCGAGATGGGAGTAGACTTAGCCGCAGTCGTGTTGAGCTTAGCAACAGGCGACTTGGGGTTAAGATGCGAGCGCGGGCGCGGAGTGACTGTCTTGGGCGGGCTGGCGAAAGAGATGTCGTTGGTACTCTGCGACTTGGCCAGGATGAAAGAAGCCGGCTTGATGAACGAGTCCTTCGAGGGGATGGTGTTCTCGGAGCCCTTAGATCGCTTAGAGAAAACAGTCGGGTCCACGTTCTCGAAGTCATCCGAGTCCAGGCTGTCGGAAGCCTTTCGCTTCACGGGAGCCGAAGACAGAGCTACCAACTGTTTAGCATCCAGAACTACGGAATTCCATACAAGGTGGATTCTCTAGGATTTGATGAGTAGGGCTAGGGAGTACAACACGATGCGATTGGCAGTGGTGACACGTTGTGGGTTCTTCATAATTCTCAAGATTTTGCCGGCCACTTACCATTCTGTCTGTTCTTCAGGCTCGTCAGGGTCTGTAGGCGCGATCCGTCAAGCGGCGCGAAGGGCTGGCGAGTGATGGCAGCCATTGTTGTAGACGCCAGCGCAGTATCCGATAGCGAGGCAATCCAGATGGCTTAGTTGAACCTGTCGAACAACGCAAATCCGGTCCGTTTCAGTCTTGGGTATCCAGATCGATTCGATGGGGAGACAGCTGTTCCCAATGGAGTCGATACAGCAGGGCAAGATCTGTCAAGAGATGATTGACACCTAAGGCACTTGAGTATGAAGAAGTGCCACGATTGTTTGTTTATTTTGGTGTCGACTGTGGAAAATGGTCAAATCTGGCTGTGGGAGCAAACCGAATTTGATGCACCTGTTTAAGAGGGGAGACAGGAGAAAAGTGGGCGAGGAAATGCGTCGGTGGGAATTGACAGGTCTTATTGCATCTGTAGGCGGACCTGCTTCGGGAGGGGAGGTCGCGCCAATAGAGACCGGGAACGAGGGGAGGATTGACGCGGGAGGTCGATGTCTCGGACGCTGCAAGCTGCACGTCGAGATGAGCAGGCCAGGCCTGATCGAGGAAGCGCCGTGGAGTTGGTGAGTACCTGGGTAGACTTGAGGCGAATGGAGGGAGATGAGTGGGTGGATGGGTGGACGGGTGGACGGCTGCAGGTCCTATGTATGCATGTATGTATGTGCTATGCAGGAGAGGTCCAGGTCAGGTATGATGGAAATGAAGAAGAGGTGATGTAGAGATGTAGAGATGTAGTATGTACGAAGTACAGTTTAGAGAGGGAAGAGATGCGATCGAGTGATACGATAGTCGCAGGCTCGGGTTTCAAGCCAGGCTTGGTGCGCAGTCGATCGCGGGCTGTGTTTGCTGTGAGAAGACGGGAAGGTACGGGGAAAGGTACGGTTTAGTTGGGATTTAGCTTAGCTTCTCGCACGATGGCGAGCTGAACAGGTTACAGGTTCGTGTAATGGACGCGCCGTGTTGGTGTAAATGAGGGAAGATCGTTCAGTGAGACAGGACTTACATAGTAGTAGGAAATGACAGTAAGAGCCGGGACTGGGTGGACTGTGCAAGGGCTGAGCCTGCACCTTACTGGACGGCGGGACAGGGGGGCCAAAGTGCTGCAAGGAATTGCACCGCATAAGAGGAAAGAGCTTCATGCAATTTCCAGTCTGATTCGACGAGAGCACGGATCACCCCGAAATCAATTAGTGGCACACTAAATCTACGACTAGAAAGGGGGCCAATCGTCGCGTCAGAATCCCAGCCAAGGCCGTGCTAATAAAGGGGGGGTCGATCCAGCTCTTCAAGCATCGTCTTCCACCTTGTTTGTGCGAGCAAAAATGGCATGCGCGCGCAAACCTCACCACGCTCACGCTCACGCTCACGCTCACGCTCACGTCCGCGCCCGCGCAGGGGTCCGCGCTTTTCGCGTTCATAAAGGAACTGGCCCTCCCCCTCCTGCTAACCGTGGCTTACCACCGCGACGGGTGAGATTCCCACAGACCATTTGCCAGGAGAAACCGGTTTTCGAGACACAGGCCGCCCGATCTTCACAGTCTGTCTCGAAATGGCACCACAGACCAGAGAGGATTGACCATGACTTCAGACTGCGCAGACCAAACCATGCGGGGTTTGCCCTGCGTGGGTCGTGCCGGGGCCACTAGGATAGCAAACTGATGAACAAGCGTCATCTATCGTCCATCCATCCCATCGCACACAATGAACAGGCTCCTAAGGCGTCGATATGCCTGCAGAGATTATCGTCAGGTCCAAACCTCAGGTTAGCCTTTCACCTCTGGGACGAGCTCGACAAGCGACGGATGGTCCCGGTTGGTAGGAGACATCGCTTGAGTGAACCTCGCGGTCTGACGTGCTTCCCTTTCCTGTCACGGCCCTCCGACACCAGAGCCGGACAGCCAATGAGATATTTACGCATGGCATCCAGTGCGGTGCATTGTGAACCAAAAGGCGACTAGGCCGCATACTGCGCGACCGCCCTCCGACCTATTGGCGCACAGGATAACAAGGCGAGCTATATCAGCCCTTGAGGGTGCCTTATGGGCTTAGAGCGAGGCCTCTCTTCTCCCCTTGGTCAGTTAAAAGCATAGGGTGAACTTCACTTGGTCGCCTCAGGCCTGGGGAGGACGTGAAAGAGGTCTGAATGACGCGTTGGTAGATTGTTGAAGGTGGCAATGACACCTCCCAAGTTCAGTCTAGAACTCGTTAGGCGAGATTTCAAAGCATTTCAAAGCACCACTACCCTCACCTCGACGTTTTCATCTTATATCACCAGTACTCCTTGAGCAGTCTGGGCTAAGTGAACTTCAGGCATGACAAGATGATTACAGCACTTGATGAATGCCCGCCTCCTAAGCCAGTGAACCGAGAACGAGCATCCAAGGTCGTCATTCCTTTTCAGATCAGCATAGGCTACTGAATTGCCCGCCAAGCCGACGACGGTCTCCAGAACGGTCTGTCTACATCAGATGTTGTTATACCCTCGCGTCCAGGCCTGGGGCCTCCTGTCAGGGATGTTCCACATCAAAACATGGCGGCCTTAAAGCACACCCGTGACCACGCACACAGCTATATTCAAGAGGGATTCGGCGCATTTCGGGTTCTTTCAGTCAATGATTTGGGGCGAGACGTCAGCTCAGGCAGAAGTAGAGGTATATGTGAGGGAACCTACCGAGCTTAGGTAGCTTGGGCTTCTCGGTCATCATGTGTAAGATAGATGCCTCACACTACGGCACAGGCCCGTTGATATCAATATAGATATGCATCGTCGGATACCATCCATACCTTGGGTACCTAGATTGGCTTTGGTCTGGAGCTGAAAGAGCAGAGCCTTCCTACGTGGCACGAATACTGTCGTCGCCGACAAGATATGTGGGGGCGTGGCAACAGGCACGCTGTTGGAGTACGCAAGTCGGAACCAAGTTCTCATAAAGGCCCAAGGCCCCCCCTCCTCTAAGGAGACGGCCTTGACGATGCTTCACCGCAGATTCGCTTGTATGGCGAGCTAATAGACCGCCATCTTACGGCTGACAGCAGGCAGGCAGCACCAGTGAGCTTGCTCACTTCGAATCATGTTCAATGTGATCAGGCTAGACCAATTCGTGCTCAACTACGGCGCTCGAGTGATGAGGATCGTATCTTGGAAAACAACATGGGTATCATTCGTCTTGCCTAAACCTGCCTACCTTGCTAGTGAGCCTGGCTATATGAAATTCTTACGCTAACGCTGGTCGAGCTTGTCAGCATGGACTCGGTTTGCAAGACGTATAAGCCCTATCAGATAGAAAGATTCTCATACAAGAAGCCATGGGGGTGAGGGAGAATGGTCAAGTTGGTATGGCACAGCGACTGCAATCCCTAAAATATCTACCTGGATACCAAGGTATATTCAGAAAGAGCATTCCTAGCGTTCTGGGGTTCGATTCCCCAGTCGGCAAGTCTTTTTTCCTTTCCTTTCCTTTTCTTTTCTTTTTTGGCCTACATGTACTTCTTCCATTCTTAACCCCAGATTCCAACCTTGTTATTCTACAGACTCGGCCCCCTCTTCTGCCTTGAGGCTATATGAGGCTACTGTCACAAACCCCCCTTTTCTATTTTTAAACTATCTCTAACAAGCGACGAAGCATATCACGCTCCTGTACACTTTCTTGTTAAATCGTGTGACTACAGTTTCTAATATCACAAAATAACTTAATCATCCTAGCTAATCCACATCCATCTTCCTAAGAACTGGCAATGCTATTAACTGAGCCCCTACCCAGTCACCTCGCTGTCGCCAACGTATTGTGCCCATCCAACCACTCCCAAGACGTAGTCAAACACGTTAAATATCATGATATTACTGTCGCTGCCCAGCTTGAATGGCATCATAAAGCTTTGAACGTATATCATGCCCACGGGCCCGCTCCTCCGTTGCCGTTGCCGTCGCCGTCGCCTTCGTCTCCACCACGGCCCCGGGACTCCTTGACTTCGATGTCCTTCCTATACCCTCAAACTGTCTTGGAGAGCTCGATAGCAAAGGCAGTCGGCCCCTGCATGGCGCCGCCTCCAGCCTTTGGCACCCGTGGCAGGTTCTTGTTGATACACCAGCTGGCCTCGGCGGCGAACTAAGCCAATAGCTGGTATTGCTGGAGTAGGCTGAGGCAGTTACGCTGGACGCCTTGATGAGGGTCTATATATACCTGTCAGTCAGCTTCCCCTTATGCTGCAGCCTGCCTTCGAAGCGTTCGAGTGATCACGTTATAAACGAGACTCGGTCTTGGATCACGTCCCACCACTGATGCGTCAGAAAGTAGTAGATTAGAGCTAGTAGACTGCAAGAAACCTGATCTCATCACGGGTAGCGTACGTGCTAGAGACCTCCTACCTGAGAAAATTATCTACCATGTAGGCATAGGCGTATAATGAAACTCCATCCATTCCGTTTATTAGATGCAGTATATCTAGGCCGCGCACAATTCTCCTAGCGTTCGGACCGCGGGCTAGCTTTCCTGTTTCGAGAAAGGGCACTCGGGACTGTCGAAGATGAAGGCATCTGGGGTCGACTACTGCTTCTGAGGCATGAGAACCCTGTCGTTGCCCATCGTCTACATGTCCGTTAGCTCAGTAGCATGCCTCACTTTCCGGAATGCTAGACTTGATTGAAATATACCTAGGTAGGTACCCAAATAGGTACTCTTGACAGCTATGAAGCTGCTGTTGGTAGAGATTGATTTATAGCTAACTAGATACCTAGGAGGTGGATATGAAATGACAGAGCCCCTTTCGGCTTCATCACCATCTAAAGATCAGATAATAATCTCGACATTCCGCCAAGGATGTACTGGAAATCGCTCTGATTGTAGTTCGTATAGGACTCAGACTATTCATATCAGGGGCGACTTTCAGCTATAGGAGGCATTCGGCTACGAGTTATGATAACACAAACAAAAGACGTTACCGGCCACTACAACTTACTGATATCCAGTACTTATCAGACCAAGTAGACACTTGAGCTGGTATATTGGTCGTACAAAAAGCGACGTTCGAAACTATATGGTTGTATTTTTTTGGCCTAGACTGCGGTCCATACGATTCAGGGGCTCACTTGAACCCAAGGTACCTAAGGTAATAGCAGTCTATTTATAAGTTAGGTACTTTTTGAAGATAATCATGAGCCTAAAGCTTCCACTCGAAGAAGAATACCGTTCCTGCTTATAAAAGGACGTATGCGTGATCGTCAAGCGGTCCAACAAGCATGCAAAGACCAACGGAAGTTACACTCTTCGCCATGAATCCAATGGGAACTATGTCAAGAGAATAAGATAGTGCATATCACAATTTCAAATATTTAGTTTCTAGAATTAGGTATATAGATAGCTTTTATGTTCCTGGAGAGGTGAGTGTTGTCCGAAGAAATATCGGTGTTGAAGATTTAATGGTGCTTGGAGGCAGTCTTGGCCTCAGGTTGGTAGGTTTCTCTGTCTTTTCTCTTGACTTCAACTGTAATGATTCCCTGGAACCAATTGGAGGTAAGCCAACACTTGAATAGGTAGGTGCCATCAAGATTCCTCTTCCCTAAGAGAGATTGCCATTTCTTGCCGTCCGCTGGGCGCGGTGCGCGGTGCTTTTCAGCATGCAACGTAACTTCATTCGTAAACCAGTGCACAGACAGGCATACTTGATAGAAGTCACGGCTCGTCCGGTTAGTGATTCGGGACCTTTGGCGAACGCTACACCGTAGACACACCTTATATCCGACAACGGGGTCCTTAATGGTTAACTCTATTGCTGTTGAGGCCTGGACGCAAGGGTGCTGCAGCTCCATCATGCCGGTTAACATAAATGTGACTTAAATTCCTAGAACTGTTGCAGTCTCGTACGAGTTCTAGAGCGTTCTCATTGGCTACGTGCCGTGGTTATCAGCCTATATAATTCAATGTAACTCGGAGGGATCCGGACGGGATTCGTCCAAAATGGTACACCCTATGCGGTGGAGGGGCTATAAAGCTACAATCATCTACTATATTATAAAAGAGAAATATGGAATTAAAGGCTTAAGGACTATATCATCGACCTTGGCACTTACCTAGGGGTAATTAGCAAAGCTATGGGTGTTAAACTTGCAGTCGCCGCCTTCGCGGCGTTGGTTTGCCAAGTACAGGGTCACTGTGAGCGTACCCCTTATCCTATGAATTGTCTATATTCTGACCAAACTTCAAGTTTCGTTCGTGCGCATCGCTCATAATGGAGAGTGGCAAGAGCCTCTTCGTTTCATCCGGTACTGATAGCTCATTATCCTCAAGCACTTGCTAGTAGCTAGCAACCTCTTCGGATGATGTTGGAGAACTCTCATATCGACAATCCGACTTAACCTGCATCGTTCTCTATGTCTCTCTCTACGAGTAAATATGGATGTTAGTCTGACCTCACTGATAGTAACAAGACGAGCCCGTTTGAAGAGCCTCAGACGCCAGACACAAATGTCAACACTCGCGGCTACCACTTTCCCACATACTCGACCGACCTTCCGGAATCAGCCCGCTGCGGCCGCGATAACGTGGCGCACGCAGCGAACACGGAGGTTCTCACTGTGAAAGCCGGAGACACCGTCGAGTTCGCCCACCAGCGGAAGGAACCGTACATGTGGGCTGACGATCAGTGGTATGACTGCCCCGAAGGTCGAGGCAGCTGTGACCCTGATGCGCCGGACGTAAGTGTTTCGTTTAGCCTCGCAGCTACCGAGCGTGGGCTTTTCTGACGACGAGCTGCAGATGGTTATGGATATCAACCACCCAGGCCCTTTCCTGGCTCACCTATCCAAGGTCCCGGAGGGGCAGGACGTCCGCGAGTACGACGGCTCCGGAGAGTGGACCAAGATATGGACGCTGGGCCTGGAGATGGAAGAAGGGGCGGAAGAGCCTGTCCATTGGCTGGCTTGGAACAACCAGAAACTGCCCGGTCGAGTATGTCTTTCAGTGCATCATAAGCCATGAATGTTTCTCCAATTGGAGGTAGAACTGACATCTCCGTACCTGCGTCGCAGTTCATCTTCAAGATCCCGGCTCAGACGCCGGCAGGCCAGTACCTCCTGCGGACCGACATAATCTGGCCAGGGTTCGACTGGCCCGAGATCCCCTCGTCATCGCTGGCGCAGCTGTATCCGACCTGCACTCAGATCCAGGTCGAGAGCGAGTTCGACGGAGACTTGCCATCGGGCGGAATTTTAATCCCCGAGGACCTTTCTCCCACTTCTCCCGGTGAGTGCCCTGTCCCTTCTCCAATACCCCTTTCCGTTCCAGTGTGGGTATCGGGCATGAACTGATGATACTTTAACCTAGGAATGAGCACCACCCTAGATATGTATAGAAACGAAGTGCTGGATGAGGATTTCGTATATCCTGGTGGCATGATATGGGATGGAGAGAAGTTGGTAGTGGATAAGCCGACTGTCTGATCTTCACGAAAAGGGGCGCGTTGCGAGCTCTTCTATACTGTACATCAGTTGACTCTTTTCAAGCCGCACCGGGACACGCACGGTCCTCGGTTGTAGCCATCGATTCAATGCTATCTAGTAGCAATTTACCTATCTCAAAATACCTACATAGGGACCTAGGTACCTAGGTAGATAGTTTTCAAGCATCAGTAATGCGGCTAGCAGGACCGACATATATATTGTCGTGAATCCCAGAATGACTCAGTTCTCCGATTCCTCAAGCACACGTAGTATCGTGAACGTTTGAATACAATTATCTACTTGTACACGCGCCACAAGGCTTTGGTATCTATGGATATCTCTCTTTATAATACACATTAATAATATCTGCGCAGTCCCATCATCGCCATCATCATCGTCATCACCCCTCTATACCCTATAACCCTCATGCTCATCCGCCCCGCCCCAGCGCATCGCAATACCCGAGTCAGCCTCAGAGCCCCTCGACGGCGGCAGCGGGCGCGAGAAATTCGACGGCTGGCGCCTCAGCGGCGGCGGCGACGGCGTCTTGCCGCCCGTCGCCAGCGCGACCGGCTCCGGCGCCTTGATCCCCGCCTCGCGCTCCGCGCTGCGGTCCCTGCTGCCGGGCGGCGGCACGAAGTTGGGGTTTCGCACGACGCGGATCTCCTGGCGCACGGCGATCTCGGGCTGCGCGGCGTACCGCACGGTCGACAGCCGCGAGCGCTGCGCGGTGCTGGCGATGCTGGTGCTCGGCGTCGCGCGGTGCTGGCGCCGGTGGTTCGCGGCGCCGGTCCCGGTAACGTTGGGCGGCGGCGCCGTCTGCGTGGAGGACGATGAAAAGGAATACCCGCCGGACTCGGACGAATGGGCCGAGGACGAGTACGAGAACTCGCCGGCGTGTCCGGAGGGGCGCGGGTCGTGCGCGGGGCCGTCGGGCATCTTGGACACCCCGACTTGCTCGGCCACGTGGTTCCACTCGTTTCGCCACCCGCCCGGGATGTACGCGGCCTTGGGCGGCGGTATGGAGAGCGACGGCGGGAGCTTGGGCACGGGGGGGACTGGCGACCTAGGCATAGCGCTCATGATATTGGGTAGAGCATGCGATGGCCCGGTCGGAGAATTGGCCATCAGCTCTGTCCTGTCGTCTGGCAACTCTTTGACGACGATCTTGAGGGGCTCCTGGGCTTTGGGTGGAGATTGGGCGCCGCCGAGCTTGAAGATTTCCGCCGTCGGCACTGTCATGACGGAATCGCTCTTGCTCTCTTTCCGATGCAGCGAAGCCCTGCGGGATACGCTAGACTCGGCACTTAGATCGTCGCCGAATTCGCTGACGCGGCACGTCAAGAAAGAGCTGCTCGACAATCCCGTCGTCGCGAACGGCGTGGGGTTGCTCTCGATGGTGGCAGATATTATGATGAAAGATGGACTGTATACAGGATTAGCCGTGATCGATGGATACCACGAGGCTCTTAACCTTACATTGCTCCAATACAGGTTGCTAGGTTGAGATAGGGTGTTATTCCAGCAAACCCTGGCAAAGGGACTGCTTTGATGATCATGACAACCGTCGCGACCAGAGCGGCAACCCATACCACGATACCAAGTCTCTCCACGATCAGTGCGCTGGCGTGAAGGTATTCGCCGTAGATCTGAGGCGGCCCAGGACCTCTTCGCCTGTAGTCTTTCCTCGCGCCTCTGATATGGAGACAGATGTACAACAGAGTCAGCGAAGCCGCGAATAAGATGAGATCCCGGGCGATACAAGCAGCCTGAATTTCGACGGGCTGCAGCATGAGTATTACCGCGAGAGAGATGCCGCCCGCCGACGAAAGGAAGAGAGATATGAGAGCGCCGAGCAAGACCGAAGGCCTCCTCGTCCGCTTCTGTTCCCTGTTGTACTGCTCGAGGGAGCGGTATAGAAGCTGGGCGTGGTCATTGCCGCCCACCGAGGAAGCCTTCTCTTCGTCGTACTTTTCGCGCGCCATGTGAGAGCGTAGCCAAAACACCAGCAGGCCCGGCCTAGCTGCTCGATTGTGAAGAGGCGAGATAGAAGAAAAGAGGGTTGACCCAATACCGGATTATTCGACATTAGAAGATTACCATATATCGTCGGGATTGACCAGCAACGAGAATAAAACAAAACAAAATGAATATATAAACGAATATTAAGTGAACATCATCATCATCATCTTTTCGCCTCAAGCGAGAATTGACGAGGCAGGACGCAACTGCGAACGGCTTGTCCAGGCCATGTCGTGGAATGCTCGACGGGAGGAAGAAGAGAAAATGAAGCCGTTTTCCTTCTCGAAATCGAAGCTCGGCCTTCGGCTTGCAGCAAGCCATCGCGTTCACCGACCCCCCGGTTCTTCGCTGCGACTTGCCTTTTCGGCATGTCTGGGACCACGGCTACCTGGTAGGCCAAGTGCAATACAAGTGCGATATGTGGCTAGGTTTAGCTGGTTTGGAATTTCACGTCGAGCATGTCGCCGGAGTAGGGGCGTAGCGGCCCAGGGGGGGGGGGGGGGGGGCAGAGAGGCCGGCACATTCCAACGGGTGGCTTATTGGTCGAAGCTCAGCTTCAGCGACCAGTCGCGAAGAAGAGAGCTAACGGTGGAGACGTTTGTAAAACAAGGGGGGGCGCGAAAGTATGCGAAACAGTTGCATTGAGGCTCAATAAACAGTCGAGACGGCATTCTTAGTGGCTGATGCAACGAATCCAGTCTCGAAAACCGGGGGGCCGCACGGCTCGTACCATTGGAATGCCCAGGACTGCCTAAAAGAGGCACCTCCTTGATTCACATGTCTTCTCTTGGCCGGACCGTCTGTCGGCACTCGATAGAAATTTGTGAAAAAAAGGCTAACAAAAATAGCGATGTCAGCTCATCTTGGGCTTCAGTATCGTTCGACTGCCTGAAAACTGCTTAGAAACCCTTCTGATATCCAGTAGAATAATCCTCCTTGCTGCAAAACCATGTAACGCCATTGCATGATGCTTGTTACCCAGAAGTTTATCGTTGCTTTGTTAACAATAAATAAGATGTCGTGATGAAATCCAACAAGCTATGCCTTTTCCTGTTCTCCAATCCTCACTGCTAGCCACGCCGTGTTAAATATAAATTAAGTCTAAATGCTGCAAACTACCGCAGCATGTATGATAGATCCGGTAGGGCCTGCACAATCTTCCTGACGACTTCATCCTGATTGTGCTTTTCGTCTGGTTGCTGAATTGGACCCAGCACAGCCTTGAGTGGTGGTCTAGTCTCTACCACCGAAGCTGTGCTGATATTCGTATGATCATCTTTAAGAGATTGTGAATCGGGCCTAGATTCCGGCCTCGACGATCCCTTCACGTTTGGCGCCGACTTCGAACTTGGTGCTTCAAAAACCGAAAAGTCGGCGAAGGTCCAGGGATCTTGCTTCGGCGATTTTGGCATCCGCGCAGACGAGCTCTCAAACATAGAAAGGTCAGCGGGAGGCCACGGATCTACTCGCTGTGCCTTCGTACTTGACCCTGTCTGGTCGGCAGTCTTTGGCTCCTGGTTGCTCTGTGGTATCGAGACGGACAGCTTCGGTGTCATGCTGGTGTTTTGATCGCCCTTTACGCTAGTATCCGCCAAGGCAACTGGTGCCGCCAATGGCTGTGCGTTGAGGCTTAAGCTGGGCTGCGTTTCAATCTTGGGTGACGACACCATTTCTCCCCATTCATCATCATCATCGTCACCTTCCAGACTCGTTTCAATCGGTATCGGTTGCTTGGGTGGCTGAACTGGTGCATGAGCTTTGGTTTCAGATTGAGGCTGGGCGATATTTGCTGTAGGTTGGCTTGCAGATTTTGTGTGACTGCTTCGTCTTTCCTGGCTTGTGGTGGGGAGCGTGATAGATGCCCTGCTTGAGTTCCATCCAAAACTGGCCATCGGGCTGGCACCGGGAGGTTTTATGGGACTCTTGATTGATCTTGCCGCAGGTGAGCCGGGAGCCTGTATAGACCCATCCAAGCTTTGCTTTGGCGCGTTCGAGCTGGTTCTTGAATGTGAGATAGATGTCTTTCGAGAAAACACCTGGCCCAGATCGACAGGAGCTGCGGATGTGTCCCAATTGAAGACGCTCGTACGGTTGCCAGCCCCTAATGTAGCTCTGCCAGAAATCGAATCTACCTCCATCCATCCCCTGACGATTTTGATAACATCGTTGTGTAGGCGAGAAGTCGGCCATTCCACCCGGTGGTAATTATCTTCCTCTCCTGAATCGTGCCTGCGCATAGATCCGAAACGAGAAATGCGATACCACGCCTTGCGCTCCGAAATCGTCGTGAAATTATCACGGATAACTTGATCCGGGATTTCACGAGCCTCTGCCTCATCCGTGTTATTATTTGAAATCTGGGCAAGGTCCGGAAATATCTCGTCGATAGATTGCAAGTCAACATCGAATCGGATAGGGCCATATTTCTCGATTAGCTGTTGAACAGGCACCGGAGATATTCTTGGTGCTGTGGATTGATGCTCGGCAGGCTCGCTTGCATTGTTCCGAGCAGGAGCTTCGTTGGAGAGGGCTTTGGGAGTAGACGAGCTTTTAGGAGAGGCCGATGGTGCATACGCGCCAGCTGCTACTGACCCATCATATTCGCTCTTCGCGTCTTCGAAGTCGCCAAAATCTGCATCTTCTTCTGCCTCAGCACTCCGGGTCTGGCTTGGTGATCTCCCTCGACTCCTACTTCTTGACGGCTCGAGTCGCGTTGGTTCGGGCGAGTCGTCTGTGGTCACCTTGGCCATATTATCGTACATTCCCACAAGTTCTTGAACTTTGCCCGAGACCTTCCGGGGCGCTGCCTGTAAACGTAGCTTAGGGTCTTCATCGATTGATGTGATGGGCGAATCCTGACGCTCTGCCGCACCAACGCTATCTTGAGAGAAGGTAGACGACGGTCTAGATGGCGCATCGTGGATTTCCACCTTCGGCGCTATGTTAGCAACAGAGTCACGAGGGTCCCTCGAGTCGGATGATGGTTCCGGTATTTGCGATGCATTATTCTGTACTATTTCATCGTCTTGCCCTGGCTGGGAGCCATCCACCACGCTCTTAGGGTTTACCACGGCATCTTGTTTTCGTGCAGCTAGTGAGCCTGACTCAGAGGTCTTATCTTGAGATTCCACAGCGACAAGCCCCAGCGCGTTCGAAAGCGAAGGCGGCCTCGGAGCATCGTGGACCTCATTATTATACGATATTTCCGTCGCCCACGGATCTGGAGAGTGATGTCGGAATATGGAGGAGGCTCGAGATCGCGGAAGGGGTCTTAGTCCGGGAGATGTCGCGGCACTACTTGGCCATGCAATCGAGCCCCTTTTACCGAACTCGTCGAGTCGCGGGCTCGGTTGGGAGTTCTGCGAGGACGGGTCGGCCCATACTCCCCAATCTAGCTCGTTCGCTGAAACGTCCGTCTGTTCGGCGCCCGACCAGTCTCGAAATCCATCATTATCTGCCCATGGTGATTGGCTTTGGAGGTTCGACGAGCTACCGAAGAAAGCTTTCGGGGGCGGGCTAAGCAAGTTGCTTGTTGTTGGCGATGGTGCCGGAGGATCAGGTTTGGACGCGGCTTCGGATGATGCCCATGGCGAGCCCCAGGGATCGTCCATGGTCGCTCGAGGCGATGCGCATATTGGTTGCCTACGAGGCGATAATCAGAGGCTTCTATCTGTAGCGACGAGTCTACCTGTAGATGCTATGAGGAAGATGAGCACGTGTCGCGAGCTGTACAGCGCCGCATCGTTGATCGCGGCTTTGTGTTTCTGTCTATTGAAAGCGAGAGTGATTTGTCGGATGTATTGCCAAGGCCAAGGGAATTACGTTGCATTGGCCCCAAGGCGAAACCATGTCAATCATTAAGTGCAAGGAAGCCAAAGCTAATTCAGGGGTGCAATCTGGTAAGTCTGGACTTGCGATAAAAAGATTCGCTCGGAACGGCTGGGCAACTTCCAAGGTTCAAGCGGAAAACCGGCAGGCCGGAACTGGATCCAGGTGGACTCTGGTGCTTACCTAAGTCAGCTCAGCTTCAGCTCACAAGCTTAGCTAAGCTACCAAGGTCTTTTTTTTCCTCCTCGGTTTCGTCATTTTTATTAATGGAGGGGCAGAGGTACTCGATGGCGGGGCAATTTCTAGCGGCTTCAATTGTAAGATTTGTTACTGTATGCTGATAAATGCGATGCGATGTCGCTTCATGTCTCTCATTTTCTTCTCTCCATGAAACAGACCAAGACATAGAATGAAGCCTTTCCAGCCACCGTGAAGTTTCTTGTCTACTTTTACATCCTCCTAGCTTGGACACATACGTCGCATATCGAGAAATAAGACATCCTTCTCCAAATTTACCTTCCTTGGCTGAACCCAACCTAGACATCTAATCATGTCTCTAGGAAAGGTCAAACACATTATACTGGTATGCGTATCTTCCTAGCTTATTCACCATGTGTCAGAATCTAACGCGCGGGCTTATAGGTCCTTTCGGGCAAAGGCGGCGTGGGAAAGTCGTCGGTCACGACGCAACTGGCTCTGTCGCTTTCGCTCGCCGGTCACTCAGTTGGAGTTCTCGATGTGGACCTGACCGGGCCTTCGATGCCGCGCATGTTCAACATTGAAAATGCAAAGGTCACCCAAGCCCCCGGAGGGTGGCTCCCTGTAACCGTGCACCCAGCAAACCTTGAGGCCGGCATAGGCCAGCTGAGGTGCATGAGCCTTGGCTTCCTATTACATGGGAGAGGAGACGCGGTCGTATGGCGGGGTCCCAAGAAGACAGCGATGGTCCGGCAGTTCCTGTCGGACGTCTTATGGGGGGAGATGGATTTCCTGCTTATCGACACGCCGCCCGGGACTTCTGACGAGCACATATCGTTGGCCGAAACGCTGCTGAAGGACGCATCGCCAGGCCAAGTTGCCGGAGCGGTGGTGGTAACCACGCCTCAAGCGGTCGCCACGGCAGACGTCAGAAAGGAGCTAAATTTTTGCACGAAGACGGGTATATCGGTTATCGGGGTCGTGGAGAACATGGTCGGGTTCGTCTGTCCGAATTGCGCCGAGTGCACAAACATTTTCGGAAAGGGGGGAGGAGAGGTGATGGCGGATGACTTTCAGGTCCGCTTCTTGGGCGGTGTCCCGATCGATCCCCAATTCGTTATGCTGGTCGAAACGGGAAGGCGACCATCGTATCCGCAAGGGACGGTCGTCAACGGGCGGGACTTTTCTCAGCCGCAGCAGGATAGGCAGACCGAGGCGCCAGGGGAAGAGACAAAGGAAGCCGGCCTGCTCGCAAACAAATATGTTGACTGCTCGCTCGAGCCTATCTTCAGAAAGATCACGCAAGATATCGTCACAGCGGTCGGATGAAGTCGGAGGTATTGGTATCAGCCTAAGATGTCCCGACTGGACTGGAGAACTGGCATGCGGTGCGACCCCAGGGGTTGTATATATTACGATCCAATACCCGGGCCTACATCGTTCCAAAAATGGTTCTGGTGACCTGGCGCCCGTCGCTAGTGGTAGCATCAGGATCACCCGTATCACCACTCATCATGCCGGCCGGAGGGGAAGCAAATCTTTGCGACGTTGGAGGCTAAGCGCCCACCACACACGATTCGTATCTTGCAGGTGGATCGGAGGCGTAGCATTCGCCAACAGTTGCGACGATAGGGCTATATCGACGATCGTCTTTTGAAAATTCCCATGATAGGAGAGAGACTTCTTTATGGCAGATAACACGACGCGCCAGCTTTGATCAACCACCTACAAGAGCCTTTTTCTTGGTCTTCTTTTTCCCACGTTATAGTGCAGTCACATACAATCCGGACCTGACCCTCGCTTGGATTTAATAGGGTACTCCACTAGTGAAGGGACATGCCTTGAATGGAGAAGGTTGAAATGAGGCACAAACAACACAGTAGACAGGCTGTCGGTCGGTGATGTAGGCGATTGCTAGGATGGCTGGAAGCATCGTGAGTACTGTGAGAGTCAATTGGACAATTTGGCCATCCCAACTGGACGACTTGCATTAATTTTTTTTTCTCGTCCTTTTCTTTTGCATGTGCTGTGAGCTTGTGACAGCATAATGCTGTGTTTTCAGCCACTGAGAGAAGCGCATTTGCTGACCGCACAAATCGGCTTCTCCACTTTGCAGGGCAGTGACCTCACAATTATCCCAACGCCAATCCTCGCAGAATCAAGAACTGCTGGGCTGTCGGGCCTGCACAGGCCCTGTCAAGCCCTGCCAGGTACGAACTGTACAGCACCTCCCCCTACCCTCCCCTACCTTAATGCCTACATGGTACCTTAAGGCTGGAAATCCCACCGCTACAGCCTACCACCACCCACTACAACCACCGCGTTACCACCTGTACAGCGCTGCCACATGCGCATAGCCTTTTTTTCCCCTCCACACCCAACCCAACAACCGACAACCCGTTCCTCGATGCGAGTTGAATTTTTTCCCCTTCCAGACTTCAAGCTACCTCCTCCTTAGCTCTACTACACTACAATTTCTAAGTACTCCTTTTTTTTCAAATTCTCTCACCGACTCGAACTTTTACTCGGTTTCCTTACTGTTGTATTCGTGTCCATCCAGTGAATATTGGATATTTGCAGCGAATGTGAATATCCCATATAGGTGGCCAACAACCACTCGCAGTCCCTTCGCCCAGTTTCTTCACCCTACCTCCAAGTTTTCCGCCACCGCTTACCAGACGAAACATAAACACGAAGAGGACCTGTTGAGTCAAACCTGACTTTTCCGGCTATCTTTCTTCTCTTCCACGTATCCGTCGCCCACCTTTCCAGTCTTCCTCTCCTAGATCAATCGCTGCGTCGCACGACACTCACCAGTCGCGCCGATCTACTTGCAATCTTCCGCTGCAGGACTTGGCGATAACAGTCAATGCCAAAAAGAAATCGATAAATCTGATATAAAAACACGACGCGATTCTGCCTGGCACCCACGGCTGGATCTAGCAGAACCCAACCTACTTAGTACTTGGCCTGGTTTTCCATGAGCCCAGCAGACTTACTTCGCTTCCTCTCCAAGCCCGCTAAGTATGGCCTACTATCATATTCCGAAGTAAGGCTACCGTTCGGCTTTGCTAACTGTTCTTCCACAGGCCCAGATAACACCCGCTTCGACGATACTCAGTCAAAGAATTCAGTCTTGAGCTGCTTCTCGTAGCCTTCTCCTGTCTTATTTGCAGATATCCTCGTCTGCTAGGTCCGATACTCCCCCATAGGTATCGGTGTCTGCCAGATCGAGGCCCTAAACAAGGCGTCACAATTCCCTGGTCAAAGGACTTCTTCCTTCCTCTCCGAGCCCGACCACCCTAACGTCCCTTCGTGAGACGTTTGAAAACACCTGCCATTGCAGCTGGCTCCGCCAGCATTCAAGACTTCCCACCGACCTGTGGGCCTACTCTCTCAAACGAACACCGCAAGGTTCGTTTGGGTGGCAGTCAGTGCTCCGCAGTACCTACAAGTACACAGTCTGCAGCAGACATCTTGATACCTGAACGACAAGCTACCCCCCTTCTCTAGACCGGCTATTCGCCTACGGGGACTCTTGTACGGAGATGGTCAACGCCGATATTCCAACCAACTACACATTTTCGCCATCTGAGGGTACGCCCCATTTGACAATCAATCATGATATCGCTGCAGATCTAGACTCCTCCAACGCCTTTGAAGGTACAGTCTCTACGTCAAGGCTTCCGTGTTATTTTGGGTACTCGTGCTGACAAGTAACATCTAGGCCCGGAGAAGCTGCTTGAGGTTTGGTTTGCTCCTAATCCCAGCTCTCTTCCTAATGGGGTCAAGCAAGATGGCTTGAAGTCGATCTCTAGCGAGACCTGGGTCGGCATGCTCGATATGGTTAATTGCAAGATCCTCTCGGTTCTCGAGGCTGAGCACATGGATGCGTATCTGCTTTCCGAGTCCAGCATGTTCGTCTTCCCACACAAGCTGATCCTGAAGACCTGTGGCACCACGACGCTGCTTCTTGGCCTCCACAGACTCCTTCGGATCGCCGCTGAGCATGCCGGGTTCCCTTTCCATAACGCCAAGTCGCTTGACGATATCCATGCCGCCGCTACTCCCTACCGCGTCTTCTACTCGCGGAAGAACTTCCTCTTCCCTCACAAGCAGCAAGGACCTCACCGTAGCTGGAAGCAGGAAGTCAAGTACCTCGACGACATGTTCGAAGGGGGAAGCGCCTACATGGTCGGCAAGATGAATGGAGACCACTGGTACCTCTACATTACCTCGCCGGAGACCAGCCTGACTCCGCCTCGTACGCCGGATGCGGAGAAGACGTCGGCGAAGCCCGTGAGCTCATTCAGGATCCCCACAGGCCTCGCCTCGGCATTTAATGGAGGATTTGAGAGCAGCGACGAAACTCTCGAGATCTTGATGACAGATTTGGACCCTGAGAATGCGAAGAAGTTCTACCTGGAGCAAGCGAGTGCGGTCGCGAGCTCCAGGCTCTCGGAGCAAGCTCAGGAAGCGCGCCAAATGGCTATGGATAGTCTTGGTGACCTCTCCGGCAGTGTTGCTACGATCAAGACTACCAGCACCGCCGACAGTTTCAACGATGACGACACATTCGACGTGTTCAGCAATGGGAGTGACTCGGATCTTCACGACGCCCACACCCCACTCTCTGAGCAAGTAGACGCAGAGTGTCTTACGACCGAAGGCCATGCGTTAGGAACCGTGGTTTCTGACGCCTGTGGTCTCTCGGACATATACCCGACGTCTAAATACCCGGATGCTCGTATCGATGCCTACCTCTTCACACCGTGTGGCTTCTCTGCCAACGGTATCATCCCCGCTCCGCAGAAGCAGATGGTCGACGAGAACACCAAGTCGACTCACTACTTCACTGTGCATGTGACCCCTGAGCCCATCTGCTCCTTCGCCTCCTTCGAGACGAACGTTCCCGGTGGCCAAAATGGACGTGAGACGTCTGAAATCATCGAGCATGTGGTTACGATCTTCAAGCCCGGTCGATTCAGCGTCACTCTTTTCGAGGCCAAGACGACCCATCTTTACGATGGTGACGAGGCTCCTGTTAGTGTTGGTCGCAACAAGCGGATGGAAAGGATCCAGGGGTACAGACGCATCGACCGTATCGTTCACGATTTCGACGATTACGAACTCATCTTTCGATACTACGAGCGCGAGGGCTGGGTTGGTGGAAGCAGTCCTCGTGTTGGCGAGGAGATGTAAGAGCTGGTTCGGTTTCCTTGCACGTAATGACGTTTCTTTGCTCTGCTTCGCTTCGCTCTCTTGACCATCTTCGGGGATATGGAAGCAGTTGACGGGCACGATCACAAGGGAGTTGGTAATGCGTGGTTGCGAACGAGCACGGTGCTTAGTTAGTTTGCTTTGCCTGCGGTCCTTTGCTCAGCTTGTTGATGGCTATACTCGGTGGATCTAGTTATAGTACAGTACACTCACTTCTCGCTCATCAATCAAGGCGTTTATTCGCCTACCCAAGGTTTACGGACGCTGTGTGATCAAGAGTGACTCGATAGCTAAAGAGATTCTGGCCATTGGTTAGGAGGATACAGATAGTCTGAGCTTCCAGGTGGCCTCCGCGTTGGAAACCTAATAGTGGTGTGTGCAAGCGAACTTATACGCCGGCGAAATTCGGTACTACAATAATTCAAGCAGTCGACCAACAAGTACCGAAGTACATTGGCTTGAAGTTGACGATGGTCAGCTTCCTCCCTCCCGATAGATGGAATTATATTTAAGCAGGCAGGACATCTCGGTAAACTCAGGAACCGGAGACCACCTTAGGGACCTACCATTCCAGCCTTCGGGTGAAAGACGGACTCTAGGGGCTGAACGTCCCTTGTCAACCCTCTTCCAGCCATGTGTACCTTGCAGATATTCATGCGACCTTCCGGAGAATTACTCGTCAGTCTCCATGGTGCGTTTATTGGTGACGTGTAGCAGGTGAGAATGGTCTAAGGGCTTAATTTATTTTAACCGGTGGGGATGTATGCTAATATCTGGTATACATACATTTCCGGCGGCCAGTCAATATGGTAACCCTACCTGCTCACCTTGGCGTCGTTATAAAGTGAAATTGACTGCGGCCCAGGGGTCAGCCTCAGGAACTCTTCTTTCCTCTTCATCCCTTGACTCCGTAGAACCGCAGACGACACGAACGCCTTCGCATAGGCTCCTATAGCGAAGATGGTAAAACCAGAGGACGTCATGAAGGCCCTTTCGGGCACCTGGCTCTATCTCAACGTGACGACGTACGTTTTTTTCCCCTCCCTTTCTCTAGTCCCCTGCCATCGTCCCCCCAACGCCGAGCTCTTAGGACGCAGCTAAAAGGCAGCGCAGCTTCAACGACAACGGCACGATCTCGCACGAGGAGGACCCGGGGCTGGGGGCGTCGCCGACGGGGATGCTGCACTACAACGCGGCGGGGCTCATGTCAGCCAACTTCATGTCGGGGCGCGCGGCGGACCGGCCGGCGGGCGTCGACAGCGCCGCCATCGACGTCGGCTCGGACGCCGACTGGGCCCTCATCGGCAAGCACACGCTGTCGTACGCGGGGCCGTACCGCGTCACCCTCACCACCGACGACGTCGAGGAGGGCCAGATCACCCACGGCCCCACCCGCGTCGCCTGGCTGCCGTCCTGGGTCGGCAGGGAGCTCGAGAAGAACTACACGCTCTACGACGATGACGAGGTCATGCGGTTCATCGCGCGCACGCAGGACGGCAGGATTAGTCACCAGTTCTTCCAGCGGCTGGCGTAGAGGTGCTGGGGGCAGGTCGTGGGGTGTGTGTCTGGGTGTTGATGAGTTGCCAGGTAGATAGGTACGGTATTACGTAGCCAAACACCATTCTATATCTTGGGCTATCGTCCGGATCGCAGTCGTGAGTGCCATCCCTGATCCGGCCGGAGCTCCACACAAACGCCACATAATCGGCCGAGCTGGAAGGAGCCGGACGGCTGTGTGATCCGGGAATTGATGGAGTTGCCGCCACGAATCGTTAGTGAGTATCTAGGTGCTGTTCTCTGGGTTAAATGTTGTATAAACAGGGTATCTTAATGTTATTTAACAAATATCGAGAAGTACTAGCAGACTAGCAGAAGATTCAGAGGCGCTGCCTCGTGAGTAGCAAGCCAAGATGATACCAGAAATTCCCTCTCCCCCTTTTTTCCATGTTTTAAATATTAGTCGTCCAGCATATCAAATCAAGCTGGACACCTAACTCCGCCAAAAGGCCGTGACATCCTAAACTATCTCGGCAACAGAATCTCGTGTTACACCATAACCATTTGTTAACGCCGGCTCTTGAAGGAATCCCTGTCTCGGCAAACCTAGCTCAACATCATCTAGGTCGCCCGAAGGCGACCTGAGCGATAAAAGGTTGCTGCTACTCTTCTTGTGGATGATGTGCAGCTTGACGCTCGAATCGTTCAGGGTCCGAGAGGCGTTCAGAGTCTTCGATTCGCGGGCTACGTTTACGAAGTGGTAATTTGGGGTCGAGTCTTCGTCGTATGGACCAGAGCGAAATAAAGGCTTCAAGGCCGGGACGCACGCGCACCAGATCGCAATGTTCACTTCCACCATGGACCATACGTTCAACTGCTTAGAGTTAGATTGAGTTCTTATCATTGTAACTAGGGACCCCAGGAACGTACCAAAGTGGAATCGCGGAAGGGGTCAGTGGCCTTGGTGAATGTGACGATCGAGTATAGCCGAGCGCAGGAAAAGGCGCTCGAGACGAGGCCGGCACCGAAGACGCCGTACAGGATATGTCGAGTCCGCGTGGATATCTGAAGCCGCTTGAGGATCGGTAACGGAAGGATAAGGATCCAGATATCTATGATAATCCCGAAGCCAGATGTAACTAGATGATTGTTAGCCCCACGACCAATCCACAAGGAAACCAAGTCGGAGACTTGCAGTAGAAGAATGCTGTGGTACTGATGCAAGTACCCTCTTGGTGGCCATCTAGCTCCCAGGCCTTATTCAGGGGCCTACATTGGCCTATGACCACTGATATGCAGACAATAAAAAGCGCCAGCAGAATTAGATTCGTAAAAAGGCAGAATCGTTTCATCGTGGTCGAAACAGCTAAGTGCTTCAGTCAGTTTCGTATGACATATGCCTCGCAAATATCGACGACGTACCGAATCTGTCGTATAAAAACACAATGGACAATTTTACACATGTTACGATGACGTAGTACATCAGTTCGATGGCGAAGAAGACCTTGGGGGTTTCCCCGGTCAGCATCATGGCAAGTCACAGAATTCGCGAAGGCCACTCACCTTGAGAATGGTCTCCATCTCTTCAACATTTAAGCTTCCCATAGGAGAACCCATGCCGTTGGCCTTTCCCACGTAGAGAACAGAGATGTAGCCGATTGTAAAAATCTTACGGTCGTTAGGAGGAGAGAATTATAGTGCCGGAGTGTCTGACATACCAGAGCGGTCAAAGACATGTAGTCGTCCATGCCAGGCTTCTTCACGATGACTATCCGAACCCACATCCGCAAGGCGACTAAGACAGCTATTCGCGGCTCAACGTCAGTTGTGAAAGGGTAAGAAAGGGGATTCTTATCGCGCCCATACCTGTGATGCATGTTAATGCTGTTCCCACCCCGACGAGTGAGTTGATTGGTGTGTGGTCGATATTCGTGTAATCAAATAGCGTGCTATCAATCGTTTGGTTATTCGGCATGATGGGTAGTCAAGACTCTGATGAACAGAGCATCACTTGGCTGTAACGGTTTCGATGTCGACGAAACAACGCAATGGAGTCGGAGGTGATTTGCAAAGTGATACGATATCCCAGGTTTGCGACGGCTGTCCGTTGGAACATGAGGTAGATTATATCAGTGTCCCGTTTGAAGTCGACAGAACATGACGGCAAGGGACAGCTCCCTTAAGACAGGAAAGCTGACAGTGAAAATACGATTGAAACTGGAGAAGGCCCTAATATAGCCAACTATATAGATCTGTATAACATGATAATCCCAGACACGTTCAAGCCCGAGGGTCACTTTCGCCTTGTCACCGCGACCAGGGCTCTTCTGGTTTGCAGCGAAATATGGGGTAAAACACGGCTAATCGAAGACGGCGCTGAAATGCCAGTTACTGCAACCTGTCAAAGCTTCCCGCCGACCAGCCGGATCACCCACGGAATATGCCAAACCAGAATAGTTGCGATTAGTAGCCCCACGAGATCTTGGATTACCCCTGTCCCCCATACCAAGATCCGGCCAAGTCGGCTCAGCCCTGTGCCTGTCAGTTGTCAATCTGTCAATGCAAGTAGCGCCCCAGATTACCGCGCCACCGGGACCGACTTCCCATCTAGGAATGGCAGGCTATAGAGAATCACTCGTCGTTGACAATTCTTTTCTAGGCTGTTAGAGATATTTTAATGTTTCATGTTCATTAAGGGAGCGCCAACCAGCGCGGGGTGCCGGCACTTGCATTGAAGAGCTGAAGAGAGCATCGCGACTTTGCTTTGCCGCCCTCTTACGCGCGTATCTTGCGTACCTAAGATATTTACTGGACACTATGGGATTTCTTTGGATAGATCATAACGGCATCGTGCTGATCCGGGCCAAATGGCGACGTTTATGCATCTTTTCGGCACCTGCGGTACACAGAGGCGACTTGTTCTTGAGCTGCCTATCATATATCGAGGTTGGCGGCCCACGGCTAGACTGATGGCCTTCAGCGCAGCTAGTAGAGAACAGTCAGCCTATGGGACCGGATTCATCGGACGGGCGGATACTTTTACATCATTGGAGAGTCTGCTGCTATTCTTGTTATATTAGGTACGTATACTAGGTACCTAGGCAGGGAACATCGAGGCTGATACAGGGACCTTCCTGGTCTTCAGCTTTCTCACACATCAGAGCACCCGATTCCGAAAGGAGTCGAGGTGCGAAAGACGAGTCAGGTAGCCTCCTAGGCACAGCCTCTAATGATTAATTGCCGGAACACTAGTTGGTACCTACAGGGATCTTCACGTGTCTTTAGAAAAAAAAGGTGCATATACATGATCTTAACCTAAAGGATCTATGTAATACAGGTGATTTGAGAGTAAATGCCCCCATCGGACGAGTGCGTGCATCAAATACCTGAACCAATGTAGGCCATATTGTATTTTAAGATGGGCACGGAATACCTGACTTGACAAATGTTCAAGATGCAACATGACTCGTTGAGATTGCCCCGGGACATTTGGTCTTGAGGCTGACAATGATCTCTCAGGCCACCCCTTTACCACCCTGGCCCAGTGTTGGCTGTCGAAGCTTACCTGATTCTTATGTAAGGTAAGTAAAACAATCAAGAGCCATCATCCTAGATTAGTTACATTCTATCCTTTACATTGTTGTAGATAGTGGGTGTTTCGCAACGGGAGACCATTCTTTAGAAATCCCACTAGCGCTGGGGCTAGTTTTACTTAAGCAAAAGGCATGGCATAAACATCCATGATATCCAAAGCTTCTATCAGCTACCTAGGCACTTGTTAAGAGATGATCAACTATAGGGTAATAAGGTACGTAGGATGAATCACTTAAGCCATTCTCCTTGCCAGTCAGCTCCTTATTTGGGGTTAATGGCAGACACCGCCGTGGTGCTAGATCAATGGCCGGCCAGAACCGGTAGATAGCTCACTATTCGGAATCGGAAACCTATCTCGTAGCGCAAACAGACGGGTAGACGGCATTTTCAATCACGTGGACAGTACGTCGGCAATTGCTAGCGTACGTATAGTACCGATAAGTAAGAGCACGATATGTCTGGGAGATTAATCCGACTAGCCCCGTAGTTCATCCGGCCTGACTAGACACCAGAGAAGTCTAGAAGTAAGTATTGGTGATACAAGGAGGATGAGACTAGCCCGGCTGGAACAGAAACCAACGGTGGAGGGATGCGACTAGAAAGAAGGCTGTTTCCGAACGTCTCTATTTTGGTATATAGTCTGGGGCAACGCTCCTTGTGCACGGCCGTACCACTAGAACAAATATCAAGATGTGCTACATGGCAAGAGCTTGGGGCCGCTAGAGCTCAAGGAGATAATAGGAAGAGTATGTAAGAAAATATGGGTGGTATGGATAACAATCATGATGAATGCCTGGCTAGGTAGTTTGAGCATCACGAGATGTAACCCGCCTTATGTACATAGATAATTACCATGCATACCTAGGTACCCAGGTATAAACATATTAATGTTGCAGATACGACGCCTTTTCAATGTATCTATATGAGATAAAGGTGATACCTGTGCTGGGACCATCGTGCTGGTTTGGCCAGAGCATTGGTGGCATCTATGGACAAATGATGAAAAACAATGGTAATTTGGCATGACTGTGTGTAAGGTAAAGCAGAAGGATCTTTTCCCTCTATGCTTGTTAGGGCGCTGAGGAATCATCTTGGCGGTTTCTGCAACTTTCCTCTTAAAGCATCGGGACCCTCCTATGAAGTCAAACCGAGTCAAGATCATTCATTCATGTTGTCATTAATGGGCATCTAAAATTTCGGATTGAAATATTCCAGCTTGCACTCTAGAGCAAACTGTAGTAGTCAATATAAAAAGCGGTCAAAATTCAATCTCATCGAACGTAGTCTAGTATAGGTAGATACATTTTTTCTACCTCCTGTTTGATATAAATATGTCTGAAATACGCAAATTTGAACATGAATAGTGGCGTACTAAAGGAGTATGCCACAAGCTGATTAACGCCTTTACGGCTTTTGTTACCTGATAGAAGTTTGTTCTGCCTTGGTGACTATTCTTGTTTGGCTCAACTTGATTCTACTCAGTCAAGCTCACATGCACAATGACCTGACAGCAATAGCAGGTTTCCGCAGCAAACGGATGCTAATCGTTCCTTCCTAGCAGTGCCTTAGGTACGATAGCAGCTGCCAAAAGTTGCCAAAGGTTTGCTAGGTGCTAGGATAGAAGCAAGCAGCTACTGGTTGCAGAGGAAATCAGCTGCTTATCGGATCTCATAGCGACGACGCGATACTGGCAGCTTTGCGCGTCGGGCCAGCAACAAAATAATGTCCTCAATTCTTTTTGGCCGTGCCCTTTCACGCACCCATCCTTCTATCGGCGCATTATCCAGTAGCACTTAATCGCACATTCTTTAGACATTAATTTGAATACCTGTTCATTAGCCTACCACCAACATTCGCAACTCCGGTCCATCAAATTCGCCAGACCGCGAACACTTCACGCACCAAGTCACCTCGCGACCATGTGCTTGATAAGACGAATCTACTTCTCGTGCAAGCACGAAGACCGTATGTACCATCAGACGTTCTTGTCTCCTCCAGGCACATCTCTTAGTTCCAGGAGCATATCTACTTCAAATACGACACAGAGCTCCTGGTATAGCTCAAGCAAGTCTGTCTAACCTTTCTGATTGTAGGCAACGTCACACCTCCTCGACCCATGACGCCTTGCATACTGGCTCATCTAAAAGGCAGCTTCGAGAGCCCGCACTACTGCCCGCTCACGGATCCCAAATGTGTCATGTCGAAGAATAAGGAGGACGACATTTACCGCGACTGGCCCTGTGTCCGATGCGAGGAGAAAGAGCTGAAGCGGAAGCTCGACAAGGTCTGGAACGACTTCGTCGTTGAGAACATACCCAAGGTCTCGGTTTCGGAGATGTTCTTCTACATGACCGAACGAGACAAGATCTTCGATAGAAAGATCCATCACAGGAACTGGGAAATGATGCAAGACACATTGATCGGCATCTGCAAATGGGATATCGAGGAAAAATATGGCTACAAGTAGAGCATTGGGCCGGAGCACCAGACAGTTCCTTCGGAGAGCGAGAAGGCTAGAAGACGGTGGAGCGAGACGTCTCAGATAATAAACAATAAGAGCGAACGTCAACCCTCTACTATAAAACATGATTCTCCCATCGTGATAGCTAGTCTACCCATCTAGGTAAGGTAGGTGGTCATATACCCTTCATTCGCACTCGAAAGAATTCCAATCATCAGGATTACCACCACGGAACTTGGCAGTCTGAGGCCACGGGCACAGCTTGCTGGTTTTGTCCTTCATATTCTTATCCGCAGGGTCGGTCCCCAATATGGCACTCGGAGGCCCCCCGGTCTCGACCCATTGCACGACGGCGTCCAGCGCGTGCCAGGTGCCGGGGACCTGAGGGTAGTTGGTGGCCGAAGTGCAGTGGCCGCCGCCGGGGACCATGAACAGTCGAAACCAGTCGCTCACATCGCCGCCGACGAAGTCCTCGATCTCCCCGAGATGCTGTATTGGCCATGTTGCAGCATTCAAAGGATCGGCCCAGCCTTGATACACGACCATCTTGGCGCCGTTCTCTTTCAGTGCGGATAGGTCGGGGCTGATCTCGTCGATGAATGCGCCCACTTTCGCGTCCACTGCGTCCACATCTGTCCCCCAGTTGAATGTCGACGAGTCGTACGAAATGTTGTTGAATAGCATGTTTTGTAGAATCGGGATGGAGAACGCGTCAGCCAGAGATCCTTCTTGTGCTTCCTGAGATAACCATTGCGTCTCGCTTCCTACCGAGAACCCAGGGTACAGCGAATTATTTGATCTAGAATCGACCGGGCCCGCGTAGATCTTCTGGGCCACGGATATTTGCGCCGGCGTGAGACATATAGATGTATTCGTACCCGGGGATTTGCACTCGAGCGACGAGATGTCGAAGTCGCACAGAAGGGGGTTTTCGAGAACGCCGTCCTTAACTCCGTCAATGGTGTCGCACTTGTCTAGGACGGCCTGGGTGATGGTATCGAGGATGGATTGGGATAGAAAATTTGAGCCCTGGGAGAAATTAGCTGTGAGACAATGTAGGACAATTCCCTTGTTTTACTTGCCTGGGTCACTTGCGAGTTCCACAGGAAGGACAGAGCCAGATGAGAATACCAGTTCCCAGGCGATCCCGCGACGATTCCATTGAAGAGGTCAGGGTAGAATTGAGCCAGAGCGAAGCCTTGAGCACCCCCGGTCGAACAGCCTTCGTAGTAGCTGTACTTTGGGGCTTCGTTATAGAATGCCGTCGTAATTTTCTTGGCGACGGGCGTTAGAAACGCGATAGAATTGTGTATCCATGCTTTGACCTGGTCCTTGTTGTGCATATACGGCAGATAGACGTTTGGTGCACCATTTCCGCCATTGTTTACGGCAGCTATGTGACCAGAGTCACCGCCCGCGACAGCAAACCCCTTATTGATATTGCGCAGTATGTCAAACTCATTGATGATGCCAGCCATGCCGCTGTTACCTAGGAACACAATATCAGTGGCAGTTTTCACATTTGGGGCCAGAGATACAGGGAATTCTCCATACCAACTACCAGAAATCTTCCATTATGCTTCTCGGTCAGGGGAAGCCAGATCTCGGCGATGACCGAGTTATTCCCAGCGTAAGGAACACTCCCAAACAAGCGGCATACCGGTATGTCGTTAAGAACGCCGCTGATGTTGACAGCTTTCTCGGGAATGTGGGTCGAGTTCAAGATTGAGATGTCCTTGTGGCCTATCTTTTGAAACGACGAGGCAAATTCTGAACAGTCTTCTACTCGCCATGAGTTGTCACACTTCGAGGCGTGAATAAGGGCAGTAAGAAACCATGGCAATACTAAGCTAGCCCTCATCTCGAGAACTAAGATGAATTGAGTCGATCAAATTGATTCTGTTGGAGACTTTGAGGTGACCCTTAGGAATGGCATCCGTGCAGTCTTTGCTGATAGCAATTCAAGTCACACAAAGTGCAGCAGAAAGCATATTTCTGTCAACATCGAAGCCGGTTTTAATGTACCTAACACAATCTTACCATCTTCCCGTTCAAGGAGTGACATCAACAGGTACCATCGGCAGCTTTCAGAGGCCCACTTCATAAGATGTCCCGATGCGGAGAATGCCGGCGTAGAATGCCCCGAACTAAGATCCGGGGTAGTCGCTAGCCAATCATAGTCTATCCCACGCCGGAGTTGTTGATCGAAGCGGAAATAAGAGCCAGGTGCACGTGGGAACGTGTGTCAACCATCCAAAAATCATGAATCAAAATAGGTGATTATGAATTCTTGGAGTATTCTAACAGCAGAGAGATTGTAGATGAAGAGAGCAGGTTGGACCGAGACGAGCGTAACATTGTACGCCGTAGAACTCTGGTAAGTCCTCAATACTCTTCGCCGTTAAGCATCCGCCGCTGAACGTCCAAGGCGACGGTGAGCTCGTCAAAATTTGCAATATGCCGGCGTACATCTCCACGCCTAGGAATGGAGTGTGGCATTAGGGTCCTCTTAACCCTGGCTAGCTTTACGATAGCAGGCGAAAACAGACAATAAAAAACCTGGCTCACTTGGACTGAAAGAGTCGCCTCCCATGGGGATGGGTCCCGGTCCGAAAGGCCCTGCCCAGCGAATCCTCGAACCAAAAACTCCAAGAAAATGACCCTGGCAGTGGACCATCTCGCCTGCGCTAGCTTCATCCCCACAACACCCCCCGCGTTCGGCCTGTGCTAACCCCAACAGACTCGAGATTATGTTACTTATCTAAGGGCCTGCTCACCGTTCCCTTGATCTTCTCTTCCAGTCTGGCCTCCTCACCGTCTCGCAAAGTGCTTCCCATCTGGCTCTCTCAGACTTGAACGCACTGGTGCCGAGTCGTGTTAATTGGGCTTGTTCAAGATGGCTGATCAGAACTCCGTGGTCGACGTTGAGAGCGGAAAGGAGGTGAGCCTTCAAGTCTTCTGGTTACACCGTGAAATGGACACTTAACTGACACCCCCGTTAGGAGCTCGGCGCGAACGTCGTCCAATATGAGACCGTCGGACCGGTCACCTCGGCCGAGAGGGCGCTGCGGTGGAAGCAGGACAAGCGCATCGTGCCGCTGTCAGCCGGCATCTACTTCCTATGCTACCTAGACCGGAGCAACATCGGCAACGCCAAGATCATGAACGCGGCGACGGGCGACGACCTGCTGGCGCAGACGGGCATGAGCGACTACCAGTACACCATCGGCCTGATGATCTTCCTGGTCGCCTACGGCCTGTTCGAGGTGCCGTCCAACATCCTGCTCAAGCGCCTGCGGCCTTCGCGCTGGATCGCCTTCCTCATGTTCGCGTGGGGCGCGCTGACCATCGGGCTCGGCGGCGTCCGCAGCTACGCCGCCGTCGCCGTCGTGCGCTTCCTGCTCGGCGCCTTCGAGGCCGGCCTGTTCCCGGGCCTCGTCTACTACCTCACCTTCTGGTACCGCGCCGAGGAGCGCAGCATCCGCGTCGCCCTCATCCTGGCCTCCGCCACCCTCGCTGGCGCCTTCGGCGGCGCCATCGCCTACGGCGTCGGCCACATGAACCGCGACGCCGGCCTCTCCGCCTGGCGCTGGCTCTTCATCATCGAGGGCATCCCCTCGTGCCTCTCCGCCCTCCTCGTCTGGTTCTTCCTCCCAGACTACCCCGAGGGCGCCGCCTGGCTGACCATCCAGGAGAGGGACCTGGCCGTCCGCCGTCTGGCCGTTGAGGGCAGCAAGGGCCACCACAAGGCCATGACCTGGGCTGACGCCAAGACTACCCTGGCCGACCTCAGGCTCTGGGGCCACTACGTCGTCTACTTCGGTATCTCGGTACCCTTCAGCTCGCTCTCCCTATTCACGCCGTCCATCACGGCCGGACTGGGATACGAGGGGCTTTCGGCCCAGCTCATGACGATCCCTCCCTACGCTGTGGCTTATGGTATGTGATTTCTGATCCTGCCACATTGCCATGCTCTTATAATTCAACTAACACCGTTATAGTCGTCCAGGTCCTGACGTCTTGGTCAGCAGATCACTTCAACGCCCGAGGCCTGCACTCAGCCGCTCTAGCAACAGTCGGCGCCGTCGGCTTCCTCGCCTCCGCCGTCCTGCCGGCGGACGCGTACGCTTCGCGGTACGGCTGCCTCATCGTGGCGGCGTCGGGCGCCTTCGCCTGCATACCTCCGCTGCTCGGATGGCTGTCCTCCAACATCTTCAGCACCGCGTCGGTGGGGCTGGCCATCGCGCTGAACATAGGCCTCGGCGGCGCCCCGGGACAGATCGTCGGCGTGTGGATATACAAGGCCGAGGAGGCCAAGGAAGGGTACCCTACCGGCCACTGGACGAACGCCGCCCTTCTGTTTATGGTCGCTGTTGGCTGCGTCATGCTGAGGATATACTATGCACGTCGCAATAGGAAGATATTGGCCGCGGGCAGCGGAGGGGATGTCCGCCTGTTCAAATATTAATCTCATGTCCACCCATCTAAGCAAGTTAGGTACCTAGTTAAATAGATCATATGTATTTAGTCTAGACCCGTGTGTTCGTAAGCGGCGACCCGAGTAAACTAAATCGCATCGTTTGGTATTCGTCTCAACATTCCGTGTCTTAGTTATTGTAAATAACCACCACTTATACATTATATCTGCATTACTATCACTACCCGTCTACTTCAGTTTGGGATCGAATAATCTCAATGTAAAGCTCCCCTGTTAGTTTGTTCCGCACTGTCCATACCTTGCGTATGGCTGCCATATCAACCTGACAATCACGTCAGTCACTTTCTAGGTAGAGTTTTCACTCTTCTATGCAACACGGAACCAAACTTAGGTACCCAGAGTAGCAAATGTAAAGACCATGACCCCTTGCTTGCTACCCACCCCTTACACCTTTATATTTTCTCTCTGAGTATTATGGAGAAATTCGGTGAATCTAGGAGTGAGACAAAACTTAACGGTTATATATAAATTGTAGATCGTAACCTATGCTCAGCATCGGGGCCCGTACATGAGAAGCAATGTTTCCCAAATACCTGTCGGGACTGCGAGAGCGTTCACCTCCCTGAGTGGGAGAATTTCTTGCTAGATAACACAATGCATTGAATTATAACAATAGTGTTTTAATCTTATCTAGGTATTTATATCATCATAGAGATGAAGGGTGACTGAGGATGTGGTCAGGCGTATGGTCTACATTCTAAGCGCCAGTCGCTGCGGGCCACGCATTAAGATATTAAGTCAATTAGCAGATGGACTTTAAGAGCGAGCAGCGGTTACGTGCGGGTCGGCCAAACGTCCGTTCGAGACCTCTGCGGGCTCGACCACAAGTACTTGTCCGCTGCACAACTACTTGGGTCGGCCGGGTGTTCGAACCCGGCCAGGACCAATTTTTTAACCTTTTTTTTTTTTTTTTTCCAATTTGCAGTTTTACTTGCCAACTCTCGATAAGCCTGAACCATTTACTCCTTCTCGCGTCCGCCTTTGTTCTTTTCACTTTTGTTCGCCTCTCGCTTTCCAACAAACCAACTTATTAACCTCACTGGCGCTTTCACCCCTGACCCCTTATTTGACAACCATCCGAAGCCCCCACATAACTGAATATCTCGAATCACCCCTACATCCAAACCCTATCTTTGTAACGATATCAGAATGGGGAAGACGTTTGAGACAATCAAGCTGCTCAGACAGCCGGGATTCCACTTCGTCGGACCACAATTCCGCCACGACGATACCCGTGATAGTCTTGAGGATAGTCGACTCATCTACAAGACTCTCAGCGGACGAAGGCCCAAGACTGAGGACAGAGACGTCATACGGGAATCTGTTAAAGCGACCGTGATGCGGCTCTTCGAGCTCTGTATTCAGCACGAATACTGGTTCTACGACTACCCTGGTGCCAACAACAATGCCATCCACGGGGCGCTCAACAGAGTCCTCGAGCAGTGGGAGATACCCTCCCTGCTGACACCTATGCTTGTCCGATTAGTTGTAGGGAGCTACATCGAAGCTCGAACTCTTTGTACCAGCAACGAAAGGTCGGAATTGTCAGACCGCGTCGACGAGTTCATGGACATCTGGCGTACGGCGGTCAAGAGAGAAGAAGGTAACCCATTATCGGTACCTTTAGCATGATGATTCGCTAACGTTTCATGCAGAGGCTGCGCAGGCAACCCAGCCCAAGTCCAAGGCCGACCCCTGGCTTTCGGCCGACTTTGCGCCCTGCGAGCGAGGAATGTTGTATAGCCAACGAATCTTCAATGAGATTCGAGACATCAGTGCATCCAATCCCACCATGCCAGAACTATCCGACCAGGAGACAGACCCTATCCAGATCCAGAAGTTCTTGTGCACACTGGCCTTGTCCTTCTTTTCGGACACTCGGCGCTTTGCGCTCTATCTACATCCCATCGGATACCTCAACCGCAGCGAGAAGCGCGCCGCGCACGACAGCGACTACTCTACCATCCACGGCTTTGTAAAGTATGCGCGAGAGATGCTTGTGCACCACAACAGAAACATGGCCATCGGACTCGTCACGTTTCCCAACCGAACTACCCCCAAGGCGCTGCTAATTCACAAGGCCCTCCAGCTCTGGGGTTCGCCCCCCGGCATACGATTTCTCTGTCTCGACCCCCAAGAGGAGGTAGGCGAGTATATCGACACTATCATGGAGAAAATCAAGGACGCGTTCGGAAATGAGATCACGGAGGCATACTGGGGTGGCTGGACAGAAGAGGAGGCCATCAAGTATGATGGGAGGTACATGGAATGGGTGTGTGCCTTCATTCAGAGAGTCGTCACCAACGACGAGCCGGTACCCGACTACTTGGTGGATGATTACGGCTACCAGTCAATTTCACTGTACTTCCGATTCCGATGGGGGGAAGGCTACGTGTGAATTTACCAGGACGGGGAGGCCATCCCGCAAGAATTCTTTATTGAGCACCAGGGGCGGACGGACGTGAGATACTTGCTCGTGCTTGGACTGATGATTTTAGAGTCCGGCGGCGTTCATAATGCAAGAAATTTAACTCTCAGACAGACGGTGCTCGGCCGACTGTTCATACCAAGGCGAATGGCATTGTGGCAAGGCTAACCTAGTGATGAAGTAAACCACGAGTAATTGCACGAAGAGCGATGGGCCTGGCAGCTACTATCGCCCTTCGTATCTTCAACATCTAGACAAAGAGGCCCCTCTAGCAGGGGAAGCACTTCTATCCGTTGCCAACCCCTTCCAGGGGGACCTTCGCGAGGATAAGGGTTGAGGCTCGCGTAGACGAAGCTAAGGCCTGGCAGATGTCGACTTGATAGATGAAATATCCGTGTCGTAATATCGTCGTGGACATATCACGATGTGGTAACCAACTCGGCTGGAGGGGTGTCTTCAGGTATGTTTTATTCGTGCATCCGAGATGATGTGGCATGCCTTTGTACATTGTACGGAGTATTTGTACACTGATATTACAGAGCCGGACTCGGTCATGATCGGAGTCTCTTCATTATCCTCTCTCTGACAATGCGGCTTGCCATCTTGCCCCCATTTTGTAACGCAACGGCTCCAACAATGGCGTAGACGGCGCCTGACATGACCGGCTCGAGCCCAGACCCCTTAATATTATCCGGCTGGAATACCGTCAGCAGGTAAGCGGAGATTTCGAGGGAAGAGAGAATAAGAATGAAGTAAGAAGAAACTGAGAACAAGGGTAGCTCACCATCCGGGGCTTCCATCTCACAACCTGGTTTAACCCCGTGTCCACGGCCAACTTGGCTAACTTGGCCAAGCTAAAAATATCGTTTGGTTGTCTCGCAGAAAGGTTGTCAACGCTGAGGAGGACCGAGTCCTCAAATGGTTTCCGCCTGTGCGCGAAGGGATCGTTCTCAGGTTCTATGAAGGCGGGTGGTGATGTGATGATGGACTGTGTGCACTCAAGAGCGCATATTTGGCGACCTGGTATGATCTATCAACATGCTGGTCCTCTGCAGTTGTAAGGCCGAGTGCCGGTAGGAGCCAAGGCACCTCAAAGACATACCGAGAAAAGCTAAGCGGTCGTTGAACCCTCTCCTCCCCTGGTCGAAGCTCTTATGCGTCACGGCCAGCCACTTGAGCTCCTCGGGCAGTATCCGCTCCCCGTCGTGGCCCAGGAACCTATTCAGCACCTCGTCTAGCTTCTTGGGATCGTCATTGACGTGCCACACTGACCGGGCGGGATCCTTTGTGATATGCGGCGAGAAGGGCGCCTTCATCCGCTCGGGAGTGTAGGACCATCGCGGGCGAGCATCCGGGTACTCTGAACGGCGGGCCTCCGACGTCGAGAAGGCTGCGGCGGGTCGGAAGGACGGCGTTACAGGCTGAGCCTTGCAGCATCGCGGCGCTTGGCGAGCAAGTCTCGCGGCAGATCTAGAGGTGGAGAGGGCCATTGCCTTTGTTGCGGTGTCGTCGTCGTCGTCGTCGCCGCCGCTTAGCGCATTATTGAATTCGAGTGGTCGCGAGCTGTTTTGGCAAATAGTATCATTTATTTTGCAAGTGAAGGGAACTTTTCAATAGCGGGCCTCGAGATAGGGTTGTTGAGCCAATCAGAGGTCGTAAGGGTCGCTATCAATTTGCACAGCTCTAATCAAAAGGTACGTACCATTTTTATCATCCACCCCGCCGACCAGTCTTATGAGCATTGAACGTTTGTAACCAAGTACCTAAGTACCTTTTCTACTTCAATTAAAGCCTGGCCTAGAGCTGTTCCTTCAATTTACACGTCTCGTTGTTTCCAAACGCGTCGCATCGAAGCTCCTACGATGCCTTCTAATCTACCAACCTGTACCTACCTCTTTACTTAGTACAATCGCGATGAAAGCTGTGATCCTGAATTGACATTGTCATACACATCATCTTCGATTGTCTCTTCCAGTGCTCCCTTCACACTACTGTTAACAATGTCTATTCCAATGCCCGCTCCGGAAGGTGCTAATCCTAATCCACTAACCGCAGAGCTCGCTAGAGTCTTGCCCAAGGACCGCAAGTTTACCGTGCATCACCTTTCGACGACGCCCACGCTCACCGACCACCTTTGCTATCCTCCCGCCTGCCCTACGAGACTGTCTGAAGATGCTGTAACGCAGTCCAAAGACGTACGGCCAAGCAAACCGTTGAAGACGTACTGCGAGAAGCATTTCCTAACTGTTTCGATCGGTGCCGGAGAGAACGATACCATCCCCGGTAGGCAGGCTCTAGTCCTGGGTCTAGAAATCTACATCTACACTACATCCTTCTCTACCATCATATTCGTCGCCAAGGCCGATTCAACGGGATACTTGAACCTCTTGAACCTCCCCAAGAACACACCCTCTCCGATCCGAGAAGTCACAACCTGTTTTGTGGCCTTCCTGGTCTCTAATCGAAGACGTCCGACGAAGCAACTAGTCGTCAACCTATTCGCACGCTCCCAATCGCAGTATCTCTTCCCAGGAAGTGTCAAGAACAACGGCAAGCATGTGCTGGATGATAGAGGCTTGGTGAAGTGGTGGTGCCGGATACTCAATAACGTGTTCGAAAGCGACGAGTATGCAAGCACTAGACAATTATGGGATGGCATGCATGGATACTTGGTCATACCTGGCCTGGACGACTACGAAACTCGAGCTTTTCTACCTCGTACGAGCGCCGCCTCAACCAACTGGACTTTGGGCGACCCCCTCGCTGCGACGTCTCCGTATACGAAGGATCCTGGCACGTATGGCCGTCAGATCCATATCAGATCTCTGATACCAACATATCCGGACGACCCCAAGGCACGCTTTGTAGAGGAGCTGGAAGAATCGACGCCGCAGAAGACCAAGCTATTGCGCGGCTGGACATCACCCAAGACGCTTGATCAATTCTGGGAAATGATGGCATTCCGGCAAGAGTGTTCTAGTGGTCGGCTGACTGGCTTTGTATGGGTTGTATTCGAGCCACAGGCCAAGCCAAAGATTGTATCGAAGGCTATTGACTCCACCGCAGTTATTCCCACATCAAAAACCTCGTCCAGCACACCCGGCGCCACACAGGCCATTCCGCGGCCAGGGCCGAAGGCACCGCCTACCACGCCTGGACGGAAACGAAGGGGCAAAAAGACAAAACTGACGGGGCCAATTATCCCTCGAGAGCCTCGGTTCAAGACGCAGCATCGTGTACGGTACCCAAAACTCGTCGAGACTCCGTACTACTCATGGCCAGAGAACGGAAGAGGTCAAGTTGTTCTCGACGAAAACGGCTACAAGAGAGCTGTGGAGCTGCTACTTCATCTCGAGTTCGGTACTTTGGAACAGGCAATCACAAGCACCTCACGGTGGACCACAGAAGTAAACATGGGCAAGGACTGGGCTCTGGAGGTTGTCGGTCAGCGAGCGGAAACAGCTCTCACATCAACCACATCCATTAATGGCAGTGCGGTGAATAACTTATCTACGACGGTCAGGCGAAAGCGAAGGGTCGATGAGCCTGCTTCTGAGACAACATCGTCTACACAGACAATATCGTCTACACCTTCGGTTAACACGCTTAACGAGGGTCTGGTTCGCAAAAAGGCGAAGGTCGATACCGGTAACGCAGTTGATACCGCCTAGACCGCAGCGACTCCTGTGGAGGTGAGCCAGGACCCAAGGTCGATGCTCTTGGGGATGGCCTAATTCGGAAGAAGCTGAAAAAAAAAGTTCTTGACATTTAATTAAAGGCGACTTAGCAGTTTGGAAGATCTTGGATCGGACGGGAATGGCATAGATACATGTCCAGGCGCAGAGGCGTTAGCAGGCTCGTTCGCAGGCGGTATTGATGGCTGCCTACTAAGGTAGAAAAGGGATCATCGGTGCTCTGAAGGCTTCAAATTACTTTTTTCTAACATTCCACCATCTGGCCAACAGTTTTGTGAAATCTGTACCTGCTATGGTTATGAGGTGGCTCTGCATGTGCTTTGTGGTTCGTCGTTCGATTGGCTACCCTACTGCTGGATCGGCAAGGGTCTTTCAATTCCTCGTTCTGATTGGTCAATCGGACAGAAGAGCTTCCCTTTTAAGGGACTTCCCCCCAAAGCGCCGGGACTACCAGGACGCTGTGTCAATGTGTTGTATAATAACGCACCCCTAGATGGCCTGTCAGTTCTTAACTCTATCCAGTGAACATATGTCACCAACGCAGGCATAGTGGCGGAATCATGTCTAGATCACATCACGACTGAAGAGCTGTAGTCTGTAGGATGTCTAGTATCATCGCATCACATCTTTCCAGAGATGTTATGGTAAAGTGAAGACGATTTGCCCCTATTCAGAGAGTACACTCCGTCTCTCTCTCTCTCTCTCTCTCTCTCTCTCTCCATGATTCCCCATACCCATCGTCGTCAGTCTTTCGGTATTTTATATCAAGTGCCGCGTAGACAAATTGGCCAAGCTCAATACTCCTATGGCCAGTCCAGCATGGCAAACCACCTAGTATCATCCCATCCGGCATTTTCTAGCATCTTATTTGGGATACCCGTGGCCTCTTCTTCGAGATGCTATCTGGGCTGGCACATGTGAACTGCCTTGCTTCCTGCATAAGGAGGCAGTGGAGCTTAAGCTTTCTCTCTTCTCTTCCACGCCAAGTTTTAAGCCGCACTCCGGGAGACGTCGTACCTAAAACTTCCATACATGTTGGTACCGAGCCTGTCTGGGAGGTACCTTATGCCAGGTAAGTAGGTAGGTTCGGATGTACGGAGCTATATAACCCTCGCAGACTTTTCCATCCCCCCAATTCTTCTCCTCTCGCTCCGCCTCTGCAAATCTGCCATGCTGCCAATCGTCGTCGTCTTCTTCTGCTGCTGCTTCGTAGCAAACGCCGCCTGGCTTCGTCAGCTAGGCGGCGACGGCAGCGGAGGCCAGCCATCGTGGGTGGCCCGGAGGACCAGCATCGACGCCGGCACCCCCCACGAGACCTTGCAGATCGGATGGACCCCCAAGCCCACGCCCGCCCCCGGAGCCCAGCTCGAGGGCGAGCGCGCGCTTGACCTGCTGCTCGGGCGGAGGACCATGAGCTACAACTGGACCAACAGCATCACCTGCGGCTGGGTAGCCAACCTGTCCTGTACGTAACACCCCCCCTTCATCTCTTGTTCCTATCATTTCCGACGTTGGCAGAGAAAGAAGAAAAGAACTCAACCTTCCTATGACCGTCACAGCCAGCTAACCTCCCACGTCCAGCGAGCGCCCTGACCTGCGACCAGAGTTCGACCTGCGCCACCAAGAACGACGTCGTCGGCTGCGCCTCCGGCACCGTATCCGCGCTTTACTCGACGTGCCTGGACTACACCGCGTTCCAGGCCGGCTCCTGCTGGGGTATTGGCTCATCGACTGGTTGCTGGTATGGCTTCTCTATCTCTTCTTCCTGCTCTCTCTTCCTACCTCCATTCCCCTCTGGCTTTCACAGCTCCACCCTCTTTCGAACATAAACCGCTAACCGCTTTCTCCAGCACCAACGCCGCGTACGCCTCCTGCGCAGTCTACCGCTGGACAAGCTCGCCCACGCGGACCATGTACCGGTGCGCGGCGACGGCGACGACGGTCGCGGTGCTGGACGAGCCGCAGTACGTAGCGGACTGGCCGCCGGCGGACCGCGGTCCTCCGGCGGGCGGTGAAGGGATGAGCCCGACCGTCACCATCGTCATCGTCGTGGTGATCGGCGCCGTCGCCGGCCTCGCCCTCCTCGTCTGCTGCGTCCGCAGGTGCTCGCGGCGGTGCCACGAGCGCCGCCGCCGCCGCGAGCGCCGCATCGAGGAGCTCCGCCGCTGCCTCGCCGCCGCCTTCAGCAGCCGCCCCGTCGGCCCCCCTCACCGAGCCGCGGGCGCCTCGCCCGTTGATGACGCCTCCCCGACCGCGCTGCGCAACTTCCCTTCGTACGCCGAGCCCCCGCCCCCGGGCTACTCTGTCTCCGACCCTTATCCCGACGTCGCGCACGCCCTCGTAGGCTCGAGAGGAGCCAGTGTTGCTCCGCCGCCGCCGCCTCCGCCTCCGCCTGAACCTGAGCCTGAGGCCTCGTTCGAGGACTTACCGGCCGTCGAGGGCATCGAGCTCGAAAATCTCCACCCATTGCAATGGATTCCTCCTGAGACTCTATTCGCCAATAACTCTGCTGTTGGTTCTGCTAGTGAATTCGCCGACCGGGTCGACGACCCGCCACCTTTCGAGTCGAGGCCAAATTCGGTGATCCATTCCGAGGGCGTGACGTCTTGAGCATAACGGTTTCGTTGAGAGATACTATGCGGATTTAATAGGGCGAGCCGTGTCTGAATACAACCTTGTCACCGCTATTTTTGCCGAGCTGCAATATGATTTCAGAGTTCATGACTCGAAACTTCGAAAATCGACAAGTACGGCAATCTTTTCACCATGTCGCAGCCCAGGATCTCAGAATGTCGAGGGCATATGCAGTCGTGGGAGCAAAGGTTGTCGTATATACCCATTGTTGTGTATGTAGTTCTGACTCGGCACAATCCAGCGCCATGATTCTTCGCTTTCAGTTTCGCCCCTTTCTTTCCGCTGCCCCCTACCCTTTAGATCTTGTCCCAGATTCCTATCTACAGAATGCTCCGTTTCCCATCTATGGGTATTTGTGTCCCGGCCCGGAGTCAAGAAAAGAAAGAATAAAACCGACGCGGTGCAATTTGGAGTAATTTCTTCGTTTTGTCTTTTCGTTCTTCGTACTTTTATTTCCTCGTCCTGCTTTATTTGTCTTGAACAAATAAAAGGCATACATTCACCCATTTGCGCGTCTCGGTTCTCGTCTTACGCCGGCCTTACGATATCTTCGCGGTACGTCCGCACGTTCCGTTACTGGGTGGCCTTGGCCTTGAGCCACTGCAGGTTGACGGGGGTGACAGGCTGGCCGCCGGCGAGGACGGCCATGATGTTGCGCATGGCAAGCTCCTCGAAGCCGACATGAGTCTCGACGGTACCGCCGGCGTTGTGGCAGGTGAGGAGGGCGCGGGAGCCAGCGAGGGCCAGGAGACGAGGGTTGGGGTTTGGCTCGTCGGCGTGGACGTCGAGAGCGACGCCGGCGAGGCGGCCCTGCTCGAGAGCGTCGGCAAGGGCATCTTCATCGACAAGGGAGCCACGAGCCACATTGACGAGCCGTGCGCCGGGCTTGAACCATGCGAGGCTACGGGCGTCGATGAGACGGCCGGCGCCCGCTGGCGTGCACAGAACGACGCAGTCGGACTGGCGGACGAGCTGCTCGAGATCGTCGCAGCGGCGGGCCCCCAGCCTCGTCTCGAGCACCGCCGGTTTGGGATCTACGTCGTGGTACGCAACGTCCATGCCGAAGGCGGCGCTGCACTTGAGCGCGATCTGCTGGCCGATGTTGCCGAGCCCCACGAGCCCCAGCGTCTGCCCGCGCAGGTTGTGCGACCGTGCCGTCGCACTGTCGTGGCACTCCCGGAACGCCGCGGCCGACCCCGACGCCGCTGAACCGATGCAGTACGGCAATATTCGGAACGTAGAGATGATCATGGCGATGGCGAAGTCCGACACCGCCTCCGCCGCTGCTAGGCCGCCGTTGCAGTAGACAATGCCTGCGTGGTCGTCGTTAGTGCGAAACGCTCTCTAGCAACCCCTTTTCCTTATTCTAGCCACCATGCTGAGGAGCTCGAAGGGTCGAGGTTCGTCGCCGGGTCGTTTTAAGACAAGGAGCGGGTACATGCAGCTAGAATAGAACTGAAGTCTTGAAACTCCCAAAAGAAAACGAGGAGAGAAAGCTCACCTTTCTCGCCAAGAAGCTGCGTATCGGCCCAATCGAAGCCGGTGCCGGCGCTCGCGAAGACCCTGACGCTATCCGGCAGCAGTGAGATAAGCTCGGCATCCCAGTGGCCCATCTCGCCGCCGGTGCCCCAGAAGGGGCGGAAGATGGCAGAGAAGTCGCCCCAGCGGCGGTCGCGCAGAGCCTGAGCGAATTCCGGGCGCTCGCGCTCGTGGACGTCGGGGCGCACTACGTCGAACTGGGTCGCAAACTCGGCGTACGTCTCGGGGTTATACCTGATCGGGTCCCCGATGTGCAGCACGACGGGCTTCCTAGCCCCGGCTACAGGGCCCCCCAACACGGGCAAGGATGCCAGGGCCGGCGTCGGTACTATTGCCTTTAGGGGACTGAGAGTCGTGCCGCTGCTCGCAGGGCGCGTGGCGGCCAGTGCGGGGGAGGTGGAGCGTGGGGTCGGCGGAGCCGTTGGCATCGGGGTGTTTGTTGGTTCCGCCATTTGTCGTCGCGGATATGTGTTTTTTTCGTCTTCAGTGGTCTCTTGGATGCGGTCTTATATGTTATTCCTCCGGGCCGTTACGCGGTTTTCCTGCTTCTACACTCGCCGCGCGAACGGGTATAAAATATTGGGGGAGGTGTGGATGAGGTAAAATCAGAGAGACAAAAAAAAATAATAAATAAATAAAAAATAAATTGAATTGGTATTGCGGTCCCGAAGATTCGAAGGCGGTGGCTTCCCCCCCTCTAAACCGTCAGGTAGGACACGTTTTTTCCGTGTGGTGCCGGGTGCGCTCTGTGTGTGCTCCCTCTATGTTGAGTAGGATCGTCACGTCGGAGTAGGTCCCTTCACCGCCGAAGCTGTGCTCGTATGGAGCCTTGGCCTTGGAGATAGAAGACGTCGCCCCGGGGTGTTATAAGCCGCAGTCTAGCCTTGATTCGCCGTCGTGTGGGGGGCGCCCACGACGCTCGACGCTACCTAGCAATCAGTGGCTAGGTCAAATCGAGGCACTGATGGACTCGTACTGCTCAGGGAAACTCGTCCTCTAGAGTACCAGGAGTACCTAAGCCGGGGAACGTTCATCCAAGCGGAGATGAATGGAGTTTATCCGATTGTTGGAACTATGGCTCTCTTTTGGTGAAGTTCCCGCACGTATACCCAGATATGAGATATGTGCCAGGTAGGCTTGTATGTACCTAACCCAGGGTGTGTGAACGAGGGGGGAGCTTTTGCTTGATCGTGGGGGGGAAGTTTGTCTTCTTTTTCTTTTTTCCTTTTTTTTCTCTCTCCTCAGTACCTAGAAAGAAGGGTCCCCGCCAACGGCAGAAACACGCGGGATGCCACTTCTGGCAACACGGATCAATGCGGTCCTTGTTCTCATTGGTTAGCAGAGTGTGGGGTTATACTTGTCTGCCACATGGCGTTGAGACTTGGGCTGCTTTGCCTGACGAGCCGGCGAGCTGGCGAGCTGGCGGGATGGCAGGAGGATGGTAGGCCTAGGCCCGAACCGCATCTATGCATGCAAGATGGCGCCTGTAGCTATCAGATATGTCCCTACCTGTAGGTAAGTTGGCGCATGCGGCGTATCTGGCTATCTGGCCTTGGAACCTCCCGACGATCGCCGCCTCCCTTGTCGTGCCCTGAAGTCACGTTAATTAATCCCAGAAGAGCCTGTGTGAAAGAAGATAAATTACCTACGTAGTTGCGGCATTCCCGGGCAGCCGGGTCGCCACCTTACATAGCATATAATTGCAGGTCATGGAAGACGTCGAGATACTCACCGATTGGCTACGCGGTCGACACAGATTGATGAGAAGTGTATCCGACGTGTCCTACGAGTGCGGCCAGCTACTTGGGGTAGCAGCACGATATATTACTTACCTTACCTAGGTAGATGGCCATGTGTGAAGATGGTCCAAGCGGACGTCCATCGCTCGATTCAGTGTCGCAATCCTAAGCAATCCTCATGATGATGGATGATGATTCAACTTGAGTGACAACGTGTCTCGCTCTGGCGCGTTACAGAACGGCAGGGTGACTCGGGCTTAGATGCCGCCGCCTGCCTACATGTACATAGTACGGACATCCAACTCGTCCATGTACGAATACGGTACTGTAAAGGAAGCTGGAAGATCATCTCCGCTGGCTGGGGACCTGGCTGGCTGGCTGGGTCCCTGCCAGGGTGACAGGGTGATTACCTAGGTAATAACGAGTCTGACAGCGCGAGTGGATAATTTTAATGTGCATAATTCTGATTAATACCTAGGTACAGTTCAAGTACATGTTAGATAATCACATGCCAAGGCCTTACGTCAGGCACTCGGCACGCCCAGCACGCTCAGCACGCCCTTCCCTCAGACATCCCCAGGCCAGGCAGCACCAGCACTGAGAGGGTATGTAAGCGAGCTTGACGAGCAGAAAAAGTGATCCATAAGGATCGCGAGCGGCTTAGCTCAGCAAGCGCGGGCAAGCCTCACTGCCTCACTGCCCAAGTAGGGCCCATCTTTCGTTACTGCATAGTACTTACCTGGTAGTTTCGCTCCCGACTGTGCCTCTCAAGAGTCTCCATCTTCCCTCTCTACGGCGCAGCCGACTAAACCGCTCCCCGAAGTTCCGTCTTGTTGGATTGCAAATATGGCACGGCCCGGGCCAAATTCACCGTCAGTGAGTCTAGCGATCCTAGATCAACTTGACCAAGCTATCGTAGCTGTGGTGGTTAAATACCCACCAAGCTGCCCTCTTTATCGTTTCCCAAGACTTATCGCCTAGCCTATGCCAGCATACGAACACATCCCAGTCTCGATATACTCTGCCGACACTATCGATACAACCCCCCTCTACTACTGTACACAGCACGCCGCTCGGCCGACCCAGGCAAAGATCCCGGGAGGGAAATGCCTGTCACGCCGGGACAATACTGGAACCTGGCTGAGCGAAGACAGCCCGTAGCCAAGCGGAGAGCCAGCCACGCCAAAGTTCGGACCGGCTGCGTCACATGCAAAAATAGACGGGTGAAATGCGACGAGCGAAGGCCGCGCTGCTTCCGGTGCGAGAAGTCTGGCCACCTGTGCGCCGGCTATGAAGACGTCAGCGCCAAGCACGACAGAAGCATCGCACCGCCCGATGCTTCCGTCACCGTCACCGTCACCTCTCGGAGCATCGCCGAGCGTGCCGTCGTACGACCGAGACCCTTGCAGCCGCGTCGAGCCGTCGATGCTCACCAGCCATTCTCAATCGAGGTCAGACTGCCCATATCGCTGATGTCCGCCTATCTGGATACTCACGATGGCCCCCTTTTCGAGAGGCTTCGCTCTCAGATCCTTATGGACATCGACAGCTGGTGCAATTCTAATTGCTGGGAGGACATGCTCCGCCACCTAGTGCATGACGAGTGTGTTCGGCACGCGCTGTCGGCCTTTGCGGCCATGTATCTAGCAGTCGAACGGACCTTGGACCCGAGCACACAGTCCTCGGGGTCATTAGCCCGATACTCGGAAGGGCAAATGGCCCTTCGCCATTACTCGACAGCCATCTCGTTGTGTAGGCAGCGTCTATCAGACGGCATTACCAAGGACAACATCTACTCTGCTCTGACTTCAACCTTCCTTTTCGCCTTGATAGAAGTCTTGCAGAATAATATCCCCACGGCCAATCAAGTCATATTCAACGGCGAGGTGCTAATACGAGACACAATGAAGGCTAAAGCTCCGAACGGGCAATCTGCGTTAGTTTGGGACGAGGAACTCTTGGATGTGAAAGGAGGGTTTGATAGGGTAGCAATGGTGTGGGGATTATGTCCCTTTGTCCATGGCCAAGACGAGCCCTGTGCGGCGGTACCAAACCAGTACTTCGAGATACCGAATGTCGACGCGCCCATGGTAACCATCAAGCGCTGCTGGGGAAAGTTTCAAACCAGTCTAGGGCTATTCACAATGAGCGTACGCTGCGGAAAGGTAGTTCCGCCGGAGCTCCTAGAGGCGGTAAAAGAACAGAGGTCGAAACTCGTGGCGCTGCTCCACGAGTGGACTGCCTTGCTCGACACATTACTGGAAAGGGAGAAGGATACCGCTGCGTTTCATAGGCTGAGTGTCATCAAAGCCTGCGCCGTCCTCTACAACATCTTCTTTTCCTGCTTTCTCGACCGGTCCAACCTCGCATACGACGCACACCTCCAGGATTTCCTCGAGGTCCTGCATATCTGCCAAAGATTCATTCCGGACAAGCAGCCAGCCCACTATAGGCTTTCGCTTGACATCGATCTCTTCCCCGTTGTTTCGTTCACCGTCAGCAAGTGCCGCGACCAGAAGACGCGACAGCTAGCTCTGAAGGTCTTCCGCGAGATGACGCACCGACAGGTGCTATGGAACAACCAGGGAATGCTGAAGTCGCTGCAGGCTCTTGTCAACCTGGAGAACGACGGGCGAGACAAGACAGGCTTCATCCCCGCGTCTTCCAGGTATTGCTTCGTCGGCTCCGAATGGGACGTGGAACGCCGCCAGATGATGGCGCTATTCGTGTGTGCGATTTCAGAGGCGACCGAGTCCGGCGATCAGCCCACAGTACGCGTGCCAATAAGCTGGTAACGAGACAAAATCACAACATAGAGAAGACGTTATCATGGGGATAAGCCAAGTATGAATCGACAAATCAATTGTCTGCAATGCCTTATCATCTGTCCAACGAACTGCAATATTTGAAGCGGTCGACGATCCACCAAATTACACTAGTACACCTAGTTGGGGATCGGGTTGGTGGTACGGCGGGACGCCGGGCCTAGAATAAAGTCCAAGTTCATGAGACGCAAACGGCCTGTTTTCAAACGCTCCAGCATGACTGAGGAGAACAGGCGAGTAAACGACTCCATGCCTCCAACCTCTCTGACTGCGCACTCCCCATCCCGAAAGGCAGCCGGGGGCCGCTGCTGGTCGTACATGAGCAAGACCAGCTCCTCTACGTCGACACTGAACAGGATCTTGTCCCAAGGGAAATGGGTCTCAAACTGGAAGTTGCGGAGCCAGCAGGTCACCGACAGGCCCAAGCGCTGAATCCTTCGGCCTGCAGGGTCCAAATCCTGAACGGCGCCAAAGAGGTCTGCCAAGCCCAGGTAATCGACGTCGCCCACGATAACGAGCAGGTCCGAGGCCGGGTCGAGGTACAAGTGGCGCAGAGAGAGCCCGCCGCGCTTCGGCGCGAAGACGGTGAGGGGTACGGCGAAGTGCTGCAGCGCCAGCACGCGGGACTCGGAGCAGGCGGACAGCGCCGCCGGGTTGCTGCAGCTGGATAGCCACAATGAAGGCCCGAATCCCAGCCGGGGAACATTGTTGACGGTGTTGGCATCGAGCGTCTTGTGCAACTCTACCACACGTGGCTGGAAGGACTCGTTCCAGATCTTGATGCGTAACTCGGCTGGAAGTAAGGGGAACTGTGTAAACTCGGTCGGGGATGCTACAGGCTGCTGCTGCCCTGATGGACCTGAAGCCATGTTTCCCAGCCTTGCTCCAGAAGGACAAAGACCAAGTCTCCCCAAAATTCTAGTAGTATATATTCGAAATGACGTGTATATAGCAGATGAAAGTGTACCGTGCTCCAAGGACACTTAGATACGCAGAGAAGCTCTCTGAGTGGCGACCCTTTGTCTAAGCTAGGAAGAATCGATGCCTTATATGGTCTCAGGTGTGCGTACTTCCTCGGTGAAGGCGATGGAACGATACAAGACCACGACCGCTTATACCCGGGGAAACTATAAACACCTACAATCTACCCGAGGTAGTGATATCGAGACGTTGGAGGTTTAGAGGTACTCCAGGCACTCCATATACTGAACAGGCAACGATCTTCGTGGAAAGCCCCTTTACGGATATCCGCTGCCAGTCACGTGCTTCTACCTACGTCAACTTCTTTATTTCCATCCTGCCTCCCCCCTTTTTACTGCCTGGCACCTGCGTTCAAAGGGATAATTTTCCGCCATTAAAGCCACACGTGACAGACTCCCGAGTACATACATTCTTCTTGTCTACACCGCTTTGGGGTTCTTTGTAGGTCCGATACGTTTCAGGTCAGGATGAGCAGCGTAAACAGTAGAGAACAAGCCATGTGTCGCAGCGGGACTACGTTTGCCGCTACCGAATCCGTCTGGTTCCCATAGCCGAGCCACTCTCGGATGTGCTCGAGCTTGATATCGCGAATCTTTGCGGAGACGCGAGGAGCTAGGTTAGGTACATAGAGCTTCTGTACGGCGTGAGGCAAGGGGCGGGCGAAGACGTACCTGGTCCAGCTGGGGCTTTTGACCGCGGGGCTCAACAGCCTCAGACACAGCGTCCTCGGCGTGTGCGGCGCCGTCGACGAGGATGACGCGCGAGTGGTTGAGCATCGGGGTGACAGACAGCACAGGCGAGCCCACCGCAGCAGTACGGTCGTACCCGCCCTGAACAACGAGCAAGCGGTCGGTAGCATCAAGCAAATCGCTCGTAAGCGCGTACTTCTGCAGGAAGTACTCATTGGCGCGACCGTAATCCGCCGCGCGCCAGCCCGCCTCCGCGCACAGGTCGGCCGCGCCGCGCGTCTGCGCCTCGGGCAGCAGCTTGTTGGCGTCGCCCACCGACACGTCGTTGACGGCGTACAGCCCGCAGTTGAGGAACGCCCACGCCGGCTGCGCGCTCTCGACGCGGTTGCGGCTCGCGCGCGATATGTTGGGGTTGAGGCCGTCGATGCACGCTGATGCGTTGGCTGCCCACGACGCCGCTAGTAGCGGTACTCGTAGGACTTGGCTCGCGGTGCGCGCTGCCAGCGTTTGGTTGATGAGGTTGTTGAGCGGGTATGTTGTTGGGTACTTGTCTACCCATGGGTAGTTGAACTTGGCCACGGCTAGGTACGTGTTGGCCGCCGCGTTGTACAGCCGGTGGTAGCCCAGTCCTGTCGAGTTCTTGCACACGTTGAGGTCCGGAAGGGCTTGGTCGCAGTTATTGTCTACTCCCCCCCTTGTTATTAGCGTGCCCGTGACGTGCTTGGTTATCGCAGTGGGTGCTTCTGTCCTACTTTGTATGCATTTCTTGAATTGCAGCATCGCCGACTTGATTTTGGATGTCGCGTCTGCCGATATCGAGTCGTAGACATCGCCCGCCCATCTCGTCGCGTCGAACCTGTACCTATTGGTGTCGAGCGGGCCGAACGAGTTCAGGGCCGGCGAGGAGGCGATGGCGCCGTAGAACGTCTCGTGGTACTGCATGCGCGCCGAGACGGCGAGGAAGCCACCGTATGAAGCTAACATTATGTTAGTCAATTCATCTGTCACCAATCCGATTCAGAGTTTGAGTTGAGTTCAGGTATCGAAATATGCTTACAGCCGCCGTAGATGACCCTGCTGTCGGCCGCCCCGGGGACGGTGCGCTTGATCCAGGTGACGAAGTTGACGGCGTCGCAGAGGACGTTGTCGAGGGTCAGGGAGGCGGCGAGGATGGCACCCGAGGCGTTGAGGGGATAGTAGCTGGGCGGGTAGCTGCCGCCGCCCACGTCGCCGAAGAAACGGTGCTCGAGCACAGCGACGGCGGCGCCCAGGCCCGGCGCGTAGTCGGCGAAGACGCTGGCGTTGAGAGGCGTCATGCCGGCCTCGGCCGCCTGCACGAACAGGATCGGCCCGCCCACCCGGAAGTGCTGTGTGCTCAGCTGGTACCGCTGTCTGAAGGTCGCCAACCCTGGCCCAGATCCCGCGGCCGCCGTGTGGTTCACTTTCTGCACGAAGTCCTGCGTCGCGAACCCGCTCGTGTTGGTCTGGCGAGCTGCGGCTGTGGCAGCCAGGAGAGCCGCGACCTTGAGTATCATTGCCGGCATACGTCTCATGGTCATCCTACTGCGCCTTCATGAATAGATCGTGACTAGGGACGGACGTGTTCAGTTGTTGTTCCAACCCAAGAATAATGAAATTGTCCAAATTACGCGACATTGAGTCAAATGACAGCCATGCTGCGCCTTTCATAAAGCCATGTGAGCTGGAGCTAGGCTGCTAAGCCGTGTGTTCCGACTTCATTGAGGGGGATGACCTTGGTTTTTATGAAGGGGCACGGGAATATCCAGCAAATTTCGAGACAGATGGTCAGAACTTGTGATGACAGGTGAATTAGGGTTGAGAGCGCATACTGCCGAGGATTGACACATCATACATGAAAGTGTATTTCCATGTCACATGAAGATTCAGAGTGTCGTCTTCAAGTCTGAGTAAACTTTTTTGCAATCTGCAAATGATGCAAGGGTGGTCAGCATAGGAGCGCCTCGAGGTCGATGTAAGCCCGGGGCTTAGGTATCATGGTGGGAAGGCAGAAACTCTAAGATATGCAGCGTTTCAGACGAATGGAAAGCCTACCTCTCTAAGCTTTTACCATCTCGATCCTTCATTACGAAGATCAAAATTCGAATTACGGACTATGATCAGAACATACCTCTAGTACGACAGACAGCTGCTCGGGCTTGATATGCAGAACCCCTTTTCATATCAATGTCTCAAAGCTACCTTGAACTGAAATTGCACCTGCGAGCAGCTACACTGTGTTCTGAGTTCGATCCCCGGATAACAGGATATGGTGACGGCGTATCCTGTATGGTGTATAACTTGTAAGATACATAATCTACGGCATGCGGACTACACTTAGCAATATAACATAAGGTATAAAACAAATTGGTATCCAACCCTGCTTGATGTGATATATCTGCTTGGATATGATAGACTTACTGAGACATCTATCAAGTCAAGCACCAATGTTTTCTCAACTCTCAATTTACATGCAAGCCATCGTTGCTCGCCTATAAAAGGACTTTGGGAACACGGCAAGGCAGGCTGGGTCACATTCAAACCGAAAGCCGTATACACCAATGAAGGAACCAGGAACCAGGATTAGGAGACATCATATATATAACTTATCATATTCACCCACAGGCATGATACCAAAGGAAGAAAAAAAAGAAAAAAAAAAGGCACTAATACATGGGATGGAACCCGACACAGGTGGCTATAAAATTTCATCTCGAGGTCTGATCGCAATGCTCACTCACATAACTCAATAATGGTCCTTGCTGGGTGACAGCGCGTCGACTCAAGGTCATCCGCCTAATAATCCTATCACCTACGACTCAGCATTAGGCAAACATCATGTTATCTCCTATTGTACTTGTTAATTTACCAAGTTATCAATCACCCTCCCCAGTCTAGCTTTCTTTATAAATTGTTGCAAACGGCTACCCAGAATAAATCAATAATACAATAACTCAGCTCTATGGCCACCAACGGTTGGACGCCTGCATACAGCAAGGGCACGGCGGCAGGAGGCGACTTCTTCAGAGAGTTATTGCTTTTTTGCGATGACACCAAAGCATTTCAAATAAACACGATAGGATCGCAGCAAGACATTCTTACAGTTATAAGGGAACAAAGTGAGAAGAATACGAGTGCCTTAAAAGCGACGGGAGAGACCCTTGATGCGCACGAGGACGAGCTAGACGCCATGGCCGAAGATATCAGCAGCCTCAAGGCCACCGTCGAGTCGTTACAAGCCCGCCTCCAACGCATCAAAACCTGCGGAATTAAGACCCAGACGGCGCCTCCTAGGTCAGAGAAGATACACCGTTCAGTCGTCAAAGTCTCAGACGAGGAGCTCTATAGGCGGCTATGTAAGGTTGGCGCGACGGATGCGGCTGCGAAGCTACTGGCTTCTGCGTGACAGCTTGACCAGATCGCGGCTCCGGCACGTGCCTGGCTGTACCAGAACCATGATGGCGAGCGACAGCCTGACTCAGATGACGGTAATGCTCTTCAAACATCTAAAAATAAGGACTACGTAGCTAACGAGTGGCAGTCTTGGTTAGGAAATTCGTAGAGCGCGCCACTGCTGCTGGCATCCGTGTTGGGCGTCGCCCCTAATGAGGCTGGCTTACAGAACCTTTAGCGGCTGGGACAACTTCCGCATCAGCTGGGTGCCGCCTTGAGAGGCACTAGGATAATGCGATCCCGTAGGTAAACATAATAACTCCGAAGGGTTAATCTATAAGGTTTGAGGGAAGAGAGTTTATCTGCGGTTCTGGAAAAGCGCATCGATACCTCGTACTAAAGCTCTGCCGGGGGGAGGGGGGCGGCGGGGGAGGCAGGGCAGAAAGGCGGGCGGTAGGGAGGGATTTTGAAAAACAACGGCAACAGCCCGATTCTCGGACAACTGGTTGACGTTGAAAGATATCGCCAAGGATGAGAGTGTTCTGCTCTTGTTCGTCCAAAGCAAGCTCCGATACTCCCGAGCCATGGGCATGCTGCAACATAGCACCTTGAACTGGTACGGAGTGATGTCAACTATCTACAGTACTATGCCAATCGAAATCCGACCATTCAACACATACCAAGACCCCAAGGCGTGGATTCTTATCCTTCATCTATATGTAGCATATTGCGTACTTGCCTCGCGGCGACTAGACATGAGTGCATACCGAAAGAGCGATAAGGAAGTGATCCAGGGAAAGACAAATGACTGACATTTAGAAAATCTACAACCCAGTGACAACACTACTCTAGTCCATCAAGCATCTAAGCCGTCTAGCTCTATCAGCTTCGTCACCAATTTGATGACCTCGCTATCCTGGACGTTGGCCTGCGGGTCGTTAACCTTGAGCGCGATGACGTTGTCCACCATGCCCCTGAGCCTCGAGACCAGCACGCCGATCCTAGCCCACCCGCGTAGCCTAATAGTGAAGGAAAAGATATCGTCAGCTCCCGAAAGTTATCGTGAAGTACGGTGAAGAAGAGAAAAAAGGAAACATACCTGAGCCAACCGTCAACCACCAAACCTCTGCCGAGCGTGTCGAGCTCGATAGCCCCCGAGAACAGGAGCAGCGTGAAAGCGTTGAAGGCTACAATTACAAGAAGGAAAGATCAGCACGCCATACCAGGGGAGCAAGAACGAAAGCAGGAGGAGACAAGAACTCACGAGTAAGGTCGCGGATGAATATCTTGCTAGTAGAAATGAGGTTGAAGTACGACAGAAACGCGGCGCCGCCGGGGAAGCCCTGGCTGTCGTGCAGGGTGCTGGCGGGGTGCACGAAGACGCGGCCGCTGTCCTGCGTGTAGTACCGGATGGTGCGGGCCTCGGGGTCCAGCTCCACGGCGCCCGACACCGACGTCGCGAACTTCTTGTCCGGGAACTGGATGCGCGCGATCTGCGGCGCGAACGCCGACGCCGTCAGCGCGCGCACCAGAGACGGCGACGACGAGGAGGCCTGGCCGCGCGTTTCGCGTATGCCCAGCTCGCTGAGCGCCGCGTAGTACTGCGTCCGCGTCGCCGATATGTCGTTGAGCGTCTGGAAGGAGAGGAAGTTCTCGTCGCAGAACTGCCGGAGCTGGCGCTGCGGGGTGCCCTCCTCCGCCATGGCGCTCCACTGCTGGTACGCGCGGAGGTCCGTGAGGAGGTCGCCGTCGCCGCGGAAGAACCTCATGCGCGCCGCCTTGGCCTCGTCGCGCTTCTCGGGCGGTGCCACGAACGGGCTCTTGGTGCTCAGGATCGACGCGATGGCGACGCTCTCGTCCAGGCACCCGAAGATGGCGCCGTAGATCATCAGCTTGCCGCAGCGCAGGTCCGCCGGTATCATGGCCAGCTGCTGGCCCAGCGCCGTCAGCTCGTCGCCGTCGAGCGCGCCCATGCGCCGAAGCATCTTGACGGCGTTCTCGACGGCTGTGATCTCCGGCGGCGTCGGCGTCCTGCTCAGGAATCCGCCCACATCTTTGGTCCCCATTGCTCGCACCGACAGGCAGAGCTGCTCGAGAGGCACGCGCCGGATCTCGGGCTCCGGGCGTTCTGGCATACGGTCTTCGAGATTCCTCGTATAGAGCTTGTAGCACTTACCAGCCTGGACTCTACCAGCACGTCCCCGTCGCTGCTTACAGGCGGCACGCGAGGCGAAGGCCTCCTCAAGCTTTCGCATATTGTTCTGCGGGTCGAAGCTCGTCTCTTTCACCTTGCCGGTGTCGATGACTGCGACAATGTCGTCAATCGTGATCGACGTCTCCGCCACGTTTGTCGCGACCACGACTTTCCGCTTGCCGGAAGGGGGGCTTGTAAAGACCTTTCGCTGCTCCCGCGTGTCGAGAGAGGCATGGAGTGGTAACACATGAAGGGATGAGACGTTTCTAAGTTGATTGACCGTCCGATTTATTTCGGCAACGCCTGGTAGGAATATGAGAATTCCACCCTTTTTGTTGCTGTGATATAGGTCTGCATCGATAGCCTTTGCCGTTTCGACGAGCAAAGAGTAGTTGATCCGAGAACCTAGTCGTTGAATGGTCTTGTTGATTGGATCTTGCGGCCCCTTGTCGACTATACTCGAGTCTGCAGGATTCGCTGAGTCGAACAATCCCTCGTCACGATCGCGATATCTGAAGTTATCTACCGTAAAGTCTGTCATGCGGATGATATCGTCAAGATAGTAGTCCTCGACGGGGAATGTTCTGCCAGCAATCTCGACTAATCCACATTCTAGCCCCTCAGAGGTGAAGTAGTTTTGGAAAGTAGCCGCGTCAAGCGTTGCGCTCATTAGAACAAGCTTGAGATCCTTCCTTCTCTTGAGGACGTCGCGAATAATGCTCAAAAGGAAGTCGGTATCCAAGCTTCGCTCATGAACTTCGTCGATAACCACATGACTCACATCAGCCAGCGATGCAACTACGTCTTCCGTCCGCCCGCCCGAAGTTTGTAGGCGCCGCAGCAGAACACCGGTAGTCACGAAGGTGATCTTGGTCTGCGGGCTAACTCTGTTTTCTCCGCGAATCGAATAGCCTACTTCTTGGCCAAGCTTGGAGCAGCGTTCGTCGCTGACTCTGTCTGCGAGGCCCAGGGCGGAGATTCGGCGTGGTTGTGTGCATATGATTCTCGCGGCATTCCCAAACCCTTTGCTGTAGAGGTCGTCGAGGATAAATTGGACCGACTGTGTAGACTTTCCAGAACCTGTTTCACCGGCTATGATAGTGACTTGGTTTCTCGAGACAGTGCCGACAACTAGGTCTTTTGCTTGCCAGGCGGGCAGCTTTTGACGCTGGCCTAGCATTTCCTTCAGAGCAGGACTGCCTTGCCTCTTATGCCATTCCTCCCTGCTGCGGAAATCGACAGTCCACGACAGCGGCTTCGGGTGTCTTGCCAACTTCTGTTTGATCGGATTAATGTGACGGCTTTCCGCTGCAGTCGAAGCGACCCCAGATATATCTCGAAGCTTCCCAGGGTTCTCGATAATAGGATTGATGTTCTGCTGGACCCAATCAACTGCGAAGTAGATCTTCATCGGCTCTTCGCTCAAAGATTCGTGTAGGTATGTGAGCGTCTTCTTGACGACGCTAAGCTTGATGTAAGAGGGCAGTTCTGCCACCACGGACACGATCACCTCTGACGGGTATCTGGGTGATTTTCGAAATTGCGCGTAGGCTTCGACATTCTTAGGGCCGTTTTTCACCGAGTCAATCCGAATTTGACAGACGTCGTCAGATAGACGTTGGAAATGTTCGCCAAACACCGACGCCAGGCTCTCCATCTCATCGGCCCAACACTCTTCTGGCGTACCGGATATAAAAGGTTCCGAGGGTTCATTCAGCGCCGAATCGTCACCGCTCGAAAGCAAGAAGTGTTGTAGCGCCTCGGCAGCACGCCCTTCGTCCGCCTCCATTTCGTTGTAAAGCTTTCTACAAAGCTCCGCAGAGTAGCCGGACTGGGAAAGCCGCTTCACTGCCGCCTCTCGCTTCAGATCCTGCGTCGCAGCAACGCTGACGCCCGCACTGTAGCTCTCTGGTAAGGCCCATCTAGGAAGGTCGTCCTCGGGGACGTGTATAAGCAGCCATTCCAGAGTCTCTTCACGGTCCTTACATTCCTCGACCGCCTCTTCCACATGGCTTCTTCGAAACCCGGCGTTAGTGAGTTCTTTGACAATGTTATCTTTCTGAACAGCAGACATCTTGACTCCGTGGGGGTTCCAGATTACTTCTCGTCGAAGTAGGTCTTCTAGTTGTGACCGTGTCTTACGACCCATTTCGATTTTCGGAACGGTAGTCCAGCCCTTCATTGGATTACCGCCTCCTCCTGAAGGGCCCGAGGTGTTGCTTCGAAGGGCCAAACCGGAGGCACCGGGCATGTTCCTTGCTTTCTCTCTGATGGCCTCCTGCTCTTTTCGCTTCTTCTCAGCGGCTGCCTTTTCGTCTTCTCGCTGTTTCAAGGTGGCGAAAGGGTCCGCATCGTACATCCAGGCATTGCCCTTCTTCACATCCTCCTTTTTCAGTGTTTCGAACTGTTTCCATAGAGACCTGTAATCCGGAGGCAACGTAGTATGTATGTTCTTCATACTACAAACCCTAAATAGACCATAGGTAGCGGCGGCATGTCTAGCTTCAAGAGCAGTCTCTTTAGTCAATAGATGCTTATAATCCGGAGGTATTTTGAAAGGGGGTAGCTTTTGCATCTCCCTGGTCTTGGGGTTCTTGGCGCTCAGCTGGACAAAATACGAGAAGCCTTCGGAATTTCTAATCTAATGAAACGAATTAACTAGGTACTTTACAATGGCATCAAAGCAAAACAAGCCGCTTACAGGTTGGTAGTCGGGCTTGTCCCACTTCTGCCTCTGGCAATGCTCTGAGAGCAAGTTGACCGGCAACTTTCCGGTCCAGCTGGCTCCTCCGACGATCTGCTTCACCGTTGGCTTTGGAGGACCGGACGCCTCTGCCGCTGCATCGCCTGGTCCGGTCTTCTTCCCTCCTGCATTTGAGGGGCCTCCTTGTCCAGCATTCTTCTTATTGGATTTTGTGTCACTTGTCGAGTTGGTAAAGACAATAAAGTCATCGTTCTGCTGTGAGGCGGCGGTGTTCTTGCCGGCCTTAGATGAGGAAGATTTCTTTGATGTGCCAGCGGCCACAGCAGCATTGCCAGCAGAAGCTGCAGGCGCCGCTGCGACCTTATCCTTGCCTTTCTTCCCCATGCTGACAAGCCATTTGGCGTTTCTGATATAAGAAGCCTTGCCTTATGACATTCGCATGGGTCTTGTGGTTGAAATGAAGAATGTACGATGTAGAATCTTGCGCATTCTAGCCAAACTTATGTGAGAATTTTCCGAGGGCGATTTTGGACAGTGCGCAGATGCCCCTGGGATATTGTACCTAAGTACCGCGGGGTTAGCTCAGGTACCTGGGTACATGTTCATCAATGCGACGATCATCGTTCAAACAGAAATGTGCCTGTAATGACAACCCAAACCCAATTGTCGTGAATTATCTTGAATCTATAGAGGCAACTTAGGTAGGTACTCAAGGTAAAGAGACATTCAAACTGCCAGATAACGAATCACTTCCATGCTACATTATATGGGCTTATACAGACTACCTACCCAGATAGACAAATCGAATGGCAGGCTCCTACCCATATACCGGATCTATTTTATCACCGAATTCACCCTCGCCGTGCAAGCCGGACATATCCACCTACTATAAACAGCAGCTTATATCTCCCTCACCTAATTTCAGCTCTACTCTTCGCTTCCATCCTATGCTGTAGTACTCTCTCTTGATCCAACAGGCAGCATGGCATCGATAGAGTCAGATCCCGAGGACGCGATCACCAAGGAAGAGATCGCAGGCACCGCGCCCGCTCCCGACCCCGAGGGAACCGGCGTGAGCCAGGGCACGAAGCGCAACGCGTGTAAGTAGCCGGCAACCCTCATCTCTCCCTAGCCCAACCCTTGTATACCACGCAAGTACATACTAACGGGAACCTCCAAAAGTCTCCGAGCTCATGTCCCCCAAGCCCAAGACAGCCAAGAGCTCATCAGACCCGGCAGGCCCGCGGCCGCTAGCCTCGACGCGGGGCGCGCTGACGCGGACGTTCAAGGAGCGGGACGGGCTCGGGGCGTACACGCAGGACCCGGCGTCGTTCCCGGCGAGCCGGGTCATCTTCTACGACGACGACTTCGTGGCCATCAACGACCTGTACCCGAAGGCGACGGTGCACGCGCTGCTGCTGCCGCGGGCGCCGGGCCCGAGCCGTCTGCACCCGTTCGACGCGTTCGAGGACGCGGCGTTCCTGGCCGCGGTGCGCGGCGCGACGGCGCGGCTGCGGCGCCTCGTGGCCAAGGAGCTGCAGCGCCGGTACGGCCCGCGCAGCGCGCGCGATCGGGCGCGCGAGGCCGTGCTGAGCGGCGACGATGGCGACGACGGCGAGCTACCCCCGGGCCGCGACTGGGAGGCGGAGCTGCTGGTGGGCGTGCACGCGCACCCGTCGATGAACGGCCTGCACGTGCACGTGCTGTCGCCCGACATGATCTCGCCCTGTATGCGCCACCGCAAGCACTACAACTCGTTCAACACGCCCTTCCTCGTCGGCCTCGCCGACTTCCCCCTCGCCCCCGACGACCCCCGCCGCCACCCCGGCCGCGCCGGGTACAACGACCGCGACCTGCGGTGCTGGCGCTGCGGCAAGAACTTCGGCCGGGGTTTCAAGCAGCTCAAGGACCACCTCGAGGTGGAGTTCGAGGCGTGGCAGAAGGAGTGAGCTGTGGTAGGCATATCACGATTTGAGAGACGGTGAGGAATACGGCCTCTTGAAGGCTGGAGCGACGGCTAGATTGAAAGCCTTATATTATGCTCGGAGACGAGGTACCGGGAACCGGAGACTGTCACTTTTCATAGAAGCATAAAGCTAGAAGAACAGCGCAAAGGCGCACGCCGACTCTTGAGATGTGATCCGGCACGGAAAAGAAAGCATTAAAGCAGCACATTTGGAGGCAAGACGATAGACTAATCTCTAAAGACCACGAGTAAAAATCAATCCATTTCATAGAGCGGTCGCGAATCTAGCGATGAAGCAAGCCATCTGTGCTTTGAGACTTGGTGTATGTGTACAAGCAAATAATCCTCCTTGCAACGCCATTTACTCTCACCTCGCCTCTCCCTCCTCAGCCAACCGTGAGAAACCGCCTCCCTGTGCCAGATACGAATATCATGTAACGAATTAGTTATGCCAGCCCTTTGGAAGACTTCCATAACTTCACTTTTTTCTTTTTCCTCCGAGTAGCAATTAAAAAAAAAAAGCAGACCTCAACTTTTCGGAGTACTGCAAGTACCTATCTCGCACTGCTTATCCGTCGAAGAGCATTTGTAAGAAACCCCACGTATGATGAGGGCTGAACTTGTTCGTTCTAAACGTCCTATATAGCCCGGATCAGTAACCGATTGACTTGACAGATGACTTGGTTAAGAGGGAGAGGATGGGGGAAGCTAGTACCGGTATGATGGGCAGTTCATCCTCATCTTCTTCAGCGTCATCGTCGTCTAGAACGTCATCCATGACGGCCTCGTCGTTCGCGGCGTCTATTTCCTACTGTTAGCAAACGTCTTGTTATCTGATGCTGCAAGCCCGGGTGGGGAGTGTGATAGAAGCCCTGCATCCTTGCATACTCAGGTAGGTAATTCAGCGCTTGCGCGACTCACCCTCATCTTCGTCGGCGTTCTCGTCGCCCTTTGCGGAGGCCTCCTCGTCTTCCTCGGGCTCGGCGGGCTCGCTCCTGCGCGGTCTACCGCGTCCCTTGCCGGTGCTAGCGGGCTTGGAAGCGGAAGACTTGGGAGTCGCGGCCTTGCCCTTCTTGGGTGTGGCAGCAGCCGACGCGTCCGACTTGCGAGGGCGACCGCGGCGGCCAGGGCCAGAGCTGGAAGCGGGCTTGGGGGCAGGCTTGGACTTCTTCACGCCAGCTCCCGGAGGACGACCGCGCGGGCGGCCAGTAGGCTCCTTCTTGGCCTGAGGCGCGATGCCATTCTTGGGAGGACGGCCGCGACCGCGCTTCGCGGGTGCAGCTACGTCGCCGCCAGCCGCCTCGGCAGTGGTGGTGCCGTTTTCCTTGGTGGCGCGCGAGGGTCTCGTGGGCGCCATTGCAACTTAACGTGTGTGATAGAGCTTGAGTGGGTGGATCTTGGGGTTGGATTGAGGAAACTTGAAAAAAATCAAGAAAAATCAATTGAAAGGAGGAAAAAATTGGGAAAATTTTCTCCTTGCAAAAGAGTTTGTGCGGATGGTTGTGGTTAATGAAGAAAATAAAAGAAGGAAAAAAGAAAAAAGAATTAAAATGGGAAAAAAAAAGGTCGGGAGGTGGAAAAGATGGCAGGCGTAGGTGCGGTTGGGGGGGACGCGTGCAGATATTATTACCTACACCTGGGGTACAACCTGAAGCGCGTTCTTCCGTGTTTATCAGCAGCAGCCCTGAAGTACCTCGGTCATACAATGTAGGTGGGAGAGGTACCTCTTAGCCAGCTAACCTAGGCCTGCCTGAGCCTGCTAAAGCTAAGCCCTTCCCTGTGGGAAATGACGGAGAAGCTGCGGAATCAGTTGAATGAACAGCCTAATGAGTCGTAGCGGCTTCGCGGGCACGTCACTGTGTCACACCTCGGAAGCGGCGAGATTAATTTGATTTTATTTTTTTAATCATTCTTTTATTTGATAATTTTTCAATTTTTCGATTCTTCCCTGGCACAGTCATAAAAATTATCAAATTGATATTATCTTGGCAAGATTCGCCCCTCTTTACTTTTTTTTTTTTTTTCGTTTTTTTTAATTCATGTTTTTCGCCCTTTTCCCTCCTAGCGTGTTCGTGATGCAGTTGAGAACCTACACAGTAGGCCGGGCGGCAACTGACCTATGCAGTTTTCTTTTCTTTTTCTTTTTTTTTCCTTTCATACTCAAAGCCGGCAGATATGACCAATATTCCATTCTACCATGGTCAGGAAGAGTCACTGCCCACCTAATCGTCCATTCTAGAAGCCCATGCGTCCAGCAAACTCAGGCACTGCATGCGCTGGGCAAACCAATCCCACAGATTCATTCATTGTTTGCTGCTCGTCAGTGGGCTAAGCGTCAACCTAAGACGGGGGAGAGAAAGACTACATTGAACATCTGTTATATCTGATATATCTGTTACATCTCGGGCAAGACTCCGTCTTGATACGTCTAGGCAGATGAGAGGCCTATATGATGAGAAGTCGTCAAGGTTATGGGTGTTTCATCCCTGGCATACTCTCGCCGTGCATACAGATTCGCAAGGATGGTGTTAGACTGCTTGCCAAGGAGAAAGGCTTAGCACCCGAGGCATCAGGTTCATAAAGTCTGGTAGAATCACTCTAGCTAAAGAGATTCGAGTAACGTTTTGAACCTCGCAAGTATTTTCTGTCCCCGCAGCAAGTTAGCTACATAAGGTACTCTCTTCACGGATAGTATCCGTGGCCAAGCAAATGTTAATCTAACGGTAACCTCCGGGGAGGGCGAAACGATAAGCTATCTCCGCAGTCCGATCGATCGGTATCTTTTCCCCACTCCCGGACAGTACCGGTACGCCCATATCAAGTAATCCTTCAAGTATACAGCTATGATTCTACTTATATAATGCCCAAGAGACACTACTAGCTCTCAGGAGGCTCTCAGGAGGCCCTCAGGAGGCACAAACTCGAGTGAAGAAGGCGTCTATCCTGTTATACTTAAAAATCTGCCCGTCTGAGCCAAAATACTTTTCCCCCCTCCTGTATCTTTCTATCGGCCCACCCCAAGACCTCTCCGGACAGGCCCCTCGCAATGGCAGAAACGACGTACTCAGAACGCAGCATCCCGCGGATCTCCCTGCGGGACTTCGAGTCGCGGAAGGACGCGATCACAGCCGAGCTAGTCGCAGCGGCGGAGAGCGACGGGTTCTTCGCGATAGTCGACCACGGGATCAGCGCGTCCGAGATCACGGCGCAGTTCGCGCTGGCGGAGCGCTTCTTCGCGCTGCCCGACGCCGTCAAGGCGGCCGCGCCCTTCACGCCGCGCAACACGGGGTGGGAGAAGCGCGCGCAGGTGCGGCCCAGCACCGGCGCCGCCGACCAGAAGGAGAGCTACCAGATGCAGTACGGGGCCGCGGCGATGGCCGGCGCGTGGCCGCCGGAGGATGCGCTGCCGGGGTTCCGGGAGGAGTGTCTGGCCTTCATGCGGCGCGCGCAGGCGGTTTCCGAGCGCCTCATGGTGTGCTTCGCGCGCGGGCTCGGGCTCGCCGACGACGAGGGGTACTTCGTGCGCGCGCACGACGTCTCGCGCCCGGACGCGCAGACCGTGCTGCGGCTGCTGCACTACTTCGCGCTCGACCCGGCGGTGGCGACGCCGGAGGGGTACTATCGCGCCGGTCCACATGCCGACTGGGACTTCCTCACCCTGCTGTTCCAGCGCCCCGGCCAGAGCGGCCTCGAGATCTGCCCCGGCCGCGAGGTCTTCACTGAGTTTGGCGTCGGCGATAGGTGGACCAAGGTCGAGCCGGCCGAGGGCGAGATTGTCTGCAACATGTATGTCTTCTTTGTCCCGTCTCCCCTCCCCCATCATATCTTCCCCTCCTCCTTCACATTCCCCTTTGTCTTCCCTCCCTTCCCACACCCGACCATGTCTTTCTCAGCTCAAGAAACAAAGAGAGGGAAAGCTAACCCAGACCCACCCCACCAGCGGCGACCTTCTGATGAGCTGGAGCGACGACCGTTTCAAGTCGACCTTCCACCGGGTCAAGACGCCGACGGACCCGGCCGTCGACTACTACGGCCCGCGGTACAGCATGGCCTACTTCAACCAGCCCTGCGCCGACTGCGAGATCCAGGGCCCGCTCAAGAAGTACCCCGTCGTCACCGGCTCCGAGTTCACTAGGGCCGCCATGCAGCGCAACTACGACGCCCTGCAGGCCACCAGGGAGAGGAACAGCAGGAAGACGGCCGAGGAGGAGGCCGCCGGAGGAGGGAATCTGGTGGCTGCTGCTTCGTAATTCACGTTCTGTCGTCGAGTGGAATGGAATGGGCGTATGTATACCTACGTACCTCCTAAGAAGTCAAAAGAAACAGTTTCTCTACCGCATATCCTTCTTTTTAGCATCAAGGTTAGCCAAACCTGGGCGTATACCTCATCAATCAACCCTTACCACTGACCGGAAAACGGCCAGGTTAGCTGTAACCGAGTGCATGGTCATCAAGCAGCTTAGCGAAGGCATTCGGAATTCAGCGCGAAGTTGATACAGATCTAGTACACAAGGGCTTCAACGAACGGAATCATCATCACGCAACACAGGATACACATCACCAGCGTCTTCTCACGAGAAACTCGACGTATTAGTCAACTGATCCATTAACGTGCGACTCAGGCTTAGAAGTAACGCCCAGCAAACGCCCTTCCACCGTCAAAGGGTCGTCGAAATGCAAACGGTTCCCCCTCCACCTCACCAAGCAAATGTATGTACACGCGACTGAGAATATCCTTGAACCCTTGGGGGCTAGTAACAAGATAAACTCTTTTTTTTTTTTTTTTTTTCACCATTATCGGAAATCTATCCTCTGAGTGTCTGTGCCAGTAATGTCATCGTCGAACCTATTTACGCCCCTGCCATGCCTTGCTGCCGTGCTACCGTGTTTCAACCTGTCCGTCTAGGGCCGTACGCCTGAATTCATGCTCGAGTACCGCAGACAGATGCGGATTTTCTCCTGCTCTCGACTATGCGAGAGCCGTCCTGAACGCCTCGGGGAGGAAAGGAAATGTGTGGGGGAATTGAGGAATGTGTCGTGAGTTTCGTTGACCTCGTAGGATGTCGTGAGTGAGGGCATATAGATGCCGAATTAGTTGATGCATTAGCCCGTGCTGGTAAAGACGCAACGGGTTTCTCCTGGGATGTGTAGAGTCGACAGGAAGGTGTCCTGGCTAATAGCCATTAATGATCCGTGGCTTCATGGATCATATGGGGGTATATGCGGCCGCCAACCACGAGACGGGTCCGTTTTCCACGAAGAAGGAAGTGTGATCAACCCATGATAGGGATCGACATGCCTAACGCATGCGGCTCAGAGGTTTCGCGGACAAATTCGGAAAGCTGATACTGAACGTTCTGCTGGAAAGGAAGATTGTAGCCTTGCGTGATCTGGTCTTCAACATAGACAGCCGCACGCTTGAACTGCTTGGTCGCGTACTTGTCGAAGACGGCACTGTGATGCTTGCGGGCCATTCGGCAACAGTCGAGTAGAGTTCCGATCAGAGGCTTGAGTTGAGTGTACGTGTAGCCCGAATAGTGCACGTGGGCAGGAGTCTGGAAGTCGAATTAGTTCAAGAACGAGACACACACACTAAAGGGTTAAAACTTACCCAGTCACCCTTCTCCAAGATCATGCGGGAGAGGCACTGCGCACCAGCGGCCAAGTAGCTCGGGGGGCTACTGACAAAGCGTTCATCCATGATTGCGACTTCGAGGAAGTACTTGGCGACGGTTCGAATCTCGGTGTCGTATTCGTCGGCCTTGCTGATACGCCGGATGAAGCTCATCGGACCGGGCCAGCCCAACTCGAAGTTGAGCATGTACAGCATGAAGCGCTCTGCTTTGATAACCTCCTGCATGGTGTAGCCTCCGTCAACCATGTAAACGATCTCTTGCACTGACGGGCAGTTGATCTCTTCGTACTTGGCGGCAAGAAGGAGGGCGGTGGCGCCGACAAGCTGAAGCTTGTTGAGGGACACAATCTTGACGGAGAGAAACCGGTCGATGAAGTTGACGGTCAAGAAGAGGGTCTCGGGGAGGAGTCCGAAACGTGTATGGACCTGAACCACCCAGTCGACGAGAACGGATCGCATGGACCACTTGAGCTCGGTCTGAATGTCCATGTAATGGGGGTTGGGCATAAGCTCCGCCTATGCAAAGTAATGTTAGCAGAATACTCCTTTATCTAGCGCCACTCTGGTGATAACTTACCTCGACTTCCTTCATGTAGCTGAAGATCTCTTCACCGTACTCGAGCACCATGCTGATATCCCAGGCCTCGTCATCGTCGGGATCTTCCTCATCACGCTGGCTCTCGACGAAATCTTTAGCAGCGGCGACCTCAGCAGCACCCTTCTTTGTCAGCTTCGGGGGTGCAAGGACTGTCGTCACGCCACCGGTGGTGCTGTCCCGAACGGAGTGGGCAGTGGTGTAGCCCTGGTCGTCGTAGTCATCATCGTCATAGTCGGACAAGTCAGCTTGGTCGTCGGCGGGAACGGAGGACGAATTAGGAGCGTGGAGCTCAGACGGCTTGACTCCCACTGCTTCAGCGTCATCAGAAGCAGGGCTGTGCGCGACGCCACTTTCCCAGCCTTCAGGCACCGGAGCCCAATTCTCTGACTTCTCTAGCTCCATAGCAGGATATTTCTCCTCGGGAAGACTTTCGGCGGCATCGAGGTAAAGGGCCTCCGTGACGTCGTCCTCAGCCTGATGGGTGACGGGCGGTTTGACCGAGTGAGAGGTAACACTGCACGAATCGTCGTCGGACTGGCTCCGGGACAGGTCGTGCATGCTCTCGTCCAAGTGAAATCCCTCGATGCTGCCTTCCAGGGGTGCTTGGTGGAAGTCTGAGGTAGCCAAGTCTTGCTCTTCAGACTCGATGATGACATCCTGCGTGGTCGTAGACTCTTGCTGAGTTGTTAACTTGACCTCCTCGACATGCATATTCGGCATGTCCATATCAGACTGCTTGTCGTTGTAGACGGCGATAGAAGCGTTCCGCTTGGTGAGGCGCGTCGAGAGAGGCTTGGGGATCGCGTCCTGGGCACCCGACCTGAGGTTGTTCATAGAAGCGGCGGGAATCAGGGCCTTGGGAGGGCGCTGCGCCGGCTGTAGAAACGCGTCCTTGGAAACGGCAACGCGTTGGTTCTCCTGCGCATTCGCAATAGCTCCTACGTAGCTATCCATCACCGGACCTTCCCGAGATACGGTAGGCTTGAGTCCGGCCTTGAGATTGTTCAAGCCGTTACGGTTCGAGGGAATGTTGGACTGGGTCGGCAGAGCACTCAGGAGGCTGCCGGTGGACTTGTGGCGCTGGTGGAGGGTTTTACCAGTGGGAGGAGGTAGGTTCTCGTTGCCTCGGTGGAGGGCCGCAAAGGCGGGACGATAGGGCTGTAGCAAGGTAAAGTTAGCTCTCGACCTTTGAGAAGAGTGGTGAAGTAGGTAGAACAGGCGATCCATTAGGTAGAGTCATGATTGCCACCAGTCATAATACAAGACATGAGCAGGAGACAACAAGGCCGGCCAAAGCAGCATCTGGTTCACCAAGGAAATAGGTATGTCGGGACACGGTGACTGGAGTCGACGGAGACTTGCCTTGGCATCCATGATGAGCCACGATAACCAGAAAGGTTATGCTATCTGGAGCTGCGATCAAGAGACGCGACAAAAGGGGCTGAAGCTCTCGGTCAAGAGCGCAGCCGCCGAAGTAGATAGGCTGATCAAAACGATCAAGCTGAAGGGATATTCAATGGCAAGTTGAATATCCTGAGGGACAAGTAAGCTAGCTGAGCATGAGGCGGGGATGGAAGATGGGAGATGGGAAGATGGTATGTTGCAAAGTCGCGAGTGTAGAAGTGCGAGATGTTGTTGTTGCAAAGCAGGTATTCCAGAGTCGTCTTGACGGGTTGAAGGAAAGGTGGATTGCACGTAATTAAACACGACCAAGCTAGAAGACTAGCTGGGCTGCCCAGGCCGCTGGTTGCCCGGCGGCTTGCCCGTTGCTAGGCCGGGGTCTCAGGCCGGGGACTGGGGACGTTCCAGGCCAGGGTACATGTATGCACGTACCTTTGCGCTGGAGATGTACCCGTAGGAATGTACCTAAGGTATTCGAGATAGGTATTCGAGATAGGTATTCGAGGTATTCTCGATCGGGTCCGAGGTCGTCGCTGAGGTTGAATGCCTTTCGTAGATGACAAAGAGAGAGTGTGTATCGAGGGTATCGTCTACAATGACGATTGAGTGTCAGAAGTTGGGCGCGTCGCAAAGACAGCTTCCTCTGGCAGTGAGCGTTGAGAAAGGACGAAGAAATAGAAAGAGATGTGCGTGCCCGTGCGGAATGAAATAGATGCACACGAGTGCGGGAAAGAAACATAACGTTCCTGATGGTAAAGAAAAAGAAAATTGCCGCGCAGATCGGGAGAATGGAGATTTACCTTGGGGAGATGTGAAGCTGTGAAGTTGACGAATTGGTGAGGTACCAAGCTCGGACGAGAGAGAGATTTGGTGTGCATAGAAAAGGTCTGGGTGCGCAATCATAGGCAGGACGAAAGCTTATCTCGGAGCCTCGAAAGCGGACACGAGCAGCTTGCGCGATATTCACCCAAGTTGATAGGCTTCAAAGTGTTGCACCTTGCTGTCGAGAAACTGTTAGGAAGGTATTCCGATGCTGATGCTAATGGACGATTGTTGATGTTGCGTCAAAGGTACCTGAATACTTTGGGCGAATCAGAGATTAGCTGCATTGAATTGCCAGGCCTGCGCAGGGAGGTGCATATGTACACAAGAGCCCTAATTAGGAAACCGGGTTGGGTTTCGGTGGCACCTACCTAGCACCTACCTAGCGCTCTGCGGGAAACTTGTGGGGAAGGAAATCAAAATAAACATCGCGAATGAAAGCACGCAGGGCAGGCAAGGGCACAGCAAGGGCACAGCAAGGGCACGGCGCGCACGGTCCTTGATCCAGCGGCCTGACGGTCTGGCGGTCGCAGTCTCCAGCTGACGCGGCTGATTGCATAGGTCCAATCTGGTTAGCGTTCATGCGACGGATTATCCCTGCGGATCGGGCTAGGTAGTATGATATTCCGATCCAGAGATCTTTGGTGGAGGTCAATGCGTTCATCTTGGAACAATGACGTATTCCAGCTTCAGGCGCGTCTTCTCTTCACAAGTCTTTTTGCAACATTTTAACGACATTGTCCATAACATGCTAATGTAGGCAAAGTAAATTCTTTTTTACTCTTCTCTGGATCTCTTTAAGCAATCTACAATATTTTGTTCTGTATGCGACGTTCACTTTGCCCATATTTAATCACAAATTGTTTCAAGTTTTTAGGCGCGCCGAGTCGCAGGATAATGTCGCGAGCGGAACTCGAAAGCACGTGACGTCTTCGAGCTTAGCATTTTTACCTGATGCCCGCAACCTGCCTCTACTCCTGTGTGCGCCCTCGGTCTTTGGGCATATCTTGCATGATTTATATGCCTGTGGCTAGTGCGATTCCAGTCTTGAATTCACAAGCGATACTGCCAAGGTAGGTTTGTCTTTTGCGCTCGATGCGCAAGTTTCGCACTGGCGCAAATGAACCGGCGATGCGCTTGCGCGCAGCGACTTTGGGCCCTAAATGGCCTGTCATCATGAAGAAAATTTCGTATCATCAGCCCATGCGCATAGTAAAGAATCTATGCGCGCAAAAATCAGAGTCGCAAATCTTATGCGACTCAGGCTTCTCATCTTCATCCCTGGCTTCTTCAGGTCTGGCAGGGAAGTTGGGATGAGTGTCGGAATGCGACATTCCACACTCAAGTTTCTGGTTGGGCAGAACCCCTCCTTTAAATGGCTTCTTAGCCCGGCCTGGCCAGCCAGTTCCCTTAGACTGGTATTTGCGGGATTGGCTGGCTGGTCCTGGATGTGATTACACGTCTTCTCGCTTGTTTCTCCTTTCTTTTCTTTCGTATTTACCTCGTCGGAACAGCATCAACCATGCCCAACTGTACTCGAGCATACCTAGGTACTCAAGTCCACCCTCCCCGAATACAACTTGTCTATGATTCCGTATACCATGTAGCATCAAAGTACTTCGAGATGGCAGCGCGGAGAGGGCCAGGCGCGAGTCTGGCTTCGAGGTCTTACATGGCTAGAATGATGTGATATGCGACATGCATGCGCATCATGCTGTCTCCCTCAGCCCAGTGCTAACAGCGTAAGACGGCAGCCGCATATATCTCTCATTGGATCACATAGCCAACCATCAGGTTCGGTACGTTGCTCTACAGAGCGACTCTACAGAGCGCTTTGGTTTGGTGGAAGCGCACACGATAGCATCAAGTAGCAAAACACATGACGAGCTGTCCTCTCGCTGTATGGGGCCAGCTGGTAGATGACGATACGAAGGGGGATATTACTATCATCATAATTACCTGCCCGTCATAATGAGACGGGCACCGGATAGGCCAGGTAGACAGGTAGATAAGCTTAGCCCTCCAGCGGCCGTCTATTTCTCCCAATTAAGCCTGCAATCTATACAATCGGGGCAAAAGGGAGCATCCTAATTGTCGTGGCGACATTTCGGAGCTGGGTGGGATTAGCTCGCCTTTTCCTTTCCTGCCGGGGATACGACTGGAAGACTGCTAGATTTTGCGGCAAGTCGACCGCGATCATGACCAACTCGGATGTCGATCTGGCTTTGGTGGTCGAATTTTATCCCCGTTACTCTGTGCGCATGCGGCGGAATGGCCAGGGCCGGAGGGTCAGAGTCGTCCAGTCCAATTCGACGACAAGAAAAAGGCCGCAAAGATAAAATCTTCGTTAGGTGCGGTGTAGATCAGCGCCACGAAGAGGACTCAACAGACCGAAAGGAAACTAGAGCTTGGATACGTGGTTCGATCTACGGAAGAGGCACATACGTACGTACATACAATAGCCGTACATACATATATGTACCGTACATAAGGATGTGAGCGGTCAAGACAGCAAGATAAAGATTTGCAAGGTACCTTGGCGATAGACATACCAGGTACCTTAGCTATGGAACTGGGGTCAGCTGTACGTACAGCGGGAGGAATCGCAAGCTCGTAATTCTCTATTCTCTCTTACGATCAGACTGATGTTTAGATATATGGGCATGTAGGTAGCCGAACCAAGTCTGGGATCTCCTAGTCGCGCGCAGACGAGGCGCCCTCTCTCTGAAACCGCAGAGGCGGCCGCGATCTCTCTTGTTTGTTTTGAAAGTGGCTAGTCTCGTGGATCGCGGGTTGTGGATGTTTACGATGGGCAGTCAGCCAGCAGGCGGGCAGCCAGTCAGAGGCCGGGCCGTGGAGATGTTGTGCTGCAGTCTGCCAGTCGCCAGTGCGCCCAAAAAGCAATGCGCCGTGCGCCCAAAGAGCCCGCGCTTGGCTGCGCAATCTACAAGGTTGGCCGTCTCTGAGCTCCGTGTGCCTATCAAAGGATCGGAGTTCGTCGGTGGCCTGTGAGAAGCTGCTGGCCCGTCCGGGGTCTGATTCGATCCAGGTGGATGAAACTCGAGAGAAGGGGGACGAAAGGGTCGCCAGCGCATACAAGGCACTAGAACCGTTCAGGACCGATTCCAATCCCTTCTACTACATACATACCGACATAGTATGTACGAACTCGACGATTCCTTCAGAGGTACCTGAGGTAGTGTTTATCCAGTATTTCTTGTCCAACGTGCCACCACAACCAGCGTGTCACCGGCGAGCCAAGCAGCCCAGACAGGATACAATCTCACGTCCTCCTCGCACGTAACTCCTAGGACCAAAGACCGCCTGAGCCATGCCGAAGCGGTTAAACATAGAAGCAGCCTTAGCATGGGACCCGATCCCAATTTCAATTTTTTCTATTCCCCTTTGGCGCGGGCGACCAGGGAGGATACGGGCAAGCCTCCCGGGCAGGGTCATCAAGGGCCTTCTATTCTATTACGTGGGACGCTGCATAGCACGCTACATAGCACGATGTAGACATTCGCCTCTTCTTGTCCGCTATTCTCTTAACGTACATTAGTGCCGTACGGTCCATCATCGAACGCAGCTTTTTCGCTCCCGAGCCCACTCACACCACGACCTCGAGGACCCTCACCCTTTCACGTATCCCCTTTAGATTCGCTAGGGTCTGCTCCGAGTGGCCCTACTACTGCGTACGTACCCGGCCTACCAGCGTGGCTGGGCGCTGGCGACGGTCGAATCCCTGCTCCCCAGAACGGGCCAGGCAAGCTGGCGCATCCAGCGAAGCTTCGCTTATTGGCCAGCTAAGCCTGTTGACTTTGCCCACCTCTTTGCTCACCTTGACTGACGAGACGAGCTCTCGTTTGCGACCGCGAACGAGGCCCTTGTTGCGACCAGAGCTGGCATCTCTCTTGCGCATCTCCGTCCAGTTGCGCTTTGGCGCGCCGTGTGAAAAGCGCAGATATGCGAATAACTGAGACGCCGACTGAAATGCGCCCAAGAATCATCCGCGATATACCTGCACATAGGGGCGTATTCGTACGTAGATCATAGATACTAAGCTTGCGCAAAAGTGCGACGGGCACCCTCGTCCAATCCAAGTTTCAATTAGCCATATGCTGAGCCTGGCGACTTGTAAATATTGGCGGCGCATAGCTCTGAAGTGGTATTCGGCGTCAATCGCAAACAGGCCAGAGGCGCATTTCAAGATAGGAAGCTTGTACGAGCCTGTGTAGCCATCTGACAAGCTTCCCCTGGAACAAGAAGGATGACACAAAATGCGCAGCCAGTAGCCCGCGTGAGTATGGCTTGGCTGGCGAGATGGATGGGTGGGTGGATGAGTGTGTACGTACTTCTGACCTCCTCTGCCTCTTGTGTGCGCCTGGATCGAGAAAGGCCGGGTGATTCCGCGACTTAGTCTCTAATACCATTTTATATATATATACAAGGTATGGAGTATAAGTCGGACAGGTTAGATACTTCCAGGCAGGTTAGACAAGTCAGATTTCTGGTCCATGGATCTGACGGTCGACCTGCCGGAAGCGCGCAATACTAAGGACGGCAGTGCGGTTCACGGGATATATCGAGGCCAGGTACTTCCCGGTTGGGTGTCGCAATGCGCAAATCCAGCTAGCCAGCATCGCCTCGATCCCATTCGCAAGTGAGACGAGCAGGTGTCTCTATCCATATCCAGATCTAGTCGGTATACTTGAACCTAGTAGTCGGCATACATCTAAGCATGCTAGTTGCCTCTCAACAAGAAACAAGAGAGACGGTCTCATGCAGCGCAGGCTCGACGCAGCTCAGCTCAGCACACCGTCCTTGGAAACTGGCGTGCTACGTGCTACGTGAGATGCTACCTCAGAGAGGTGTGCAGGCATCACGCAGCACATACCACATAGCGATGTACGCGCAGGTATCTTGGAAACAAACCAGGCGGCCATGCGAGTTGACGAGATACCGCGCTACATCCTGCCACGCCCGCGGAGCCACCCGCGCGCATGTACTGGCTTAATATCATAATGCTAGGCCCGTAAGTAACAGGTGAATGTGTACATGCGACGTTTGCGACTCGATACGTATACCTAAACCGGCCGTATTCAACGAGGGGCCAAATATTTTTAGACGAGGCCGTTCGATTTCTACTTACCCAGACCAGACAAAGAGAGGAAGAAGAAGAAAGGGATTAGGAAGTAAAAAGGACCTCTCGAGCTTCGAGAGATACAGACGACCGGAACTATTTATCCAAACGTCTTTTTTTCGTCTGAGGCACGTCAAGTCTCTTCTGGCTTAGTCGCATTCGATGTCGATCCCCGTAAACTTTCCAAGCGATGCGCGGTAGCGGAACTGCAGGAAGTAGCGACACTGCAGGAATGGCCAGCCGTGAGAGACATCAGAGACATTGCGCTAGCTTCCCGTAGACTAGCGCGCCTGCTTTTCCTGCCAGAGTCTCTGGAGATATCGAATAATTAGACAATACAGAAGATTACGGGTGTCGCGCTTTTATTTTCTCTTCTTCTCCTGGCGCTCATACGGGACGAGATGGACAGACGGGGAAGTACAGCACCTACATACAGGTACATCACAATAGGGCATCGGATAGGCTGGGATGGGATGGTACTTTGGCGGGCCACCGTCGTTTTAAAACAGAAGAATCTAATCTTCTCCAGGCTGTCAGGCCCTTCAGTGGCTTCATGCTCGCCTGCCCCGTCCAGCGCATCGCTGAGAGCAGCATACAAGCAAGCCTACAACCAGCCGTCGTGGCCAGTCGCAGGCGGTTGCGGATACAATACATGCATGTATGCACTGTACCTCGGGTCGTAGGCATCGTAGGCCGCTACATGTACCTAGGAGGTACCTAGGTAGGCACGTACATGGAGCTGGTAGGGGTTGTTGATGTGCTGTAAGCGCTGTAGGTGGCCGCTAAAACGCATGGGTGTGCTGGCTGGCCGCGATCCGGCTTTCCCCCCAGGCCGCAGAGGTCCCAAGACTCACCTGGGCAGGCAGGTAGTGTACCCTGCTAGCGATGAACCGTACTTGACTTAGCAGTTCGGTACGCAACTTTTGTGCGGGAAAGCCATTTTTTGGAGACTCAACTGGCAAAACCTCAACTTCTCTTCCACCTCCTCTTTCACACAACCCCATTTTCTCGATCACTTCCCATCCAGCACCCTTCCATCTCCTCTGGTATGTCTCTCGCCTCATCCCCCATCCTCAATGTAGCTCCTATCTGGCCCTGCTTCCCACACGGGCCCCTGAATTTCCCTTCTCTTGACACTGACGCCGTCCTGCCACAGATCGATCCGGGGACATTGCGTCCCATGGTCGAGTTGGCACGCCTCTGAGCGCACGACGCTATCCATCCTTCTCTTGGTAAGTTTTTCTAGCATTGATGCCTCGCGCGATCAGGTCTACACCCATTTTATGTCCCACCCTATCCGCCCTGCTCTCCCTTACCGTCGCACATCTTCCAAGTCCTTGACCGTCACCAAGCAGCCAGTTTTCAGCCAATGCCCGCCAGTCGTGACCACACCACCATTCTTCTACCACTTGCTGTGTGAATAGATGTTGCTTGTTACTCATAACGCATGCTAACTGTTGTGCGTCAGACTTTTCTAGCCTGGGAGACTTATTTCAAGCTTTCCTCCTTCTCATCTGTTTTCTTGCGATCGACCCAGACCGCTCCCTCCAAGTCCTCTAGGTCGGCGACCTCAACGTATATCGAGCAACGAATACTCGTAGATATAGCTACTTCAAGAGACGGGTATACACACAAAGATCAATATTCGGCAATAGCGTCGTTCAGACTGCTGCTGACAAACCCGCATTCCCTCCCAGCAATCCACCCGCACCTACGTAGGAGTGAGCGCTTTTCCTCCGATTCTGGACAATAGCTGTACCAAACCGGCGCGCTCGCCCTCTATACGGAAGCGATCCGTGAAGTAGGCAGAATGACGTCTGGTTCGCCGATTGAGACGTTCCAGCCCGCTTCTGCCGGCTTCAACAGCGGCAGTGTATCTCCTCGCCAGCACGTCACTCCAAAGCACGTTCAATTTGAACTCCTCTTTCCCGAATCCCCCCAATACCGCGCACGACTTCCGCTGCGAGTCCAGATCTATCCCCATGATGACACGGAATCAATAATTTCTACCGTCAAGAACTTCTACGGCCTTTATCACGGCGGCAAGGGCGTTAGTTTTGAAGACGACAGAGGCAACACTCTGATCGCAAGATATGAGAACTTCAGCAACAACATGATTGTCTACGTCAGAGTGATTGAGGAGTCTCCTCCGCCGGCGACAGCGTTTGTGCCAAATAGCTTCCAACCGCCGCCTGTCGAGTATGATGCTCAACCAATGGGACATCAGGTTTCGAGACCTGAGTCGAGAACTTCTCGGAAACGCAGTCTATCCCCTAGCGGGGGTCGCGGACGTCGCAGCGAATCTGTCAGTACGAACCCGGCAGCTGGGAAGAAGGGTCGCTCCCGCTCTACTAAGAATCGCGGACCAAATTACGATAACCGCAGCGACAGCTTCAATGGTTACAGCAGCGGAGATAATGGCCCGGCCTCCGTGTCCAGCAAGGCAAAGGAGCAGATCGGCAACACCGATATTAGCGTTGACAACATTGTAGAAGGCGGTCGCCGAAAGCGCGCCAAGTTCGAAAGCTCGGTAAGTCAGCGTCTACATATAAATCCTAGCGTTACCTGGGACGTCCTGTGCCTAACCAAGCGTGACCGCAGGAGTTGCCGCTCTTTGCGCCGCCTCAGATGCCAGCTGCTACATCGAATCCCTCGGTCTCTCCTGTCCGTCGCGTTGAGCACCAGCGACCGTCTTACCCATTTGCGCTCCCCGCACAGAACGTCTTCGCCAGCGCTCGTATTATCCAATCTCCCCAGAGCTATAGCAGTGGATATGGTCTGGCAGGCACGTTTGCGACGCCGATAAGCGACAGCAGACACCATCGCGGCAGCATCGGCTACCCGGGGAACGGCACTGGCATTCTGCCGACTCCTGATCCGACCATTGGTAGCTGCGTCTCGGAGGAAGATAAAGATGTCGCTATCCAGCTTATGAGACTGGGCGAAATGTCCAACATTTCTCACGGTAGAACTTCTGCCTCGACACTGGATGATACCTTCAGCGGCAAGGCCGACGCCGCGTCGTCGACGGGCGCCACGAGCGACGCCGACAGCGACAGCGAATGCGACATGCCCCCTGCCCGTCGCCAGAAGCTCGACCTCACAGGCGCCAACCGCAAGATTTATCAGACTACTCATAGCCACTTCATACCGTCGCGCGACGGCGGCGACGCTAGTGGCGACGACGCTGACTTCGAAGACGGCCCTGAAGATACCCCCGCCGAAGCACCGAAGCCTATCGAGACCAAACCCAAGATCCAGCAGCCCGGAAAGCCACAGGCGCCAGTCGCAAAGGCCAACAAGCCCAAAGCACCGAAGGCGCCTAAGGCCACGAAGGCAAAGAAGGTCGGCAATGCTGTCGCCGTCGGTCCTATGTCGCCTGCGTCTTTGCCCAACCAGTCGCGCAAGCCTTCTATTGCTTCAGCGAGCGTCAGCGCGGGCCAAGCTGGCGAGGACGACCAGCCCGACCTATCAACCAAGCCGCGATGCCAGCGATGCCGCAAGAGCAAGAAGGGTTGCGATCGCCAAAGGCCGTGCGGCCGCTGCCGCGATGCCGGCCTCAGCGCCGACCAATGTATCAGCGAGGACGAGGGTAACGGTCGGAAAGGTCGCTACGGTCGCCACATGGGTGTCCCTCTCAAAACGGTAGATGTTCCAGGACCTCCCGCCCTGCTTCCCGCCGCTCCTATTTCAACACCCGCGGTAGCCGGTGACAAGAACAAGAAGCGCAAGCGATAGGTTGGCCATCGTCATTGCTATACAGACGATGCGCCTCCTAACACAATGCGCCACGACAGTGCAATGCACCGCGACAATACGTATCATACATGCAAGACGACGTGAGCTTGCCGACAACAACTGAGACTTTGGATCATTTCCACTCGGAGTCCGAAGTATCTTAGTATTAGCTACCTACACAAAACAGCGCCGATGGCCACTTACGCCACCACCCTCCTACACAACACTATATTACTCTACACTCGGTGCCTCGGCCTAGACCACGAATGCCGTGTGCGCCTGCTAGCGCATACCTAAACTTTGCGATATGGAAAGGCGGGAGAAGGGGATCGGATGGCGGAATACTGTCTCATTTCCCGTCGCCGGAATTTTATTGTCAGACGAAATGAAAACAGGCGTAAAGGAAAGATTATTTCTAATATGAGCCGCATGGCCACCACACTCCCTTTTACCGAAAATGGTGCGCTTGGAGCGATCCTGCGAAGGGATCATACACAAATCCGGGTTGGATCATACTTGCTGCTCCATCATCATCGACACCGTCGCCCGACCTTTACCCAGAAAAGAGAAAAAAAAAGTTGCCTGAGCTCGCAGCTAGAATCGAGCTTTGGAGAAGCCCCAGCGTGTTTTCAGAGAAGAACAGATGAAAGAGCAAGAAAAAAAAAAGGGTTGTTGTGTTACGGGGGAGTTATACTGCTTGAAGACGAGGGATATACACGGCTCAGATGTCGGAGCGGTCAAGTCGGTGTCGGTAGCAGGGCGTCGGAAAGGCAAGGCTAGGCTAGGGACGCGTAGCGGGAGGCGGGAAATTGCTGAGTGGGTTGTCCTGCTTTCTCCTATATTTTTGCGTGGTTGATATTTGTCGTGCAACCTTCTTGCATTGTGTTTCGCTCTTTTCCTTGACTCTTCTCCATCGCTCTAGGCGAGAATGAACAATACGTATCATGAAAAGGCCAGTTGCAAATATAAACGAAGCTCATAACCGCCGGCGCGCCTCCACATGATGATGATGATACATGACAGAGTGAGATGTTGAAGTGACGAGAGTAGCTATGCGTAGTGGACGTCTACTCTACATGTAAGGGGGGCCTTCGGTGTGGCTCTCAGAGTCTCCAAATTATCGTCAGGCACCACGACATATTTTTCGACGGACCCGTGTCTTAGGCATTCGTGGTTCACCTCGTGGCCCTCGCGGACCTCGTGGTCTAAGGAGAAGCCGGACGAAGGGGCGAGGCCAGCCCAAATTAAAGCGGCGTCCATGTCCGACTAAAAATACTCGCCTTTTTTCCTATCCGGGCAGCCAGGGCGGGTAGCTAAGTCAGCAAGGCGCCCCGGTTCGAGGCCCCTCATTGGCGGCGCATCCGGCAGTTGCCGCTCAGAGGTCCCAGGACCAGAAATCCCCGGGCTGCCGGGGAGGGGCAGGTGTGACGTTGAGTTAAACTAGATCGGTGGTACGCTAAGCCCATGGTGTACTAGCGCGCTGCTCCCCTGGCGCGGCTTTACCGCCTTGGCGCCAGAGCTGCCAGAAGAGGCTCGAGCCAGCTGGTGACGCGTGCACGCCCTTTTTTCTTCTCCAGGCTCGCACAGCTCACGCAACCTCCTCACCGTCGCCCACTTTTGACCAGAGCCTTTGTCTTGTTCTTCTCCACCCGCCTCTCTTCGATTCCTCATCTGTTGCTTCCCGTTTCCTGTTTCTGTGTCCAGGGACGGCGAATGCTGCAACAGAAGCGCCTCTTTTGGGGTATGGTGCTTCCCCCACAGCACGAAAGCGAGGAGAGGGAGCGCGGACGAGGGAGAGCGTCCTTCAGAGTGCTGCCTATCTGGGCAGCTAGTCCTGAAGGACCCAGCGCACCATACGATATGTCAGCCACATTGTGACAGCAAAGTGGAGAGAGGCACAAAAAAAAGGAGATATATCAAAATACTCGGATTCCAGACACCTGGTCGTCTTCTCACCGTTTACTTGTTATCATCCAGTCGGCGCGCTTTCGGTGATGGGCTACGAGCCTAGACAGATCCTGTGATATCGTGCAATGCGCTCGTCAGCCTGCCGTCACGTCGAGACTCCTCGAAAGTCTCCGTGCCCGGCGCGCAAGCTTCCGGTTCGCCCACCGCTCGCGCTGCGATGCGATGATCTGTGAGTGTTGCGCTCACACGAACGTGGGGAATGAGGTGGGCTTGCGGCCTTGGGAGGCAAGTTATGGGAGGACGGGTGATGAGCACGGTTGCGCGAGCGCCAGCAGATGTTGGCCAGACCTTCGCCGCCTCTACGCGCTTATCTCCACATGGAAATTCTGTGACAAGCTCGCGCAGCCGTTAACGGACCTTGTGGTCCGCACCCCCCGGCCTGCCTTCGACACCGTGGCAGCATCATGATGTTTCTCGTAGGTAATGCGTTCCGTTGTCGTGATGAGCATCTCGATGGCCCCCGACGGCCCCGACGGATATATGAAAGGATCAGGCTCACGATAGATGGCATGGCGATTTGCGAGGCGCAGTAGCATCTATATCTCTTGGTTTCCCTATAGCTAGCAGCCTTCGAGCTCCAAGACATCCCGATTAATCAATTTCTTTCTATACTTGCCTATCATGAGCCTAGCTAGCGACGAGAAGAAACCTCACCCCGCAGTGACCGTCACTCCCCTGGCTCTCGGCGATGGACCGCTGCCGCCGCGCCCCGACGAGGCCGCCATAGCAGGCTCCAGCGCCAGCAGCAGCGCCAGCAACGAAGATGAGTACGAGTACCCGGACGGCGGGGCGGTGGCGTGGCGGCAGGTGGCGGCGGGCCACTTCATCAACGCGATGGCGTGCGGGTACGGCGCGGCCTTCGGGGTGTATCAGCTGTACTACGCGACGGCGCTGGGGCTGCCGGCGGCGCAGGTGTCCTGGGTCGGGTCGGTGCAGGTGTTCCTGAGCAACGCGGCGAGCGCGGCGGCCGGCCGCCTCAGCGACGCGGGCCACGCGCGCGCCGCCGTCCTCGCCGGCTCCGCCGTCGCCCTCCTCGGCTCCTTCGCCACCAGTCTCGCGACTGAGTACTGGCACGTCCTGCTCGCCCAGGGCCTCGCCACCGGCGCCGGCCTCGGCCTCATGTACATGCCCACCGTCGCCGTCGTCTCCTCGTACTTCCGCCGCCGCCGCGCCCTCGCGCTGGCGCTGTCCAGCGCGGGTACCGGCACCGGCAGCATCGTGTTTCCCGCCGTCGTCCAGTACCTCATCCCCCGCGTCGGCTTCCCCTGGGCCGTCCGCTGCGCCGCCTTCGTCGCGGTTGCCTTCGTCGTTATCGCGAACCTGCTCCTCAAGCCGCGCGCCGTCCCGCCCGGGAAGCCCGGTCCGCTGGTCGATTGGGCCGCGTTTAGGGAGCCGCCGTACACGATCTTTGTCACGGGGTCGTTCTTGCTCTTCTGGGCGCTGTATTTCGGGTTCTTTTATGTGAGTATCCCTCCTTCCTCCCATTCCCTACAAATATCTCTCCAAACGTGGCTTTCAGGGCCCTCGCTTGATAGCCTATCGATATTACCTTGCTCGGTTACTAATCTCGGACATCAGATCAACACGTACGCCATCGAGATCGCCTCCTTCACGCCGACCTCCGCCGTATCGCTGCTGCTCATCACGAACGCGGTGGGCATGCCGACGCGGCCGCTCGTCGGGCACGTGGCGGACCGGTACCTGGGGCCGCTGAACACGACGGTCGTGATGGTGCTCTCGCTGGGCGTGGCCTTCTTCGCGTGGGCGGCGGTGGCGACGCCGGCCGCCATGTACGGCTTCGCGGTGCTGTTCGGGGTCACCAACGCCGCGGCGCAGAGCGCCTTCGCCGCCGCGCTGGCCGGCATCTCGGGCGGCGGCTCGGGCGGCGGCTCGCAGCGGACCATGGGCGCGCGCTTCGGCATGTGCTGCACCGTGCTCGCCTTCGCTACCGTCGCCGGCCCGCCGACCGCCGGCGCTATCATCGACTACTGCGGTGGGAACTTCCTCTGGGCTCAGGTCTGGGCCGGCCTCGTTACCGTTCTTGCGGCTGCTACCATCGCGCTCGCTAGGTATTGGGTCGCTGGCGCTAAGCTCTGGGTCAAGGTCTAGGTCTGGGTCAGGCTGGCTCTGTGTGCCCACCCTGGGCACCTAGCCTGGCACCAGGACGTGGTTATGAGGCTAATGATAATAATGAGAAAATGTGAACACTGGACTGGGTTGGGATTTCAATTCATGTCTAGGAACTCTGGGATTATTCTAATGGGTCATGGTAATGATGCGTGCTAAAGACTGAGGGAGGAAAAAAAAGGGGGGGTTAGGAAAATGGAGGTCAGGAATCGAGGACGGGAAGGGAGGAGTTACGATTCTTGTTACTTTATTTCAATACCTACCTCTATGGGTAGAATAATACTAATGTTAGATTGATGTTGAAGAGGATCATCGTCGCGGAAAGCGAATGTTACTGGAGGATTTTCAGGGGCTTGCTCAAAGGTTTCTACACGTAGATGAACCTGCCATGCCTGACAAGTTCGACCTACATGCAGAGTGAAGAAAACACCCAACAAGCCTACCTGCCTCAAGGGATGGATATGTGGCAAATTTCCTAGTAATTTAATCACTCGCATGAACTATCGCGTGGAGTCTTCTGCTTGAGATGAACTCGTCTGCCAACGTATAAGGTGTTGAACCTCGCGTCGCCAAGAGTAGTATATAAAGCGTTCATCTATAGATATTATATAAATAGCTGCATATGCACTACTCTCGAAAGAGACGCAGTCTCAGCTGTGCTGTTCGTGATAGTGGCTGGAGGGCCGAGCGCATGTGACAATACATACTCACTCGGACTTAGATAGGGATGGGAATATCTCGTATTCTATAGCTTCAATAAATAAGGAATACAACCGTCTATCGACGGTGGCGATATTCAGGGCTTTCGTCAAGACGCAACCGCGAAGACGAATTAATCTGTCCTGGGTTAGCAGGTTAGGTCATATCTTATGATCCTGTCCACCCCAGTCTCTCCCCTGGCACTCGTTGATCTAGATTAGGACTGCACGAAGGCTTACATGCCGACCGCGAATCCTCCTGCACGTTGGGCGAGCACCGCATTCGCGGCGTACAGTAGCAGGGTAGCACTACATGATGCCACCTAATCGTCCTCGTCCTCGATTCGCTACTCGACGGGAATTGAGCCGCTAGTGCGCACTTGTCGGATCAGAGCTGACGTCCCTCGTGGAAGACGGGTAGGTCGTTGATGTCAAATCATGAGTTCTTCTTCACCTTTACAGTAAGATATCAACTGCCGACGAATTAGCACGACGGGGGGATAGTTGCTAGTGTCGCGCAAGATGCGATACTGACGTTGATATGGACACATACGAAATCCAAGAGAGGGAAAGGCGACTCGCCCGAGATGCCGGGGTGGCGTCCCGTGGCTTCTCCGTGGCGTATGCACCTAACTGCTAGCGATAGATTGGGTAAGGTGAAATGCCAGATGAGATAAGTCCCCCATCTTTTCGCCTGCTTAACCATCTTCCTATCTGGGGAAAATGTGGACCGCAATCCGCCGAGAACTGGCCGGGGGTTTCCAAGGCAGCTGCACGTCAACTGTCAGAAGGCCCGTGGAACTGTGTCTTATCTTGTTCGGAGTTATTCACTCCGTAACTCCCACAAATCAGCGAAGTCAGGGGACTTCTCGCATATTGACCGCTTCATTCGAGCACTTCACACTACCATCCTATCTATCTAACTTACGAAGAGACTCGATTTCAGACTGAAGATAATGACAAGCTTCATACACGAAGCGATGCCAAAGTCAAGCCGGGCCAGCCGAACGCCAATTTAATGCCCACCTTAGACTGCTGACAGTATTTCGCTCGAAGGGTTTCGTTCCATTTGTCCCGTTGGCAAGCATCGCAGTAAGACTCCCACCTCCAGACCTACTGTGGTTGGTTGCCAGGTACTATCGACCACACCCGCCAAGGCTTACTTGTTGGCCTGTCGGCAAGGGTCGCAGTTTAGCGTCAAGCGGTATCGTCAACGTCTTCTGCGAGCCAAGATGGCAGGATGGACTGGATGGATGCAGCGGAAAGGATATGTCGGTCGTTTATCTGGATCCGTCTGCTGCCCCAGATAGGCTCTCGATAGCCTACATTCGAGTGGTACAGACCATCCAACTATCAACTAGGCGGCGAGTTGCCAGTTGCCAGCTTCCAAATACCCATACCAAATCCCTAGTCGAGCCTTGGCCTCAGCCCGCCAAATCCTCTGCCGAAAAAAGACTGCGGAGAAGAGGCCTCAGGCCAACCAGTTTCGCGGGGTAGCATCTCGTCAGCGCCCAGGCAGCCCCAGGTTATTGGCCTGGTTATTGGGGCACACTAGGACGTCACCTCTTGCCAAGTACAGTTGAATACCCGGCTAGGCAAAGCTAGAGGTGTCAGGGTGTTTAGGCTCTGCTCAATCAAATCCTTTCGCTGATTTACCGGAAATGTAACCACTAGGGTCTGGCCCTCTTTTTGTCTACTCTAAACCTTCCAAAACCGCTGGGGCTTTGGTCCAGAACGGGAAACGATGGCCGGCCTTTGACTCGCCCAGATTGCAATCTCAACCTTGCAGATCCTCCTCTATAAACAGGTCAAGATACCCTCAGGCCTTTCTTCTTCGTCAACCTCTCAGTGCCTCTTACCCTTCGTCGACCCCGCCATCGTCATCGCCACCTGTTTCTAAGAACTCATCATGGCCGCGATACGAAGCCTGCACGAGAAGAGCGACTCTGAGCAGCCCGACGCGGTCGTGCTCGAGCACAAGAGCGAACAGTCCTCGGTAGCACCCAGCTGGACCGTCGAAGAGGAGACGGCCGTTCGCAGGAAACTGGACTGGCAGCTAGTTCCCACCGTCACCGTCTTGTATCTCCTGTGCTTCCTTGATCGGTACGGCTTTGCTCAGTCGAATCTCTCCGTGCTCTCTGACAGATTCTGATCAGTCTTATAGGATAAACATCGGAAATGCTCGTATTCAGGGAATGGAGCAGGAGCTGGACCTCTACGGATACCGATTCAATATCGCAACGAGTATCTTCTACATCGTCTACTTGACGATCGAGGTGCCGTCCAACATTATCCTGAAGCGTGTCGGCCCCCGATTCTACCTTCCCGGTCTCGTCGTTGGCTTCGGCGCCGTCTCCCTGGGCACCGCGTTTGTGAAGACGTTTGCTCAACTCTGCGTCGTCCGTGCCCTGCTAGGTATCTTCGAGGGCGGAACTATGCCGGGCCTGGCCTTCTTCCTCAGCTCGTTCTACAAGAGAGAGGAACTTTACTTCAGAATCGGCATATTCGTCTCGGCTGCGTCGACTGCCGGCGCCTTTGGTGGATTGTTAGCTGCAGGTTTCTCGCAAATACCCGAGTGGGGAGTCGCCGGTTCGACGTTGCACACGTGGCGCAACATCTTCTTCTTCGAGGGGCTCGTAACCATGATCGTCGCGATGCTTGCGCCCTTAATCTTGCCTCAGAACCCTGAGACGTCGAGAGTGCTTACAGAGCGCGAAAAGTGGATTGCCGGCGAGCGACTTCGCCTCGAGCACATGACGCAGTCCAACGAGAAGGTGCAGATGCACCACGTAAAGCGCGCGCTCCTGAACGTCAACAACTACGTTTGCGCTGCCGGCTTCTTCGCCATCAACATCACCGTCCAAGGCCTCTCCGTCTTCATGCCTACGATCCTTAGTCAGATCGGCTACCAGTCGCTGACGGCGCAGTACTATACCGTTCCCGTATACGCTGTCGCCTCTATTATCGCTATCGCCATCGGTCTGATCAGCGACAAGACGAAGATGCGAGGACTCTACCTCGCCCTGTTCACGCTTATCGGCATGGCCGGGTTCGCCATGCTTCGGTGGGGCACGACTAACCAGATCAAGTACGCGGCCGTCTACCTCTGCGCCGTGGGAGCCTTCCCCGGTGGGCCGGGTTTCCTGTCCTGGGGACTCAACAATGCGGCCGGTCCCGCGGTTCGGGCCGTGGCAGGCGGCTGGATCGTCACGCTCGGCACGATGGGCGGCATCCTTGCCGTCTGGGCCTACCTGCCCAACGACGGCCCCAACTACCCCATCGGCCACACCATCAACTTCGCCGCCCAGGTATTCGTCCTCTTCCTCTCCGCCTTCGGCATCTACTACTGCGTGCGCGAGAACCGCATACGCGCTCGTGGTGGCCGCGATCACCGCCTCGTCGGCCTTACAGAGGAGCAGAAGGCGGATCTTGGATACAGGCACCCTGACTTCCGCTACATCGCGTAGAGGGCACTGCTTTTTTTTATTAGACGTACGGATACGATTAAGACTGGGTCAGGGTATCTATGATATGTATAAGCTTGATAGGATATGCATATGGGTACACATGCCACGCTTGGTGTGAATAGACACCGACGCCAGATTAGAAGGCTCTTGTACGTATTCACGAGCCATATGCAAACCCATCTTATGATGCTCGTGTTCAGAGCCTTTTCACATAGAATAGACAACTTGATATAGATTAACTTCGTATCGCAACGACCTAACGGAGAGTGGCCCCTGTGTCTGGTATCGTGACATCCCTTCTAGTTTGTATCTTCTATCTGTATAGCTCTTCTCACGGTGTTCTCCCTACCTGAAACCAATCGTCTCACATCTGGAAGAGATGGGATGAGCTACAGCTACGTTTCGCCTTTGGCACACACACAGAGAATCGGTGTTATACATTTTGCTGGTCTGGATGGCCAGGCCTCGAAGAACCATGCGACATCGGCATATAGGTTTTGACAAGACTCGTAGACGCGACGTTACCACCTAGCCGGTAAGCTAGACGCCTTAGGCTTGCATTGGTACGGGCCTAGGGGTCAGATCGACAGGTCACGATACGCTTTGGGTCTCTCGGCGACGTTTCTCTGAGTGGAGGAGGTAGCTGCTACATTGGCGCAACCTTTGGGGTCTGGAGTATACTCCGGCAAATATGTCTACCTATCTTTTTACCTACCTAACCAGCCATCATGTTTCAAGCACAAGAGAACAGCCATGAATAGGGTGAAATGATATAGGTGGCGCTCTCATATTAGGAAGCGGACGACTCCATCGCCGTATAGCTAAGGCGGCGGGAAGTAATAAGTGAATTTGCACCACTCATCTTCATAGAAGTCTATTTAACCGGGACAGGAGAGACACCTATGATCTCTTGCATCACCCAAGGATTACAAGATGGAGCTAACTGGCCTCTGTACCTATCTAATTTACATGAGCGCCTGGAGTTACTTGAGCGCCGACTTATCGCCGACCTCTGGCCCAACAAAGTCTACACACGGGACATCGAGAACAGCGATGAAGCTGACTGACCTATCGGGTGCCAGCCCGTCTCGGTCGCCTACTCTGTCAAGTCACGTTTCCAGAAACGAACTTAGCCAGATTAAAGCGCCATTGAACGTTACCCGCTGCGCTTCTGTAAGAGACAGGGCTAAGCAAGCAAGGGCGGTGATAGGTGCTGTCACGGCTGGGCGGTTGATTATCCGGACAGAGGGGTTGCGAGTCTACCTCCTACACCGAATGTATACGGCTGCGCCGGGTCATACGACAAAGTTGGGAGATACCCCTGAGAAGGGGACAAATATCGCCTCGGTGGAAGCTGCGTCAAAGCACAGGAGAAAGATAGTAACAGATGTCACATCGAACTACTATCGGCAACGGACTGGGGCAAGTAAAGTTGGAGGAAGCACGGCGATGCTCATGAGTCGAACGGGAACATTGTAGTATCTAGGAGGCGTAGATTACTAAACTGTAATCCGTATATGATGAACGACTATGAGAAGGCTTGAAAATGATTCGCTGTGGGGATTCCGACGATGGAACCATGGAAATTTAATCAGCTGGAAATCAAAAGGTATCTTTACCTTAGAGTAGGCCACCAAGGTACCTACCTAGTCTACAACTTCACCCTCTCCCCCTCTCCATCGCCGCCCCCTCGCGCGCCCTCCCCGCCAGGCCCCTGCAGCTCCCCGACGCGGCGCAGGGCGCGCGAGACCACCGACGCGACGCCCTCGCCGCCCCTCCAGACGTCGTCGTGGCGGCCGCTGAGGTCCCTGATCAGCAACATCTGATCTTCGCAGCCGTCCGCGTCGCGCAGCAGCCGCCGCGCCATGCCGTCCGTCTCAGGCATGTCGACGAGCTCGTCGTCGGGCGAGTGCGCGAGCACCCGCAGCTGGCCGGGCGCGCCCGCGTACGCGCCGTCGGCGTACTTCATGGGCGCCGCCCTGTCCCACGCCGCGCGGTCGTCGCCGAACGCCGCGGCCAGGAACCCGGCGTACGCGCCGCCGACGCGGGCGTCGAGCCCGCGGAAGTCGTAGATGCCCTCGAGCCCGCAGACGGCGGCGGGGGGCGCGACGCCGTCGTCTGCGACGAGCTGGTACGCGAGTGTGGCGCCGGCCGAGTGGCCGGCCAGCACGTAATCGCCATTGCCGAAGCCGAAGCGCTCCTGTAGGAAGCGCAGCGCGCGCCGCACGTCGTCCAGGTGGTCCGGGTGCCGCGCGCCGCGGAACCGGTCCGCCGGCGTCGCGGAGGGGTCCTGCGGGAAGTCCGGGTGCGGGCTCAGGCGGTAGTCGACGGAGGCGAAGGCGCGGATGCGACTTCGGGCGAAGTCGTCTTTGAGAAGCCGCGCTATCGACGGCTCGAAGGTCTTGTGCGTTATGCGCGGGTCCCGCCAGGCGCCGCCGTGGATGTAGCTGCAGCCCGTGCGCTTGGCGCATTGGTTAGCCTGTGCTACCGGCGCGGGCAGAGACAGGCGGGGGATTTACATGATCCAATATTGCTGCTGCTCGGCCGCTGGGGACTCGAGGGCTAGGTCCCATACCCCGATGCGCTGGAGCTCGTGTGTGCCATACTGGTAGACGGTGTGTGGAAGTGGCTCGGTCATGGTCAATGCCGGTTTGCTAGCTATGCCGTGTCCCTAGCCCGATTAATCTGACAAGAAATCTAGATCCGAAGGGTTCGTCGTCAAGCCCCTGTGTGATGGATGAAGTCGGGCGATCAGGTTATGCGTGAGGGGTTACTTTTCTTGGGCTGCCCTATAGACCCGCTACCCTGTACTCGAGAGACATTGTTATGCAGGTATCCGAAACACGACCTATCTACAGGGTAATACGTAATCGGGGCCGCGAAGAATATTGTTCCAATCCCCAAAGTGTTCTATGTTCTATTCTGTCTTGCATCAATTGCTTCGAGAATAGCTTCAGAAACCTCTGCGCATGAATATACCGGCGAATTGAATGCTCGATGCGATTATTTTTCAATGCTGTAAGCTATTCGCGACGGTTTGGGAAGGAGATCTCATGTTTCCCTGACTCGCATAAGTCAACTGCCGGCACATCATTAATCTTCCGTTCCTGGTTTCTCTTCCATTTGTCAATGGCCAAAAAATGAAGAGGCCGGTGAAACGGCAAGTGATATCTCCAAAGCACCTTGCAGCTTCACGTCCGTCGGCGCTGATGCTACCTGGGTACGCAGCCTATTGAGATGTATATCCCGAAGACGTCTGGCAGGCCAATGAGAAGGCAGGTGATGGACTGATGAGGCCTCGAAGTGGCGCCGACGCCGATGTGCTACATAGTACCAATCGCATCCGGCATACTTGCCAGTTACATCGGTACACTGACGAGGCCGACCGGCGAATTGTATAACTGACGACTGATCAGGGGCTGCAGCTGTCTCTTGTTACATGCGGTGACATTGATGGCGATCCGGAAAATGCAACCGATCTGGGCTTCTATCACCTACGGGTAGAACATGTCTAGAACCTCGTCGCCGCCTTTGGGCTCTGGTCGACGATAGTCTGGCATAGCTCGTCGATATCTGAGAAACAATCAGTTGACGTCTCTCGTCGACCCGCATCGATAGACCAACGATGCTAGATATGAGCTGGGCTGGACTGGATGGACTGGTCAGTTGAGTTGATTACCATCGCTTCTCCCTGATTTCTCTAATTGTCTTTTCTGTATCCCTCAGTTTGCGTGTGAAAGAAAATGTAGTAGAGCTCATGGCCTGGTTCGATCATCTCACATCTCACCTGCTCATTCGGATCGTTTGGAGCGTCCGTGCGTCTTTGCCATGCAGTTAGGAGGCAGACCAAGTCGGGAGGTTACCTGGTGTGAGATAAGTGGTATCCCACAGTCTCATCCGAACTGACGGTATCGTGGTACGCTATGCCTAAGTCGTCTAGTTGTCCAGATTCGATCCGCTTCTTCTTGGCCTCCCTGGCCCCTTACGAGTCCATTACCTCATTCGGCGACGCGAAGGATTCGGACGCTACAAGTCGAGTAAGGCTGAGTGAGGATCGTGAGACATGCATACACAGTAGATGCGCCTGAGATCCGTAATTGGCCTACGGGCCCAGGACCTGCAGTGGAAGTTTCCTTAGAAACTCCTTCTCTGACGCCAGCTCGGCCAGGTCCCCTTCCTGTCGACTCTGCTACCCACGAAGCATGCAGCCAAGCAGCTATGATATCGACCGTGTCTCTCGTCTACGCATCTCGCCGGAATCGTTGGAAGGGATGAAACATGCGGGGTATGTGTGATGTGGGTGACGCGATAGACATCGACCTGGCTGGATCTGCTGGACCTGCGAATATCGGCGCCCACGCTCCCCTTTCCTTCACTTATGTATTTCGACCTCTCTAAGATTGGAATTTCCTTCGCCTTTTTCATCGAGAAAGACTCTTGCTCTCGCAATCTACTAGACAGCTTAACCGAGCCGAAGATGGAATTTTACCTATATATTAAGCCTCTATAGGTCCTATAGGGGGTACGTATAGGTAAGGTATGTGCTATGACCATCACCATTTCACAGCGTTGCGTTTTGCTGTGCCCCTGGCTGCTTAATGCCGAATCAATTTCTGGTAACACGCGTGCTACAGCATCGACATATGCAATGTGCCTGAGCGCCCTGCGTGCCTGAGAGTAAATTGCACATAGCACGGACATATATGCAGGAAAAAGATGATATATCAAGTCGATACCTCTGGAATATATTCGGCAATTTATTTCAAACGCTCTCCGCTACTCTCATCACTTCTCCCCGACTCACATTATTCTCACCAACGTAGAGTCAAGTGTTGTTACAAGATCGGCCGTGTACACCTCTTTCAGACGCAAATCGCAACACGCACATAACGCGGAAACAGACCAATGGTAAAAGTACCTACGAAAGTGTCCGGTTGTGGGCCGTTCGATGCAGGGTGTCTCGCGCTCCCCTTCCGGCCCCTGTTCATATCAGACCTCCTTGTTAAGGCTAAAGTTGTAACGGCAGGGTACCATATAGCACGACCAGGGTTTGAGGCTCACAACCCCGAGGGTTACCTCTCTCGGGTGCTCGTACCGTTGCAACAGCTTCGGTTCGCTTCCGGGACTGCACAGAACGCCTGGAGATTCGGACGGATACCAGGAACCCAAGGAACCTGTCATCCGCTTTCCCGCACTTCCTCACTGTCTCGACTACCTACCCGAGCTGCCAACATGGTATGTAGAGTGGCAGTGACAGCAAGTGCCCCTGCTACAATAAGCAAACCGCTCCGTGATGAGCCCCTGTCCTGCCTGTCAGGGCCTCAGACATTGTTCTCTGGCACTGCATACATGCTATGTAGTATGAATGTGTGTAGAGAACGGAACAGGGTTGCTTCGAGATGCACGCATTATCTCGACTTGATATCTTCTCCATAAGACCTAACCTCATAAGACGGCCTACATGCCCTGTCGCTACTACGCATTGTTCCCCATCCCCACAAGGTCTCGTAGTGCTGGTCGCTCAGGTCCCTCGCTTGGGAGATACATACATATGGTCGGGTCCCCGTGGAAATCTACTGCATCTCTTTTTTGAATGGCCATATGTTCGTTTCTCTTCTTTCGTTTGGATCTTCTCAAGCTCGTCTTTCTTGGAGCCCGATAGATATCATCTATCATGGTGGCCCAGGATCCAAACGCGCCGATAGATAGCAATGGCGGTGCTCTGGTGGCTACCGCCATTGCTATGCTCACATTCTCGTGGCTCTCCGTCTTGTTAAGGTCTTTTGTTCGCGCCAAGTTGACCAACGGATTTCAGTGGGATGATTGGATAATGCTGGTTGCGCAGGTAGGTTATCATGTTCAACCACATCTGTATGGTCCTTATACTAATACCATTTTCGAATAGGCAAATTTTACAGTCTCGTGCGCGTTAATATTGCAAGGAGTCCAAGACGGACTTGGAAGACATAATGGATCACTCGATCAGCCCCACGAGATCCTGGCATTGATGTATCAGGCGTTGGCGACGGCGACTTACGTTCTGAACATGTGGTTGATCAAGCTCAGCATTGGCATCTTCCTTCTTCGTCTCGCGAACGAGAAGAAATACAAGTACACGCTCTACGCCAGCATCGTCATCGTCACCATATGGAGCCTAGTTCTGTTCTTCTGGAATATATTTCAGTGTAACCCCATCGCAGCGCAGTGGGACTACACCATTCTCCAGCGCGACCCCAACGCCCACTGCGTTTCGGCCGATGAGATCGTCAACGCCGCCTACGCTCTCAGTGTTATGTCCATCCTGAGCGACCGGCTCTACGCTCTGTTGCCGATCCCCATGGTCTGGGGAGTTAAAATGTCCGCCCAAGCTAAGCTAACCGTAGTCGTGGTTTTGGGCTTGGGCGTCTTCGCAAGTGTCGCTACTCTTGTTCGGCTCAAGTTCCTCGCGGATCTAACCGATATGGCGAATATATTACGTATGTTCTCAGCTTTCATCAGCAACTATACTGTGTTCTAGTAGCAACCCCGTGGCATAGGGGTTGCATTCGATGTCACCCGTGATATAAAGTACTGACAGAAACGTCCGCTACGGATGCCGGCACTGACGCTATGGTCTGGACACTAATCGAGCCGGGAGTTGCTATTGTTGCCTCGAGTCTTGTCACGATACGGCCTCTACTCCGTCTCTGGAAGGTTAAAGGATTTGGCTCAACTGGACAGAGCCACCCAACAGGTGCAGGTTACGGCAACAGCCATGCCATGTCCCGTACGAACCGGTCGCGTAAGATTCCAGCATATGGGTCTACCGATGTTACCGTCGCAGACGACGTCGAGCTCGGCGAAAGTAAGGCCGACGTACCGCTATCCCCACCCTACACGGCCACGACGGACTCGTTCAAGATCCGGCGATCCATGTCGCTGTCCGACGCCGCAAGCATGACGAACCAGAGCTACCTATCTCGCGCGTCATCCGACGCCCCAATACTGCCCAGCAAGATGAAGCGATCGCCGTCCATCTCGGACGCCGATACCATCGCGGGCAGGAGCTACCGATCCCGGCCGTCGCACATGACCAAAGTCTTCGAGGCGCCCGCGGAAGAAGAGATCGAGGTGCGCTTCGACTTCAACGACGGCGGGCCCAGGAGGGAGGGGGTCAAGAGCGAGATGTTCATCATCGAAGGCAACACGACGCCGGAACCGCCCATGGATTCGCTGAAACGCGGAGGGACGTGGCTGTCAGAACAGGACTCATCTAACGACGGCGAGTCCGCCCGCGAGGTCAGCCGCTTCCGGGCCAAGTACAAACAGGCGAGGAATTCTTTCCGACTGTCGAAGCCATTGATGATACTACCATCAACACAATACCGCCGCGGTGGCGGCAGCTAGGAGCCGCGCACGAAGTTCAATGCAACGAATATCATGTACCATTTCAACAACAACCTACTTTCCACAACCGGATGATATTTTTCTTATTATTCTTTTTGTCTATATAGACGTCACAACACGGTTTACCGGACATACCCAATACTGCTAGGACCAAGGCTGGGCCATGAGGAAAAGTGTACAATATAAGGGATTTTACGGGAGGGAAAAAAGGGAGAAGAGAATAATACCTTGCCGGCCTATTATCTTTGGATATACCTTCAGGTATACAAGATCTCGGGGTAGGAGAGAGGCAAGCGGCGACGACCACTACCCCGAGCCAGGGTTCATTTCACCAGGCACTGTTTAGGAGGATGTACGCACTCATACGTGTCGTCGGATATGTACAACGGAGGAACAGGCTCCCAGCGAGGAGGAAAAGGACTGTAAGATGATACAGAGGGCTTAACGTTGGGGAAGCCCGCAGTACGATATTGACTACTACCGACCCAGGTATCTACTTAGTTTTTGTCAATATAGTTGAATATGAGTAATGCTTTGACGACGCTCATAAAAGATGAGTAACGAAGGCGGCGTTCTAGACCTTCTTCTCCGCTTGTTATGGACCTGGTTCTGTGGTTCCGAGGCTAATATGTCGTAACTGAATGTTCTCTTTCTACTATAAGCATGGGATAGGCTTATGAGATGATTGCATTCAATATCCTAACTCGGACTTTTGGTTGTTTCCAGGCCGAACAAGCCCCCCTATTTGGAATCGAGGCCGCCGACCAGAACCTCCAGCCCTCTCAGCTTAACGCAAGGTGTATAGCTTCTCTCCTTTTTGCCTACCTATTCTTATGCTAAGGATCTTATAGACGCCATAAACAATTTCCAGAAACATACGTGTAGAAGCTCAACGACTGGACGCCTTGACGTCGAACGCGGCTGGTGTCCCGAAAACCGGAATCCGTCGTAGGATTTCCTGATGAAACAGCGGGACGCCGACGGTGAGGCTACTGTTGCATCGCAGCATGGCGGTTTTCTTTCTTAAGAGCATGGCTGCTGTCGTTACCAGCAAGAGTCCGCGTGGAAGGATTCTTCAGGGTCCGTCCCATTCTGCCAGCCCGCCGGGCTGGCAACTGCCTCACTGGGTTGCTCTAAGTGCCGGGTTCGCCTTCTTATAGCGCCTAGGGGGGTTCCATGTACTTCGTAAACCACCTCGCCATTACAAGTCACTGTTATTCTCCATCATGTACTTATGGTTAGGATTCATTGCTTGCCGGGTCCCAACATAAAATAAGAACTATCAGGGTATTGTTTGGGTATCCGTTTTACCAAACCAACCTCGCGAACCTCCATAGCCTAGCGGCCCGGGACCCTCTCCAGGTATTCGGTAAGACAAAAGTTCTCGTGAGAACCCAGTCGCCAGCGTTGCAGATTTACATATAAGCCTGACCGCCATGCAAATAACCATTATTCGAGACCGTCGATGCCGTCGAGGCTGGGATCCCAGTCCTCCTCTTCGTCCCATATCGGGGCGAGGACGAACTTGCGCTCGATCTCGCCCATGCCGCAAGCGACGCCGGTGCTCTTCTCGGGGTTCTGCAGGTCGATGTTCTGCTCGATCATGATGGCCGACGTCAGGAATTCCGCCGGCGTTCCCATGCCCAGGTTCAGAAGTGTGCCTCCCCAGTCCAACTCTACCTTGCCCGATTTGCGCATATTCAGCTTGCCGATGAGACCACCTTGGGGAGGAAGAGTGGAGAAGGGATTCCATGCCTTCTCTTTCTCTGCGCCTTCTTCCATCTTCACCTTGGCGGCAGCGGGCCCGTTGCCATTTGTTTGAGATGCAGGGTCTGTGCCTGGTGCGTCTACGTTTGCGTCATCCGTGGCCCTGGCTAGAGGTGGTAGGATGGGCGGTAGCTGGAAGAGGTATAAATGGTCATCCTTGGCTTCTCTTTGGTTTCCCTCTTCGTCTTCGATCGGGTGAAAGCTCAGTTCCTCCAACTGGGCCTCAAGGTCGGTTGCGGTTGCTCGGAATTCGAGGTCCTTGTCGGCCTTCTCCTTTCGCCGCCTGGCTATCTCGGCATCCCCCCCGCTAACGGCTGGCTTCTTCTTGAGCTCTGGTGAAGGGGGTGCCTTGACTGCTTGGGGTATGTCGGCCAAATCAATATCCATCGCGTCGGGCTCCGTGCCGGGCTCATCTTTAACTTTGACCGGACTCTTGGAGTCTGCATGCGATGCTTCATTGTCCTTTTCCACCCCATCGTAGGGTACGACTCTAGCCTTCTGAGAGATAAACAGTTCTTCGTCGTCAGATGATTGACGTTCTTCAGCCTCCAGCTCTGCCGTCGTTTTGACTCGGACCTCGGCTTCTTCGTGCTGCGTTCGGACAAGACTGACGGGGAGAAAACCAGTCGAGTAGATGGGCCTTCCGTCATCGCCATATCCTATGATACCATTGAGTTCGTCAATATTGACTCTATTTTCATGCTCCGATCTCGTTTTGTATCTGTCATTGTTGTACTGCTCGCCCTGGGGGGTGAAGCCGGATTTGGACGCAGAGCTTCCACCAGCTTCTCCACCGTGGCCGATAGCGCCCCATCCTTGCCCGCTAGCACCGGCTTTTGTATTTCCTGGAATGAGGGTTAGTATACCTTCTGTTGAGAGCATGTGTATAGCGACAATGAGGACAATGGTTATACCTTGAGCTATTGAAGAAAATGGACCAGAGGCTGCGACGGTTCGTCGAATAAGTCCACGCTGGCCTCGGTCTCCTCTACCTCGTCCTCTTCTTGCTCTACGTTCCTCTGCTCGCAGCTCGTCCTGCTCTGCCTTTATCTTAGAGGCCAGATCTTGGTTTCTCTCTTCCTCTAACCGTGCTCGCTCCGCAGCATCACGGCGAACATTTTTAGGTCTAAACCGGCCTCCTGCGCGCGACGGCGTAGTACTGGATGTGCGCGATGGCCTCGAGGATGACGGGGCAGCTGGAGTATTGGAGGGCACTGTGCTCTCTACCGGCGTATCTTGCGCGGGTGCATCCTGTATAGCGACATCATCGTCATTGTTCCCATCTGTGGAATCTTGGGGTTGTGCTTGTGTTTCCTCATCGAGCGACGAAGCTGTGGCAGCTGAACGACCGCCTCTAGCACCGCCTCTTGCCCGGCCTCTCCCGCCGCGTGCGCTTCGAGCACCGCGAGGAGGCATCGTTTTTAAAACTAGGATAAAAAGTGCAAGTCGATCTGGCGTATACGATGATCTTGAGATGCTTGAAAAGGATATGATTGAAGAAGAGTAATGCGAAGAACAGTTACATTGAAGATGAGTCGAGTTGAAGTGATGCAAGTGACGGGATCTGAAAACTTTATGGCGGGGCAGAAACTCTGTAGTTGCATTTTCGTCCCCCACCTTAGATCCGGCCGCTCGGGTGGAATCTCCAAGGCTTAGCAAGCTACCACGCACGTCACATAGATCACGTCTGGTACAGATTATGTAGGTACGACTCGTAAAGGGGCTTTGCATGGTTGAGAGGCAGTACACATTCTCTTCGAGGGTTGTACGACTACTATGTAATGCTGCAGCACAGGTATCTTCATCGAACGCACATGAGAGCTTGTTCGCCAAAGTCTCGTTCTATGCTCCCTTCTTGGACAAGCATCGTCCCTATCCAGTTCCTCGCAGCTTCGACAGCTGCAGCGCCGAATTTCACCACAATACAACCGCGCACATTGGCCGCTGACCACAGTACCTGCTTGTCCCTCTCCTCTTGGAGCCTCCTATTTCTCCAAATTTCGAGAGGAGACTGAGGCATAGCTTCTTCCTCCTCACGCAGCTCAGTACTCCGAAAGTCGCGGGCACCCAGCCGCGGCAATGCAGCAAATTCAGATAGGAAGAAGTTGCCAATAGACTCGGTCATAGGACCTCGAAGGATGAGAGTCCCAACCACGGCGTTTCCGTGCATCGATTCTCGGAGAGACGGAGACTCGCTAGGTCTATTTGCCCCGTCGAGTATCACCGTATCCCTCAGCAAAAGTCTCCCCTTGGAGCTGGGAGATTCTGATCCGGATACTGCCCAGACTTCATTCCGTCCAATCCATCTACCAAGACTCCAATTTTCACCCCGGGCAGCACGGCCTTGGGTAACCCAATCCAGTAAACACAAGGATGCGCCAGAAGTCAGCCTGAAAATCTGAACTTGTTCGTAGACGCTGCTTTCGAACGGCTGAACAGGATCCGGTAAGAGACAGAGCGCAGCGCCGTCCTTGATATCCACCTTTAAATTCTGCCGTGTCACGATGTCCGACGCGACCGATCGAAATATCTTGGTATGCCCCTGAGTAACAATGCTGAGTCTTGCTCTGGGCTGCACGTCGATCGAGAGGTTGATCTGGTCGCCGCCGACAAGACCTCCCCCATATGATAGGAGGAAGACCAATACACTACCCTGGTAGGCTGTTGACGAGGGAGAGATGAGCTTCAGCGGGTATTGATAAGTGATGCTCTCGAGCGCAGAAACATTGTTAGGTGAGAGCTTCACGACTATTCGCCCTTCTCCAGCCAGTGAGGATGACTTTGGAAACGGCGAAAGCATCCTGCGACTCGTTCAGGCGCAAGACCGACAGATCTCAAGACTCAGCTCATTTCGTGTTACAGAGTTGAACTCAGGCAACCGTTGGTAGTCTAGCTACGGATCCTTCAAACAGATGAGTCTCATATCAGGAGAATCAGAGAAGAAAAAGGTAATAATCGCATCAAGAGCCAATAGAGAGTAGAGAGACTCAAACCAGCATAAGTAGAGCTTTAACGATATGCAGTAGTGGAGATGCTGTAAAGAGGGGTTCATAGATATGCAACTAACGTTAACGGGCTAACACGGGCTAGCGAGTGGAATACTTCAATTAGTCAATAATCATGTTTAGGAGCTATGCACTAAAATCGTTGCCCAGGATCCTTGTAACCTGAACCAATTCTTTTTCTTTTGGCGAATCCAAACACGCTCCCCACCAACAGACGCGCCTTACGCCAGCAATCCTTCTTCCAGTCAACATTTCCCCCGAGTCGCAACCCACGACCATGGTCGCATCGCATTGAATACTCTCACATGTCACTATCCAGATCGCCCCTCATGGAGGCCTCAGACAACAACGCGACCTCCTCGCCCGCGTCCGTCCCTGATAACTCGCGACGAAGATCCGGACGCGTTGTCAAAGCCCCTCAGAAGTTCTCTCCCCAACCGCACTCGTCTCAGAATGACCATTCATCCAAGCGCAAGAGAGGCCAAGACCACGACGAAGAGGATGCCGAGAATGGCAATCCTGATGAGGCCGACGAAGACGACGAGGAACTAAGCGACCCGGACGATGTAGACGACGATGCCGACGATGCGCCCCCGAGATCCAAGAAGGCGAAATCCAAGCAGAAGTCGAGACCCAAGAAGCCCGCCCTGAAGCGCGCAAAGGTCAATGGTAGCACTCCGGTAGATGCCGCGTCTGCGTCGAATGCGCCCGCGGTGAAATTGCCAAACAGACCCAAGAAGAATGCGAGAGTGGTCATCGCTCACCCTGATGGTGATGGTCTTTACGGTGAGAACCAGACCTGCAAACTGCGCGCTATGGAATCTTGAATCATACTGACCCGACGAATGCAATAGCCGATATATTTGGCTCGGGCGATTCTTCCGACGATGTTGCCGCGCATTGGTTCCAGCGCTACCAGGAGGATGATGCGAAAGCGCTTACAGATGTTATCAACTGCGTTTTGCTTGCTGCTGGCTGCGAGCAGCAGCTGACAGAAGACGATATCCGAGATCCTGACAACTCGGCAAACAGGCTATCGGAACTTGAAGATGCTTATCAACAGGTGCGCGACATTGACCGACTCACTCTACTACCACATGCTAACATCTACGCAAACAGACCAACATCTCAGACTACCCTCTTATATCGAGGGCTAAAGGTACCAAAAACTTTCGGGATCTCCTCGTTGGATTTTTCGAGTCCTTGGTTAGCCTGCTCCATCAGACCGATGTGCTCTACAGTGACGAGGATCTGTTGGACAACGTCCAGCGATGGGTTGGAATCATGTCCTCCTCTTCTTTGCGCCCCTTCAGACACACCGCCACGACTGTCGGCCTAGCAATACTCACCTCTCTTATTGGAGTGACAAAGCAGCTCGATGACCGAATTACCAAGTCAAATCAAGCTCTCCAAGCCGAGTCTGGCCGCCGGGGCAAGAACAAGAATCTTGTTGAGAGTACGAAGAAGGCCCTTGATGGTGCGAATCGCAATCGCGAATTTATCGATGGAAAGGTCCAGGGTCTTTTTGATATCGTCTTTGTCCACCGATACCGTGATATCGATCAGAAGATTCGTTCCGAGTGCATTGAAGCTCTCGGTACCTGGGTTTGTACCCTTCCAACCGTCTACATGTCCCCTGAATACCTACGATACCTCGGGTGGCTTCTTTCAGATGTCTCTGTGTCTACGAGACTAGAGGTTCTAAGGCAGCTAGGGCGCGTATTGAAGCGCGATGCAGAGAAGCTGGCACACTTTATCGACAGGTTTAGACCCCGCCTAGTCGAAATGGCAACAAGAGACTCGGATGTCTCCGTGCGAGTCGCCGCGGTCGGTGTTGTGGATATCTTGCGTGCATCTGGCATGCTTGACCCTGAAGAAGTTGACTCTGTTAGCAAGCTTCTTTTCGATTCGGAGGCCCGAGTCCGTAAAGCAGTTGTTGGGTTTTTCTCGGCCCTGGTTCAAGAGCTCATTGATACTAAGGTCGATGAGATTGGCGGTAGTGATGCCCTGGATGAAGTCTTTGGCGAGGAGGAAGAGGATGATTATGATTCGCTTCGAAAGGACTGGATCAACATCAAGGCTCTTGCGGAAAATCTGGCCGTCTACGACGCCCAGATCAATGAGGAACAAGACGAGATACGACATGGTCTGGACGTGGCAGCAGACGTGGTCAACGCCAATATGCCAGAGTCACGGATTGGTATGGCGGCCCAGGTGCTCTACGAGAAGATACCAGAGATAAACAACTGGCAGATTCTCGCCGGCTATTTACTCTTCGATCATTCAACCAGCGCCAAGACTGGGTCAAGATCCAGAGCACACACAGTTGAGGCCATCACCAAGAGGACCGTTGCCCCTGAACCTCGAGAAGAAGCTATATTGCTTGACGTTCTTGCGGCCGCTGTCAAGGAAAGTCTTGCGCCACCGACAGAACACGACAGACATAAGAGAAGGGTTGGCAGGCTCGATCTCGACGCTCAAGATGACGCCGGTATCAAGTTGGCTTCGCTGATCCCTCGACTCTTGAACAAGTTCGGGTCTGATTCTACAATGGCTGCGACTGTGCTTCGCTTAGAGCATTTTCTCGACCTCGATGTGTTCCAGCAGCTTCGTCAAAACTCGGCGACGTATGACAAGCTGCTTGATGAGATCACCACACAGTTCAACCGCCACGTCGACCAAGGACTTCTTAACGAAGCCACCGCCGCCCTCATCCATGCTAGGCAGTATGAGGAGCTCGAAGAATCGACCGACAACAGAGTTGCCATGCTCTGGGATAACTCGCTCAATTCTCTGCGTGGCGTAGACAAGATTTGCGAGCTGTCGACCCGAGGTGATCTTGATCGCGTGGCGCTGACCGAGCTATCCCAAACCCTGATGAAGATCAGCAAGCTCGTCAGTGTCTCTGATTGCGTGGATGTTCTTGAAACTCCAGGCACGTCCAGAGACTCTGACCAGCCAGCTATCAAGATCCTTGTTGGCATCGTGCACCGCGGTCTACTGATAGAACCGAACGATGACCTGGACGATCCGGAGGACGAAGTTGTTGCATTTGCCATCAAGGCGTGTCAGTTCTATTTCATGTGGAAAATTCGGAGACTGCGGACGATCATTGAGAGCAACGCAGACATTGCCGATAGCGATGTGGATGAACTTGTCCTCTTGCGCAAACAGCTTGTTGTGAACCTCATAGAAACCTTCTCTTCACGAGGTTTCAACGACGATCTGCGACTGTTCGCTGTTGGCAGTGCCTGCGATCTCTGCGGACTGTTCGTCTTCCTGAGACCTATAATTCAAGATCCGCAGACTCCCAAATACAGAAAACTGCGACCTCTTCTCGAGGAGCTACCGCCCGCCCTGATCACGAAAGAGATCATTCCCATATTCGACGCGGCGGAACGCGCATATGCGAAGCGGACAAATAAGCAACTGAACGATCCTGACGATGACGAAGACCCTCTTGATGACGACCTACCACCCGAAGACGACGAGGATGAAGAGCTGACGGAGCAGGAGCGCTTCGCGGCCGAATTGAAGGCGGAGAAGATACTCTGCGAGCTCACCGGCAAACTAGTCCTTGCCATCCTGGCCAAGATCATCGACCACAATGGGCCGGACGCCGGCAAGCTTCGAAAGCGGCTCAACCGCAACAAGACGAAGCTAGGGAACAACTACAGGGACGTCGTCGCATACCTAGACGAAGACCACCTGCGCGAGCTGCGAAGCGGAAAGAAGAAGCCCGCCGCTAAAGCCAAAGGCAAGGAAGCCGCGAAGAAGCCTGCTGCTCTAAGCGCCGAGCTGGTGATCGAGGACGATGACGACGACGACGAGATTCCGCCGGTCGAGGATCCGTTCGAAGAGGCCGAGCCCGAAGAGGGTACCGTCGAAGACCTCAGACGGCGAGAGCTGATCGACGACCCCATTGAAGACGATGAGGACGACGAGGAGAGACCGGCGGCTACGGCCGAGCAGATGGAAGATGACGACGTTATTGGTGATTAATGAGTGTGCAGGAAGTCGACGATATTTACCCCCTCCCCTTCGTTTTTGTACCTACTACTTACTACCTTACGCCCCTGAGAGGAGTTCATTTTGACACGATTGACTGATAGGCGGGCATGAGGGGCTTGTAAGGGCTCGGATGATGCTTTTTCTTTTCCTCTCGCTTTCGATGTTGAGAAGGCAGGTCATTGTGTTAGAGTATTGCTACGCCATCCTACTGTTGCAATTTTCTTTTTCTCCCCGGGGAGTGGCATGACGGGCTGTAATTAATCGCACGGAGTCAAGGACTGCGAAAACAATGAAAAAATTGTATCGTGTGTTCCGTGCTGAAAAAGGTGTATTACTGTGATATGCTCACACAGCACGCAGCTAATTTGCATCGTCGATGTAGATGCTACAGCCACAGTTGCAGTGCCCCCCTGACTAAGAGTGATGTTACAATTTCACCTCCTTGTTGGTGAATCTGATAGTACACTTTTTATCTATCCGAGACGTCTATCCCGAGGAGCCATTGCCTTATTTTTCTCTGCCATTATGGTTATGCTATTCCACCATGGTCCGATCCAAATCTTGGTCTCAAGAGCCGATTTTGACGCCGAACATGCTAAACACGCTCTCGTACCGCTTACGCTTGCCGGCGTTCGCCTTAAGGGGGTCCGTCTCGCGAACCGCGACGCCTCTCTGGCTGAGGCAGCAGGTGAAGGGCTTGTTCGACAGCGCGGGGGCCGTCTCCTTGCCGCGGGCGGCGGTGGTGGTCTGCGCCTCCTCCTCGGCCGCGGCGGGCGGCGCTTGCGGCGGGCTGCTCTCCGGGGGCGGCCTCTGGGCGGCGACTCGCTTCCGGTTGGCCTCGGCCCGCTGCATCTGCTGCTGCTTGATCTCCTCTAGGTTGCCCCACAGCTGGAAGAGCTGCTCGCGAAGCCTGTCTAGGCTTTGGGGGTTTGCTCGGAGGCTGTGGCGATGGTTAGTCAGTCAGTTTAGTCAGAGACAATATGAATAGGAAGGGAGAAAAGAAAAATATTTAAAAATAAAAATAAAAATTAAAGGGGCATGACGTACTCTGTCGCATCGATATCCGTGAGAAGTTGTGCCTGTTCGTTGTCGACGATGGCCCAGAGCGCGTCGTTCTTGCCCTTCTCCTTCGGGTCGGCCTCCTCCAGAAGCAGGGCAAACTGCCACTCCCAGACCTTGCTCGCGGCTCGGCCTGACACATCCGCATCATCATCCTCCTCATCGGTTTCCGAGTCAGAATCGGAGCTCCAGTCTGACAGGCAGTCAAGTTCGGTGCTCCTGCGCCAAGTTGCAAAGTCCTCTAGCTTGGAGGGTCGGAAATCCACGACCCGGACGTTGGCTCGATGCTGGACGCAGTTGAAAGGAAGGGTGATGCTCGCTTGCTCCTTGCCCACAGTCGTCAACCACGGTGGCCACGGCTCGAGTATGAAAGGGATGCTGTCGATGGGCTTGTCGGAGTTCTCACATTTGACTAGTTGTATATTAGCATAGGCCTGCGAATCTATGAGATGAGCTGAATCTCGTACTTATCTGGTTAAGACCGAGTTCTGCCTCCTTTTTGCGCTGTCGTTCCTGTTCCATCTCGTCGATCTCCTTAAACTTTGATTCCCTTTCGGCAGCACGTCGCTGCTTACGTCTGGTTTTGGCATCGTCTTGGTTGTCCGCCTTTCGTTTACCACCTTGGTTTGCGGCGGCGCTCTTCCGTGCTCTCTTGAAGGATTTCTCATATTCCGCTCTCCGTCTGATAGCCGCCTTGACGCGGTCGTCGATGTTATCGGGATCTTCCAGGACCGGGAGAATGTCGACCTGAATCCCCCGGCCGTACGAAGATTGATCCTCTCGTAGATAGCCTTCGAGGTTGCTACTATTGCGGCCATATTTGACCTGAACGTTTCGTAGCTGCACCCAATCTCCAGGCTTGACCTTTTCAAGGGCGAACTGGGCGTGCAAGCCAAAGCACGTCACCTGGATTGATCGCTTGCCAAAGGGACCCGGCCAGCTCCCCGTACCCCCCTGAGGCATAGGAGCTTCCGTAGGATCACTGGAAAACTCGAAGAACTGGTCGTTCTCGGTGTAGTCAGAGATCCACAACGTTGCTATGTCTATCTGACTGTAAGGTTCCCTGACTACTCTGCCGATAATGTCGTAGAACTGGAGGTCCTGAACATCCTTCAAGAGTTGGTATTTTTGCCTTGCATTCCGAGACTGGTCGACTTTGATGTTAAACGCGGCTGCATCAGGCACATCGTCTTTGTTGATTGAATGGTATAACCAGGCAACGTACTCGTGTTCCTTGTCACCGGGAATCCATCGTTTTGGCTGCAGAGGGGCGCCAAGCGCATCTTTTGCTGACTTGGGTGGTCTGGGTATCTTGTTTGCCGAGTAGACGTGGAGGGTAGTTGAGGAATGTGTTATCAGTGACACCTCGCCACGATAGTTTTGTACCTTGATAGAATGTGCTATTACAACGTCACCGGCATCTGGCTCGGGCATCTCAGCCTTGGGTCGGAATATGTTGACATTGACTCCAGTATACTCATTCTCGATAGACCTGTCAAAGAGAGTGAGAGAAGACTTCCAGTCTTTCCAGACTCACATTAGCTGAACTCTGCAGAAGAGGTGACCAGAGGCAGGGCAGCTTACCTGTTCTAACCGTTTCTACCGGGCACCTACGGTCTTTGACCAGGCCAATGATACTGACGAATTTATTGACTGGAACCGAGTGCTCTAGAATATCCCGAATGGGCAAGTACCCAGCCGGTAGTTGCAGAGCGCGAGGCGCGGAGCTAGGCGGCCGTCGCTGCGGCATGTTGGAAGAAGCTGGGCATTCCGCGACGCTGTGTCAGTTGGGAGTAAAGATCTTTTGTCCTTGAAGTCACAGCGTTCAGCTTATACCTTGGACATCCAAAGTGTACCTAGGTCCTGCATAGAACAGGTCCTGGATAGAAAAAGTCCTGGGTAGAAAAACAAAAGGACTTCTGTGAAGCTTGCCTGGTTGCGTATCCGAGTCGCGTCCCTGCGCGTCTAAGATAAAGTGATTTGTGGCATTAAACTGCATAAACAGCAGTGTTTGCATAAAGAAGGGAACATAAAAGCAGAGCATGGGTGCGGTATCACATGACAGTCATGTGTCTGCCTTCTTGTACCAAAGTACAATTTTCATTGTCAGTTTGATGGGCGGCAATGGGACCCTTACGTGGTCTGTGCCCGGGGTGGGGTAGTTCTTTGTTCTAATGATTGGCCCGCGACTGCCATGATCAATGTCTAGCGGTACCTTCCAGGCTGTACCCGTACCCCAGCACTAATAACGCCTGTAAGACGGTCCACCGTTCTAAGGAAAGAGGGATTCAATAACCCCCCTGCATCCCTACACCTCCCCCTCAGTCTCCCCGTTAGCGGTTGAAAGAGCAATCCAAACCCGAATTCTTCGCTGCTTCCAGCATCATAATTTCCCCCACTACCAAAAAACTATTTGTCTGTTTTTTTTTTATTCCTTTTCTTCCATCCATCTCTCCTTTCCACCTCGACTTCTCTGCATCAACCTTCAGCTCAGTCGAGCAAGCTACTTTCTCACGCAGGAAATTGCCGGAAGACTCAGGTGTCTCCGCCCTTTGTTTGCCATCGTCCTTGACGTCCTACCTGCAGGCATCTCGCAAAATATCGCCTATTTAGCGTCAGGAGGCGAATCAAAACAAATCCCCCCGCCTCACGTTCAGGTCATCATTGAAGCACCCATACAACTCAACCAGCAATCATGGCCGACCGTTTCATTCCCGAGCATCGTCGCAATAACTACAAGGCGAAGGGCACTTTCAAGCCCGATGAGCTCCGTCGACGCCGCGAGGAGGCCGCTGTCGAGATTCGCAAGGCGAAGAGAGAAGAGAACCTTGCGAAGCGACGAGGTATCGGCACTGGCGACTCGCGTCCTGGTGCGTCCCTGGGTGCTGCCCCCGACAGCGACGATGATTCCGCTCCTACGGAGAGCCAGGTATGCCTTATCCCCAAACCACGTAGTCATGATATCTTGCTTGATCCACCTCCCCTATACCAACTTTAACGTGCACTCTGGCGACAGCAGCTCCACAATATTCCCCCTCGCCGCATAACCTTCTTCCTCAGCCCTGTTGCTCAAGATCTTATTGCTTAAGTCCGATGCTGACATTCCATTTGAACAGCTCAACGAGGACCTCCCCCAGATGGTCCAAGGTGTCTTCTCTGAACAAATAGACCTTCAGATCCAGGCTACGACCAAGTTCAGGAAGCTCCTTTCTAAGGAACGTAACCCTCCGATCGAGGAAGTCATCAAGACTGGCGTTGTTACACGATTCGTCGAGTTCCTTCGATCGCCTCACACACTCGTCCAGTTCGAGGCTGCTTGGGCCTTGACCAACATCGCCTCCGGCAGCGCTACCCAGACGCAAGTTGTCATCGAGGCTGGAGCAGTGCCCATCTTTGTCGAGCTGCTGGCAAGCCCCGAGCCCGATGTTCGCGAGCAGGCTGTCTGGGCCTTGGGCAATATCGCAGGTGATAGCCCTTCGTGCCGTGACTATGTCCTGAGCTGCGGCGCTCTCAAGCCGTTGCTGGAACTCCTCGGTGACAGTCGCAAGCTTAGTATGCTTAGAAATGCCACCTGGACATTGAGCAACTTTTGCCGAGGAAAGACGCCCCAGCCTGACTGGAATACCGTGAGTCCTACATACTCTTGTCGCAAATTTTTCTTTTTTATAAAAAATAGCTATACTAACTTATTTTCCTGTAGATTGCTCCCGCCCTTCCGGTCCTGGCCAAGCTGGTGTATTCCCTGGACGACGAGGTTCTGATTGATGCTTGCTGGGCCATCTCCTATCTCTCGGACGGCTCTAACGACAAGATTCAAGCCGTCATAGAAGCCGGCATTCCTCGCCGCCTGGTGGAACTACTCATGCATGCGTCCACTTCGGTTCAGACCCCTGCATTGAGGTCGGTTGGCAATATCGTCACGGGTGATGATATCCAGACCCAGGTCATCATCAACTGTGGTGCTCTGTCGTGCCTCCTGTCCCTCCTTAGCTCGAATAAGGATGGTATCCGGAAGGAGGCCTGCTGGACCATTTCGAACATCACAGCGGGCAACTCGCAGCAGATACAGTCTGTCATTGATGCCAACATTGTTCCACCCTTGATCCACCTGCTGTCGAACGGTGACCTGAAAACCCGTAAGGAGGCTTGCTGGGCCATTAGCAACGCTACTAGCGGTGGACTACAGAAGCCCGAGCAGATCCGATACTTGGTTGCGCAGGGATGTATCAAACCCCTGTGCGACCTTCTCGCGTGCCCTGACAACAAGATCATCCAAGTCGCCTTGGACGGCTTAGAGAACATTCTGAAGGTGGGCGACCTTGACAAGCAAGGGGCTGGAGAAGGCGCGGAGTCTATCAACCGTTACGCGCTATTCATAGAGGAATGTGGAGGCATGGAGAAGATTCACGACTGCCAGACAAACGCCAACGAGGAGATCTACATGAAGTCTTACAACATCATCGAGAAGTACTTCTCGGACGACGATGAGAATGCCGAAGATGGTATGGCCGCCCAGACCCAAGCGAACGGCACGTTCGGCTTTGGAACCAGCGGAGCACAGGGCGGCGGTTTCAACTTCGCCAACGGTGGTGACTCGATGGATATGTAAGGCGCCGTCGAAGAGGCTAAATCTCGAGACGCGATGGTTCGCACGAAGCCGAAAAACCACGAGCTCACCGGGCAAAGTTCAGCACATAAGTCTCAACACTGACACCACACCCCAAACCCTCAACCGCCTTGCCCTACTTGCTGCCCAACCCCCCTACCCAAGCACCAACGAGATCGACGTTAATCGAGTTATGAGCACGAGGTCGTCTAGTAGATGACGAGAAGGAGAATAGGCTTACTTGGTCGCTTTAAAGCTCCAGGCCTGAGAAGGAGAAAGAGGACGAAAGGAGAGAAATTGTTGCATTTGATACGAGGGTCGTCAATGGTAGCTTGAAAGCTCCTACCCTCCGATTCAGAGTGGGATGCGTGGCCAGTCTTGCTATAAAGACTGGCCAACAGAACATGGTCCAATTCGTTGATTTTCGCATCAACAATCTGGTACAGACCAGAGATGGACAATGCTCTCGCAGCTGTTACTCCCAAGTGGTAGAACAACAACCCCCAGACTCTCCCCCCGGTAGCTAGGCCAAGTCATCGTCGACGTTACCAAGTGGTAACCGGCCTGGACTTGATCAGTAGTTGCCTCTAGGTAGGCTTGAGCAAGGCAACGTAGTGCCTCTGCGTCTAGCCGAGCACCTACAAATAGCCACTGCACAAAATGGCATACATTCAATAATTTCCACATGCTCGTAATGTGCACCCTTCAAACCGATCGTGTGATGAGACCATGAACCATCGTTTGAGATGGAAACGCCGAGTCAAGACTAGAGGATAAAGTGAGTCTTACATGTGTTCTAAGATGATAGGACCATAATAGCAATGGATGCGATGAAAGAAGGTTTTCTATCTTATGATCATGATGAAGCCTTGACCAAGCATCTCAATACGACTACTCCCAGCTATACCCATAAAAGATGGAAGAACTTTGCTTCTGAGCACACAGGCTTGACTTGAATATCAACAGCCTTCACGATAAGGACCTGCTGCAACGGAATGACGACCTGTACTCTGAGATAGGCCTACAGAGAAAGGGTGTATGTCAATTCTCGCCCCTGAAATAGTATTCTCGACCAATTGGAGCTCAGCAAACGATTGCTCTGGGCATACATCCCTTGTCCTACGACATCGACCAAATTACCCGGTTGATATATTTAATCTACGGCAATTGCCCTCGCGAACCGCTTACGTCTAACGTTGATACGTCTCAGGCATGTTCCCGGGGGCGTACGGCTCGCCCATGAGGAGTCTGGGCTGGATGTTGGCGTTACATATACCATGCGAACACGCCGCTGCGAGGCCTACGTCTCCTTCATCCTCGTTGGCGAGGAGACGTTTTCAACTTATCCTCTACCTGCTTCTCTGGGCTCGTCAATTCGTATCTTGTCTATCAGCTTCCTCAACCCGAGAAAAGAAAGCAGATCGACGGCGCGAAGATGCGGTGGCAACTATTCACCACGGTGCTGGTGGCGCGGTGCGCGACGGCGCAGCAGATGCTCCGGTTCTCGTGCTCGAAGCTGACGATCGAGCGGCTAGACCCGCTGGTGGAGCCGGGCAGCATCCCGTCGGCACACATGCACCAGGTGGGCGGGGGCAACTCGTTCCGGGCAGACATGGCGCCCGTCGCCTTCGACCCGGTCGGCGAGTCGACCTGCACGTCGTGCTCCTTCGCCGAGGACTTCTCTAACTACTGGACCGCCAACCTCTTCTTCCGCGCCCGCAACGACACGCTGAGGCGCGTGCCGCAGCTCGTCAACATGGGCCTCATGGCCGACGGCGGCTTGACGGTCTACTACATCCCGCCGTACGACGGCAAGAGCAACGTCACGGCGTTTGCGCCGGTGAGTCACTCGTCGAGGTCGAGTGCAGCGTCTGAGTCTTTCGCTACTCAGTAGTCCTACTCCCTTCCTAGAAGACATCGTCGGATAGGGGGTAATGGGTGCAACGGATGTGGTATCGATCACTGACGGTATAACCGCACCTCTAGGGATTCCGCATGCTGGTCGGCGACGCGATGCTACGGTCTGGCGAGGCACAGCAGCGGCAACTATGCCACCGTTGTTTCAGCACGGTGAACCAGGTGCCGTTCGGGGGCGCGCCGTGCACGGGGGACGACACGGCGGGGCTGCCGGCGGGCATGTGCCACGGGGGGATCCGCACGACCATCACGTTCCCGACGTGCTGGGACGGCGTCAACGTCGACTCGCCCGACCACCGCGCCCACGTCGCGTACCCCGAGTCGGGCTCGTTCGAGTCTGGCGGCCCGTGCCCGGCCTCCCACCCCGTCGCCCTGCCGCAGCTCATGTACGAGGTCATCTGGGACACCCGCCACTTCAACAGCCCGGATCTGTGGCCCGAGGACGGGAGCCAGCCGTTCGTATATAGCACGGGAGACGGGTTGGTGTTTTCTGCCTTTTTTTTCTTCCCCCTTTCCCCTTTTGTCTTTCCTTTCCTTGTGGCTTCATGAGTGAGAACATGGAAATATAGAGGGTAGAGGTCAGAGCTGACATGGGGCGTCTATAGAACTGGATTCAGCCAGCACGGCGACTACATCTTCGGCTGGAAGGGTGACGCGCTGCAGCGGGCGCTCGACGCGAGATGCAGCAACGACAAGTGCGCCGAGCTCGAGAGCCAGAGTGCCGACGAGGCCATGGCATGTACGCTCAAACAGACTGTACAGGAGCCGTACGATGGATGTAAGTCATGACTTGCTCGGACTGGGTGAATCAAAGACTTGCTGACGTTGACACCTTGTAAAGGGCTGCCGGAACTACCTGGTAACCCGACCATCACTTACGCATAAGCGGCGGCGAGAAAGAGAAGCTGGACATTGAGCTGGATAATAGTAAATAACACAGAGTTCCTCTTTTGGATTGGTTCTTCGCCGTTGGATTTTCCTGGCCATGTCTTACTTACCTACGTACTTTACCTTAAGATCAAGCCCATTAGCTGGATGGAATGCGGTAAGACCATAGTCGTGGCATTCCATGTGCAATCCATGTGTAAGCCAACAAGAAGTGTTTCCTTGGCCTTGCGGTCAAGCCTATAGGAATGATAGCGATTTATAGAGATAGCTACCTGTAGGTATGATACTCTCATGACTGCATGACGGAAGAGCCGATGTTGTGAGAATCATGTGTGAATCATCTTGACTGCTCGATACCTGCATATCGCGGAATGATATCGATGTACTAGGTGCGTATGCAGACTTCTGGATGCAGCTTATTCTATGGAACTCATCAGTCGCGCATCCAATCAGCCTTGATACCTGATCGTGTTATGCACATAGTAGGTATATGTAGCTAGGGGAGCGAGGCGCAAACGTTGACGGGTAGAGGACAGGGATGAGAGGAATTGGAAGCTTCGACGCATCGCATTCAGCAAAGAAGTTTAAGCCTTGCATCAATCGCATCTCCAACCTGCCAACACCTCAAAACCCAAACCCTCGTCGCACTTTCTCATACTGCTTTCCCGACAAGAGTCATATCAATCCCAAAACTTCAACTCTTATTACTTCATCTTTGCCCATTCAGATGCGCCCGCCGCCCTAGACGTGTGCATCCTCGTTCGTGATCCGCGACCACGGTTAACGCGATCCGCGCATTCACGAAATTATGTCGATAGTATGGAGGCTTCTATCGCGTCAGATGCCTCGCAGCACCTCGCCGCCGCGACCACGACTGCCATCGCAGACCTAAGCCCTACCCTCTCAGAGACTCAGTCACGCGCTGTTCGTGGCGTCGTCACCATCACATGGCCCTACAACTCGGTCAAAGGCACCTTTGCCTTCATTCTCGCCGAGCCAGACTACTGTCTTCGCAGAAGCAAGGGACAGGCTCGCATCAACCTTACCGGGCCTTCTGCCAAACATGCAGGAGAGAGCGGGTTGGGCAGTGGTGACACTATCCTACTTGGATTAGACGGTGTTGAATGGGAACCCCAAGGAACAAAGAGGCGTCAGAGCCTGCCTGGCGCCAATATCGACTGGCAGCTGAAATTCACGGAAAAGCTTCTCCTTCAGGTAACCTCAGCTGAGACCCAGGAAGCTAGACTTATTTCCGTCGACCATCCTCCGCCCGCAGAACCGCAGCGTGCTGTTCCCGTTGAAGCGCCACCGAGCGAGACGATTCAGATCGACGATTTCCTGCCCGAAGGTCTTGGTTCCTTTGCAACGCCGGGCAAGACACATGTTGCAAGATTTAAGGATGGCGAATACGAGTCACCGGCCTTCATCAAAAGGGCACGAACGTCTTACGGCTCTCTCTTCGAGGAGGGCTATGATATATTTGAAGATGATGGCGGAATCGTGGGAAAGGGTCGGAAACGAACAAGATTTGGACGTGGGAGTGGTGCGTGGAGGTACAGCAGCTTGTCTTCTAGTCCCGAGCCGACCGTTCCTCAAGAGCGCCCAAGTTCGCCGCCAAGACCCGACACGGCTGACGAAGGGTGTCAAACGATGGAGCTCGATTTGCCCGTGTCTTCGCCTAAGCTGCCGGCCGAGGAACCCATAGAAATTCAGCAGAGCCCGAAGCCATCACTGATGGAAGAACAGCCTTTCCACCAGCAAGATATGGTGGACCATGGTGTTCAAGGCGAATTTCACAGCGAATGGCCGACTACAACGCCCGCATCGCTGTCATCGTTCGACCCTAAAGGAGCCTTCTCAGCCAATACTCCAGCGATACCTGCATTTCAACCTGGTATCGACTTTGGTACTCCCGGCGGTCCCTTTCAACCAATGTGGGATCCCAGAGCCGTTAATCCACCTCCGGATGGCTATTCGCAGATTATCGAGCCACCGCCTGTGATCCAAGGCTTCTCAAACACCTATGGAGACGAAAGATCCGTAGAGGCGAGGGTTATGAGATCAGGCAGCGGTACACGCTCGCCTAGCAAGCCGAATCACCTTGCTGTCGACGATATTGTGCAGCCGCCCGATAACCATCTACTAACAGATGAATATCCGTTACCAGCTCCGCCGCAAAGCACGATTTATCCGCCTTTAGACGTCGATAACGAAGGGAGAATTAGTCCAATCCCGCGAGATTCACGTCTTGACTATTCTGCATCCTATCTAGATAATGCGCGACCCCTCTCCCAAGAAGCAATAGATGTTAAACGAGGCCCTTTCGGTGCGAGCGTCCCCGTGGCAGCAGATGCCGGGCCTACCTCTTGGGCGACGGCCAACCATCCGTCCCAGGCCGCTGCGGTGCCGCAAATGGGTCGACCAAGTAGCGCCAGTGGTGATTCCATCGAAAATGCCGTCGTCATAGACGAGAGTGATTTGGATGATGGCCCACCGCCTCCCACCGCCGCCGAGGATGCCGTCATGAACGGTCGGGCTGATGCCCTCGATATGTATGATGAGGCTGAGGTCGAAGATGAAGTAGACGCCCAATTTTCAGACGACGACGAGCCTGAGTACGATGCAAACGAAATGGGCGGCGACTATGACACGAGAAACTATATCGGACCAGACGACGACGAGGATGATAGTCACGATGAAGACTTGAGATCACACGATCTGGAACCTGAGTTTGAAGAAGGCGAGAGTTATGATGAAGACGACGAAGATGTCGAAAACCCAGACTATGAGAGCGATTATCACGTGGAATACGAAGAGCCCGAGCAACCGCCTCGACCTAAAGTGCAGTCTGCTCCTCAAGTGATCGATTTAATATCGTCATCTGAAGATGAAGAGGAGGATGATGCTGCCAAACCGCCACCACCCCCAAGTCGGACAGTTCCCCAGAACATTCCACAAGGCCTATCGGCAGTATCACCAAGAGATATATCTTCTCAAGCTCTTCGACAGGCCGATCACAGCGACAGTGAAGATCAAAGCAGCGATGGTGATGAAGATGAAGGTCTTGACGAAGACGAGGTAGAAGAGGAGATCGAGATGCAAGATCAGGTTGTACCACCTGATCATTTACCCTCTTATGTTATGGAAGATGAGGATGTAGGTGAGCCTCTTGAGGACGAAGAGGAAGATATCACCGGCGACCAAGAAGTCACGGCAGTCTCTGACTTGGGCCCTCAAGCTAGGGAATTTGAGAATCAACAGAGCGACAAAACCATCACGGATCGAAAAGAATCACCCCAGGTCAGCACAATGGAGAATCTCAACACTCAAGATGAGAATAGTGATGCGATAATGGAAGATCAAGAGGATGCTATTCCACAATCCGCTGCCGATGGGCTTGAGATTTTGAGTCGGGTAATCGAGGACCAGTCAAGCGCCAACAGAGAAGCCGTATTGCCCGAGAAGACGCAAAACAACATTGTCATTACTACTTCTGTTGAGAGCGATGTCCTTTTGGCAGAACCAGCACAAGAGTGGGAGACGCAACTGGAGGAACCCAGATCACAAGAAGACGATACAGTCGACTTGATACCTACAGGTATCCCTTTACCTGATGCTCCTTCCGATGGGCAACGTATAGCGGTTGAGGAAAATAAAACAGCAGCGGTTCTTGCACCGTCATCTCCTCCTTTAACGCAATCTTTCAAAACTCAAGCAGGCGATGAAGAGAGTATGGACATAGTCATGCAAGAGACAACAACCAACACCATCACAGAACCCCAAATTCTGTCTGATCAACTTCCAACACCCCAAGACACGCAACTAACCGGAGACACCACAAACTCAAATCGTATGGCAAGCACTTCGTTCGAAATCGATGAGCCCGTTAGCATTGCTACCGACTATGGTATTACTGCCGGGCAGTTGATGGGCACAGTAGAGCCTTTGCTGGCCGCCGAAAGCACTACAACGCAAGTCGAGGAGCAGCCTGTTGAGCCTGCGGTAGTGTCACGGCAGCAGACCCCTTCCAATAATGTCGGAGATATACCACAGCCTCAATATGCAGCTGTATCGCCGAGCTTGAGCTTTCAATCCCAAGTCAACGTCGACGACACGGCCCAAGGTTTCATGGAATCGGGCCCTAAAATTCCAACCGAGGCTGAATCTGGGGCTGAGGCCAAAAACGAAGCAGAGATCCTCGCAGACGTCGAAACAGATGCTTCTGCTGCTGGTGCATCATTCATATCACAGATGGAGGTTGACGACGAGTTGCAGGCCAGCATCATGGAGTATTCCCAAAGTTTTGATGGGGATACAAATTTTGCAGTCTCCGAAGGGGATGAAAGTCACCGCCACATCCGAGGTGACCAGAGCGAAGCTGATGTCACCGAGGTTGAGGATGAGGTTCATCCGGAGCCTGAAGTCGTCCCCAGAGGTCCTTCCCCTGAGCTTGGCAACGAAGATGAGGATCAATCGGATAAGCAACCAGATGTATCAGAGGTTGACTTGATCGACACCCTTGAGCATACATCAGAAACAGATCCGAGTGTGCAACTTGCCCGAGCTGCAAATGCCTCTAAGCGAAACACCAAACAGCAAGAGATAACCACGAAAAGGACGCCTGCTCAGAGAAAAAGCCTTCCTGCCCGTGAGATACCTACCCCCGAGGTCGAGGACTCGAGCGTGCAGCTAGCTCGAGCGTCTCTGAAGTCTCAGGTTGACGAAGAAAGCAATTCAATGACAGCAGCGAAGCTGATGCTGGTCCGCCACCTCCGGGACGAATTGCCCGATTACACATCACTGAAAGTCTTAAGGCAGTACCTACAGAGAAAGCTGGACATTATTGCCGTGGCTATGATGCAGCCTCCGGAACCGCAACGAGCCAAAGGCGGTCCGCGCGAGTACATGATGTCGTTCACCATTACGGACCACTCGATTGGACCCTATTCTGTTGTTGAAGTCCAACTCTACCGGCCGCATAAAGAGACACTCCCGATCGTCAAGGCCGGCGACGTCGTGCTGCTCCGCAACTTCACGGCCATTTCGCTCCATAACAAGGGCTTTGGCTTGCGGACAAATGACGAGTCGAGCTGGGCCGTGTTTGACCATGAGGGCGAGCCGGCACAGATCAAGGGTCCCCCTGTGGAGTACGGCGAGAAGGAAACGGCGTACGTAGCGCACATGCGGGTGTGGCTCGGCCTCCTAGACGACAAGGCGCAAGAGAAGCTCGAGAGGGCCAACAAGAGGATTGTCGAAGCGGGCAGTCGGTCCAAGTAGGGATGGGATCACTTGAAGGCTCCATGGCAGCATGGCAGCTGGTCTACGAATCCAGCTTCGCCCAGAGACTTTGTGTAACGTAGAGAGGATACCTTGATACACGCGCATAATTTATTTAACATATGAGGTCGTCTAGGAATCCCGGTCCTAAAGGAGGGGAAGGGGGTTCGAGAATAGAAAATTAACTGCAGGACTTGCATCGGGTAATTCATAACGGGGACACGGAGTACGGAGTCTAGAGACGGCATACCCAAGCGAGGCTTCGTACCTGTGCTTTGACTTAGCTATAAGACCTGCCCACATCTGAAGAGCATGATTTAACATAGCAATGGTAAAATGCTTTAATTCGTGCTCCTTCGTGCTCCTCAATCAATCCCTTAAAACGTGTGTCGTGCTCAGTAATAGGGGAGAAACCATGATTGTGACATTTATTCCGGGCTACATATACCACAGTACCGATGGTTGTTACTCACTCTGGACTGTATTTGCAAATCGTGATAGGTCTCTTCTGTCGAAATTGGTTTCCACATACGAGTAGCTTCCGCAAGGCTTCCATGAAATTGATCGGTTTGATACCACCGATCTTACCACGGAGGTTCAAGAGTGGCAGGAGCACGGCGTCGTGAAATAGACAGGAGTGACACCTGTTCTTTCTCGTAATGCCTCATTCAATCTGACAAGACACGAATTTTTTCAAGTCGGATGCAACTAACTTATACCAACACGTATCCCAGGTGATTTCCTCAGCTATTTAAAACTCCTCTGGCAATGTTAGCTAAACCGGCGACTGGTACGGCTTCAACTAGCAAGCCCATAAAAGACACCTCCAATTTTAGCCTAGAGATGGAGTTGACGATGGAAACCTAACAAAGCACTTGTAGGCACTAGCTTACTAGTTTCCTACGACGGAGCGTCCTGCTATTTCTCAAGTGGAGCGGTACCTAACTCGAGACTGGCGGTGAAGGTGTGAGTAATTTAAGTTGAAGTCGGTCACTGAAGCGTACCTCTCGAGGACGCGTCACGAAGCTTCTTCTAGGTCGGAAACACGGAATCGCTTGAGTGCCGAGGTAGTCGACTGCGAACTTTTTACCCAGTGTCTTCCGCATTTGGACGGGCCTGGCGAGGAGGAGTTTTGGCGCTTTCATTAATCCGGCTATGACACACCTAGGTACAAACGGATGACCCAGCCGGCTCTAGGTTCTCCTTACGGCAAGATCCGAGTCGTAGCGTTAGACCAGTAGGAGCTTTGTGGGAGCCTTGTGGGAACACGGACAACATGATATCAATAATTCTGTTATACAACGGGGTCGGCTACTCCCGCCTCAGAACGGCAGGCGGGATCCCACGCTGATCACTTCAGTAGGTTCGGGATTCCACCTCATCAGAAACCCAAATCTTGTTATGGCGTGTCAAGGAATGGAATCATTGCTCGGTGTCATGGTGACTCCGGGTGCAAACCGAGATGGGCACTCCGTATTGGTAGTTCAAGTAAGACTTCATTCACATCCGAATAGGATAACTGCACCCTTTCAAGGTTGCCGAGTTAGAGGGGCGAGAGGGGTATGGCATACTGTGTAGTAGAGTAAGTTGGCATCTACATAGGCAGGCTGCAGGTAGACAGACAGACAAAAGCTAAGCAGACATCAAGGCTTGCAACCTGATAAAGAAATTGACGTCATTCATAAGATGAGCTCCGCCGGATAGGAGGACTGTTCTTGGACAAGAGGGGGGCGACGATAGAGTCAAGAACTGGACAAGAGCGGAAACATCATCGGATGGCAGTGAAACACGGCCGCGGCCAAGAGCGGAATAAAAATGAGCCCATCACACGACATACGCTGTGCCTGGCTTTGCCTGCTTGTTGGTCTGGAGCGGACCTTTTCCTCCGGTCAAAGCATGCAGAGCAGATTGTGGCTTGCACTTTGCAAGAAACGTACGGTGCTTACTGGAATGGGAGATAGCTGCATGCTGCGCATGAGGCTTGTGATCCGGAACTGCCACATGATGTAGGTTTAACCCCTGATACGGAGCAGGATCGCCGGGTGGGAGAGTGGCTCGAGTGGCAGGAGAGAAGCGAATCGAGATCATGATGATGAAATCGGAATATCGGCGGTTTTGGGGACCCAAGCACCGCGTCTGGGCGTGCATGGCTGACATGTTGACAGGCAGCATGTAACCTTGCCGCCTCTCTACATGCCTTGATTTGCTAGAAAGCCGAAGTACCTAGGTATGTACCTACGGTAGACAGCTGACAGCTATTCTGTGTCTAGTTAGCTGCTAGAGGCTCGAGAGGCGACAGGTAACGAGGCGAGGTGAGGGTCAAAGTTCTAGATGCCTACTCCACAGAATAACGCGCAGAAAAGTCGTGTTGTCATTGCGGGTACCTTCATCTACAGGGACCCAATCAGCGGGTATCATCTCATGCTTCCCCTGCAGCGATCTAGGCGGCTTGGAGTAGAAGCTCCTAGCTTCACGAGCTCTGATTGGCCGAGCGTTCCCAAAATGGTATCCCTCAAGATACATTCGGAATCTACATCTGTACGCAAGATATCACGCACATGTTGAATCAAGGAAAACCAGCCTGGCCACTCGCAGATCATGATGAAATAGCCCGATAGCCTGAGACGGATTCTCGAGTCAGGCATATGGTAATTTCAAATGGCAATTCGTAATTCTCCTATAGGCCTCCATCATGCGCGTGGGGTTTACTACACTGGTGCGGGAAGCAAGATAGGAGGGGTAGAGGGGTAGACACACAAACAACAGACGTGACAGAGGCTCGCACAGCAGATGGCAGACAGTCACACAGAACGAGAGGCATAAATGGTGACGTCAGATCATCAGGGGAAGTCTCCCAGCCTGATGGCTTCACGAGCCGAGGCGAGCCCTTTTTCGAGACCGGCAAGCAGTGGCTTAGCTAACTGACGAAGGTGAGAAGCCGGACTAATGCGGCATACCGGACGTGGGACAAAGATTGAGTACACGATGACGTACTTTACTCGTTCACATGATGATCGTGATTGCTATCCTGCTGTCAGGCAATTGGTCAGAGAAGGAGGAAAGCGATGCTTTCGAAGCCTCGGATCTTCTATATAAGGACCTTCCAATTCCCTCCCAAAGTCCAGTCTTCTTCTTTCATCATCAGCCACCCAACATCTTCACACAATACCTACAAGCAACAAACAACACTTTCAAACAACCAAACCCCAAACCATCAAAATGGACAAGATCTCGAACGCCGCCAACTACGTCTCTGACACCGTCAAGGGTGCCACCAGCACTGCTTCCAAGGAGGCCAACAAGGAGGTCGCCAAGGACAACAGCGCCGACCTGAGCACTCGGTAAGATTTTCCCTATCATTCCTCATCGTCCTAGCTTTATTCTAACAAGATATTGTCACAGTGCCACCGCCACCAAGGACGCCCTAGGCGACAAGGTCGACGAGAAGAAGCACAACACCTCGGCCGACGTCAACAAGGAGGCTGCTAAGCACTAAACTCCTTCGAACACCTCCTCACCATTTCGACTACATGACTGTACGATGAGATGAAACGACACCAGGGGAAATCGTGTATTACATAGGCGTCTTTTTGGAACTGCCAAACAACCTTTTTTCTTCCCTTCCTCTGTCGCGACGCGAGACGAGACGGTACGGAATGATGGGATTCGGTTCGATTTCGAGATCCCTCCGCAGGCTTCATAACACCCCTAAATAGCTTAGAAATAAAGGCTGTAATGCATTAATCACTTAAGTCTATCTAATTCAGTGAGCTGCTCGCTATACTGATGACGTGTTATATCTGCTGCATTTGAACTAACATGCCGATAACATACCTGGCTGGACCTTATAGTTTGGACATCCTCTCTCAATCATGGCCATTACGTTTACGACTCTCAAGATATAAATCGTGTGAACTGTACATCGCCATCCCGAACCTCACATCCAAGTCAACGCCGCTTCTCGCCGTGGACATACCTTCTCTACCGTTTTGACTTAGGTAGACCCAATACTGCTACACGAAATCGTGAACTAGAACCAGCCTCGTCGAGTCCATCTCATAAGCGTTCATACCCGGCTCCCCGGAGCAGCCCAGAAGGCCGCGTGTACCCAATCGAGGAAAATCGCATCAACAGTATCAACACTCCACCTAGGCCCATCACCAAAGCAGATGCAGGAATCTTGAAGCCTGCGCTTGACGACCTCATACAATCGGCTCTGTTCATCACCCCCCTTTCCGCTCTCCCCCCTCGCAACGGCCTCGAGCACCCGGAACGCAGCGTCGCCGACCATACCGCGGACGCGGCGCTCGATCCCAGCAGTCGACACGAAGACCTGATCAGGGTCGACGCCGCGGGCGCGGTAGTCCGCCGCGACGCGATCGCGCACGACGAACCCGAGGTCGGGCTCTGCTGCCGACGCCAGGCGCTGGCTGATGGACCCGGTGCGGCGGAACTCGAGGCGGGCCTCGACCATGGCCTCGACGTAGCGCACGGCCCAGCCGCGGGTGGCGCGGGAGTGCGTCAGCGAGCGGGCCGTCACGACCTCGAAGTCCCTCCTGTTGTCATCGCCGCCGCCGCGCGAGAGGTCCCCCCGCACCTGCTCCATCAGTGCCCAGAACAGCAGCCCGGCGAAGGTGCGCGCGCCCGCCCCCAGGTACGGCACGATGTCGCCCGGCGGCACGCTGATCCGCATGTAGTGCTGGTCGTCGAGCCACAGGCCGCACGCGAGGCGCGCCGGCGGGTTGGAGGGGGCTTGCGGGCTCGAGGCCGCGTAGTCCCGCGTCGTCGCGCTGATCACCACGTCGTCCTCGGCGTGGGCCGGCGGCGTGCGCACGTGTTTGGCGGGCTTGGGTCCCGCTGTCGCCGTCTGCGTCTGCGCGGCGCGGGCCGCGTCTGCTTGCAGCGGGTGCTGTCCGGCTCCGCCGTCGACGTCGACGCCGGCGGCCTCGGCTACGTGCAGGATGGAGCGCAGCAGCTCGGGGCTCTCGTCGCCGCGCGTCGCGCCCACCAGCCGCTCGACGGCCCGCCGGAGCCGCCCGTTCTGCTCCTTGACGCGCTGGTTCGCCTCGGCCTGGCGCTTGCGGAAGCCCGCCTGCGAGCGCCGGCCCCGCTCCCGTCGGCGCTGGGTTGGATTGTTAGCGGAAGTGCAGTGTGGCAGAGGGGGTTGTCAATTAGTCAGTGTGGAGGGACCCTACTCGGAGTGCATCATCGTCCGCCTTTGTCGCCATCTTTACCTGGTGACGGTCAGAGTCGGCGAGAATGTCAGAAGTCGACATTCTGCGAGTTATGTGACCGGTCGGGCGAAAAGGGACAGATGGGATATAGGATGTGAGATCTTATGTACCCATGGGCTATAAGCCATTGAATTTGTCAGATTTAGGGGCGGCGGGGGCCTAGCTGAACACGCCGAGACGGCGCGATTCTTGCCCCGACTTCCCCCTGGCGGTTACGTGAAGTAGGAGGATCAAGTTCAAAGTGTCCGTCGCACCTAACTTGAAAACTGCGCCGCCGTAATGTGTTATGTGATTGTTGACAAACTTCTATAGTTATAAATATGGCTGCTCTCGAAGAAAAACGAGAATGTTATATTTGCTCAACAACAGTTTTAGACGCCTCAGCACAGTTGCGACGATCTTACATACGACTCTCCAAGATTACACCTAACACTTCACCATCTGCAAAACTTATACGCCAACATGGTCAAGATTGCAATCGCCGGGGCTTCTAGCCGTGAGTTCTTCATACCGCGCACGCCATGTTTCTTCTTCCTCCTTTTCTTTTTTAAGAAAAGAAAAGAAAGCATTTTGGGCCGTCATAACTAATTTATCGTCCTAGAGCTCGCCAGAGAGATTATGGATGTACTGGTAGCAACCAAGAAGCACGAGATTATCGGTCTGGTTCGAAGTGTAAATACTCAGCCGCCCTTTTCTCCTCTAGAATGTCGAAACTAACGCAGACGAACTTAGGATCCTGCCAATTTCCCGGCCCTTCCCGGCGTTAAGTGGGTGCAGACGACTTACGAGGACAAGTCCGAGCTGGTCGGCCTGCTCCAGGGCGTCGAGACCGTCATGTGTTTCTTCCCCGTCCACTTCGACACAGGCTGCGCAAGACAGAAGCGACTTATCGACGCTTCTATTGAGGCCGGCGTCAAGCGCCTCGCCCCGTCCGAGTGGGCAACGTGAGTAGCCTTCCAGTCTGTCCCGAATCTCGCCCTTATTGCCGAGGCGCAAAGTTGCGGCACGAACAATGGACGCCATGCTAACGGAAAGCCAGTGGCACACAGTTGGCGGCTTCGACCGACGTAATTCCTTGGTACGCCGGAAAGGTCGAGGTAGCCCGCTATCTGGAAGATCTCAACAGGGAGAAGAAGGTGAATTTGCCGAGTCCGATATAATACTATCGCCCAACCACAGCCATCCAATGCTAACAGTTCCTCCAAGGTGATCGAGTACACCAGGTTCCAGACCGGCTCTTTCATGGACTACCTCGGCCATCCTCATGGAACGTCGAAACACGTCAAGACGATGGGCTTTCTATTCGACTTCGAAAAGCAGCACGCCACCCTAGTGAAGGACCACCTCGATGATGCCATGGTGTGGACAACCGTCAAAGACATTGCCGGCGTCGTTGCCCGAGCCGTGGAGTACGAGGGCGAGTGGCCGGCCATCGGCGGCATTCGCGGCAACCGAGTTACCATGAGAGAGATGCTCCGTCTAGCAGAGGCTATGGGTAAGCTGTCTTCATTCTTCTACATAACGATACATCCGGATCGGAAAAGGCCGCTGACAACCGTCACAGGCAAGCCGTTCACGGTCGAGTGGTTTAACCTGCAGGACATGGAGACCGAAGAACGAAGCTTTGAGGGGGTTGGCACTTTCAACCTCCATACTGCCCCGCCGGAGGAGGTCGAGGCGTTCTTGTATAAGGCTCTCAAAGGCATCTTGGTCGGCATCACCCGCGGGGCATACGATATTACGGATGAGTGGAACAAGCTTCTCCCAGACTACAAGTTTACCCAAGTCGAGGATCTCCTGAAGCAGGCTTGGGGAGGGAAATAGTCTTAGGTAGCCTCCATCTTATTTGTAGTTCATGCCGACTCTTGCTGTCACTTGGTAATTGAGCACTTTTAAAGATACAGCTGTTATATGGACACTTACCTACCTATATTGAACCCTTTACCTAACAGCGACAACTCTCGCATGATTCAGTCCGGACTGCGCCGCAAGTAATTATACCGAGTCGGTGTTTCTTAAGGATGATCCTTTACTTAATGTGATCAAGCAAGGGTAAAAGGCGAGTGAGAGTGGGGTAAGCACGATTCTCTCTTCATTCTGATCTTGTGCCCGAGGTTTAGGAGGGGTCTTGTGCAGCTGGAAAAGAGTGTCCTGATTAAGAGAGTGGACGTTGCACCTTTTTGGGCTCGTCCGCATTTAGATTCAGCAGGCCCTTTTTGCCCCCTTTTGTGATTGGCTACATGATCTTATATACTGCCTCTTGACCTAAACCTCGGGCTACTGTGTCCCTCAGATGGGGGGCCTCTTGTCTTACACATCGTTGCATGTATCTTGAATCGACTAGCCAAGACAAGGCACTTATCATGACGCAGGGTAGCGTTAAGTTCAATGTCCAAGGCCTCGCCGAGCCTTGCTACACCTGGTATAGGGTTGTGGGCGACTTGAAGACATCGGCGACACCTCTGATTGTGCTTCATGGAGGTCCCGGCGCATGCCACGATTACTTGCTTCCGCTGGCCGATCTCGCGCCCTCCATACCGCTCGTCTTCTACGACCAGATCGGAAACGGGCGATCGACGCATCTGCCCGAGAAAGCCGGCGACGAGGCGTTCTGGTCCGTGGATCTCTTCATGGATGAAATGGACAACCTCCTGCTTCACCTGGGGCTGAAGGACCGACCCATCGACGTGTACGGGCACTCGTGGGGAGGAATGCTCGCGGCCGAGTGGGCATCGGCGAAATCCAGATCTTCCAACCTCCGCCGCCTGATCCTCGCGAACAGCCTGGCGAGCATGGACGCCTGGCGGGCCGGTATCGCCGTCCTGCGAAGCCGGCTGCCGGCGGACGTGCAGAAGACGCTCGACGAGGCTGAAGAAAAGAAGAACTTTGAAAGCCCCGAGTGCGAGGCGGCCGTCGAAGTATTCTACAAGAGGCACCTCAGCCTAGCGAGGCCGTGGCCGTCGCAAGAAGTGCAAGCCGCATTGAACTGGTTTGCGAAGGACGCAACCACCTACAGCACTATGTAAGGCGCACCTAGACTCTTCTCCCCGTCGGACGCGCCAGACAAGTGTGAACTGATCCAAGCGGTTTAGGTACGGGCCGAGCGAGCTCTATATTTCCGGCTCGCTCCGCGACTGGACTTGCGTGCCCAAGCTGGACCGGATCGAGGCCCCCACGCTGCTCATTAATGGCTCGGATGACGAGGCTCAAGACGTAGCGATGCAGCCCTTCTTCGACAAGATCAAGAAAGTCAAGTGGATCACGCTGGACAACGCTGCGCACTTCTCCCACGTGGATCAACGAGAAAAGCAGATGGCGCATTTGAGGTCATTCTTAACAGCGTAGTATACTTATACCAGTCTAGGCTGCTAGTGTTCGACTGACGATGATTCACGTCTTTCCAGTGTTGTCGTGTTTACGTTTGGGAACCGAAGTTGAACGATATCCACTCCACTTACGATTCCCTCCCGTAAGGGTCTCATAGAAGTTACAAGAAGCACTTCTTTTTCTATTCCGTAATACAGTATAGTGGACGTATCTGTTTGCCCTACCACTGTAGGCCGAGCTCGGCCGTAAGCAAGGAAGGTGGTTTCCGATGTACTTCTTGCCAGACGATCTTAGACGTAAACCATTGATTAGGAGTAAAAGAGCTCGCAACTTGACCTTGGAAAAGTAAAAATAGTACTTGGTTTGTGGCTCAAGACAAGATGAGCAGAGTCGCAAGGTCGGTCCAAGTCGGGTTGAGACAGATTTCTAAGGTGAGACTTAGCATCGACTTGATGGCGCAATCTTATGGTGGGGCTCGGCGCTATCCAGACCGCTGGGCTCCGTGAATCTCCCCGTGACTCGTGACTTGAGCATCTTATGGAAATGTGATGTGAGATGTGTACTCATTTGAGGCCTCTCTCTTCTCGTCTGTTAGGTGTGGCTAAGTTAGTGTAGTAGTTGTACCTGAGCGCCTCGTCAGAAAAAGGGGTGAGAGGTTTAGGCCTGGTCGACATTAGGCTGTTACGTCATCTTCTGTTACCTAAAGTTCTGTTTCCTTCATCAGCAAACGCCTCGATAACGGATTACCAAACCCCATCGTCGCATGCGCCAAGCTCAAAGCATTTTATCCGGCCGACCATCATGGGCTTTCTCGATTTCCTATCTGCCCTGTTCGGATGGATATACACGCTGTCCTGGTCCCTGTCGTTCTATTCGCAGCCGCTACTGAATATTCGGAGAAAGTCAACTTCGGGAACTACCGTAGACTTCCCCTTCATCAATACGCTGGGTATGTCCACCCCATGGCGTTCGCAAAGAGCACAGTCATTTTAACGTAGTAAAGGTTTTCTCGCCTATTTCATATACACTACGGTATTCTATTCGTCTGAGGTTATCCGCGAGCAGTATGCCCTTCGCAATCATGGCCACACCCCGACGGTCGCAGTCAACGACATCGTCTTTGCCGCGCATGCCCTAGTCATCTGTGCCGTCCTGACCACGCAGTACTTCTTGCCCAGCATCTGGGGGTTCGAGCGGGCTCCGGGAACGCGGCCGTCGCGCCTCATGCTGGGGGTGGCGAGCGGGTCCGTAGTGGCCGTGGCCGTCATCGTGCTCGTCGTCGCGTCGGCGCCGGCGGGGGCGGACGCGCGGACGGCGTGGGCGTGGCTGGACGTCATGTACGTGGTGTCGTACGTGAAGCTGCTGCTGACGCTCGTCAAGTACGCGCCGCAGCTGGCGTACAACTACCGGAACCGCAGCACGCGCGGCTGGAGCATCTGGCAGGTCCTGCTCGACTTCCTCGGCGGCGTGCTCAGCATCGCCCAGCTCGCCGTCGACTCGCGCCGCCAGGGCGACTGGTCCGGCGTCACGGGCAACCCCGTCAAGTTCGCCCTCGGCAACGTCAGCATGCTCTACGACCTCGTCTTCATGGCCCAGCACTACGTGCTCTATCGCGACGGCGGCGCGGCTAAGGACGGGGAGGGAGACGCGCTGCTCGAGAGCGGGGATCGGCGAAGATTAGACTAAGTGCCTGGCTAGGTTCCTACCTGTTCAAGATTCGGCTTCCTACTTGCGACAGACATCGAGCTACCAGGACATCTCCTCAATACGTTTGTGCGTCACTGCCGTTACGTGGGTTCTAGATGGACGCGACGTGATGTATGCTGAGCAGCAACATGGAACCGATTACCACCTCCAACGGCTCGCTAGCGTTATCTCGCGAATAGGCTACCTGAAGTTGATTTCAGGTTGTGCACAGCCTCTCGAGCTAAGTGCCTCCCGTGCTAAGTTAGGAGCTCTCGGGACGATCTCGAGGGGCCCCGGTCAAGGCAGGCTTATTAAATGTCACCAGCAAGGGTCAGACTAGCGCTGTTAGCCACCTTTGATAGAAACACTAATGTGTAGTTAAGCTTGATGTGACTTGCTAAGAGATTCTAGATGCAAGCTGAGCTGTGTTTTACGAGATTCGCGATTCATTTCTCTGCACGTTCTAGCGTTTGGCGGGAGAGGGAGGGGGAGTGAGGACAAGCAAACACGCAAGCAGGCAAGATAATAAATACATGTCACATTTTGCGACTCCCTAATCTAGGCACGTTAGACGTCTAGGTAATTAATCCAATCTCTTTACCGGTGTTGGGCGAGATCTAGTACAACCATCATTTAGCTGTATCACGAGAGATTTGGTCACCAGTCTAGAGAAACAAAAAGTACCTACATGGCCTGTCAGTCACCCAGCATGTCACATACCGGTATATGTAGCATGTTTGTACATAAGATATCAAGACTCTTTTCGTCTCTGGATTAGCTGCACCCGCCAAGGTACCCGAGTGGCACCTGATAGGAAGCAGCCCCAGATTTTCACCGCTGCCGCCAGGTAATCAACAGCAGCTACATCGTCACGAGCGTTCCAGGAGCAGGTCGGCCCGTAATCCACCGCCGCTGCCACGTTCCCCGGAAACCTACAGCTGCCAAACAGCCCCTAACCCGGTCCGGTTGAGGGAAGATCAGGGGGATAGTAAGGCTGCAAGGGTGAGTGAGCTATATTGGTAGCGGATTAACTTGTTAGGTGTTAGGCCGCGGTAGTGTGTAACAGGGGAGGAGATAGCAGGATAGCAGGTTACCTTAGGTACCTAGCAGGATAGGAGGTCATTGGCAGCCAAGCAAGCATCTCAGACAATACCTGGAAAGCAAGCAGTCAGTACATAGCTGGGTACCTGGTGGCTGGTAGCTGATAGCTGGATAAACGGTGAGCTGTGTGCTTGGGAGAATGGAGAATGGAGAATCAGAGAGCAGCTGAAATTTGACAGGCAAGGCAGGGACCGTCAAATAAGACATAAGACCCAGTTATCTTTTTCAGGGCCTCTCCCAATTTGCGATTTCGCTCTCTCTCGCAATCCAGTAGTATATGCACGCCACATACGCCGCCCTGACGGGTTCAACCTTTTCCAGCACAGAGTAAAATACAAACAAGGAAAAAAAAAGAAGGAAAAGAAAAAGGAGCTCGCCCTCACACTGACGACGATTCAAGTTGCTCGCGGTGGTATTGCTGGCCTGTTTTCGGTACAAGATCCTTCCTATTCTCTTTGAAAACTGTCACGGGAGACACCTAAAGTTAAGGTTCCATCCGCCGATAACATCCGCCTGCTCCCGTTATCAGACGCGGCAGGAAGATGTGTCGCTTCTTAGTAAGTTACATCATTTGCATCCTGCACATTTACACTTCCACAGAGTCACACGACCAAGCCACCGACGACCAACAAAGTCGCTACCTGCAGAAGTCAATTCGCCAGCACTAACGATGCCTCCGTAGGTCTACCGGGGGAGCGACGAGATCTTGCTCTCCAAGCTGATTCTCGATCCCACGCACTCCATCCTCAAGCAGTCGTTTGACTCGCGGTTAAGATTGGTAAGTCCCGATAAAACATACAACAATATCATATCCAACAGTGCTATATCCAACCTTTACCCTCAGTCGGGTACCAAACTACTAGAGCGTTGCTAACTTTTCCTCCTCGTCCTACAGGATACGCGACGCGGCCAGAACAATGCCGACGGCTTTGGTATCGGCTTCTACACCGACCCGAAACTAGGTGCCGCTCCCTGCCTATTCACATCCATTGTTCCCGCGTGGAACTGCACCAACCTCCACCGACTCGCCTCCAAGACGGCATCGCGACTCGTTTTCGCCCATGTTCGAGCAACGACCGAGGGATCCCTCAGCGAGGACAATTGCCACCCGTTTTGCCACGGAAGCTTGATGTGGATGCACAATGGCGGCCTGGGTGGATGGAGACATATTAAGAGAAGGCTAGGCGAACGATTGCACGACAAGTGGTATCTCTCTGTCCAGGGCGGAACCGACAGCGAGTGGGCCTTTGCGCTGTTCCTCGATCGCCTAGAACGCCTAGGAGTCAACCCCAGTGCCCAGCCCAAGAATGGCTTCGGTCCGGGCGTCCTTCGCAAGGCCATGCTGCAGACTATCCAGATTATCAACGAGCTTACCATGGCCATACCGGAGAGCGTGATCCAGAGCGAGAACGTGGATACGAGAAGTTTGTTGAACTTCGCACTTTCGGACGGACACAGCATCATCTGCACCAGATACGTCAGCAGCAAGACTGACGAAGCAGCGAGCCTATACTACTCCTCTGGCACCCAATGGGAAGCGAACCTTTCGGCTGGCGCTGATCGGGACTATCAGATGGAGCGCCAAGACAAGGGGGCTGACATTGTCCTCGTCGCTAGCGAACCCCTGACCTTCGAGCGAGGTATGTACCTACTTAGGCATCCCCCATCATAACATGCAACGAGGACCTTGCGCTAATATCTGGCTAGAAAATTGGGTTAATGTCCCTACTAACTCCATCCTGACGATCCACGGTCAGACCGTCATGGTCAACCCCATCATCGACAGCTATTCGGACCGTGACCCGTACCACAAGCGCTCTTCTGCCTTTGCCCAGACCAAGGGCCTCACTACCAACGAGAAGGCTGCTCCCCGCGTTGCCAGCCCTCTGCCCACCCCGAGCATCGATGCCGAAGGCCAGAGGCGTATCCTTGCTCCTCTGATGTCCGCGGTCGTCGGCCGCAGTCGCACACCCGAGGGCAACTCGGCGTCTGTACGTAACAGGACCCCGTTGTCGCACTCCGAGTCGGCGTTCACGGCGTCAGATATCCGATCGCCGCCCAGTGATCCCTCTTCGCGGCCCGAGCCGCGTCCGGAGATGAGTACCAAGCTCCCATCGCAGGGAAACATCAAGAAGAAGAGGCGCTCGCTCAACGCCGGAGAGCAGCCTCACCCGGCCGATCACCAGGTCGACATGGATCTTCCACAGCCGGAGAGTCCCTTGCAAATGACGTCACCCGTAAGGGGTCCCGAGTACATCACTTCAGAAAAGGCCGCCCGTATCCTCGGGATGTCTCTGTAAGGACGAGGCGTGCCCGCGCCACCCTTGCCTCCTTCACCTCGTCGACCATCCAGGCGGTCGAGATTCATCGACTTTCTTCGCGCACTCGGAGTGGACTAAATCCATCAGCACGTCCCTACATAGATTTGGCTCAGGCTGACGGCGCAAGGCGTTTCACGGCGGTAGCGGTTTTTTTGTCTCCTTTTAATACAATGAGATAACGCATAGAAGCTCGGCATCAAAAGGTTGCGTTCTTTTTCTTCGCTTCTTAGCTGTCATACCCAAAATTGAATTCAGACTGTTCTCCTTTACTATCTTCGATTTCGATGAGTGATTCAAATACTTCGCGACCCTGCTGACACGGGCAACTGTCAATTTTATATTGATCCCGCCCACTGCCGTTCGGAGGCTCTGCTACTCGAGCCTGATATATCATTGCGCATGTCGGGGCGTAACGCACGGGATACCCTGGTGCTATGTACGCTACTGGATTCGGCTTGTGAGATCCATGGTAAAATTGGTACAAAACCAGATTGCAAACTCAAATTATTATTCTGTGTCACTACGTACTTGCTTACCGCCTATGTTCGTAATGTCTAACGGCAAGAGACTTACTACTCTGGTACAACGGCTGGTTCTATCTATTCTTGCTCAATATAAGACAAGCTTATCTTACAAGTTCCTGGCCACATCCCATCAGCAAAAGTTGTAAGACGGGCTCTCTCCCTCCTGCTAGTTACTAAGCACCGTCTCGTCTTCCTATGACCGAGCCAGCCCAGCTGTTTCCCTTCAGACTAGCGCCCTCTTGGTTAGATCCCTCAGCTCCTCGTCCGTCATCAGCGGCGTCCGCCCAGGGCACGAGTTACTGCCGGCCGTGATGGACAGAAAACCGTGACCTGGCTGTGAGATGACGACTTCCGCCAAAAAGAAGTGTGAAGGGTAACACAAGCTTATTTATACAAGGAAGCCCAATTATTAGGGAAAACAGGAGAGCAATCAAGGCCGGCAGCAGCAGAATATACTCGGTCGTTAAAGAATTCAACTACCTATTCGAGTTGAGACTTGGAAGTGATATCTACATATAACTGCTAGAAAAAAAAAAGCATCATGTTCTAAAAACGAACCCTTTTTCAACTCCCCTCATCCTATCGTAATCATATCGTCAAGAGTTCAGCAGGGGCCAACCAAAGAAAAGGAGAGAGATAGAGGGAGAAAAGTTGGTATATTTCTTTTCTTGCTTCTCTCAGAAAAGCCCCCAGCGTCCACGTTCCTTGTCGCCGCCCTTCTTGCCTCCCCTGGCCCGGTCCTTCTCGAGGCCCTCGAGCTGCCGCAGGCTCTCCATCTTCTCGAGCACCAGCTCCAGCAGCTCCTTGCGCCTGATGACCTCGAGGTGCTTCCTGATCTTGGGGTCTTCCTTGGCGAACCTCTCCACCTGGTCGTCCGACAGGTGCCGTCCGAGCCGCATGTCGAGCTCGCGCGGGAAGTTGTAGTAGAACTCGCAAAGGAGCTCTACGTTGAGGAACAGGACCGCCGTCGACGCTAGCTTGGAGGCTACCGCGTCCAGGAAAACTTCCGGGCAGTGGTACTTGTTCTTGATGTTGGCGCACTGCTTTGACTTGACCGCGAGCATACGCATTTTGATGATGTCGGCCCGATCACGCAGGAATACAGCTTCCCGCCCTGTAAATCTGTTAGCTGACCGATTGCTCCTTGGATGAAGACCGGATGGCCACAGAAAACATACCCTTAGCAAGCAACTCGGCGCTAAAGCCGCCAGCACCGCTGCGATAGTCTCCCTCAATCACTACGTCGCCTCTCCTGGCCTTGTCGACGAAGTTTATAACTTCCCTCAACTTCCTGCGCCCGCCCACCGTCGTCTCGAGATCCTTCATGGCGCCCTCGCAGGCCGTCAGCTCCTTCTTCAAAACGCCTTGGACGTGATCGCGGCCTGCCGTCCACTCCCGCTCCTCCATTTCGATTTCAAACTTGTATGGCTTGATGCAATTCTCTACCTGGTCACTGGTACTGTAGAACCTATCGTTCAAGATGGTCGAAGCAGCCTCGGTAATGGCTTGCTGCGCAAACGGGTGGTTCACGAAAGTCGAGTGGCCGACTAGAGCATCGACGTTGGATTGGATTGAGCTGGCAACTACGTTAGTAGCGAGTCTACCGACGCCAAGCTTCGTAAGTGCCGAAGCGGATGCGTCGAGCTGTCTCCGCCAGTAGAGGGAGTCCGGGTCTGCTTTCGGGAGATCGGCAAGGCTGTTGGGCTCGGCGATAGGAACGCCTAGATCATAGATAGGCTTATTCCAATAACGCGCTGCTAACAAGTCAAGCATGCGCTGGTCTAGCTCGTTCTTGAGGAGCTCATGCATCTGCGGTCGACCAAACTCCTCCGAAAATCGCTTGAATGAGTGCTTGAAGGCGTCTAAGCTCTCGGCCAGATACGACTCGGCGGATAACGGCCGATCGTTGTACTGGACCTTGAACTCGTATGTGGCCTCCTCGAGCTCCTGTCGTATCGCGTCGTTTGTCGACTGCAGGCTGGAGGACATGGTCTGTTCGAGGACGTGCATGAGCTTCTTACGCAATGTCGACGTCCCGACTTGAACATCCGAGCCGGGCCCGAACTCCAAAGGATGGGAGGTGAAAAAGTTATTTTCGTTGCGCGTGACGGTAGACGTGAGGTTAACATTGCCTTTCTTGAATAACCCAGTTGTTGGCGGCACGCGAGAGATGACGCCAACGTAGCCAAGACGGAGTGGATATTGCTTATCACCCAAGATTGAGGCGCCCCGAGTAGGGTCGACGAGATCCATCTTCGTAATGACGCCGATGGTCCGTTCGCCTCTTGGATCAACCCGCCTGCTAGCTCGCAGAGCCGTCGAGTTGGCCAAGTCAACATCGGCCGCCGAGATAGCCAAGATGACGTTTGGTGCCTGGATGTACTTGTCGCAAAGTTCTGATATCTTCTGCTTCAGCTCCGGCGGCTGGTTATGTCCGACAACTTGGATGTAGCCTGGGAGATCGATGAGGGAGAGATCCGGGACGTTCGGCGACGATATAGAAAGACGAATCGGGTCATCCGATACGCACTGGCTATCTGGGACCGCATGGTTAAGCTCCGTGAGGGTTCGCTGGATAGACGAGAAGTCTGAGATCTTGCCCAAGCCCAGGTCCGCAAATTCGCCATACTCAGCTTGGGAATCAGGTGTATTTATGAGAGTAAGCTCAATGGGTCTTCGAGTCACCATGTTTGACCCTTTAGGCAGGAATTCGTGGCCCACGATAGCTTCCAATACGGAACTCTTTCCCGACGACTGTGACCCGATGACGACAATGGAGGGCAGAGTGAGGGTGCTGGACTGCCCAACACGCGCCAGTATGTTTCGGATTTCAATCATTTTTTTGGTGAGCACCATCATCTGGTCATCCTTGGCCGCCTCATCGAGGTTCCGCGGGTCGTCGTCGGACTGTTCGTAACCATACGCAGCAGCACTGGCACCAACAGCGGCCCCGACGCCTGCTCTACTTTGTTTAGGGGGCTCCTCGCCGCCAGGATCGTCTCCCTTTCCGGTGCCAACCTCCTCTTGCGCTCTTAGGATCTTCTGCATCCATTCTGGTAGCTCAACCTGCTCTTTTGTGTTTTGCCATCCTCGCATGGTCTGATCGGCAATACCTTTCGCACCACCTAGTAAGTTTGTTGCTGTTGTCGTAACGGAGTCTGTCGTAGTATTTATAATATCCCAGGCATAATTACCAGCCTCTAGGATCTAGGTCAGCCTGACATGCCTCTGATGGTCTCGGGTCTATTTTGGCCAACGTACGCGTAGCTTGATATTGAATCCACGCCAGCCCGCCTATCATGACGCCGCCTGCCATGGCAGGGATTCTTATAAACTTGACGACGAGCCGGGGCAGGAAACGTGCGAAGGAAGCGTTGCGCACAATGACAGCATTGTGGAAGGAGTTTACCGGGAACCACATGCGACGGCGGGTGGCGCGAATAGCAGCGTCGGCTCGAAGGATACCGCCAGATGGCAGTTGGTGATACTGACGTACAGCTTGGATTGCGGCCGAGCGCGTCGCCGGGAGGCGCCCGACCGCTGCTATCAGCCGTCCGCTCATGCCTGCGGTGAGAGGCGGAGGCGGTTCGTTACCCAGTTGTAGAGGACCATCCAAGGATAGTGGCGGCGAGTGCTCGGCTCGAGACTAGAGGAGAGTTACGGCGCTCGTGAGGTCGGCGAAGGGATAGCAAAAGACAGTGAAGCAAACAAACATGGAACTCGTGAACAGGAGGTGGTGGTGGCAGCGGCGGCGTCCAGCTTCACCGGTTTGATTTAGTCGGTATCGAGTCGGTATCGGGACATTCGAGATTTGTTAAGCCGTCAACCCATCTGACCCCACTAGCACACTGATGTGGCTGGCCGCTATTCAACTATTGTGGCTTCTATTTTTCATCCTAATTTGTCTCAGGGGCAATTCGCTATGCGTACCCAAGTACCGCCTGACTGCCAGGACTGCCCAACTTTGAGACCCAGAGAAACCGGTACCCCACATTGCTGCGATATGCCTATAACCTTGATAAGTACCTACGGTTACTGTATACGCATATGATTTAAAATAGATTTAATTCCAAACCAACCTCTAATACCACTTCCCAAGGGTTCCGCCTCGGTGCTTCTCAAGATACGCTTGCTGCTTACCTCGGGGATTGAGCCATTTATATTGGATATGCCTACCTGTAGGTATATCCCAGCGTGAGGTAGACATGTCAAAAGTAAGACCTGCTCTTACCTGCCGTAGTTTGGTGGTGGATTGCACCTTACAAACAAAGCGGCCAACCCACGCAAAATAAATCCGTACCTACTTAGGTACGTAGAGACGTCAAGAAATTCAACTTCAAATTCCGAACATCCCACTATCGATATTCCAATCCTCGTATATGATTCTTCTCTCAGCCTTAACATGGAAGCATTACGATCACAGCTTCACGACGAGCAGGGGGCGCTCCGCAAAAAGACTAGCGAATATAGAGCGTTAAAATGGGAGCGACAGGAGGAGAGAGCAGCCTGGAGCAAAGAGAGGCAGGCCTATGAACAGAAGATCAAGACCCTCGAAGAATCCGTACAGTCGCTAGCTGGTGCGATGGGCTCCGATCGGACACCAGCCAAAGCAGCTACCGGAGACGTTACCTTCACCAGAGGACAAGTGTTGCAAGCAGAGCAAAAGTATCAGAGAGTTAAGGATCAGCTAGAAGCCGCTCAGCGAGCCGATCTCGTCCCCATCGCCGATGGAGACGTCATGAGCGTGTGGAACGAGCTCAGCCAACAAATACAAGACCTGTCCAGCAAGAAGTTCCATTACCCGTCTCTGGCATCCAACAGGGAAGAGGAACTGTACAGCATTCTTTCATGCCGCTGGAAGGACTACATTTCTACAGATGGCATGTCGACTTACTTGATCCGGGCACTCGTCTGGCGCTTTCTCTGCACTGGTCTCTTCGACAAGTTCTGTCGCGCGTGGGGACGCGAGCAGAGCGGCGCGGCTTTAAAGCTGGAAAGCTACCTCATGCCCGAGGCAACGGAAGCCGAGAAACTATCTTGGCGAGCGCGGACCGGCGCTCTGTTCCACAAGTCATGCCAGATCGACCGCGGGGTGACGACGGAGGTGTATGCGAGCTTGTGCAACGCCCTGAGGTATTTCACGCCCTCGTCCGAGATCGAGTCGGTTAATAACTTAGCGATGCAAATCGCCCACACGGCGATGGAGCTCAGCACCATCTTTGCTCGCTCACCGTACGATATACTCATGTCGGACAAGCCTGGCAGCAGTCTCACGCGGGGGTTCCCGCCTCGGCAAGAGACGATGGAGGTGCTAAAAAGGTCTAGCAGCGACATAAAGGTGGTGGACCTGATGTTTTCGCCGTGTCTGCTCAAGATGGAGGGCAATGATTACATCGCGCGTGTGAAGGCCGGCGTGATATGCTAGGAGGAACTATTTCTCCCGTCAGAAACCGAGTGCCTGGACTCAGCTATGCAGAGACTAGGTTTGTAGACAGCAGGAAGAGAGCGTTGCGTGTACAGCGGCAAATTGATTTCATAACACCTACTCTCGGTTGGTCCCTTAACCTAAGATATATATTGAATGGTGACATGAATCATCCGAAGCCAGCTGCTAGCAGCTGTGGATTTCTGGATTACCTCAAGTATATGGGCTAGTCTTCTTCAAAAAGCTCCCCCAAAAAGCTCCGTAGCTCCGTAATCCCAATTCATCGTTCACTTTTGCGCTCGCAACAAGTTCGCCTCGGCAAATCTCATCGGCCGGACTTGGACCAAGTGTCTATAGGATTTCTATGGCCACCGCAACGTCTGAGCTCGTCTTCTCGTCGCAGGCGAACCACAACTTCTCGCGCATACTGGGCGAGCTGAAGCGGGCCAACCTCTCCATCGCCAACCGTCTGCGGTCCATCCGCGAGGATGCCGACTTCGTGTGCGAGGTGGCGGCGGCGTTCGGCGGGCGGCCGCTGGTCGCCAACGAGCGGTGCGGCAGCTGGTACGTGCCGCCCGAGAGCAAGGCCGGGTCGGCGTACTTCAAGAGCACCGACGGCCACGCCGGCCAGTGGCGCTTCAGCACGCGCCGCCTCAACCTGCAGCTGCTGGCGCTCGCCGGCCGCGCCGACGGCTGCGTCGTCGTCGACTCGACGCGCCGCGGCAAGCGCATGCCCGACGCCCTCGGCAAGACCCTGCCCGTCTGGTGCTGCGTCCTGAACCGCGTGCTGTTCCCAGACGCGCACCCGGATCTCCTCGCGCTCTTCACCCCGCCCGACGCCGTCTCGCGCTCCGAGCACGCCCAGATCGAGGCCCGCATCCCCGAGCACGTCGCCGCGCTGCGCGCCCTCGGCCTCGACGCCGAGGACCTGCGCCGCCAGCTCGGCAAGCCGCTCCGCCCCCTCTGGGTCACCCAGGAGTCGCCACTCGCGCCGACGGACGAGGTCTTCGCCAACTTCCGCCCCGTCATCTGCTGCACCAGCTCCCGCCGCGTGCTTGGCGCTGAGATGAGCGAGGGCGGCTACATCCAGGGCGCCGCCGACGACACCGAGAACTGGGCCCTTGGCCTCACGCCCCCTGTCTTCTGGCGTCACGTCGACCTCCTACTATCCACCCCGGAGTCAGACCTGCCGGACCTGGTCCGCTCGTTGGTCGCGGAGCACAACGCGGAGGTACAGACGCCGGTCCCTAAGCAGGTCGCGCCATGCCTCTTCGTCAGCAGCTTACCGTTTGCCGACCAACCGTCGCCCATGACTTGCAGAGTCGCTATCTTCTCCAAAACCACAGACCCCAGCACGTGGGTTAAGAGCCCGTCGCTGATGGAGGTCGGTGTAGGAAAGCACAAGCTTGCCAGTCGCAATCTGCGGCTCGCTCTGCCCAGCATCAGCGACTTCGTGCAACAGTTTTTCGAACGAGCAACACTAGAAGCCGACTCTGCAGACGGGCTTGTTGCCAGTTCGTCGGAGCCGAGAATGGTCTTGGTCGCTTGCGAAACCGGCAAAGACATTTCCGTCGGGGTCGCGCTCGCGCTTCTATGCCAGCATTTCGACAACGACGGCAGCTTCTGCGTTCGATCGCCGTCCTCGGGCCATACCAAGAGCGACATTCGGGTTAAGCTTGGCCTCATTATGACGCGGTTTCCAGAGGCAAATCCAAGCCGCACTACGCTGCAGAGCGTTAACAGCTTCCTTATGGGCTAGGCATAGATACTGCCCAGGAGTGCCCTTCTGATTTCCGAATCCTAAGCAACATATAGTTCAAAACCGCGGGATTGTTGACACGGAGAGGGACTGAAAATTGGGCCAGAGTACCGCAATCTACCCGAACCGGATCGACCTCCCTTCCGCGTTGCTTCAGCTACAAAGGGATTACTTGAGCCATGGCATACAAATGCCATGCTTATCCCTCTCTAGCGTCCTGGCAGCATGATAGTTTGAATATCACATTTCTACGACGTCTTTTCTATCGAACGCTGGTATATCACCAGCAACGGACCCGATTTATATGTTTCGATTCAGCTATCTACTCGACGAGACCGATAACTCGAATCTGTTTACGCCACAAAACACCGTGCTAACATTTCGTTTTAGGATCAACCCTTATATTAGGTAAACTGGGAGAAGAAGTTCCACGTCTCGGCGGCGGCGAACGTGCCCTGAGCACCTCTGTTCATGGGCTGGGGGGTGTGGCCGCCGTCGAACGCGACCCACGTGACGGGGTAGCCCTCGGTGCAGCCGGTGTAGGACGTCTTGATGTGCTGCCCGCTGCCCCTCGCGGGCTCCGAGGGCGTCTGGGCCGTGCAGCCGTTGTTCCTCACGAAGCGATCGCGCATCTGCCTGCCGCCGGTGATGGGGAGCGCCGAGTCGCTGATGCCGTGCTCGCCGTAATACGCGACGGGCTCGGTGCCGCCGGAGCAGCCGCTGATCTGCGGGTTGCCGGACAGCGCGGCCACGGCGCGGATCCCCTTGCCCATGGAGCACGCGAGCGAGTACGACATGGCGGCGCCGTAGCTGAATCCGGTCGAGAAGCGCAGGTTCTGGTCGATGCAGAGGTCGTCCTCGACCGCCTTGATGACCGCCTGCAGGAACACGACGTCCTCGCCACCCATGTTGCCCCATCCGTTGTTGACTCCGTTGGGCGCGACGTAGACGGCGTTGGTGGTGTCGTTGACCATGTCGGGCATGCCGTACCACGGGAGGTAGCCTCCCTGGCCGACCGTCACCTGCTGCGCGTTGCCTCCGAGCGCGTGAAGCGTGAGGATCAGGCGGTACGGGTGGTCCTGGTCGTACGAGTCGGGCATCTTGACGTAGTACTGGCGCTGCCTGTTGCCAGACTGAAGGGTGAGCGGCGTGCTGGCCGCGCCCGGGGTGATGACCGTCGGGGCGTTGCCGCAGCCGGGCGAGGGCGTCGTGGCGAGCACCTCGCTGACGAGCCCCGACAGCGGGACCGCCAGGAGAGCGAGCTGGCGCAGTAGAGGCTGCATATTATCGATTAGACCGTGGACGGGCGGGCTGATGAGCAGATGACTGAAAAGGTATCCCTAAGCGAAGCAGTGTGCTCCAGGGTTTATTTACTCGACGAGCGAAAGTCGTTCTGTAAAGGAGACGGATCTGCCATCTTGATTCCATGGCTCGTCGCCTTCATTTTACTCGCCGACCAAGTCGCCCCCCTGTGAGGGGAGGCAGAAGCGGAATCGAACACTCCGGCCGCGCCAAGTTGCTTGTGATGCATCGCGCATCTCGTTTTCGCCATGCGTATAGCCTTGCGACCCCGGATATAAACAAGGGACCCCAATTCTCGGCTGTCCAATCGTGCCCGCTTTTCGGCTCCTGGGGGCGGCAATGCTACGGGGCTTACGAAGCAGACGCGGCTACCGAGAACGGCACTGGCTAAATTAAACCGCGTAAGTGGATATATTAACCCGCTTGGCTAATGTAACCAGACATCATGCCAGTCTATACTTAGTGCAGGAGCGAGCGGCAAGATCGTCATATAACGCCTGGCTGTCTAATTTCGAGGCACTGAGTCGTTCAGACGCCCCTTTTTCGTCCTCGCTCTGCATCACGAGAGACGTTGACGGTCCAGGTCTCTCGGCGCTCTCGATTCGTTTCTCTTCTAGTGATGGGTACTCTATCTAGTTTTTCCCGGTGTGGTATTCAATATCCCCGGATAGACGTTCAGCGCTTCCAGGCCGACTAATAGAACGCCTCCTTCAGTCAGAGGACTCCCGTCAACGTGGTTGCGGAGGATCGGGACGCTGGACTAGCTTCCCGAACGCGTTTCCGACTCACGGTAACACGCGAGATGCAGCGGCGAATCTCGTTGGAAACATGTATAAATACGATGACCCCAGAGGCGACACAGCGAACCTGATGCCCAGGAGCTACAACATCACAAGAATCGCCATCGCTAGCTAACCACCTGCCCATCATGCTTGCCCGTACGCTGTTGACGCTCGCCGCGTCTGCGACCCTGAGTCTTGGCGCCTCTCTGCAGGCCGTCACCGGCTTCGGCTCGAACCCGACCCAGCTGCAGATGTACATCTACGTTCCCGACCAGCTGGCCGAGAGCCCGCCCATCATTGTAGCGGTGAGTGTGGACGAAGGGCTTCATCATCCGGGCAGGATCCTGACTTGAGACACAGCTGCACCCTTGCGGAGGAACTGCACAGCAATGGTACTCGGGCACCCGGCTGCCCTCGTACGCCGACCAGTATGGCTTCATCCTCATCTACGCCGGCACCACGCACCAGAGCAACGTAAGTCTCGAACGATAGCTAGGAGGCGGTGCTTGTCCCGTTTACCGACTAACTCTTGAAAAGTGCTGGGACGTCCAGAACCCCGCCAGTCTCACCCACGGCGGCGGCGGCGACGCCGGTGGCATCGTCAGCATGGTTAACTACACGCTGGACAAGTACAACGGCGATGCCTCCAAGGTGTACGCCATGGGCGGCTCCTCAGGCGCCATGATGACCAACGTGCTGGCTGGCTCGTACCCGGACGTGTTCGAGGCCGGTGCCGCCTTCTCGGGCGCCGCCTACGCGTGCCACGCGGGCGCTGACGGCTCGACCCCCTTCACGCCGAACCAGACCTGCGTGCGGGGCCAGATCAGCCACACGCCCGAGGAGTGGGGCAACTTCGTCCGCAACGCGTACCCGGGCTACGACGGCCGCCGCACGCGCATGCAGATCTTCCACGGCCTCATCGACGGTCTCATCCGCCCCGCGTGCGCCATGCAGGCGCTGAAGCAGTGGGCCAACGTGCTCGGTCTCGAGAACACCAAGAACGTCACCGGCGTCCCCTCGGCCGCCTACAGCCAGATGATCTACGGCGACGGCTCCCAGCTCCAGGGCTTCTTCGGCCAGGGCGTCGGCCACATCGCCCCCGTCAACGAGCAGGTCATGCTCACCTTCTTCGGCCTTATCTCCGAGTAAAGTAAAGGAGTTGCCGGCGGCAGCTAGTAGTGTCTTGCATTATATATACATAAAACTCTTTGTACATAGGGAGAGAAGGAAGCCATCCCCTTGGCTCGTTCTCAAGACAAATATTACCAAGTTCCTTCTCCTACCTCTGAGCAGGTCGTATTGAAAGGTGATATATTTCGTAGATACGCAACGAAATCTTCTTCGGTTCTATCGGTGTAATGCCAGCGAGAGATTCGTGTATTGTAGGGCAGGATCCACGATCTATCGAAAGTGGAACGAATACTATAGCCACTCGGTAAGCTTCCTTCTTAGATTAATATGTAGATCATTTGCGTATCTGTATTTTTAGCTCTCTATAATTCGTTTTCCGAAGATATCACGTTCTTGGAGCAGGCAATATTCGTCGGTATAAGGAGGCGGCGAGAACTTGGATATTTAAGGGTTCGGGACAAGACACGGCCTGGCAGTATATACTACCCCTGTTCCCTCCACAGCCGCGCCAATGGAACTGTAACCCAACTACCCGGCTTACATATCGCTGCCTATACTCCAAATTCCTAGAGCATTAAGAGAGCCTATAGATTTGGCTATTACGCAAAAGTATCTTGTCACACAGGGCTGACAGGCCGCGCGACCCGGAACTGCGACTGTGATTCCCAAAGCGGCACTTGTGACGGCAGATCAGACTACTAAAAAGAGTATAGAGCGACTTGATCTCCGCGCGCCTCAGAGGCCCGACTGTTCTAGCTGTGCAGTTGACGCAAGAGCGGCTTGGAAGATTGGGATCGAGACCAGAGATGGGGAACGGCAGCGGTTAATATAGTGGTGCTACGTGAGCATAGATAGCAGATATAAGATCCAGGGGCGAACCATCTTTGAGGAAGTAGGGTGGGAATCTCCGTATCTATGTTGTATCTCCCACCGGTTGCTTATCAGCAAAGTCTGGGGAAAGCCAAGCAGCGAATCTCTACGATGATCGACTTGGTTACATTAGCCCTGCTGCTGGGGCAGAGCCTGGTGGCTGCAGCCGGCGCGCCGCCCGACGACCTCGCCTCGGCGGCGGACGTCAGCCCGTACGGCTTCTTCACCAACAACACTATCTACCAGACGACGGGCAACGAGAGCATCACGTACCCGCGGTACACAGAGCTCAGCGACGGCACGATCCTGGCGACGGCGTCGCTGATGGGCCACACGCCGGCCTACTTCCCCGTCTTCGCGAGCGACGACGGCGGCGCCAGCTGGGAGTGGGTCTCGGACGTGCGCGACACCGTCAATGGCTGGGGCTTCGGCTCGCAGCCGGCGCTCGCCGAGCTGACGGAGCCCATGGGCGGCTACGAGGCCGGCACCGTGCTGGCGTCGGGCAACAGCGCCAGCAACAACGGCACCCGCATCGACCTCTACGCCAGCACCGACAAGGGCCGCTCCTGGGAGTTCGTCAGCCACATCGCGGAGGGCGGCCGGCCCAACACGACCAACGGCGCCGACCCCATCTGGGAGCCGTACTTGCTGTAAGTGGGCAGACATTATATCTCCAAATTAAAGGAAACACGAGACTGACTCTTCATCAGCGTCTACAACCACTCGCTCGTGTGCTACTACTCAGACCAGCGGGACCCGAAGCACGGGCAGAAGCTGTCGCACCAGGTATCCGCGGACCTGACGACGTGGGAGCCGCCGGTGGACGACGTGGCGTACGACGAGTACATGGCGCGGCCGGGGATGACGGTGGTGCAGTACGTGCCGCCGATCGGGCAGTGGATCCTGGTGCACGAGCTGCCGGTGGGCAACTCGAGCTCGCACGGGTCCAACTACCCGGTGTACTACCGGCTGTCCGACTCGCCGCTCGACTTCCGGCTGGCCGAGGGCGTGCCCATCGTCATCACCGAGGACCTCGTGCCCAACGCCAGCCCCTACGTCGCCTGGAGCCCCGCCGGCGGGCCCAACGGCACCATCGTCGTCTCCGACGCCGACCGCCCCCAGGTCTACACCAACCGCGCCGGCGGCGCCCAAGACGCCTGGGAGTCCCACGCTACTCCCGCAGGCGCGACGTACAGCCGCGCAGTCCACGTGCTGAAGGACTATCCCGACCACCTCATGATCTTCGGCGGCGAGACCTTCGACGACATGGGCCTGCATAAGCTGACCCCTTTCACCGCCACCGTGGTGAACATGACCGAGATTCCGGAAAACTGAGAATTGCTGGGAATTCGGCGAGGTTTCCAAGTTGCAGTCCAAGATAGGGACCTGTCACACGGCCTGATACGGCCCGAGGTGCCAAGAGACGTACCAGAGCCTTATGAGCCAATCGATCAGGCAATACATATATGAATGTGGCCCTAAGGCGGAGGTGTTGGTGATGGAGGCATTGGGGATATTCCTATGGGCTGAACCATTATACGGCGACCTGCAAGACGTACCAACAGCGTCTCGGGCGCTTGGAGAAGTTAAGGATGACTAATTAAAGGCGGTTTGCTTAACGTATATAAATAAAAACCTTTCCTCTTTTTTTCTTAAAAGAAAAAAGAGGATAAAGCCTTTAAAATTTAAAAGAATTATTAATTAAATTTAAATAATAAATTTTAAATCTTATATTAACCTTTGTTATAATATAAATTTTTTTTTTTAAAAAAGTTTTAATAATTTTAAAATTTATATAAATATTAAAATAATTATTATTTTATTTATTTTATAGTTTTAAATAAATTATTTTTTATAAATTTATCTAGCTTTTTTTTTATATTTATTTTTTAAATTTTAATTATTTTAAATTTAAAGATAAATTAAACGTCGTTTTTATATTTTTATAACTTTTAAATTTTTTAAATTATAATTTAAATTTTTTATTATAAACTTTTTATTATAATTAATTAAACCGGTTTTTTTTATTAAAGCTTTTTTATTATTATTATTTAAATAAGTTATAAGTTATATTATTTAAAATTTTATTATATATAATTTTTTTAAAGTTTTTTAATTTAAATATAAAATTTTATTTTAAAATTGTTATATAATTTAATAGTTTTTAATTTTACTTTTTTTTCATTTATTTTATTTTAAAAATTTAATTTTAAAGTTAAAATTTTTTTTAATTTTAATAAATTTTTAATATAATTAATTAATTAATTTTTCAACTTTATTATTAAATAAATAAACGCGAATAATTTCTTAATTTAATTTAACTTATAAAATTTAATTAATTTTAATTATTAAATAATAATAAAAAATATTTTTATTTTTAGATAAACGACTTGGTTTTTTTAATTTATTAATTATAATAAATTAATTTTATATAATTATTTTAATTATAATATAATTATTATAACTTTTAAAATTATAATAATTATTAATGTAATTATTAATAATTTAAATTTTTAATTTATAAAATTTTATTAATATATATATAATATTAAAATTAAAATAAATTATATTTAAAATTAAAGTATATTTTATTAATAAAAATTTGTAATATAAAATATATATAATTTCATAATTATTATATATTATATTAAATTAAAAATATTAAAAAATTAAATTAAATAAATTAAATAATAAATAATTAAAAAAATTAAAAAAATAATTTAATAATAATATAAAGTTATATAAAATTTTTAATAAAAACTTTAAAATTAAATTTAAATTTAATAAACTTTTATTAAATAAATTAAAAATTAAAATTAATAAAAAAAGATTTAAATTAATAAGTTTTTTATTTATTAATATATAAATTATTTATAAATAAATTTAAAGTTTTAATATTAATTTAATAATTTATATATTTATATTATCGTTATTTTTATTAAAGTTTAAATAAAATTAATAATTAATTAATTAATTAATATTAATTTAAATTTTAAAAGTTTTAAAAAATATATTGTTTTTTAAAAAGTTTTTTAATTTTTTTAACCTGTTTATAATTAATAACTTTTATAAATTATTAACGTTATTTAAATTAAAAACTTTAATTTTATTAAAAAAACATTTCTTTTTATTAAAACTATTTAAAAAATATAAGCTTATATTGCTTTTAAAAATTTTAAAATTTAATTTAAATAACTTTAATAATAAAAAATCATTTTAATTATTTTTAAAACCGTTTTATAACTTATTTTTTTTAATTAAAAAGTTTAAATAATTTATAAAATTTTAATAATTAATTGTTTTAAATTTTATAAAAATTAATTCGTTTCTTTATTATTTTTATTAATTTAATATAATTTAATAAATTATTTATTTATAATAAAAAAAAATTAAAATATATTTAAAAATATATATAAAAAGCTTTTTATATAATTATTATTATATTAATTAAATTAATTTATTATTTATAAATAAAAATTAATTTATTATTTATAAATAAAAGTTAATTATAATATTAATAATAAATAAATTAATTTAAATAATTAATAATTAAAAATATTTAATTAATATATATTATTACTTTTATTAAATAATTTAAAAATTTAATTAAAAAATATTATTTAATATTTAATTAAATTAATAATTTTAACAATTAAATTTAATAATTTAAAATTATATTTTTAAAAATAATAAAAACTATTTTAACGTTATTAAAAAAGTTAACTTTATTTATAAAAATATATTTATAAATTTAGCTTTTTTATTAATAAAAAGCAAGTTTATTTTAATAAAAAAATATTTAAAATTAAATTAATAAAATTAAAATTAAAAAGAAATTTTTAATTTTAATTAAAATTAATTTTTAAAAAATTAAAAATGATTTTAAATTAATAATTTAACTTTTAATTTTAAATTTAAATAATAAACTTTTAATAAAAAAGCTTTAAAAAAATTAATTAAATTAATATTAATAAATAAAAAAAAGATAAAAAAGTTTATTAATAATATAATAAATTTAATTATTAAATCTTTTTTTATTATATTAAAAAAAATATTAAAAGTAAAAAGTTATTTATTTTATTAAAAAAAAACCTTTTTAATAAAATGTAAAATAATGAAAAATAATTTTATTTTATTAATTAAAAAAAAGTGTAAATAAATGTTTTAATAATTAAAAAAACAATTTTTTTTAATTATAAAAATTAATAATTTTAATTTAAATTTTTAAAAAACTATTTAAATATATTAATAAAAATTTTATAACTTATAAATAAATTTATAATAACATTTTTTTTTTTAAAAAAGATTTTATTAAATATTTGTTACGATTTCGCTTATTATTTTTATTAGTTTAATTTTATAGGTTGGATATATATTTTAAAGGTTTTAATTTAAAAGGTAATAATAGTTTAAAGTTAATGATTTTAATTATAAAAAAGATTTTAAAGGTATTTTATATTTAAATACAATTTGAATATTTAAAAAGGTTTAAATATTTAGATTGATAGTTGGAAAATAAATGATTAGATATAATAAAAAATCCATTTTTATATATTTATTTTTCTTTTTAAAAAAGTTTAAATATTATAAATAGTAATTTTTAAATTATTATCGGTGCGATTTATATAAATAGTATTAATAGTATGAATTTTTTAACTATTAATGTTATTAAGTTATATGATTTTTGGTTTTTTATTTTTTTTGATAAGGTTGCATTTTAGGCCGTGATATTATTCTTTTTTTTTAAAATCTTTATTTTAAAGATAGATTGGTTAGTTTCTTTTTCTTTTTTTTTTTAAATGTTGCTAATTAATTATAATAAATGTTATTAAAACTTTAATAAAAATAGTTTTAAAACGTTGTTAAATAAAGGCTTTTATAAATAAAACGGCTTTAATTAAAGCGATATATTTTAATGATTAAAATGTAATGATATGTTTTAATTATGTTACTAAAAATAAGAAATGTATGGCTTTTAATGATTTTAATTGTTATGTTAAATGTATAAAATAAGATCGTTTTCATTGCGATATTTTTGGCATTTTTTAAACGAGTGTTTTTAAAATTATCATTTAGTTTTATTATTTAAAAAAAAAGGTTAAAAAAGTTAAATAAGAAGCGAAGTTAATAAATATAAAATTGTTTCGGCTTTATAAAAATAAAAAATTATAGTTAAATAAGTTAAAACGAATGATTGATTAAAGGTTAAATTTCATTGAGAAGTTAAATTGTTTAAAATGTAAGAAGAAATAGGCTTGTTAATAAAAGGTTGGTTTTTTTAATGTTTTTATGGCCTTTTTTTTTTCTTTTAAGCTGGTTTAGATTCGAACGCGGATCTTTTAACGATTTTAACCGATTTGGATTTTAACGATGAAATGTTTTAAACATCTCTTTTATATTTTAAAAATGTTTAATAGGTTTTTATATGTTATTTTTATATGGGTATTTTTTTTATTTAATGAGGTATTTAATTTGTTTTTTGTTTAATTTTAAGTTTAATATGGTTTTGATTTTATATTTTTTTGGGTTTTTTTTTAATTTAATGTTTTTAGCAAGTTTAACGTTTTTAGGTATTGGTTTTAACATTGTTATATAGAAGATTTTGATATGGATTTTCATTGTTAACGGAACTGTTAATCGATAATTGGTTTTAAATAAGATTTCTTTTATAAGAAAGGGTTTTAATTTTTTAAAATTTAATTTTTCGTTAGGCTTTTTTATGCGAATTTGTGATGTTTTAAATGTTAAATTTTATTTATTTTAAAGTAGATAAACCTTATTTTTTTTTTAAGGTTTGGTCCTTTAATCCTTTTTTTATTATAATATTTTATTATCTTGTTTTAAATGAATTATAGTTATTTTTAAAATGTAGATTATAATGTTTAGATTTTTATTATAAATATTTTTATTTTTAAAATAATTGTTTATATTTTTAACGTTTTATTATTAATTAATTATTATTATTTAATGTATATATTATATTTATATAATATAATATATGATAATATTTTTATATTTTTATTAATTGTTATATTATAAGCGTTTTAAATTAAAAATAGCAATTTTATTTAATTGTTTTATTATTTATTAACGTAGTTTTTTAAATATTATTTAAATGTTTAATTAAGTTTTTTTATTTATCCGTTTATTTTTAAATAAGCCGTAATGAAAAGTTTTTACTTATTTTTAATTTTTTTTATAAATGTTTATTAATAATGTAATATAAAGATAAGGTTTTTATTTAATATTATTTATTTAAAAATTCCATGCTTGTTAATGATTTTTTTAATAAATATATATATAAGTTATTTTAAGATGTAATTTTTTTTATATAATATAAAATATTTATATTTAATAAGCTTGTTAATAATTATTTAAATTAAGTTATAATGTGTTTTTATAACTAGGTTTTTTAATTTTGATAATTTTATAATAAAGTTTTATATAATAATATTAAAAGGTTTACTTGATATTTTAATAAATTAAAAAAGTTTATATGGTTTGTATTTAATTTTTTTAATTCGATTATATATGTTACATTTTTTAATTATTTTAATGATTATTGTTTTAAGTTTTAAAAAATTATAGGTTTTTTACATTTTTAACCTTGTTTTAAAGATTTTTTAATGTTTATATAAAAGGTGTTTATAAAATTCCTTAATGAATTCTTTTTAGATATTTTTTAATATATAAATCTTACCTTTATATATTAGTGTTTTTTAAGGTATTTTTTGCATTATAAGTAAGTTTTTTTTTTATTAATTATACTTTTTTCGAAATTTTTCAATTTAGTTATTTTTATTGATTTATATATATGTTAAAATGATTACTTCGTTTAGTTATTATTTTAACATTTAAATGTTTTGTTTTTTAACCTTGGTTTTATAGTTTTTTTTTTTATTAAAAAGATCGGTTTAAATATTTTTTTTTCTTTTAATATAATAGATTTTAAAGTTAAATTAAGATAAGAATATTATTTATTTTTTATATTTTTATATTATAAGCCTTGTTAATATAAAGGTAAATAAAAGGTTTTAATTTAAAAATAATAATAACGTTAGGTTTAAAAAACTTAATTTGTAAGAATTACTCCTTTATATTTAAAAAATGATTTATAAACTTAAGTTGGTAGCTAAGAAATCAATATATTAAAAGAAATGATCCTTCTTACATATTTTATAACTTTTTATAAAGCGCTTTGGCGTTAGGAGGTTTTAAGGTAGCGACGCCTTTGACTTTAGAAGTAGCGAGGGTAGCGACGCCTTACGCTTCGAAGGTAGTAAAGGTAGCGAGGGGTGTTATATAACCTTAACTACCTGGTCGGATAAACCCTTTATCCAACTAGCCCTTTTGGTTATATTAATTACATTTAATATTAGGTTTTTTTTCTAGTTTATAAGCCATTAAATTATAACATTATCCTCTCTTTTTAAAATTTTTTTCTTTAAAGATAAGTAAATAAATGGTTTTATTTATATAAATATAACTTATTTTTTATCCTTTTTTTTTTTCTTTACTAATTTATTATATTTAATATCGCTAGTTTTAAAAAACGAGCCGCCAATCCATTTAAATCGAATGAAAATAAAAGAAAACGCGATCGTTATTTCAAATGATTTATCTTTATTAATTATATTAATCAATTTAATATCGTTACAAATATAATATTTTACATTTATTATATGGAAAAAAATCTTAAATGTATAATTACACTTAATTATTCGAAACGATATAGTTAATATATCTTATTAAAAAAGACCTATATAGGTTTTATAATTAATATTAATTCCTTTAAAAAACTTAATTCAATAGATTAAAAATTATTTTAAAAAGAATGAAATGTTAAAAATATATTATTTACTTTATAAATGAAAATAAATAAATCAATTGTAAAAATTTTATAAGTTTATTATTAATATAAAAACTTATAATTATAAGGTTTTAAAATATTATCGTAAAATCTATTTAATTTAAATGCTTTAAATAAGTTAAAAAAAAAAAAAAAAAGAAGCGTTATGTTATTAAAGTTATATAAATTAGTTGATTGGTTAAAAAGGAGGTTAAACGTTTTCAAGCTAGTACGCCACCTTTTAAATTTTCTTAAAACATCCCCTTCGTCTTTTTTAAAGCGGTTAATTTAACCGATTTAAATTTCTTTAATAAAAATCTTCTTACTTTTTTATACAATTCATTAAATATTTTTTAAGTTTTCAAATATTATTTACAAATGGATAATCCTTTCATTTAATTAAATAATATAATTACTAATTAATCATTCTAATGTTTAGGATTTTTTTAATTTTATATTCTATCGATTATTTTTCAAATTTTATTTTATTATCGATTTTCGCGTTTTATAATATTAATTTAAATAAGGAAATATAAAAAATTAAATGTATTCATATATCTTTTAATAATGCTAGTTAGTAATTTACATTTAAAATAACCTTTTTAATTTTAAATGATCCTAATTTTTTAAAATTTAGTTTTTTACTTAATCGTCTTATTTATATTTATAAAATTTTCAATGTTAAATATTATTTTTAATAAAATAAATACACCTTATCTCCCTTTATAAAAATTGATCTCTTAATTCTTTTTTAATTATAATATTTTGTTATACGGTTTTATAAAAATTATAAGTCTTTTTAAAATAATTTTTAAAAGTGTTATATTTCTTCGGCTTTAATTTTCGCTTTTAATATTATACTTAACAATTATAATACTTATAATAACGGAATTTCATTTATAAACTTATCATTATTTAACCTATATATTATTTTATAAAATATAATGTTCATATTTTTATTATTTAAATTATTATATACTAATTAAACTAATAATAACCATTTTATCTAATCATTTTATTTATAATTAACGTAAATTTATAAATATTACTTAATGAATTAATTTAACCTTTCTATTTAACCATTTATTTAAAAATATATTATTGTTAACATTTTTTATTTAATTTTAAACTTTTTTATTAATGTTATCTAAAATTTAAATATAAAAAACTTGTCTTTATTAAAAATAATCTTTTATAATAAATTATGTTTTATTATATAATGCCGTAGATATAAAAACGTTAGATTTTTTATTATATATGTTTTTTTAAATAAAAAAAAGATTTTATATTTAAAAAGTTTATCGATTATTACCCATATATTATCGTATTTAACTTTATTAATAAGGTTTATTAATATAAATAATTTCATAATAAAGTTCTAAGCTATAATATCTTATATTTATTCTAAAATTTCTATGGGTTTAAATTTTCTATAAGGCTTATATTTAATTGCTTTAACTTTATTATATAGGTTATATTTTTTAATCATTTCTTTAATCATAACTTTTAATTAGAAAAAGTCGTGGTTTTTTTTAAATTTTTTAAATAATTTTAAAAATTTTTAAATGTTTTAATAAAAGGTTTTCATATGCCTTTTTTATAAATACTTTTTACATTAATCGTGGCACGTATCTTTTTCCATTATAAACGTATATTCTTTCTTTTTTAAAAAAGTTTATCTTTTCTTTATCTATTATAACATTTTAAATTTCTTAATTTCATCATTTATTAATAATGATTTATCTAATTTGATATACTTTTTATTATTTTTTAAAAAGCATGATTATTAATTCTTTCTTTACTTCTTTTAAATTTTATTTTTATTAATTAAAAATATCTACTTATATATTTTCTTTCCTTTTAATATAATAGATTTTAAAATTAAACCTATTTAAAAACTCCTTTTAATGTTATTAACGTAAAGATAATTTTTAATTTATTATAAAGGTTTATAAATTATTATAATTAAAGAAAATAATGATAAAATTTAAAATGTCGTTAATATATAATTTTCATTGTTTAAATTTTTAAATAATAATAAATAATTCTTTATTATATATTAAATAATATAGTTTAAATCTTTAAAAGGCTTTTAAATAATAAACTATTAAATACCATTGTTTATTTTTATATTATTTTAAAATTTCTTTATAAATATAATTAGATATGTTTATATATATTTATTTTTTTATATTAAGCTTTAAAAATCGATAAATTGGTTTTGTAGCCATTGTTTTTTTTAAAAGTTATAAAGATTTTTTAACTTTTATTATTTAAATGAAAGGTTGTCGTTCTTTTCATATGATATTTATTATAACTTTAATAATATTTATAAAATTCTTAATCAATTTTTAAAAGAAATTATAAAATTTATAAAATTATTAAATATCTTTTACGTTTTAAAATAAAAGATTATTATTAATGAATTTCCATTTTTATATTTATTTTAACTTTCCTTCCTATATTTGGATTTTATTAAAAATGATTATAAATTTAAAGAAGTTGATTTTTTACGTTTTTCATTAACATTTCTTAGGTTTAAAAATAATCTTATACTTTTTAAGCTTTTATAAAATTAATTGTTTATATTTAAAATGTTTTTTATAAAAGTTAAAATATATAAAAATATCGTTAATAAATATAAAAATAAAAATGTTAACGTATTTTTATAAAATTGTTATTATTATATATTAAAAGGTAATTAAAGCATTGGTAAATTTTTAAGATATTATTAAATATTTATAATGTTTGTTATATATTTAAAATGTTATCTTTTACTCCTTTCTTTTTACCATTTAAATATTATAATATCCGTTTATAATATCAAATATTATATATTAATATATTTCATTAATTTATTTTTTTATATATTTAAATAAAGTTAACGCGTGACCATTTTTTATAATGATTTCGTTTAATAATCGATAATTGTTAACTATCTGAAATGTTAATTTATTATTGTTATTAAACTTTTAAATACTATCTATATTTTTCTTTAATACCATTAATATAAGATATTTTATTAATGATTTAAATTTTTATATAAATCTTTATATCAGGTTTTTTTTAATTTATTTATTTAACGCTCGTTATATTTATTAATTTAACCTATATATTGATTTAAAATAAAATTAACATCCCTTTTTTAATAAAATCCTATGTTTATATATTATATAATTTGGTAATTTTATAACCGTTAGTTTTTTCTTTTAAAAAATTACTAAAAATTCTACTTTAAATTCTTTAAATATTTTATTTATTTTATTAGGTTTTAAATTTAAAATTTCTTTAATAATTTCGTCTTTATTAACGAATATTATTATAATTTATATTATCTTTTTATAACTTATAAAAGCTTTAAATATTAAATTTAACTTTTTTTTTTAAATTTATATTAACTTTTACTTTATTATTTTAATGGTTTAATCGATTTAAAGGTTGCTAATTTTAAACTAAAGTAATTTAAAAATAATTTAATCCTTGATTTTTATAATATTAAATAAAAGGTTCTTAAAATGGTTGTTAATTCGTATATTAAAATTTATAATTTCTTTTTATATAAATTTATTATTATAATCAAATAGTTTTCCTTTAGCCGTTTTTATAAAATAGATTTCCTTTTTATTACGATATGAAATGTTATATTGATTTATTAATTAAGGATAGATATAGTTAATTTTTAATTTTAAATTAATTACTATTTGGATTTTTTAACCGTTTTATTCCATGGTTATTTAGATATTTCTTTTTTTAATAAATATTTACAAAACTTATTAAGGTTTTAAATTGATTTATTATTTATTAATAAGTCGCCCTCCTTGTTTTTTATAAATGGAAAGTCGTTTAATTCCTATTTTTATTTTTTAAAAAGCTTTTTATAAAGCCAATCGAATATATTTTTTAACTTTTAAATAATTTAATAAAGTTTTTTAATCCTTTGTTTATATTCTTTAATAATATTTTAAAAAAAATGAATTTATTATTATATTAAAGCGTTATAACTTTTCTTTATAATTTTAATTTTATTATTTATAATTTTAAGTTTAAAACTATTAATTTTATAATATTTTTTAAAGATTTGAAACTTTAACGCCTTAAATTTTACATGGATTTTATATTTAACATTGATATAGTCCAACCATTTAACTTATCTTTGAATGTAATCTTTAAATCTTTTAAAATATGGTTAAATAATACCAATTTCCTACCTTAACTTCACTTATATTTTCCCTATATTCTTTTACTAATAAATCGTGTTTAAATGGTTGATTTTATATAATTAAAAAAAGTTTTTAATTTTATTAAGTATATAATATAAACAAGTATTAATATAATAAAAGATCTATGAAATTTTTATATATTTAAAGTAATAAAGGCTTTTAATTGGCTTGTTTTATTAATATATCTTTCATTTGATTTAACTTTTTTTTTTTAAAAACTCTTTTTTTTTTAAAAGCTCGTCCTATTGGTTTATTCACTTTAAAATGTTAAAAATAAAGATCCATCCTTCTTTATTTAAATCGGTTTTACGTTTAATAAACTTTAATATAAGTAAAAGTTTAATAAAAAGTAGGTTTTTTAATTTGAATTCGCTTTTTTAATTTTAAAATGTCTTGTTATATATGGAAAGTTTTTAAACCTAATAATCCAAAAGCCATTAATTATATATAACTTCTTTTTAAATTTACTATCGAATAGGTTTTTAAAATATTAATATTATTATAACATTAAAAATAATAAATTAATTAAGGTTAAATTATTTTATTAATTCGACGATTTTATCCTCTTTTTCTTCTTATTAAGGCTTTTTTTACCGGTTTATATTATATTAACTTTTAAAATTAGCCCTGTTTTAATGGCGAAATTTTTCCTTTCGTTTTTAAAGATCTTAACTTATTTTTTAAAACTTTTATACTGGCTTTTATAATGTCTTTTTTTCTTATAATTATAACACTTCACTTAGCTTATATCTTTCTTATCGATATAAATCTAATTTACGTTTATAGGTTTAACATATATATCAAACGCGATATTTTATTAAAGGTTCTTTTCTTTTTTTTTATAAAAAAGCATTTAAAAGTTTCTTTTCTTAAATTTATATTAAAACTACTAGTTATTAATTTTAACAATAAGTTTATAATAATCTTTAAAGGTTTTAAAACGGTTTATCTTATAAACTGTTATAATCCCGCCTATTACTTCTGTTAATCTAATTTTATAGGTTGGATACATACTTTAAAAGTTTTGATTTAAAAGGTAATAATAGTTTAAAATTAACGTTTTTAATTATAAAAGAGGTTTTAAAGGTACTTTATATTTAAGTGCAGTTTAAATATTAGAAAGGCTTAAATATTTAAATTAATAACTAAAAAATGAATAACTAGATATAATAAGAAATCCATCCTTATATATTCATTCTCCTTTCTTATAAAATGTTATTTAAATAACTAAACCTATATGGTAAAACTTAGGTTTATAGGTCTAATCCGAATCTATTAACCTATAATATAAGTTTTTAATTTATAGGTTATGTTATGTGACTTGGAACCTTAATTATTCCGGGGATGGTTATAATTTAGGCTGTGATATTATTCCCTCTTTTTTAAAATCTTTGTTTTAAAGATAATTAGGTTAGTCTTCTTCCTCCACTCCTTTTCATTTAAGATTAACTTTTATTATTTAAAATACCAGAACATAATATTTCCAAATCTAACTTCCAACCTTCTTATCAAGCTAGGAAAACTGCCAAAAACCGTGCTGCTCTTATTCAAATAATATTTTTTAAAGGTCGTTTTAAAATGCCTTATTTATATTATAAAAATCATAAGGTGGTTTATATTACTTCCAAAGATTCCAATTGTTACGTTAAGTGTATTTGTTTTGGTTATTTGCGTTATAATATGTACGAAATTACTAAAAAAGAGGTTTTAAAAATGGCTTTACAATTTTATAACTTGAAAGAAGAGCTAGAAAAAGTTAAAGAGAAGGCGTAAGTTTTTACCGCCAAGGTTCTTTAACTTTAAAAACAGCGTAAATTTTAAACTGAAAAACTTAAATAAATAATAAAGTATAGTTTTAATTCCATTAAGGAATTAGATTGTATTAAGCGTAAGGAAAAAAAGGCTTGTTAGGTAGAGGCTGGTTTTTCTAATGTTTTTGTGGCTTTCCCCTCTTTTTCTTAGGTTGGCTTGGATCTAAACGTGGATCTTTCTAAGGTTTTGGCCGGTTTAGATTTTGACGGTGAAATGCCTTAAACATTTTCTTCACGTTTTAAAAGTGCTTAATAAATTCTTATGTATTATCTTTATATAGGTATTCCTTTTATTTGATAAGGTATTTAATTTATCTTTTATTTAATTTTAAATCTAGTATGGTTTTAATTTTATATTCTTTTAGGTTTTCTTTTAATTTGACATTTTCGGCAAGTTTAACGTTCTTAGGTGCTGATTTTAACATTGCTATATGGAAGATTTTGGTATAGATTTTCATTGTTAACAAGACTATTAATCAATAATTGATATTAAATAGGACTTCTTTTATAAGGAAGGGTCCCAATTTTTTAAAATTTAATTTTTTGTTAGGCCTTTTCGTGTAAATTTGTGATGTTTTAAATGTTAAATTTTGCTTATTTCGAAGTAGATAGACCTTATCTCTTCTTTTAAAGATTAATCCTTTAATCCTTCTTTTATTGTAATATTTTGCCATCCTATTCTAGATGAATTATAATTGTTTTTAAAATGTGAATTATAATGTTTAAATTTTTATTGCAAATATTTCTACTTTTAGGGCAGGTGTTTGCACTTCTAGTGCTTTATTATTGTTTAATTCTTGTTGTTTAATGTGTATATTATGTCTGTATAACGTAATATATGGTGACACTTTTATATCCTTATTAACTATTATATTATAAGCGCTTTAAGCCAAGGGTAGTAACTTTATTTAATTATCCTGTTATTTGTTAACGTAGCTTTTTAAGTGTTGCTTAAATGTTTGATTAAGTCTTTCTATTTGTCTGTTTGTTTGTAAATGAGTTGTGGTAAAAAGCTTTTGCTTGCTTCTAATCTTTTTTATAAATGTTTATTAATAATGTAATATAAAGATAAGGTCTTTATCTAATATCACTTATTTAGAGATTCCATGCTTGCTAATGATTTTTTAAATGAATATATACATAAGCTATTCTAAGATATAATCTTTTTTATATAGTATAAAATATTTATATTTAATGAGTTTATTAACGATTACTTAGATTGAGTTATAGTATGTTTTTGTAACTAGGTCTTTTAACTCTGGTAATCTGATAATAAAATCCCATGCTATGGTATTGAAAGGTTCGTTTGATACTTTGATAGGTTAAAGGAGTTTATATGGCTTATATTTAACTCCTTTAACTTAATTGTATATGTTACATTCTTTAATTACCTTAATGATTATTGCCTTTAGTTTTAAAAAATTGTAGGTCTTTTGCATTCTTGATTTTGTTTTAAAAATTCCTTAGTGTTTATGTAAAAGATGTTTATGGAATTTTTTAATAAATTCTTTTCTAATGTTTTTTAATATATAGACTTTGTCTTTGTATATTAATGTTCCTTGGGATGTTTTTTACATTACGAGTAGGTTTTTTTCTTGCTAATTATATTCCTTTTAAAATCTTTTAATCTAGTTATTTTTATTGATTTATACATGTGTTAGGATAACTGTTCCGTCTTCTTGCTATTTTAATATTTAAATGTCTTATTTTTTAACCTTGGTTTTATAATCTCTTTATCTGTTAAGAAGGTTGGCTTGGATGTTTTTTTTTCCTTTAATATGATAGATTTTAAAATTAAACTGGGATAAAAATATCATCCATCTTTTATGTCTTTGGTTAAGTTTTTAAATAATTATAAATTATATAAGGTTTTTATAATTTAAATAGATATCAATAAAGTCTTTGATTTTATTAAACTATGGTTTTCATTTTTTAAATGCATGAATGATTGTTAGTAACTTCTTGTTATAGATTTTATATCTAAGTTTTGCATTATGTAATGCTTTTAAATAATACGTAATAAGGTATCACTTTCCATTTAATTCTTATTATTCCAAAACTACTTTAATTGCAAAGTTTAAAGCATTTGTTTTAAATTATTTAATCTTTATATAATTTAAAAGCTTTTAAACTAGGTTTTCTATGATTATATTCTTAAAGCGCTAAAAAGCTGCTCTAGCTTTATTGTTAAATTTTTAAATACCATCTTTTTACTAGGCTTAACAAGTTAGTTCCGTTAACGGTTTGGCAATATTTTTAAAATTTGCAATTAATCCTTGGATGTAATTTATAAAGCCATGAAATGCTCGTATTTCCGTAACGCTTTTTGATTTTAACCAGTCCTTAACTGCTACTATTTTGCCTTTTTAAATGCATATTTTTCTAAGGGTAACGGTAAAGCCTAGGTAATCTAGCTTTTTAACGTACCATTCATTTTTAATGGGGTGGACTAATAGGTTAGCCTTTTAGAGTGCTTCTAATATTAAAACAACATGTTTTTTATAATCTTCCTCATTCTTAGAATATATGAGTATGTTGTTAAAATAAATAAATATAAAAATATCCAGGTACTTTCTAAGGATTGTTATAATTATATATTGAAATAATGTTAGGGCGTTGATAAGTTTAAAAGGCATTACCTTATACTTATAATGTTTATATATTGTTTTAAATGCTATATACTGCTTATATCCTTAGGCCATTTGGATTATATAATAGCTGTCTTTAAAGTTTAGCGCTATAAAAATCTTAACTTTGCTAATCTATCTTTTTATAAGCTTCATTAATGGTAAAGCGTGGCCATTTTTCTTAATAATGCTATTCAAGTGATAGTAATTAATGACTTTACGCCATACTTTATTGTTATTTTCATTAATCTTTTACTTTCTATTTTTATTAATTTTGGATACCATTATTATAGGATATCCGGATATTAATTCTAATTTTTAAATATATCCTTTCTTAAGATCTTTTTAGATTCCTTCCTATAATGCTCGTGACTTTTCTTTATTTATAAGGTATATAGGAAATAGTTTTGAAAATTGTCCTTCTTTAAAGGTTATTTAATGGTTTCATTGGTTATATTTTAGCAATTCTTCTTTTATTTAATCTTTAAATAATTTGCAAAATTGTAAATACTCTTATAATACTTTATATAATGGATCTTCGACTTTTGGTTCTTTAAGCATATAAGCGATGTGCTTTTTGTTTTACTTTTTCAAGTTGCTTACATCCTTTTTTTTGGAAGCTCCAGAGGCTAACTTTTCTATCTGATCCCATTAAAAACAACTTATCTTCCAATATATGCTTAGATAACTTATCCTAAACCAGTTAACTCCCAATATCATGTTATAATTGTTGATATTTACAATGTTAAGGGTGATCGTTTCGGGATGGTCTTGGATTTTCATTGAAAGGGATATGGTTTTTTTTAATATCCTACCATTTTAATAGGTAGACTTGCTTCCATTTATTGTTACCAGTTTGTATGAGTTTTCCTTATAAACCTATTTTATCTTATCTCATTATATTACTTATGTTAAAATATAACTTTATTAAGCTTTTAAATTAATCATTACTTTATATATCTTTCCTTTATATCGGATAAATATTATTAAAATGTTCTTTAATCCTATTTGGATTTTATATAAGGTTTTGATTTTGTTGATCTTTTAATACTTTACTTTCGAAAACCTTTCCATTTTTTTAAATAGGATTTTTGGTATTTGCTTCTATTTCTGCTTTATTGTTAAAATCTGGTGGATGCTTTTCCATGATTGGAGTCTAAACTAGCCATATTTCAATAGGCTTTCTTTAATGTTTTAAACGTTCTTTTCTAGCTATGGTTTTTTTATTCCCTTGCCTTTAAAAAGGCGTGGATCAAGTAGTAATCCTTGAAACAATCCTTTCAATAAGGTTTGGTACAAAATTCATTAAAGGGCCTTTTTCTTATAATGAATTTTATATATTGGTTTTATAGCTCTGTGAAAATCTTTTATTTTTCTTCTTTATATAAGTATTTCCAAAAAAGTTTAACTTCCTTATAAAGTGTTAAATACATGCCGTATTTTTTATAATTAATGACTGGGAAGAATTCTATTTCTCCATACGTAATTAGGTAATAATCCGGCCAATATCCTTGGTTATTAGGGTTGCTTTCCGTATAAAATCTCTAAAGTTCTTCATATCAAGCCTTGATTTAAATAATTTACTTTTCCATGTTTTCTTATATAAAAACATTTTTAAAATTGCTAGGATAAAGGCTTTTTAATTTATCTTATACTTCTTTTAAATTTACTTTTATATTTAAAAGGTTATATAAGTTATATGATATTAAACTATAACATATGCATCCTTTAAATATTGCTATCTAATTGCGTTTTAATTTTAGATGAAAATAGCAGGCTTTGGGGAATTCTAACCATCGTGATTTTGCTTCGCAAATACATTCGTTTTTTTTAATGTCGCTACTTGGCTTTAAGCTTTCTAAAAACCATATGTTATCAATCTTAACGCTTATATGTATTTAACATGAGTTATTTATACAATATCTTTAATATTTATAATCATGCTTATCCTATCAATGTTCTTTGCAACCTTTATTTTAACACTTACTCTAGTAAAGTTATTAATGGTTATTTTTTCGTTACTTTTCCTAAGCGAGGTCAAGCCAATGTTGGCTTATAGTCAAGATATCCTTAGCTTCTTTAGCTTTTTAATGTCCGAGATATTTGGAATTAAAAGGTTCTTCTTAATTTAATAGTTCCCTAAATATCTACCGTTCATTTCAAGTTAACTCTTCCGTGATTTTACTACTAATTTAAGCTGCCTTAAATTATTCTTTTATTATTAAAAAGTTATCGTTATAGCGTCTAATCTTATATTCTAAACATTTCTCTAAACTATTTTCATGGCATTTATAGCTATTTATAATTGCCATTAAAGATTGAAGATGTTTAAGATAATATTTACAAACACGCATTATCTCTCCTCCGCAAATAAGGCACTTGTTAGTTTTAAAGTCTTTATTATTTTTTATTAAATTAGTAACTATCGTAAAAATGCTACTAATCTTTTTTTCTTTTTTAATTTTAACTTAAAACGCCTATCTTCGTTTAGGCTACAATATTTCTCTTTATTAAAATTATTATTTTTTAAAGCTTCAACACTTGCTTTTAAAATGTCCCATCTTATCATAATTAAAACATTTAATTTTTAACTTATTAATTGGTTGCTTTTATTATTACTTTTAAGTATTATTTAGTTTAATAAGGTTTGAATATATGCCTATGCCTTTATGTTATTTGTTTTATTATTGCCCATTTCTAAAGTTATTATTTTTATTGGATTAAAGCCTTCCGTTTCAAAAGGTCCCTTCTTTTTTTTTAAGATATCTTTTAAAGTTTTTGTTGTTAATGGTAATGGCCTTTTTTATTAAGGTATTAAATTGCTTGGGGTTTTAATTCTTATAAATTTTCTTGTTATAAAGTTTATTTTTAATATGTTTCTTTAATCCTTTATAAAAGGGGTAGAAAAAACTTTTAGCAGGTAGGCCTGATTTAATGGCCAATTTTTTAAATTTAATGGCGTAGTTAAAGGCTGACTTGTTTTATTAAAGATGATGTAACTTGGCTTCAGCTTTTTATTTGTGGATAAGGTTGCCAAATATAAGTTAAATCTTTTTTTTAAAGTGGTTAAAGTCTTTAAAGATGTATTTAATGATATTTAATACGTTTACTAGTTTTTTTTTAAGTTAATCCTTGAGGATAAGTTTAAACCATTTAAGGGTTGGTCTTGTAAATAATTATAAGGCTATTAAAACCTTTTATTGCTTATTCTTAATTAAGCCTTTATAAAACTTAAAATGGGTACGTATTTAGATAAGGAATATATTTGGATTTTTTTTTCTATTATATTTGTTAAGGGTAATAGGCTTAAAACCTTTGACTTAAAAAAATGTTATATTTTTAGTATCTTATGGGTTTGATAGGTTTTTAGGGGGTTATATGGGTTCAATCCCTTCTTCTTTTTTAAATTTTTTTTTTAATGATAATAATTTTTACTTTATAGATGGTGTTATTTATTTTAATTTACTAGTCCCTTTTTTTAAGGCTTTTGTGGGTTTAAATGTTAAAGCTTTTGCTATTATTTTGGTGGGTGTTACAGTTATTGTTTCTTATATAGGTTTTTTGGTTTTTGGAGATGGTTTTAAAGGTTTAGGTGTTTTAGTTGTAGTGATTTATGATTTGGTTACTGGCAAATTCTATGTTGGGGCTATTGACGCGGTTGTTAGGTTTAATTTTGATGTTATTAAAACGTTTGTTTGTTTTGTTATTTTCTTTAATAACATGCTTTAAAGGTCTTTAAAAATTATTTGCAAATGAGTCCTCTCTTTTCTATATTAACATTAAATATTAATTAAGAGAGCTATTAAAATGTTACAATCTTGCCTATTACTTCTATTAATTTAATTTTATAAGTCGGATATGTATTTTAGGGGTCTTGGTTTAAAAGATAATAATAGTTTAAAATTAATGTTTTTGATTATAAAAAAGGTTTTAAAGGTATTTTATATTTAAATGCAGTTTAAATATTAGAAAGGCTTAAATATTTAAATTAATAGCTAAAAAATAAATAACTAGATATAATAGGAAATCCATCCTTATATACTTATTCTCCTTTTTTATAAAATGTTATTTGAATAGTTGGACCTGTATGGTAAAACTTAGGTTTACAGGTCCAACCCAAATCTGTTAACCTATAATACGAGTTCCCGATTCATAGGTTGTGTCACGTGACTCGGAACCTCAATTATTCCGGGGATGGTCGTAATTTGAGCCGTAACATAAACCTTATCTTTGATTTTCTATTTTAATTCATTATAAAATAAAATAAACAATCCATTTATAAAAATATTAATTTAAACGATATATTTTTTAAATTCGATAATATAATTAAATGTTAATTTGTTCTATTTAAATTATAGCATTTTTTATTTAACGATTTAAACCTTATCGAAATTATCGTATATTTTATAAAATTTTTTTACAAATCTATTATAGTTTAAAAACATATAAAAAGTCTCTTTCTTTATATTATTAAAATCGTCATACTTTAAATAGTTTTATATAAAAGGTTTAAACCATTTAAAAACTTTTTTAAAGAAAAATCTTTCGATAGCTAAAACCTTATTATCTTCATTCAAAAAAAAATCCTCATAAAACTTAAAATAAACTTGAAATTAAATAATAAATCTATTAAAATTAATAATTCCATTATACTTCTTAAAAGCCTTAAGTTTATATCTTTTAATTAAAACTTTTTTTAATTAATTCTTAAAAATATCAATCTCTTTCTATATATTATTTAAAACTTACAATTTTTAAATATTAAAAGTAATAATTATATTATCAATACATCGAAATATTTTATCAATTAATAAAAGGTTTTTAAAAGTTATTAATAAATTAACAAATTTAAATATTAATTAAATTACTTCTTCTTTTAAAAATTCTACTTTTTTATATTTACCGTTAGATTTTTCTTTTAACACGGCTTGAAAAACTTCGTTTAAAAACTCGATAAATCGCGTTAAAAATCGATATCATATTAAATCGTGAAATTACTTAACTAATTCTCCTATCGATTAACTTATAAAAGTGCCGCTTATATTAATTACTTAATTTAATCGAACTTATCGCTATTAATTAAGAAATTATTAAAATGTTATAAGCCTTATTAATATAAAAATAAATAAAAGGTTTTAATTTAAAAATAATAATAACGTTAAATTTAAAAAGCTTAATTTATAAAAATTACTCTTTTATATTTAAAAAATAATTTATAAACTTAAATTAATAATTAAAAAATCAATATATTAAAAGAAATGATCTTCTTTATATATTTTATAATTTTTTATAAAACGCTTTAACACCGAAAGGTTTTAAAGTAGCGACGCTTTTAACTTTAAAGGTAGCGAAGGTAACGGCGCCCTACGCTTTAAAAATAGCGAGGATAACAAAGGGTGTCACGTGACCTTAACTACCTGGTCGGATAAACCCTTTATCCGACTGGCCCTTTTAGCTGTACTAATCACATTCAATGTTAAATCTCTTTTCTAACCTATAAGCCATTAAATCGTAACACTTTAATTAAATTTTTAAATGGTTATAAATTATATAAGGTTTTTATAATTTAAATAAATGTTAATAAAGTTTTTAATTTTATAAAGCCATGGTTTTTATTTTTCAAATATTTAAATGATTATTAATAACTTTTTATTATAGATTTTATATTTAAATTTTATATTATGTAATGCTTTTAAATAATATATAATAAGGTACCATTTTTTATTTAATTTTTATTATTTTAAAACTACTTCGATTGTAAAATTTAAAACGTTTGTTTTAAATTATTTAATTTTTATATAATTTAAAAGCTTTTAAATTAAATTTTTCGTAATTATATCTTTTAAATATTAAAAAACTACTTTAACTTTATTATTAAATTTTTAAATATCATTTTTTTATTAAATTTAACAAGTTAATTTTATTAATAATTTAACGATATTTTTAAAATTTATAATTAATCTTTAAATATAATTTATAAAATTATAAAATGTTTATATTTCTGTGACATTTTTTGGTTTTAACTAGTTTTTAATTATTACTATTTTGCTTTTTTAAATGCATATTTTTTTAAAGATAATAATAAAGTTTAAATAATCTAGCTTTTTAACATGCCATTCATTTTTAATAAAATAGATTAACAAGTTAGCTTTTTAAAATGTTTTTAATATTAAAGTAATATATTTTTTATAATCTTTTTTATTTTTAAAATATATAAATATATCGTTAAAATAAATGAATATAAAAATATTTAGATATTTTTTAAAAATTGTTATAATCATGTATTAAAATGGTATTAAAGCGTTAATAAGTTTAAAAAATATTACTTTATATTTATAATGTTTATATATTATTTTAAACGTTATATATTATTTATATTTTTAAATTATTTAAATTATATAATAGCCGTTTTTAAAGTTTAACGCTATAAAAATTTTAACTTTATTAATTTAACTTTTTATAAGCTTTATTAATAATAAAACGTGGTTATTTTTTTTAATGATATTGTTTAAATGGCGGTAATTAATAATTTTATATCATATTTTATTGCCGTTTTTATCGATTTTTTACTTTCCGTTTTTATCGATTTTAAATACCATTATTATAAGATATTTAAATGTTGATTTTAATTTTTAAATATATCTTTTCTTAAGATCTTTTTAGATTTTTTTTTATAATGCTTTTAACTTTTCTTTGTTTATAAAATATATTACAAACAATTTTAAGAATTGTTTTTAAAAATTATTCGATGGTTTCATTGGTTATATTTTAGTAATTTTTCTTTTATTCGATCTTTAAACAATTTATAAAATTGTAAATATTTTTATAGTATTTTATATAATGGATTATTAATCTTTGGTTTTTTAAGTATATAAGTAATGTGCTTTTCGTTTTTCTTTTTTAAATTACTTACGTCTTTTTTTTCGAAAGTTTCAAAGGCTAATTTTTTTATTTGATTTCATTAAAAATAACTTGTTTTTTAATATATATTTAGGTGGCTTGATTTGAACCAATTAACTTTTAATATCATGTCATGATTATTAATATTTACAATGTTAAATGTAATCGTTTCGAAATGGTTTTAAATTTCCATTAAAAGGTATAATTTCTTTTAATATCTTGCTATTTTAATAAATAAACTTACTTTTATTTACCGTTACCAATTGATATAAATTTTTTTTATAAATCTATTTTACTTTATCTTATTATATTATTTATATTAAAATATAACTTTGTTAAGCTTTTAAATTAATTATTATTTTATATGTTTTTTTTTTATATTAAACGGGTATTATTAAAATGTTATTTAATTTTATTTAAATTTTATATAAGGTTTTAATTTTATTGATTTTTCGATGCTTTATTTTTAAAGATTTTTTCCGTTTTTTAAATAGAACTTTTAATATTTGATTTTATTTCCGTTTTACTATTAAAATCTAATGGGTGCTTTTCCGTGATTAAAGTTTGAACTAACTATATTTTAATAGGCTTTTTTTAACGTTTTAAACGTTTTTTTTTAATTATTATTTCTTTATTTCTTTGCTTTTAAAAAAGCGTAAATTAAATAATAATTTTTAAAGCAATCTTTTTAATAAAATTTAATACAAAACTTATTAAAAAGCTTTCTTTTTATAATAAATTTTATATATTGGTTTTATAGTTTTATAAAAATCTTTTACTTTTTTTTTTTATATAATTATTTACAAAAAAGTCCGATCTTTTTATAAAATGTTAAATATATATTATATTTTTTATAATTAATAACTAAAAAGAACTTTATTTCTTTATATTTAATTAAGTAATAGTTTGGTTAATATTTTTAATTATTAGGATTGCTTTTTGCATAAAGTTTTTAAAGTTTTTTATATTAAACTTTGGTTTAAATAATTTGTTTTTTTATATCTTTTTATATAAAAACATTTTTAATATTACTAAAATAAAGGCTTTTTAATTCATTTTATACTTTTTTTAAATTTATTTTTATATTTAAAAGGTTATGTAAGTTATATGATATTAAATTATAACATATACATTTTTTAAATATTACTATTTTGCTACGTTTTGATTTTAAATGAAGGTAGCAAGCTTTAAAAAATTCTAGCTATCGTGGTTTTATTTTGCAAATATATTTATTTTCTTTACTATCATTACTTAGTTTTAAACTTTTAAAAAACCATACGTTATTAATTTTAACGCTTATATATATTTGGCAAAAGTTGTTTATATAATATTTTTAATATTTGCAATTATATTTATTTTGTTAATGTTTTTTACAATTTTCATTTTAACACTTTTTTTAGTAAAGTTATCGATGGTTATTTTCTTATTATTCTTTTTAAATAAAATTAAACCAATGTTGGTTTATAGTTAAAATATCTTTAGCTTTTTTAACTTTTTAATATTTAAAATATTTAAAATTAAAAGGTTTTTTTTTTTTTTTTATAATATTTACAAGTTTTAAATTGTTTTTTTATTATTGAAAAATTATTGTTATAATGTTCGATTTTATATTTTAAACATTTCGCTAAGCTGTTTTTATAATATTTATAGCCGTTTATAATTGCCATTAAAGATTAAAGATATTTAAAATGATATTTGCAAACGTATATTGTTTTTTTTTTGCAAATAAGGCACTTATTGGTTTTAAAGTTTTTATTGCTTTCCATTAAATTAATAACTACCGTAAAAATGCTACTAATCTTCTTTTTTTTTTTAATTTTAATTTAAAACGCCTGTTTTCGTTTAAACTATAATAGTTTTTTTTTATCGAGATTATTATTTTTTAAAGCTTTAATATTTACTTTTAAAATATCTTATCTTATTATAATTAAAGCATTTAATTTTTAATTTATTAATTAATTGCCTTTATTATTACTTTTAAATGTTATTTAATTTAATAAGATTTAAACGTATATTTATATTTTTATATTATTTGTTTTATTATTATTTGTTTTTAAAGTTATTATTTTTATTAAATTAAGGCCTTTTATTTTTAAAGGTCCCTTCTTTTTTTTTAAAATATCGTTTAAAGTTTTCGTTATTAATAATAATGGCTTTTTTTATTAAAATATTAAATTGTTTAAAGTTTCAATTCTTATAGATTTTTTTATTATAAAGTTCGTTTTTAACATACTTTTTTAATTTTTTATAAAAAGGATAGAAAAGGCTTTTAACGGATAGGCTTAATTTAATGGCTAATTTTTTAAATTTAATGGCGTAATTAAAGGCTAACTTGTTTTATTAAAAATGATATAATTTAATTTTGGCTTTTTATTTGCAAATAAGGTTATTAAATATAAGTTAAATTTTTTTTTAAAATGGTTGAAGTTTTTAAAAATATATTTGATAATGTTTAATATATTTATTAATTTCTTTTCAAGTTAATTCTTAAAAATAGATTTAAACCATTTAAAAGCAAATCTTATAAATAATTATAAAACTATTAAAACCTTTTATTACTCGTTTTTAATTAAGCTTTTATAAAATTTAAAATAAGTACGCATTTAAATAAGAAATATATTTAGATTTTTTTTTCTATCGTATTTATTAAAGGCAATAAGCTTAAAACTTTTAGCTTAAAAAAATGTTATATTTTTAATATTTTATAGATTTAACAAGTTTTTAAAAGGTTATATAAGTTTAATTCCTTTTTTTTTTTTGGATTTTTTTTTTAATAAAAATGAATTTTATTTTATAAATAATATTATTTATTTTAATTTGCTGGTTCTTTTTTTTAAAGCCTTTATAGGCTTAAATGTTAAAGCTTTTACTATTATTTTAATAGATGTTATAATTATTATTTTTTATATAAATTTTTTAATTTTTAAAAAAGATTTTAAAGGTTTAAATGCTTTGGTTATAACAATTTATAATTTAATTATTGATAAATTTTATATCAAAGTTATTAATATAGTTATTAAATTTAATTTCGGTATTATTAAAACGTTTGTTTATTTTATTATTTTTTTTAATAACATGCTTTAAAAGTTTTTAAAAGCTATTTATAAATGAACTTTTTTCTTTTTATATTAACATTAAATATTAATTAAATAAGTTATTAAAATGTTATAATCCCGCTTATTATTTTTATTAATTTAATTTTATAAGTCGGATACGTATTTTAAAAATTTTAATTTAAAAAATACTAATAATTTAAAGTTAATAATTTTAATTATAAAAAAGATTTTAAAGGTATTTTATATTTAAATATAGTTTAAATATTTAAATTAATAATTAAAAAATAAATGATTAAATATAATAAAAAATCTATTTTTATATATTTATTTTCCTTTTTAAAAAAGTTTAAATATTATAGATAATAACTTTTAAATTATTATTGGTACGATTTATATAAATAGCATTAATAATACGAATCCTTTAACTATTGATGCTATTAGGTCACGTGACTTTCGGTCCTTTACTTCTTTCGGTGAGGTCGCATTTTAAGCCGTGACAATATTATTTTAATATTTATAAAATTATTAAAAATATATTAAATATTAAATGTTTAAAATTAATTAAAATAAAAAAAAAAAAGCAAGTTTAATAAACTTTATTAAAATAACTTTATTATTTAATAATAAGAAATATTTAATTAAAGTTTTTTTAAATATTAATAATATTGTTTTTATTTTTTTAATTATTTTAATTTATAAGTGAAAATTATTTATTATTAAACGTATTTAAGCTTATTAAATAATAATTTTTAACGCTATTTTAATATTTAAAAAAAAGCAATATTATATAAATCTTTTTATTTTTTAATATTAAAAAAATCATTTTATTTATTTTAAATTTAAATTAATAAATATAAAAAATAAATATAACGTTATTTTTTCATAATAATAATTAAAATAATACCAACTTATTTATTTTTTTTTAATATAAAATTAATATTATAATTTAATAATTTATAAATTAAAAAAAGAACCGATATAAAATATAATTTATATAATTAAAAAAACCAATCGAATAAAGGATTTATTTAATCGATTAAATAAATTAAAATTACGTAATATTTTTCGTTATTTTCGTTACTTTTATTACTTTTAAAATTAAAAACGTTGTTATTTTAAAGTTTTATAACGTCAAAACGTTTTATAAAAGCTATAAAATATATAAAAAAAGCCATTTCCTTTATTATATTAATTAAAACATTTTAAATAATAATATTTTTAAAATTATAATTATTTTATAATAAATAACATTTTAAAAAAGTATTAAAATTTTTTTTTAATTATAATAAAAAAGGCCAGTTAATATTTTTTAAATTATTAATTTTAAAATTATATTATTAATTTAATTAATAAAAAATCTTTATTATAAAAAGTTATTTATATTATAAATAAATATAAATTAAACGCTTTTAAATTTTAATTAAATAAAATATTAAATAATAAACGTATATATAAATTTATTTTATTTTATAATATTTTAATAATATTTATTAAAAAATTAAACTTTTAAAATTTTTTTTATTTTATTATAAATTATTAAAGCTTTAACGTTATTATTATTTTAATTTAATATTTTATTTTATTAATTATTAAATTTTAAATCTAATTTTATACCGTTAAATAGTTTATAAAAATTAATTTTAAATTAAAATTTTATTTAATATAAATTAAAAAAAATAAAAAATAAAAAACGATATTTAAATATAAATATAAATTATTAAAATATATAATTATATTTATGAAATTTATTAATGTTTTAATAACTTTTTAAATTATAATAAATAATATTTTTTATAATTTAATTAACGCAAATTTTTTTATATATTTAAATAATTTATTAATTTGTATTAATATAAATAAAAATATAATTAATTAATAAAAAAAGTTTTTTAATAATTAATAAACTATTATTTAATTATAACGTTTTATAAATATAAATAAAAAATTTATAAAATAAAATTTTTTAAATATATTATTAAAAATTATAAAAGTTTTATAACTTAAAATAAAATCATTTATATTATAAAATAATAAATGTTTAAAACTTTAAAAAGATTTTAATAATTTATTAAATTTATTAATTTCTATCGTTATTTTATTAAATTTTTTTTATTATTATTTAATTTATTATTAATATTAATAAAAGAAATAAAACAAATTAAAAATAAATTAAAAAAATAAATAAAGCCTTTAAATATTTAAAATATTTATTTATTTAAACTTTTATTTTTATTTATTTTAATTTTTAAAAAACAATATTTATTAAAATTAATATTTTTAATTTTATAATTAAAGCTATGCTTTTTTAAAAAAATAAAAAGAATAAATTTTAATTAATTATTTATTATAATAAACTTTTTTAAATATTAAATTAAAATTTATTATATTTTATTATTATTAAAATTTTTAATAAATAATAAATTTAATAAATATAATAGCTTTTATTTTATTAATTTATTATTTATTATTAATTAAGTAAATAAAATAAAAGGTTAATATTTTATTTTAATTATTATAATATTATTTTTAAAAAAAAAAGTTAAAAACTAACCAATCATTTTAATTTTATAAAAAAATATTTTTTATATTTAAAAAGTTTTATTTTTATTATTTTAACATTAATTTTATTTACTTTTAATTAATTATATAATTTATTAACGTTTAAATAAACTTTTAATTTTATTTAATAAATTAAAAAATTGTTACGATTTGGTGGCTTATAGGCTAGAAAAGAGACCTAACATTGGATGTGGCCAATATAGCTAAAAAGGGCCAGTCGGACAAAAGGTTTGTCCGACCGATTAGGTAGTCAAGGTCACGTGACACCCGACGCTACCCTCGCTACTTCCGAAGCGCAGGGCGCCGCTACCTTCGCTACCTTCGAAGCGCAAGGCGCCGCTACCCTGGGGCCTTCCGGCGCTAAGGCACTTTATAAAAAGCTATGGAATATATAAAAAAGATTATTTCCTTTAATATATTGATTTTTTAGCTATTAATTTAAACTTATAGTCATTTTTTAAATATAAAAAAATAATTTTTATAAACTAAACTTTTTAAATTTAACGTTATTATTATTTTTAAACTAAAACTTCTTATTTATTTTTATATTAATAAGGTTTATAATATTTTAATAACTTTTTAATTAATAATAATAAATTTAATTAAATTAAATAACTAATATAAGCGATATTTTTATAAATTAATTAATAAAAGAATTAATTAAATAATTTCACGATTTAATATAATATTGATTTTTAACGTAATTTATTAAGTTTTTAAACAAAACCTTTTAAGCCGTATTAAAAAAAAAGTTTAACGGTAAATATAAAAAAATAAAATCTTTAAAAGAAAAAATAACTTAATTAACATTTAAACTTATTAATTTATTAACAATTTTTAAAAACCTTTTATTAATTAATAAAATATTTTAATATATTAATAACATGGTTATTATTTTTAATATTTAAAAATTGCAAGTTTTAAATAATATATAAAAAGAGATTAACGCTTTTAAAAATTAATTAAAAAAAGCTTTAATTAAAAGATATAAATTTAAAGCTTTTAAAAAATATAACGAAACCATTAATTTTAATAAATTTATTATTTAATTTCAAGTCTATTTTAAATTTTATAAAGATTTTTTTTTAAATGAAAATAATAAGGTTTTAATTATTAAAAAATTCTTTTTTAAAAAAGCTTTTAAATAATTTAAACCCTTTATATAAAACTATTTAAAATATAATAACTTTAATAATATAAAAAAGAAAACTTTTTATATATTTTTAAATTATAATAAGTTGATAAAAAAACTTTATAAAATATATAATAATTTTAATAAAATTTATATTGTTAAATAAAAGATATTATAATTTAAATAAAACAAATTAACATTTAGTTATATTATTAAATTTAAAAAATATGCCGTTTAAATTAATATTTTTATAAACGAATTGTTTATTTTATTTTATAACGAGTTAAAGTAAAAAATTAAAGATAAGGTTTATAAAATAAATTGTTTTAAAATTTTTAAAAATTATTATAAACTTATTATTAAAATTAATAACCGATAATTTTAATACGAATTTAAAAAAAAGAACCTTTAAATGTTTTTTTATAAAAAAAAAGAAAAAAACTTTTAATAAAATATCGCGTTTAATATATATATTAAACCTATAAATATAAATTAAATTCGCATCGGTAAAAAAGATATAAACCAAATGAAATGTTATAATTATAAGAAAAAAAGATATTATAAAAGTTAATATAAAAGCTTTAAAAAGTAAGTTAAAGTTTTTAAAAGCGAAAAGAAAAATTTCGTTATTAAAATAAGGTTAGTTTTAAAGGTTAATATAATACAAACCGATAAAAAAAAACCTTAATAAAAGAAAAAAAAAATAAAATTGTTAAACTAATGAAATAATTTAATTTTAATTAACTTATTGCTTTTAATATTATAATAACATTAATATTTTAAAAACTTATTTGATAATAAATTTATAAAAAGGTTATATATAATTAATAGTTTTTAAACTATTAAAATTAAAAACCTTTTATATATAATAAAACATTTTAAAATTAAAAAAGTAGGTTTAAATTAAAAAACCTACCTTTTATTAAACCTTCGCTTATATTAAAGTTTATTAAATGTAAAACCAATTTAAATAAAAAAAGATGGATTTTTATTCTTAGCTTTTTAAAACGAATAAACTAGCAAAATAAGCTTTTAAAAAAAAAAAGTTTTTAAAAAAAAAAAGTTAAACCGAATAAAAAATGTATAAATAAAACAAGCCGATTAAAAGCCTTTACCATTTTAAATATATGAAAATTTCATAGATTTTTTTACTATATTAACACTTGCTTGCGTTATATGTTTAATAAAATTAAAAACTTTTTTTAACTATATAAAATTAACCACTTAAACATAATTTATTAATAAAAAGATATAAGAAAAATATAAGTGAAGCTAAGGTAAAAAATCGGCATTATTTAACCATATTTTAAAAAATTTAAAAATTACATTTAAAAACGAATTAAATGATTAAATTGTATCAATGTTAAATATAAAGTTTATATAAAATTTAAAACGTTAAAGTTTTAAACTTTTAAAAAGCATTATAAAATCGATAGTTTTAAATTTGAAATTATAAATAATAAAATCGAAACTATAAAGGAAAATTATAACGCTTTAATATAATAACAAATTCATTTCTTTTAAAACACGGTTGAAAAATATAAATAAAAGATTAAAAAGCTTTATTAAATCATTTAAAAATTGAAAATTACATTTAATTAGCTTTATAAAGAGCTTTTTAAAAATGAAAATAAAAATTAAACGATTTTTTATTTATAAAAAACGAAAAAGATAATTTGTTAATAAATAACGGGTTAATTTAAAATTTTAACAAGTTTTATAAATATTTATTAAAAAAAAAATATTTAAATTATAATAAAATAAAATAAATGGAAAATTTAAACGATAATTGATTTAAAATTAAAAATCAATTATATCCATTTTTAATTAATAAATTAATATAACATTTTATATCGTAATAAAAAAGAAATCTATTTTATAAAAACGGCTAAAAAAAAACTATCTGATTATAATAATAAATTTATATAAAAAGAAATTGCAAATTTTAATATATAAATTAATAACCATTTTAAAAACCTTTCGTTTAATATTATAAAAATTAAAGATTAAATTATCTTTAAATTATTTTAATTTAAAGCTAGCAACCTTTAAATCGATTAAACTATTAACGTAATAAAGTAAAAATTAACACAAATTTAAAAAAAAGAGTTAAACTTAATATTTAAAGCCTTTATAAGCTATAAAAAATAATATAAGCCATAATAACATTTGCTAATAAAAACGAAATCATTAAAAAAACTTTAAGTTTAAAATCTAATAAAATAAATAAAGTATTTAAAAAATTTAAAGTAGAATTTTTAATAGTTTTTTAAAAAGAAAAACCAACGGCTATAAAGCTATTAAATTATATAATATATAATTATAAAATTTCATTAAAAAAGAAATATTAACCTTATTTTAAACCAATATATAAGTTAAATTAATAAATATAACAAACGTTAAATAAATAAATTAAAAAAAACCTAATATAAGAATTTATATAAAAATTTAAATTATTAATAAAATACCCTATATTAATAATATTAAAAAAAAATGCAGATAATATTTAAAAATTTAACAACAATAATAAACCAATATTTCAAATAATTAACAATTATTAATTATTAAACGAAATCATTATAAAAAACGGCCACGCGTTAACCTTATTTAAATATATAAAAAAATAAGCTAATAAAACACGTTAATATATAATATTCGATATTATAAACGGATATTATGATATTTAAATGATAAAAAAAAAAAAAAATAGAAAATAACATTTTAAACGTATAACAAGCATTATAAATATTTGGTAATATTTTAAAAACTTACTAATGCCTTAATCATTTTTTAATATATAATAATAATAATTTTATAAAAATACATTAACGTTTTCGTTTTTATATTCATTAATAATATTTTTATATATTTTAACTTTTATAAGGAATATTTTAAATATAAACGATTATTTTTATAAAAGTTTAAAAAGTATAAAATTATTTTTAAATTTAAAAAGTGTTAATGAAAAACGTAAAAAATCAACTTCTTTAAATTTATAATCACTTTTAATAAAATTCAAATATAAAAAAAAAAGCTAAAATAAATATAAAAATAAAAATTTACCAACAATAATCTTTTACTTTAAAATATAAAAAACGTTTAACAGTTTTATAAATTTTACAACTTCTTTTAAAAATTAATTAAAAATTTCGTAAATATTATTAAAATTATAATAAACATTATATAAAAAAGCAACAACCTTTCGTTTAAATAATAAAAATTAAAAAATCTTTATAACTTTTAAAAAAAGTAATAACTATAAAATCAATTTATTAACTTTTAAAACCTAATATAAAAAAACGAATATATATAAACGCATTTAATTATATTTATAAAAAAACTTTAAAATAATATAAAAATAAACAATAACATTTAATAATTTATTATTTAAAGGCCTTTTAAGAATTTAAACTATATTATTTAATATATAATAAAAAACTACTTGCTATTATTTAAAGATTTAAGTAATAAAAACCATATATTAATAACATTTTAAACCTTATTATCATTTTTTTTAATTATAATAATTTATAAACCTTTGTAATAAATCGAAAACTATTTTTACATTAATAACATTAAAAAAAGTTTTTAAATAAATTTAATTTTAAAATCTATTATATTAAAAAAAAAGAAAATATATAAGCAAATGCTTTTAATTAATAAAAATAAAACCTAGAAAAAGTAAAAAAAAAAACTAATGATTATATTTTTTCAAAAATAATAAAAAGTATATTAAGTTAAATAAATTATCATTAATAAATAATGGAATTAAAAAATTTAAAACGCCATAATAAATAAAAAAAAGACAAACTTTTTTAAAAAAAAGAAAATATGCGCCTATAATAGAAAAAAATACATGCCATAATTAATACAAAAAGCATTTATAAAAAAAGTATATAAAAACCTTTTATTTAAATATTTAAAAATTTTTAAAACTATTTAAAAAATTTAAAAAAACCATAACTTTTTTTAATTAAAAATTATAATTAAAGAAATGATTAAAAAATATAACCTATATAATAAAGTTAAAGCAATTAAATATAAACCTTATAAAAAACTTAAACCTATAAAAATTTTAAAATAAATATAAAATATTATAATTTAAAACTTTATTATAAAACTATTTATGTTAATAAATCTTATTAGCAAAATTAAATATAATAACATATAAGTAATAATTAATAAATTCTTTAAATATAAAATCTTTTTTTCATTTAAAAAAACATATATAATAAAAAATCTAACGTTTTTATATTTATAATATTATATAGTAAAATATAATTTGTTATAAAAAATAATTTTTAATAAAAATAAGCTTTTTATATCTAAATTTTAAATAATATTAATAAAAAAGTTTAAAATTAAATAAAAAATATTAATAATAATATATTTTTAAATAAACGATTAAATAAAAAAGTTAAATCAATTTATTAAATAATATTTATAAATCTACGTTAATTATAAATAAAATAATTAAATAAAATAGCTACTATTAATTTAATTAATATATAATAATTTAAATAATAAAAACATAGATATTATATCTTATAAAATAGTTTATAAGCTAGATAATAATAAGCTTATAAATAAAATTTCGTTATTATAAATATTATAATTATTAAGCGTAATATTAAAAGCGAAAGTTAAAATTGAAAAAATATAACACTTTTAAAAATCATTTTAAAAAAACCTATAATTTTTACAAAATCATATAATAAAATATTATAACTAAAAAAGAATTAAAAAATCAATTTTTATAATAGAAAATAAGGTATATTTATTTTATTAAAAATAGCATTTAACATTAAAGATTTTATAAATATAAATAAAACAATCAAACGAAAAATTAAACTTTAAAAAATTAAAACCATTTAAAATTAAAAAGGTTATTTTAAATGTAAATTACCAACTAACATTATTAAAAGATATATAAATATATTTAATCTTTTATATTTCCTTACTTAAATTAACATTATAAAATATAAAAATCAACGATAAAGCAAAATTTAAAAAACAATTAATAAAATATAAAGTTAAAAAAATTTTAAACATTAAAATAATTAATTAGTAATTATATTGTTTAATTAAATGAAAAAATTACCCATTAATAAATAACATTTAAAAACTTAAAAAGCATTTAATAAATTGTATAAAAAAGTAAAAAGATTTTTATTGAAAAAATTCAAATCGGCTAAGTTAATCGCTTTAAAAAGAACGAAAAAAACATTTTAAAAAAATTTAAAAAATGACGCGTTAATTTAAAAACGTTTAACCTTTTTTTTAACCAATCGATTAATTTATATATCCTTAATAATATAACGCTTCTTTTTTTTTTTTCTTTTTAACTTATTTAAAACATTTAAATTAAATAAACCTCGCAATAACATTTTAAAACCTTATAATTACAAGTTTTTATATTAGTAATAAACTTGTAAAATTTTTATAATCGATTCGTTTATTTTTATTTATAAAATAAATAACGTATTTTTAACATTCCGCTTCTTTTAAAACAATTTTTAATTTGTTAAATCAAGTTTTTTAAAAGAATTAACGTTAATTATAAAACCTATGCAAATCTTTTTTAATAAAATATATTAATTATACCGTTTTAAATAATTAAATATAATTATATATTTAAAATTTTTTTTTATATAATAAATGTAAAACATTATATTTGCAATAATATTAAATTAATTAATATAATTAATAAAGGTAAATTATTTAAAATAGCAATTGTATTTTTTTTTATTTTTATTTAATTTAAATAAACTGGCGGCTTATTTTTTAAAATTAGCGGTATTAAATATAATAAACCGGTGAAAAAAAAAAAAAAAAAACAGAAAATAGGTTATATTTATATAAATAAAACCACTCACCTACTTATTTTTAAAATAAAAATTTTAAAAAGAAAAGATAATGTTACAATTTAATAACTTATAAGCTAAAAAAAAAACCTAATATTAAATGTGATTAATATAGCCAAAAAAGGCCAATTAAATAAAAGGTTTGTCCGATCAATTAGATAGTTAAGGTCACGTGACACCTGCCGCTACCTTCGCTACTTTTAAAGCGCAAAGCGCCGCTACCTTCATTATTTTTAAAGCGTAAAGCGCCGTTACTTTAAAGCCTTTTAACGTTAAAACACCTTATAAAAAACTACGAAATATATAAAAAAAATTATTTCTTTTAATATATTAATTCCTTAGCTACTAACTTAAACTTATAATTATTTTTTAAATATAAAGAAGTAATTTTTACAAACCAAACTTTTTAAATTTAACGTTATTATTACTTTTAAACTAAAACCTTTTATTTATTTTTATATTAACAAAGCTTGTAATAAAAATAAAAAACGTTAAATTTAAAACATATAATTATTAAAAATAAATTATTATATTAAAAAAATAAATTTTAAATATTTGCAAATATAAAAAAAAATCAGTTATTTAAAGTATAATATTTTTATAATAAAATATATAAAAATAAATAAAATTTTAAAACTTATTATATAAAACTTTTAATAATTTAATATTACATTTTTTATTAAAAAATTCATACATAACTATTTAAAATATTAATATAATAAAATTTTATATTATATTTTTTATAATTATTTTTAATTTATAAAACTTTATTATATATTATAATAAATAATAATAATAAATTTTATTATAAACCTATTTTTTTTTAATAAATGCAATTTTATTTAAATAATTTATTTTATATCTTTTTAAATAAATAAAAAAAAAATTAAAAACTTAATAAAAATCTTTATTAAAACCTATTAAAATTATTATAAAACATTTTTAAATATTATTTTTAATAAAAACTTTAAATTTATTGCTTATTTATAAAAAACCTTTTTTAAATTAATAGATATTTACTTTTATATAAATATAATTTTTTATTTATAAATAAATAAATAAATTAAACGGTTAAATTAAACATTTAAAATATATTTTCGCGTTTTTATTAATTATAATTAAATTTATATATAATAATATTATTTTTTTTATATAAATTATAAATATCATTTCGCGGTTTATAATTTATCGCGTAACGTTTTTAAAAATTTAAATAATAAATTATATATTTATTAAATAATTATAATTTATTAAAAAGCAAAATAAAAATTTTAAAAAAAAAACCGTTAATAAATAAAAAATTAAGCTAATAAATAAAAATTTAAAACGTTTATATATATAAAAAATCAATTAATTATATTAAATATAAGAAGTATTAAAATTAAAAAGCTTATAAAAAAGTTAAATAAAAAAATGTTTGGTTTTTTTAAAATTTAAAAAATTATATTTTTTATTATTATTAAACTTATATTATTTAAAAGTTAAAAAATTTATAATTTATTTTATATTTTATTTATTAAACTTTATTATATTAATAATTAAATATTTTTTAACTTTAATTAAATTTTATAATAAATAAACTTAATAAAATTTAAAAACTATTAATTAAAAATAATTAAAAACTTTTTAATTTTAAATGAAAATATAAAATATTTAATTAAATAAAAAGAATAATTTAAAAAAAAAAAATTAAATTTAAAAACTATAAAAGTATTTATTTAATAATAAAATAAAAACCGTAATTAAATAATTTTATTAATATAACTTTAACAAATTAAAAAACTTTTAAATTAATAAATTATAATAAACGTTTAAAAATAAATTTAAAAAAAAAAAGAAATTATATTATATGGTTTAATATAATTTAAAATATTAAAAAATATATTAAAACTTTATAAATTAAATAATTAAATAATATATATATAAATGTAATTTTAAAATAAAAATATTAATAATATTTTAAACGTTTAAAAAAGTTAAAAATAATTAATTAAAAACGGTTTATTTAATATATATAAATAAAAACCTTCTTTTTTTTTAAAAAAAAAAAATAAAGCCTTTAAAATTTAAAAAAATTAAATATATTTTATATTTAAAAGTTAAATTTTAAAAATATAATATAAATTTAATATAAAATGTTTATTATTTATATTATTATATTTTATTTAAATAAATATTTTAATTAAAAAAAGCGATTTTTATTTTTTATAATATAGCATAAAGCATTTAAATTAAAAAAAAATAATATTATTATTTAAATTTAATAATATATTTTATAATATAATTATTATAATATGTTATAATTAATGATTTAATAACTTATAATAAATTTAAATTTGTTTAATAAATATTTTTAAACTATAAAATTTAATTAACATCGTTAAAAAACTTAACATATAAGTTTTTTTTTTTTTATTTTTTTATTTTTATAAAAAATATCAAAGATGTTAAAAAAGGATAATGGCATGAATGCGAAATCGATTCTTGTGAATAATTTCCATTGGAATCCCAAGTCGAAGTAAAACAACTGACACGTTACACGTACCTACTCCTCACGTTTTAACGTTTTAATAGAAGACTTACACGTGATATTTTATGGTGTTGTGCCAGCAGCTGCCTATTCTAGGCAATTCATGTTATTCTCTCTTTCGAGAAAGTTTTGTGACGGTGACAAGTGTCAGCCTATCGAGCAACTTTCATGACAGAAAGAGGCTGAGACCCCTACTCATGACAATTATCTGTAGTTCGGCGGCAACAGTCAAAGTACCAATGTTCCACCAATTGATGCGTGACCCCTGAATAAGACCTTTTGTGTATTTACACCTACGTAGGTACTAGCAATTTTCTGCCTTCGCATCTAATCTCGTCTGTATCCTGGGACACGTCGTCTTCAATTTGCATATGGACTTGCATCTCTCAGCTGGCATTGGCAGAGGTCTAGACTTGAGCGAAGGATTTATACTTAAACTTCGCATCTGAATTAACTTGCATGCGCTGACCGACGTAGCTACATCTAGTTGAGAGATCGCTTTCACGTCTTGCGCCCCGGATTTCATTGGGCCGGTACCTGTATTTTACAAGATTGGTTTCAATCGAGACAAGAAATCTTCATATGTAGAGGGAGCCCGGTTTAGAGGCGATCTGGGTCTCGGAATATTGTCACCCAATCAGGAGGGAGGCGGAACCGTCAGCATTGATATACCTCCCCCCTCTGACGTTTCATTCGGGCGGCTCGGGGTCGATGTCTATCGCTGCAGGATCGTGCATTGAGGCGTTTCCAGCCGAAAATTTGGAACGAACTGCATGCAAGCCACGCCACGAACCCCGTACCGACAGATGTACGTCAAGTGTCAGTGGCTTCTTGTGTGACAAGCCATATACATCTCAACGTGGGAGGGATTCTCTAGACTCTGGGGTCTTAGTAAACGAGAAAGAAATGGAGAGAGTTAATGAGATTCCCTTTTTTTTTTAAAAAAAAATGGAAAAAAAAGAGAACTGCAATTGGAACGAGTTGCTACTCTGTCTCTACCTATCTCCCAATGGGGACGCCGTATAAGCCGTAGGCATGTGTGTTGGCGAGATTCCTTCCACGGAGCTGACGCCCCCGTACTGCATCTTTCGGTCCCGATCTGTCGCCAATTTTCGACAAATTGACAGTAAGCCTTCCGTTTTGTTTCTCGACGGTATATATCTTGTTAGAGAAGGTAGGTATCTAAGGTATACCAATATTCCCCCTTTACCCTCGTCTCCATTTCCTCGGCCGGTGCCGTACTTCTGTATCACGGTGACACATTCGCCGTAAACATCCGCAAGCCATCGTGTCACTTACAAACAGGCACTGCATATGCAAGTCGACAGATCTACCCAATCTGTACCCATGTCCGTGCTGATGTGTGTTGTGTTGCGTGTATGTCTGTCTCATGCCGTGCGCCTCGCTTCCCCCCAGAATCCAAGATCCAACCCGTATTGATAAATATAGACGTCTACTTACATCACAATAAAAGGTAAGCTAGCCTTCATGTCTTACCTCGATGCAAGCTTTCTGTTGTATCTTCCCCTGGGCCCGGTCGCCGTGGAGAAATCGTTGGAACTGTCTCTTTCTTAGGGGAGCTTATAATAAATACCTAATCGATCCTATCACTTTTATCTCTTTAATGTCCTTAATAATTCAACCCCCCTAGCTGTTCCTCAGTCTGTCTGTCCAAAACTATCGCAAATGCCTGTCTCGGAGCAAGCCGTTGCTTTGGTCGTCGTCTTCACGGTGTTCCTGGTCATCGCCTTCCTGGCCGTGGGCTTTCGGCTCTATGTCCGTGTGGCCCTGCTCAAGAACCCCGGATGGGACGACTGGCTGTGTCTGGCGTCAGCAGTAAGTAAACCCAGCGCCTTGAACCCCTATCCATATGTGGAGACCATCTTTGCTAAGCGTCGTCGATAGTGTTGCGCTCTAGCTACGTATTTGTCGAACATGGGTAGTGAGTGAACCCTGCCACCCTTTCGGGTCCGGTGAACGTCGGAAGAGCTCCGAGCTGACAAGACTCCACGACGGTAGCGGTAGCAGTGGGCTTCGGTGAGCCATTAACGGCCTTGTCCCCCGAAAACCGGCAGACGGCGTTGCAGGTAAATCTGTTCCCCCTGAAGAACGTAATCGAGAAAGAATCGCCTAACCACGAGATGACCACCAGACGCTCTGGATATCCCCGCCTCTCTGGGGTCTCTCGTCGAGCCTGATCAAGATGTCGATCGTATCGTCGTACCTGCGTATCTGGTCGTCGCGGCGCTTCAAACTGTTCTGCCGGGTGCTGCTGTTGCTAATCGGCATCTTCGGGCTGACGCTCTTCTTCGGCGGCGTGCTAGCCTGCGTGCCCGTCTCGCTGTCGTGGGAGCCGCCGCAGGCGCGCGACGCCGCCGACGCGGGCCGGTGCATCGACCTGCCGCGCTTCATGTTCGTCACGTCGACGCTCAACACGGCCGTCGACCTGCTGATCCTCGCCGTGCCGGTGCCCCTCGTCCGGCGCCTGCAGATCCCGGCCCGCCAGCGCCTCGCCCTGCTCGCCGTCTTCACCGTCGGCGCCGTCGTCTGCGTCGCCTCCGTCATGCGCCTCGCCACCCTCTTCCGCCTCCGCGCCACCACCGACCCCTCCGTCGGCGGCATCGCCCTCGGCCTCTGGTCCGGCGTCGAGCTTACCCTCGCCCTTATCTGCGCCTGCCTCCCCACCCTCCGCCCCGTCCTCGCCCGCCTCTTCCCCCGCCTGCTGCGCTCCACTACTGCCGCCGGCAGTTCGCCCAGCTGGCGCGGCACGGGCACGGGGCCGTGCCGGGCCGCGCCGCGTGCTACCTGCGACGAGAACGGCACGTACCGCATGCGGGAGCTGCCTTCCAGCGAATTCAGTATCGAGGAACGCAAGTCAGGTGTTCGTGATGTGGAGAGGGGAGTGATTCGGGTGAAATCGACTATCAACATCAATGTTGAGCATGACTCTATTCCTGATTCGGACTTACCCAAGAGGCATGTCAGGTCTGAATGGATCTAGATTAATGTATATTCCCATAATTACTGTAGCTATTTAGCCTTTCGTTCTGTGAATAATTCAATTTCGACTGCTCATCCCTTGGGGTATCTTGTCTCATTACTGCATATGTCGTTATTTATCATTAGCAGAGAAAGGATGTATCACCAATCTAGGTGAGCGACGAAGTTGCCATCCTCTATTCCATTTCCAGAATAGTCCTCTTGGTCATGTCGTCTTGAACCCAGCTTACAACGGTTTCGCCAACATCGCAGACGAATCGTTCATAATGCTCCTTTCTGAAAAACAGACTTGTATGCGCCGCGACCTGGTCCATATCCTTCATGAAAACCTTGACCCATTTTGAATCGACTCGTCCGTCCTCGTTGTGTGATAGGTTGCAGAATTTACGTTCTTTCGGCTGCTTCGGAGGCTTAGAGTTGCTTGCGGCTTGTTCCTCTAGACTCGGCAGAGGCGACATCGCAATTGAATCTAAATCTGCGTCGGTGCTTGAGGAGCTGGCTTCATCTCTCGAATCTATTGGATTTGATGAGCTTGACGTAGCAGCAGCCTTCTCTTCTTTTTGACGGCGTTTTCGTTCTTCCTTCTCCCGCTTCTCTGCTTCTTGGGCCATCTTCTTCTTTGCCTTGTCGATGATCTTTTGCCTCTCCTTAATGGCTTTATCGCGATTCTTCACAAGTTTAGCGTAGTTCTTGTTTGCTTGCTTGGATTCCTTCTCCGCCTGCTTTCGTGCGTCTTTTTCTGTATACTGGCCCAGATCAGGCTGCTCCGGCTTCTCAGGAAGGTCTGGAACAGTAGGGAGATCCATACTCAGAGACGCCATTTCATCGGTAATGCTGTTTGCTGTTACAGCGGTCTCTTCTGTAGAGGCTTGAGACAGCGACATTTCACGGCTTTGCTGCGTAGCTGCTTGTGTATCATTTTCACTCGGAGTAGGCTTGCCATTTGGTGGACTGTATGCGGGGGGTGCATCTTCATTACCCCCTTCACTTTGGCTGGGCATCTCACTTTGTGGCTCAACATCTTCGGATATTGGCTCCGGGGGCAGTATTTCCAGACTCGAGCCGTCGTCTTCATCACAAGAAGTATATTGAGGTGGAGAAGATCCTTCTGGAGCAGCATTTGGTGTACTTGGGGCACTGCCGTGGCTCTCCAATGTCATGTGCGATTCTGGGGGTGGTGAGCGTGCCTCTTCCGGTATTCCAGGAACTGATGGCTTGCGGTCCGGGTCGCCGGCTTTGGGCTTCTTAGGGTACCCGTGGCACACAGTATAGTACTGAACGAAGCGAACCTGGGGAGGCATGTGAGGAAATATATGGTCCTTCAAGTCGTCGGCATCCTCCAATTTACGAATTTTTTCGTATCGTGTCTTGAGACCGTTGAAATCCATCAGACAACCTCCAAACTCTAGGTGCGACATGATATGATAGCTGGCGGCATCGAACAGTCCCTCCGAGCTATGTTTCTCGACGAAGTGGATAACATTTTTCCACCATCCCCTGTCCTGGAGGCGGACGTCGTTGGCGAAGGACGGATTGAAGTTCGGATCGAATGTCATGCCGTACGGCACAGTGCCTACCGAGCCCTGAGAAGTAGATGGTTGCTGAGAAGTGCTTGACGGATCTGAGTATATCGAAGTGTCGGCTGAGGTGACATGAGATAGCGACTGTGATGATTCATCGCCCGGATTTGGGGCCTCTGACGGACCTGCCGTGTCAGATTTAGGCCGAAACAAGCTGGCAATGCCGGCTGTGATAACGCTCGGATGTAGTCCTAGGAGAGGTGCATCCAAATGCACGGTCCCCAGGATGCGATGGAGGAAGTGACTGCTGCTATACCGATCTCTCGGTGGCTGATAAGTGATGTTAGCTGATGGACTGGTAGGAGCAGGTTGGATAGCTTGCCATCAATGTGACGTCGGCAGCCAGAAGCCCCCCCATGGAATGGCCAACGAGCACGATGTCGGTAGTAGGCGACTCGTGAGGGGACAGCCATCGGCTAAAGTTATCGCAAGCTACGTTGATGGACTTGTAGGTCTTGTACTTGGGGTAGATTTTGGAATGGACGACATGAGTCTCGGAGAGGGCCAATCTGAGATAGCGGTGGACATGGGCTGGAAAGGACTGAAAAGACGAGTCGTTGCCCATAAAACCATGGATGTAAATGACGAGGAGTTTTCGACGGCCGGAATCTTGCCGTTCGGAAGGCGAGGGAACCAGAGACTGGCTAGAAGACGAGCGCGGGTCATCTGGCGCCCCGAACGAGTATGGCGACAAGCTCGGCCGGGAGCCGGAGTTAGGCAAGCCGGCATTCAGAGATGTGTCATCCGAAGACACCTTATACATGATGCCGACGGAACAATAATGAGGTAGAGTCGATGAAAGGATGAATGAACTCCCAGGTAGTACCTAGAATGTGATGGCTGCCTTGGGTGTCTGCCTTGGGTGGCCGGTCTTGGATATAGAGCAAGGGGGTTGAGGGGACTTCAGTACAACAGCTTGGTGATGTAAGGTCGAACTACCGAGAGCTCGGATATTCATTTATTCCTGAAACTCCTCGTAGCTTGACGGTGTACTCTGAAGTCCTCAGGGCATGTCATCTCTAACGATGCAGCAAAGCGTGGCATCTAGAGAGCGACTGCGTTTCCAAGACTGATATATGAAAGTGTACAAAAAAAGCAGTGGGGGGGGGGGGGGTTCAAGGAGGCTAAGTACATACGAGCTGACGTATTTTTTAAAAGTATTCGGTGATCTAAGCGACGGTCGGCGCTGGGGAGTGGGTCCCACCGGTAACACGCGTTACTGCATACAAGGAATCTTGACCACCACTGGAATCACTATGCTGGCTTCTTACTAAGGCACCAGACGTCAAGTATGTAAGTTGTAGGTAGACTACAATCATTCGTTGGGAGCATTATTCACTTTTATTCATACACCTCTGGTCTAAATCTTCTATTGCTTCAGAACGAAGCGACCGCCATCTCCTGTCCAAGGTCGGTCAAGCAAAAACCAGCATCGCCACGGCAAGTCTACTTGCACGTGTGTGATAGGAATGCATTGCGAGATCGCTTTGAAGATGCCTCGGGACAAGATATGCCGCGGTCATGTCCCTCAAGTAGACCTTGAAAGCAGAGATCTATGTACCTCGAAGTAGGTATGCGCATGTTAAGCCTCCTTCCTGTCTTGCGCCCTTTGACAAAAAAGTGAGGCTCATCCTCTAAAATGCCCTCATGTGTGCGAGACAGTGAGAGGCTCCTCATGAGACTAGCTGGCTATAGGCAGAGCAAGAAATCACTAATGCCCAAGACACATGCCTCCGCAGAACCAAGACAATGTCTGATCTGCTCCCTGCTCGATGGTACCGCTCTGAAAGCAAGCCGTGCAAGAATCACCTTGCAGCTTTGAGCAGGACTATCTGAAAAACCTGGAAGCCCTTCCTCATTTGCAAGAGAGCAGGAATAGGAACAGCAACAGGAACAGGTTCAGCAATACTTATAACCGGCATTTCGGAATCACCCGCACCGGTCAAGTAGACACTGTGAAAACCAGAGATGTGTTTTAATCCAAAGCTGCATTAGAGGACTAGGCCGTCTGAGTGGTTCGAGAACTACAGAGAAGTGCTTGTGTCCTAGTGACGACTCTCACTACTGCCCTAATGCATCTTGATTCTCATAGTCTTTGCTGCCTTGCTTTTTGTTGTCCGTTCGGTATAGTAATTCGCATGAGCTGGCCCCAACCTCATGCGAATTATAGAAATATTCAGATGGACCTCTCCTGCGTGTAGCCTTATTGCTGTGCATTCCTCAACGCCTACGCCATGCTGAAACCATAAAAATGCAAATGACCCGCAGTGTTGCTGCATGGGTGAAAAAAAATTCGGTGCTGATGAGAAGTGCCAGCCCGTTGACTGCGCCTGTCACGGCGGCGGCGTTGGCGGCCAAGCAGCGCAAGAATTGCCACCTCTCATCCGCGACTGGGTATCGTAAGTCATGTCCTGATCTTGCTGCCGTAAACGTGGCTGTTTATGCTGCCCGTTTCACCGGGGTTCTGTCATCGGTCAGTGAGTGGACAGAATTGCAGAGTACGGGCGTTCCGTATGCACCTGTTTTCTCCTCTTCAGCTTCAGCCGGTCGTCACCATCACCCGTCGAATAGCCGCCAGCGTCGTCATCGTAGCCTTCACCGTAGCCCTCGAAGCTACTGTCTTGGTAACTTCGCTTCTTGCCGAGTCGGCGTACGCGATCGATTTGTGGCGTCGACGGCTTATTCGGATTCGGCGTGGCGCCGGGTGCTGAAGCAGCTGGAGTGCTGGGCGCCGTCTGTCGCGTCGCTTGGTCCTGGCCAGGTTTCTTTGCCATGCTTCCTGGTGCCAAGTCTCCAAGAACAGAGCTGTCCCAGATCGTCTTCGGAATCGGTCCCTTGGCCATCGCAGCCGCTCTGGGAAGTTGCGCTTGATGCGTCGACGATAGACCTCTCTCAATTTCCTTCCCGCTCGCTACTGTGCTGTACCATACGTCGTCGGGAATGCGGGTCATGGCTAGGAGCCCATCCGGGTCGTCAATTTCCTTCTTGACCGCGTCAAAGTGACCGCTCAACCCCAGAGTCTTGATCTGGCCCTTGTACGTCTTGCGTAGCGCATTCTTCTCTCCGTTGGGCTTCGTACGAGCAACCTCGGCAGCGATGCCTGTCAAGCCAAATAGCTCGAAGAGGTCGTCGGACAAGCTAGGCCACGAAGTAGAGTAGGCTAAAAACAGAAAACAGTGTCAACGAGTAATACTAAATCCTACTCAAGTATTGGTTTGGACTACCGCCATCGGTCTAGGGGATGAGGGACGATTGGGCATGCGGCTTGAGGGAGCCTTACGAGTACTGCAAAGTAGGTACTTTTCACCAACATCCAGGTGGAGGTTCTCAATACCAACTCGGCGATCCTCGAGATGGACTTTCTTCTGCTCATGATCACCAGAATCGTCGAAGTGATACTTTCGCTTGTGGGAATAGGGATCCGTCATTGCGGCGTCGTGAGTGGCATCGGCTGCCTGTGCGGATCCGTTGACGCTGTGTGCCGGCTGAGATAATGTGGAATTAGCATTGATAAACAAGGGGGGGGGGAGATTATCCACCGGAGCTAGGTAGAAAAACATTCGACCAGCAACGGGGCGAAAAGCAAACAGAGTGCAATAAAAATTGAAGGATTTCAGAATGTGTTTTCTTCTTTTCTTGACTCACGGTTGGCAAAGTAGTGGTGATTGAGGTCATGGAGCTGTTCATGCTCGATGCCTGATCACCCGTGCTCGGAGAAAATTGAGAAGGACTCTGGGGTGTCTGAGGATTGAAGGACATGGCTGCCATGGAGAGAGGACGAGGGATAGTTAGTCGGAAGACCGAGCGCAGAGAGAAGGTCGAAGGCCGAGGAAGGAAAGTGCTCAGCAAGCCCTCGCAGAGTTTGACCGGCGATGCTGACAGGACGCAGCGATGAAGCGTAAGGGAGCGGAAATCGGCAAAAGGACGACTGGCGATGGCCTGGATTGATTTACGAGGCAGCGCTGGATGGGCGATGCTCGATGTCCTTGCTGACGAGCAGAATGAGATGATGGGTGTCAGTGTGGCGAGTCGCGCGACAACCCGCCGACCGGCTGTTGTGGTCGAAGATACCCAAGTCCACCTGCATTCACCGACGAATAATCCCCCTGCGATGTCGTAAATACTAAGCGAAATCAGTTTCTAGCGGCAGCGAACGGTCGACGGATGGAAAATCGTAGGCGTCGCAGGTCGTCGCAGTCGTGGATCGCGGGCGTTGGGATGCGGCCGTGGATTGCGGAAAAAAAGAGGTGAGGTGGAGAGAAGATGCGTTGGGTGAAAGGAAGGCAAAGTTGGTTGAAGTTGTAATGGGAACGGGCAAAACGGGCAAAACGGGCAGACGGGGAAGAGGGAGCGACTTTGGCCTTGCGACTGGGTCAGCAACCGGTGGAGACCTGGCAACCTTTTGGCAAGTACTGGGGGCCTCGCTGGTCGCCTACTCGCCTTTAAGCTAGGTTAGGTACCTGGGTACCTCACCTATTTCCGCTGCCTTTTTTTTTAGCGGCACGCCCTTCTGTTTTCGCCTTGTCTTATTAGCCAAACACCCCAACCAGCCGACTGGGCACCCGTGCACTACTTTGGGATCTGATGATGTGCGAATATCGTATGCAGCCGTGCCTATCTTTTATTTTTTTTTTCTTTCTTTCTTCTTTTCGCTACGGACACCTCCTTGACGTACCTTGCTTTACCAGAGTATTCATATACTCTATATTATATGACACGGGTATCGTCAAGATTGAATATCGTTGCAATACTTACTCGTACCTGCGATCTGAATGCTACGTATATTCCTTGCGAATGTCTCGTGTTCTGTCACCCACATACCGATCCAGGTAGGGTATCTAAGATACATATAGTTACACTCTTCTTTCAGGGCTAAGCGCGAGGGTGTGGTTTATCTGCAGGTCAGGCTCGTTTCTTTCTTTCTTTCTCTATGCCAAAGGGCTGAAAGGATATCTTGCATGCTTAAAACAAGATCCTTCGTCCCGTCTTTCAGGGAGCAGGCAACAATTAATTCACACGTCGACAGAAGCTATGAGAAGTCAAAGGACGCAGGGAGATCAGAGAGAGCAGACGAGGAAATGTCTTACAAGCCAATAGTCATTGGTGCTCCTTGCTTCCACATAGCAAGCGCGTAGAGGATACGCTAAGTAGCATAGCATAGCATAGCATGATTTAATCTCGTTACATTGCTGAGCTCGGATCAGGTTTGGACGGTGTCGAAATAAGCTGGATATCATGTAAGCTGAATCATTCTTTTCTTCTCTCCTCCCCTCCGAGGCGTTCTCTCGCCAGCGCCGGGTCGCAAGCAGATGCAGTCGAGATATTTTATTATGCAAAGGTATAGGTATTGGTATAGGTATAGATATAGATATAGGCAGGCCGTCAAGAGCGAATAGGTATGCGTGCGGTGCCGAGACCTGCCCGTCTCCCCGGCATGCGGGCACTTTAGTTTCTGCCCTGCCGAGGTTTGCGCGGCTGCAGTGGTTAGCCGTCCGAGCTCGCAAGGCACGGTCCGTTTGTGTGCATCATGCCGAGTCGAGACGTATCGAGACGTATATCCTGATTTCTGACACTGCTATACCTCAGGTATACCTCTAGATACCTACAGTTCGTAGGTACATATGTATGAATTAATAAGGTACGGGCAGTTTTGACAGCGGATCTTCGTTTCCCCCTCCATCTCCATTATCCCCCCATTATCCCAGTCAATGAGATCGTTAGGAAGGCCCCCCTTCGGCCCCCCTTGTCTGCCTCAGGGGCGGAACTTGGGCGGAGCGCATGGCCATTGTTTCCAAGCGCGCCATTACCTCATTGGCCCAGTTCCATTTAAGGGCCGAGTCAGGCCTCGAGGATTCGCGCCTTTAAGACTTCGAGATAGCACAGTCGATCCGCCGTTTTGGCCAACACTACTTAAGCCCAAACAAAATCTCACTCTTTTCTTTTTTCCTTCTTTTCATTCTACTGCTCGGCAACGCCGTCGCATCAGGTCAACCAGGTACCCAGTCACCGCACACATTCCCACCTGTGCAAAGTAGTCTTTTTCCTCTGCGGCTTTTCTACTTGCTCTCCCCGGCACCTAAGCCAAGGTCGTCGTCGTTAGCCTCCCCGGCGGCATTCTGATCCATTTCTCCCTTTCTTCCTTTCGATCCCGAGGGCATCCGAACTTGCAACTTGGGGGTTTTCTCCCACATTGTGCCGCTTAGACTTGCAACAACTCTCAATCTGCTATCGACCACACCTCACCACAATGTCGTCCTCCAAGGCTGGTGGTGGTGCTAAGCACCGACTAATGTCCGAGCTGCAAGAGCTCTCCAAAGAGAAGTGGGTGAACATCGAGGTACGTGCGGCGCGATCCGACCCGGCGTCTCATGCTTGGCTAACTGTTCTCTGCAGCTGCACAACAACAACATCCTCCGCTGGCGCCTGGGTCTTATTGTCGTCAATCCCGACAGCGCCTTCAACGGTGGCTACTTTAAGGTAAGTCGGCTACAACTACATCTGCTTCATGGCAACCAACGCTGGACGGGCGCTAACGGAATACGTTGCAACAGGCAGAGATGACCTTCACCGACGAATACCCGTACCAACCGCCCACGTTCCGCTTCCTCGTCCGTATTCACCACCCCAACATTTACCCCGAGGGTAAACTGTGCATCTCCATCCTACACACACCCGGCGAGGACGTCATCTCCGGCGAACAGGCTAGCGAGCGCTGGTCTCCTCTGCAAGGCGTCGAATCCGTCCTGCGATCCGTCCTGCTGCTCTTGGACGATCCCGAAATCAACTCTCCGGCCAACGTAGACGCAAGCGTCATGTACCGAGACAGCCGGGCCGAGTACAACAAGATGGCGAAGGAGGCTGTGGAGAAATCCAAGGCAGACATCCCCAGCGGATTCGTGATGCCGACCACCCTCGAGCCCCCTCCGCCGCCCAAATCGGCCGATGACGATGCCGCCTTCTGGGCCGAAAGCGAGGAGGAGCTAGATTTCGGAGGTAGCGACACAGGCGACGACGACGACCTGGCAGAATTTGGTGAGGATGGGGACGATGATAACGTTAGTGACGATGACGATAACTAAGCCGACCATCCGGAGACGAACTGCTTCTCGTCATCATCTTTTCTTTCCTAGTATACACTGCATAGCCAGGGGCAAAGGCGTTTCAGGAACTCTGGAGCGCATTTGCGTTCGTCTTTTCGTTGCGTTGACACGCCGTGGCCGGAGATATCACATCTTCGTTCGGGTAGAGAGGGGGTGCGTATAGTTGCTGCCGCTGCTTCTATACTTGTCTATAGAAAGATAGAACAGCGGCCATATGAAATGCAAATTGAACCCAAGCTAAGACTGCCGTATTCCTCGGTTCATTTTGACATGTGCTTGTCATGAAGGCGTGTGTAATGGCGGATAGGCCAAAATACCATACAGAATAACTGACTCCCCTACTTCAATATACTCATGCGTTCCCTTGATATGAAGATAGGTCTCTTAATACTTTAGGTGCGTATCTATCTACATATAGATACAGACAGGCAAGTATCAATCAATACGTTGCGATCGGTCTGGCTGTATATGTTGTATACAAGAGAAAATAATAGGCACGAGGTAGCGAAGAGCCGCTCTCTGCCAGAACGATATTGAAGTTCATAGGCCGGGGAAGGCCGGGTGAGAAACCGTCTGGTCTGCCGTGATTTAACGTTCAAACGGGCAGACCAGACGGGTGCGCTGTAAGTACCTACGTACTATGATAGCATCACCGTTACTAAAATAAGCTTAGCTCGCCCCTGCATGCCGAAGGTACAGATACATGTGTGGGATACATGTACATCATGTACCTGGCCAGCTGACAGGCGAGACAGGCCGAAAGGCTGAACGACAGAGTGGGGGAGATACAGCAGGCATGCCATGTAGGTACATGTACTTCCTACGTCCGCGGTCTATGTGCTATGTAGCATCGCGGCCAAACACCATCACCATTCTAGAGTACAACTTCAGCTGGGACGTATCCCACCATGTAGGTTAGCTCTGAACAGAATAAAGATTTTTTTTTTTTTTCACACTGCCAGACCGCCCAGCAACGTCCTCGCGAATCCCGTCAGTCTTGTTGCCCGGACTACCTTAGGTACCGATGAGGGAGCTGGGTATCTATCTGTGCCTGGGCCGTCTACCTAAGGTAACTCTCATTACCAAACTTCTACAACGTCCCTCTTACTACCTCACGTAGCCCTACTCAACCAAGTTCCAGGCGCGTGCAGGTAGCATGACTACGAGCTCAATTCTCTACTCTACCATCGCGGCTTTTCGTTATTCATCTCTTTAAGCCTCGATGACCCGCGAACAATAGCGCACTAGTCCGCGACTTTTTGTCTCAGACGGCTTCTTCATCCCTTCAAGATGGCGTCAGTGAACGAGCCGACCGAGGATGCCATTCAGATGTTCCGCGACATCACTGGCCTACTTCGCGCAGACGCTATCACTCGCTTAAAGGTATCCGGCGGTTCTGAATGCTTCTTCTAGTGTTTGTTTGACTGTCGGCTAATCTGTTACTTCGTCTAGGCAAACAACAGCGATCTACAACGAGCGACCGAGGAGTTCTTCGAGGATCCCAACAGCCAGAAGGTACCTGACGACCGACCTTCTTCCTTCTCCCCATACCCCATACCCCTGAAATACGTATCGCTAGTCGTCGCTTATGCTAAGTTCACCGCAGTACAAATGGGACGAGTCGCAGTTTGGTATGGATCGTCAAGGCGAGCAGAACGAGACAGGAATATGTGCGACGCCTACGCCCATGCCCTCTTGTTCATCTCTCTCCCGCTGACCCCTTGTCACAGCTTTCAATATCCAAGGCCCGGATGAGCTCCCGCCCACCAGCTACCAGAACAGTGGTGCTCCGACTCGACCACCTTCGCGAGCCAATAACCGGTCCCCGTTTGGTAAGATGCTAGCCTGGGCTATTGGTTAGGTCGCAGGGCACTGTTTCTGTGACCCCTGGATATCGAAGCTGATAATAGTCCATAGGTGCGCCAACCAACGCCGCCGAAGAAGATGCGAATCTCAAGCGAGCACTAGCCGAGTCTGCCGCGGAATCCGGCATTCAGCCCCAAGAAGCCGGTGTGACCGACAACGAGAACAGCATGAAGTATTTTGGCCCGGCGAACCGACCCGAGTACGAAACCGAACAATGGGCATTAGTCCCGACTAAAGCAGCCGTGGAAGCTGTAAAGACCGAGCCGCTCGCTTCCGCTAGGAAACGAGACCTTGACGCGCCCGCATTCCTTCGGCAGACGAAGGACCACAGGGTTGGTTTCTTGTTATCAATATATCACAAGATACCGCTTGTGAGAAACATACTACTCCAGTGTGGGCCATCAGCCAAGAACTACGGACATAACACGGAGTGGTGGAGCGGACAACCGATTCTGAAGCAGGAGCATCTAGCGGCGATGGCCCGAGGGGAGACTATTTGGGGCGACGAGGCGCACCCAGAGTTTGCCGAGGAGCTCCATCGTTTAATAGCCTTCCTCGACAAGACAGAACGAAGCTATGGGAGTGTGGACGGCCTGATCGATACCAAGGCAATCGACCCGAGCTTTGGGACCTGGACGCCGGACGTCGAAGAGAAGCTTTTCGACGCTATTAGAGAAGCAGCCAACAACTCTCCTAGCTGCGACATAGAACCCTTGACGACTGTAGGCACGATCCTCCCTTGTACCTCACTTCAAGCCGAAACATCCCCTTCAGATAGCAAGGACAACGGCCAAAGCGACGACGAGCGAGATGCGCCGTTCATATTCCTTGATGTGAGCTTAGACCACGAGCAGTATGCTAGTGTGAACACATTCTACGATGCCCTCGACCATCTCCTCTGGACGCATGCGTTAACACTAGACCACCCCTTTCCGGAGGAAGCCAATTATGCCGTTTTGTCTAAAGCTGCTGAGGTGGTGACTATTCGGCTTGGTGGCAGCGGACTGTCTAAGCCATGCGAAATACCGGCAGACCTCTACGTGGATCGGTACACGAAGGAGCGGAAAGACCTCGCCATGAAGTTTCAGACCTACATGCGCTCCATCAAGAAGCAATTACGCGCATATGATGTCCTAGGCGCCAGCTTGCTGAGATGCCATGGCGAACGCTGCCATAAAGTGAACGGACTGAGGAGCGGTCCCCACGATCTCTTCGCCTGTTTGAACGGCATCATCAAGCAGACCGAAACGTTGATGCAGGTTCAGGCGAGAACTGCTCAGTGGCGCCACCATCACTCTCGTATAGAAAATGGATCCGAGCTCAGTCTTGATGACCTATACCAAATCCAAACGAAGACCGGGCCCTGCACGTACCTCCCTGAGGAGGAAGAGCAGATGATCACGTGGAAAGGGATTATAGATGGGTGCACCGAGAAGATCAAAGAGCTGAAATCCGATCTAGCGAGTAAGTATATGCGTTCTTTGGAGAGGGGTGAGAGGGTATCAGAGGTCCTAACTAGGCCACAGAACTCGAGGAGGCAAAAGAGGTGTATCGTGAATCCATGCGAGTGGTCAGCAAGCGCTTGACGTGCCACGAAGACGAGGTCAGCGATGAAGAATTCGTTTTCAAGTCTACCCCGGCTTATCAACCAGAATACTGGAACCCAACCCACAAGTATTCCCTACGTGGTGTCGCTCTCTCAAACGAGCTGGCCTACGTATGCGTCAGGGAGGACACGAACGCGAATCTAATGGACGTGGACGAGGCGTCCAAACCCAGAGACCAGTGGTGGAAGATAGGGTACTCCTCAAGCGACGCATCTCCGGTCAAAACTGAGGTACGCTGTCGTTGAGAAGAGCCTCTCCCGGCCTGTGCTAACCACATTTGATAGAAAGCAACGGAGGAAGACGTTCTCCACGCAGCTGGGACTGAGTCCAAGTACCCCGTTCTCATCTATGCCACAGAGGCAGCTATGGAGACAGGGTCTACCCCCTTGTCAGATGCTTTGCGGGTGGGTTGCATGTCCTCTGTCGAATACCAAAAGCTGATCTTTGCAGATGTTCACGCGTGCCGACAACCGTTCTTTCCAGCAGGAGCTCGCACGAGAACAAAACCAAGCACAGCATGCCCAACAGACACAGTCTCATCCCCAGCCTCAGCCCCAGCCGCTGGCGGACGGCCAGCAGTCGGCAATCACGGCAGAGAACTTATCTCACGTGACGATGACTCCGTATTGGATCGAACGGAAGAGTAGCGTCGGTTCATCAGTGGCAACGCATGGCAGTTCTCGCGATGAACTTGACGACGTAGACCTGTCATTCGCCGAACCTAGAGAATTTAAGGAGTATCACGCACCAAGCGTGTCTCATGAGGAGTTTAGCGACATTATCCCGCAGCTCGATACGCGGCAGTCTTCCCAGGGGGGCCAGGCGAATACCGAATCCGGCGGTATCGATATGTCGGTACCCAAGTCACCCGAGATGCAGGAGCGCATTGGTGGACGTGCACCATTCTTGACACGGCCTGAGTCAGCTTCTGCAAGGAGATCATTGGATCTGATGGACCTAGACATGGAGGTTGAATATCACGAAGGTTAACGAGTGGACGAGGACGAGGACGAGATACGAAGAGGGTTTTTTTTTTTTTTTTTTCTAAGACATGCGACAAAAGAAAAGGGTCAGTTGGAACTCTTTACAGGAGACCGGCAGAAAGGCTCAGGGGTGATATTGGAGTTGAGAGCTGGCGGATGAATATGGGTGTCTGGTTGGGCGCCCAGTATCTGCATCAAGGATACATCTGCATTTCTCACTGAAACGTACGTATAGCAAGTGGCACTATGACTTCCACGATACCCAAGGCGGACAACCGAATGCGCAAAGCAATCATGATGAGATTACCAAGTCCTGACCCTGGAACTTGTGATGAAATTCTAATCTAGCATATTCCTAGTGACTTGTGAGGATCGACTCGACATCATGACGACTAATCGTAGCTAGCCGAGCTAGCTGTGGCATCATAGTTCATGCCACCGTGTGTGGTGTACTACGTAATGTACCTGGCAAACCTGGGCAGATGAGGCTGTTGGCGCTGTGAGGCTGTGAGGCAGGCAGTGAAGTCAGGAATTCAGCTAATATTAGGTAACTGTGGTGACTGTAGTACAAGCGCCCGCTACACGATACTATACCCGTCTGGGTATGGCTGGTAGTTTCTAGAAGGTTCCATAGCAATGGGTTCGTACTTAGAGGCTGATCGGGTATCACAAGATAACTTTTGTTCTACTGCGTGTAGTCTATCAATACATGATTCGTACAAAACACAATCTTCTCCCGACTCACCTTTCTCGTCTCGCACACCGCCGTACTACCAAAAGCGCAAACTCTTATCTACACCGCGACACCTGCGAACCGGGCGAGGATAAATAGCAAGCCCTGCCGTGTACATGCCCCTCGCCCCAATCCAACGGGCTGGACGGGTAAAAAAGGAGAAGGGAAGCATCTCGTCACCTGATCCGTCGTCGTGTGGCAGCTGGGAGATCTCTGTGTTTACCTCTACGTACCGAATACCCTGTTTCTAGCGGCAATCGCCATAGGACCGCCGTACAAATACCCTCAGTTGCAGGTACAGGTACAGCCGGCATAGGCTTAACAGCTTATCGGGGCGGGTGTACCCACTTATCCCACCACCAAAAACGTCACTTGCCAAAGGCTCACCACTCATCGTTCATCACCTGTCTCTTCTCTTTCTCTCCCCATCGCCCATTCCCGAATCTTCTACCCACCTCAGAAGAAAAGCGGCGGTGCAGTACGAGATATCTCAGCCTTGCGTTTCTTTTATTCGTCACACAATCATCAAGTTTGACGACCCCGAGGCAACCTTTTCTTTTTTTTTTTTTCTTCTTTTTTTGTCTTTTTAGTGGAACTAAAGTCAACGACCCTTTTGTTACCGTGACCGCCATACGACGCTCACTCTTTGCGTCAACTTTTCGCACTCAACATCAAGGAACACAACCCAATTGAAACCTCACGACTACTCACCGCTTTGGCGTAGACATCCGTCAACATGGTTCAGGAAACGAAGCTGTACGATCAGCTCAGCGTCAAGCCCGACGCCACCCAGGATGAAATCAAGAAGGCCTATCGGTAAGTTTACCCCACCCCACCCTGTCCCGCCTTTGCATCGACCCTGTAATGATAGCAAATACTGATAGTCGCATAGAAAGGCGGCCTTGAAGTGGCATCCCGACAAGAACAAAGACAACCCAGCTGCTGCCGAAAAGTTCAAGGACTGCTCCCAAGCCTACGAGATCCTCTCCGACCCCGAGAAGCGCAAGACGTACGACCAGTATGGTCTCGAGTTTCTACTTCGCGGTGGTGGCGCACCGCCTCCCGGCGACAACCCATTCGCCAGTGCCCAAGGCGGAATGCCTGGCGGCTTCCAAGGCTTCGACTTTGGAGGTATGCCTAGCGGAGGAATGCCTGGAGGCGGTGGCCGCACGTTCCACTTCAGCACCGGTGGTGGTGGCGGTGGTCCGAATTCGTTCAACTTCAGCAGCCCGGAAAGCATCTTCGCTGAGTTCATGCGCGGTACTGCAGGTGCAGGAGATGATGAACATGATATGAACAGTTTCTTTGGTTCAAGCGGAATGGGCGGCATGCCCCGACCTTCGGGCAGAACTCGCATGCGAAACAACTTTCCCAGCGGCGGGGACCCGTTCGCAAGCAGCGGCGGACGGAGGGACGTGACGCCTGATGTCACAACTGTTGAACGTCCCTTACCGCTCTCTTTGGAGGAACTGTTCACTGGCGTCACGAAGAAGATGAAGATCAAGCGGAAGAGCTTCGACGAGACTGGCAAGCGGACGACTACCGATCGAGTACTGGAAGTGCCTATTAAGCCTGGTCTCAAGAAGGGTAGCAAGATCAAGTTCAAGGGCGTCGGTGACCAGGAAGAGGGCGGACAGCAAGATCTGCACTTCATCGTTGAAGAGGTAAGCCAAGCCACACCCCTCCAAAAACAGCCGTAAGGCTGCGAATTTTGATTGCTAACATAGTCGCTAGAAACCGCACCCTCTCTTTGTCCGTGACGGCGATGATCTTATCCACACTATCGACCTAGACTTGAAGGAGGCCCTGACCGGCTGGAAACGAACGGTAACGACGATCGACAACAAACAGCTCAACGTGGAGAAGGGCGGCCCCACTGGTCCCGGCAGTTCAGATACGTATCCCGGACTAGGCATGCCCGTCTCCAAGAAGCCGACGGAGCGGGGCAACTTCACTCTGAAGTACAACATCCGGTTCCCGACGACTTTAACGCCAGCACAGAAGCAACAACTGAAGGAGATTCTATGAGATTGCGGACGCCACGGGTCATACGATGCCCGATGAGAGCGTGTCTTATACATTTCGGCGTTATACGGTTCAGCATTGACGGTGGATTATTACGATGCTCACGATCACGAGAATGCCATGTCAAAGTAACGGCCGGTTCCACGTCTTATAGCATTCCTCGTCCAAGGAAACGAGGCCCTGACGCTACCCAGGGCATATACCAAGACGAGGACGAGACGGCCGTTAGGGGGAGGTTGATAGAAGGCCTACGTACATATGTCTAGGTGCCCACCGAGGTGCTTAGTTGACCCTTTAGAGGAGGGTTTTGCGCACTCCTTGTGATTCTTGCACACGGGAAGTTTTCACGTACTCGTCTGGCACATTTGCACATGTTAGAAGACAGGCAGTTAATAAACACGTATGCGTTTGCGTATATGTGTACGATGACGATGGTGGAATGGCCGGCCAGGTATCAAGTCCTGTATGTCGAGTGCCTACACTAGTCGTACACCTACCTAGGTACTTTAGGTAGCTAATTCATACACAAATCCCCAGTAACCTTTGTACATTGTTTCGTGTGCTGTGAGATCTGTCTATGAGTGATGGACATGAGGAAACACTAGGTATTTTATTACCCAGGCTCGTGTCGACGAACCTGTGGTAGCAGAGACTTAAAACGAAATTATACTAAAGCTGAAATGTGCCATGTACTATCGTCCCGTTGACGTATGTCGCATATCTACATGGAGGTGAACATGCAGGCCACATCTCGGATTTTTTAAAGAGTGATGCTATTCTGAGAGTGAAAATATCTCTTACTTGGAGAGTGTTCGCAGAGTGGTTTTTAGCAGCTGGTGAATTAACCCCGCTATCTTTAAAGGTACCCAGCTACTTGAAGCTATTCGCAACCGCTATTACGTACATCATTAAACCACATATAGTAAATTGAATCTAATTTCAATTGAGCAGTGCATTATCTAGGCATCTGTAAGTAACGGCTTTCGCAGCTCAGTCTAATATACCCCTCCTAATATTTACTCCATTTGAGATGAGAAGTTGGATCAAACAGAGTCAAAGTGAACTCCGTTTGCAAACGATCTGAGGGCAGTTTCAAGCCTTTTTAGCAGTCGCAAAGAGTCTTTGCAATCGGTCAGCTAGATGCCCAAAATCACTCTGCGAACACTCTCCAAATAAGAGATATTTTCACTCGCCGAATGGCATCACTCTTTTAACTGTCGTGATGTTCTCAGTATAAACGAAATCACCATCGTTGTTTAGGTGGCGGGAGAACTCGCATATCGAGGCTACTCCTAGAAAGCTTTTCTTTCTAGTTTTGTTCCATAATCTGGTTTAGGTATGCATGCCTGGTTCCTGGTAAACGAACCTAATGACCACTTTGTACAACCTCATCAATTGTAAGCTGATCTACTCCCTTCCCCCTTTATGATGGTGCCCCACAACCATTTCTATCAGTGCTCACATCACAGAGTTCTCCAACATGTCCAGAAACTGCAAAACCGTTGACCAGCCTGGTACTTCACAAACGTGTGGGAACGAGCCCATCAACCAAAAACGGCGGATAACACGACATACCATGAGCACCTTGGTAAACCAAAGAGAATAGGGTGCCTCGTTGCTGAACAACTGATTGTTCATAGATAATATTTAATAGCACAACTTCTTTCATGAAGGAAGGGAGAGAAAACAGCAAAGCATCATCCAAAGAGCTTCAATATCAAACCATGTTGTTAACACAATCCTGCCCTTTCCAGCCTTGAACAACAAGTTTAAATAAAGAAAGAAAATATCGTCGACAATGGGGAAGACAATCTCTGCCAAACAGCACTGTCATCGCAGCAACGGCAACGGCAATGGCAACAGCAACAGCAACGGCCACCACCCGCACCCCGACCGGCAGCAGCCCTGGCGCACATACGCGGAGCCCGAGCCGCAGCACCCGACGCCTCGAACTGGCAAGTCCGTGACGTTTGAGTCCCCGCCGACGACGACGCAGCAGCAGCACGACCAGCAGTAGCCGGTCGTGACGCACGTGTACCACTACCACCACTACCACCACTACACGCCGGGCTCCGACGACGAGTTCAACGACGACGATGAAGACGACGACGATGAAGACGACGACGATGAAGACGACACGGCTATGTGCGTCGACAGCGATGCGTCGTCGCCGTTGCTGCGCCTGCGCGCGCCCGTTCTGAGTGGGTGCGTGTCGTCGCGGCAGCTGGGCGAGGGGGGCTGGTGATGTGTGAGCGGGGTCTGGGCTGCGCTGAGATGAGCTGAGCTCAATCAATCACTCGCTCGACTCCCTCGCCCATCTCGTGTCGAATTCGCGGAACATAGGTAAATACGCGTTGTGCTGGAATAAAGTGCTTTCGGTAGAGTATGGGAGGAGACTTGGTAGGTCGCATAGAAAATAGCGTGCTTGTGCTTTACCGTCTCTTTAATAGATGTTTCTTCCCAACGACTCATGGAGCAAGAGAGGTTTCATGAGACAAAGCGACTGTTTTCTTGGATATTGGTATAGCGCTGCTCTTTGCTTGAGACCTTATTCTCGGGTACATCCCTAGTAGGTCGTTGAGTATGTACAGAGCTTAAGTATCAATGAAATCAGTCAAATTTATCGTATCGACCAGCAAAGCTACAATGAGTGAAGCGAACACCGTGATATCAGATAAGATACCTTCGAAATCTGATACTCGGGAAGCAAGTGGTACCTAAGAGTTGGTTCGATTGAGTCGGTCTGGTAAATTATCGTAGGCTCGAAGTCTTAGTTCCATATATTTTGAATTTTCGACGAGTCGCTAAGGCTGATGATGTAGCGTTTGATATGAAGCTCAAGTGAAGTTGAGGATCTTACTGCTCGGCTTTCGACGTAATATAATTAGGTAGCTCAACTCCCAGCTATGGATCATAACACGATAGTTCCTCGTGTGTCGTAAGTAATAAACAACGGCTTAAATGGTATCTCCGTCCTAGAATCAGCGTGCTTAGATTCCCTTTTTCCCTTTTAATAATAACAACCAAGACGATCAGAGTCTACCTAGGCTAGGTAGTTATTTCTTCTTGCTCGCCAGCGCATTCTGGCTCCTGGCGGCGAAGGCGTCGTCGATGTCCTTGACGGCGACCCAGATAGCGTAAAGCGGGATGAAGACCCAAAGCATGTTGAAGAAGACCAGGTACACCCATTTGTACATGAAGTTGCTGGTGTCGAGGTTGTTGTTCATGGTCAGCCACTCGGGGCAGAAGGTGATGAAGCCCCCGTACAGTTCCATGGTCGCCGTGACAATCATGACCACGTTGGTGCGCGGATCCTTCCGGGCCAGGCCGTAGCAGATGCAGCACGCGAGCGGGCCCGCCACGAAGACGGTCAGGAGCTCGAGGCTGATGACGGACTGTGCAGAGCGGTTAGCGAGCGGAGGTGGAGAAAAAGCACGGGCAAACAAAAAGCAAAACGAGAGGTCTTCTTACCAGATCAGCACCGGCCCACCGGCGGTCGGCCTTCGCGTACACCATCCACAGGCGGGCGAAGGGGTTGTCGCCGCCGGCCTGGGGGCCGTATGCGCGGCTGGTGTAGCCGAGGAAGTTGTGTGCGGTGGGCGCGAGGGCGAGCGGGTTGGAGACGCGGGCGAGGGGCACCCAGGAGAAGAAGCAGTGGTACAGGAAGCTGCCCTCGAGGATGAAGTGGATCAGCGCGTCGAAGGCGTGCCACACGAACAGGAACCGATGGCTTCCCGGCGCGCCGCGGTCCAGCGCCCACAGCGAGAGCCCGTACGCCGTCGCCAGGATCGCGACGGTTGACGCGAGCGAGACCAGCGTGGTCTCGTCGAACAGGTCGGGGGGCAGCGAGTCCTTGAAGGATGCCATGGCGCGTCGATCGGCTCGTTTGTCGGATGGAAATAACGTGCGCGCGCTTGCTGTGAACGAAGAGAGGCGGGTCGCTAGAGAAAAAGAAGTGAGACAGGATTTCTTGATTGAAGTCGACAAGTTGGCAAACGTGTGGGGAAAGCTGCCGCAAAAAAGGGGTCGTTCCTGACGCTAAGGCGCTTGGGTCAGGGTCGCGGGGAAAGTACCTAGGTACTTAGGTACACGCTTACTTAACCAACTAACCTGCCAACTCGATCGAAGTTGAGTGACTTGATAGGAGGAGCATAGATAGTCCAAAATTTTTCAATAATTTATCTGTGAATATTTGCAGTCAAGCAGGGATATCTAAAAAAAAATAATCAAGGTGAGTTCCCTTATTTCGATCATTACAACTTAACTGATTGTACATCTAGCCGTTTTCCCGACTTTGCGATGCGACATCCGAGCGATAGAATTCTTTCCTTGCGGTGGTGTCACACGGCCAGATACGGCCCAGGGTGCCAAGAGACATATCAGAGCCTTATAGCCAATCGATCAGACAATACACTTATGGATATGGCCCCAAGGCGGAGGTGTTGGTAATGGAGGCATTGGGGGATACTCCTATAGGCTGGACCATTATACGGCGACCTGCAAGACGTACCAACAGCGTCTCGGGCGCTTGGAGAAAGTTAAGGATGACTGACTAAAGGCGGCCAGCCCAACGTGTATAAGTAGGAGCCTTTCCTCCCTCTTCCCCAGGAAGAGAGGGGGATAAGGCCCTTGAGACCCAAGAGAATTATTAGTTGAGTTCGAATGACTAATTCCGAGTCCTATATCAGCCCTCATCACAGGTGGTCCGTCATGGACGCTACCTCGAAGTACTTCTCGTCGTCGTCTATCTGCTAGTCACCATAATTCCACTGCGGATGACTAGAGCAATCAAACTAACGAACTGATTCCCTCTCGCAGCAATCTTTATAAAAAGGGTAATATGCGACTGAAGGTCTATGATTACTTAAGATACACGAATATCCTTGCCATCTGCTTAGTCATTCTTCGTGTCGGGATGCTTATGTAATTCAAGGAGTCCTCACGACATCCACGGCCCTGCAATCACGGAAGATCACTGATCTTAACGTATCATAGCTGATATATGTTGGTTGGCCTCTGCATTTGGAGTTCAACGTCTCGCTCGGTAGCTTCGTCGTACCTGCGTTCTGTGGAATTCCATCGAGAGATAATGTGCTTTCACGAAAGTCGTGTCGATTGTCCTGTTAGGCTTCAGCTTCGTTCGTACGAAGCTGAGGCCTGACCTCTGAGGACTCTCTCGGATTTTTCCAGGGGATTTACTTGCCTGGATGATCATTCATATACGAAAGGGTTCAGTAGCTGTCAGCCTCGTAGTTCTTCGTGCAACAACTTCGTAGTTGAACTCACGACACGGATCGTATATACATCAAATCGTTGAATAACTACTTGAACATTCATAAACTCTCAAGTACCACCTTATGGTTGGCAATCGTCCAAAAGCAAAATTAATATCAATTCCTACTCTAAAGCTACGCTCCCTATAGTTACATCTTCACCATAGGCCAAGATTTCCGTCCCAACATCTTGCTCAAAATGTCTCCGTCGGCTTCAAAGCTGATTTCCAGTAGTCAGCTTGTAACCGCCTGGCACTCCTATCTGAAATAGGCGATCAGGGTCGTACTTGATGCTCGCGTCTCGAAGATCCTCCAGATCGGGGTGGCCGATGGACGCGTCATACTCGGAGTGGCTGCCCTCGACGAACGGTCGCAGATTGCCGCCCGCATAGCGCTTTATCGACCTCGTGACGTTCTCGAGCATGCTCATCACCATTCCATCGTCGATAACGTTACTCCAACCTGCGAGGAGGCGCATGCAGACAAGCGGGCCGCGCGCCGCGTTGAACCCCAAGGAATTCCCTCCCTTTCTAGCCGAGCTCTCCATCATAGAGCGCGTATACGGCTGCAGAGACATGGAAAACCGCATGGTGTTCCTCAACCCGCTTCGTCTGCGCTGCTCATAAACCGGTATGAGCGTTCTGGAATACTCATTCCACGCCCTCGACAGCAATTCATAGTCAGGTGGCAGAATCATGTTTATGCATAAATACCTAGGCGTTGTCGATTAGCAAAGGTTCAGTCTCAGGCACGTTGTCCTTCTCAATATCCATTTGTCAATGTGCCGCGAGAGACGCATAACAGGGTATCGAACTAAGAGCATGAAGACATACCTGTCCTGCACACCACGAGCCATATAGGTATGGTCGACCTCCTCGACTGCCATGGCCAGGGTTTGCTGTCTTATTTCCACGTCCTCCATCATGCTGGAGAACTGGACAAACGGGTTCATTTCTCTCGGCCACTCTGATGCAGGCTCGTTGACGTAGACGTGGTTCAAGCCTATTTCCTTGCCATGCGTGTCAATACATGAGGTGATCATGATCCGGGCCTTGTCCAGTGCCGGGTTCGGGTTGATCAACTGGGCTACGAGAGCTTCGATCTGCAGCTCGAAGTTCACTGCACTGTAGGAGATGATGCCTCCGAATATCGTCTCCTGCTTGTAGGTCCGCATGTCGAATCGGGTGACAATGCCAAGGTTGTTACCGCCGCCCCTGAGAGCTTTCCAGAGGTCGGCATTCTCCTCGGCATTAGCGTTGACGATCTCGCCAGAAGCTAGAACGACTTCGTAGTTGATCACCTAGAGTAGTGGGTAGGAGAGACGTTAGTTACAAATTTCACTTAAGTCTCTTACGTAGGGTTTACCTAAGGCAACTTACGCTGTCGCATATGAATCCCTCTTGGGAAGGGAAGAAGGCTGGGGTTCCTGCTTCATGTTAGTATTGATGCTTTATCGTCGATTACCACGTATGACCTACCTTGCAACGCTGTTCCCGCTACCCCTGAAACGTCTGAAAATCCCCCAGCTGCCGCAAGGCCATATTCCCTAAGCTTATTGTAGACTTTACCCCAGAGCTCGCCCGCAGCGACGCGGACTATATCATTTGCGCTGTCTACTTCAACCCCGAGGAGGTTCCCGAGATGGATGGTGATGCCGTTCTTTATATTGTTACACCCTCGGGCTAACTGGCGGCTGCCCGAGGCAATGGCGAAGCAGAACCGACCCTCGCCGTCCAGCGCGTATGGCTTCACGATCCGGACGAAAGTAGCCACATCTTCCTTGTTTTCTGGCATGAAGTAACAGTCTGGCTCGAGCAGTCCGTTGATACGTGAGCGATAAGTGTCATTCATTGAGTCGAACTCGCAATAGGGGTCGTCGGGGGCAGGGAGATGGAACCGCTCGGTCGGTAGGACTTGCTTCAAGGCGTTGATGACGGCGTTGGTCACCGTAGATGCCATGGTTATCGAACCGAGTCGACGGCGACGGCGTTTTATCAGACTGGGTGTTTATATATGCTAGAAGGGGCGTCAAATAGAGAAGACGAATTTTTCCTGAGCAGAGTCCGAAGACAGACATCGTTTCTAACTGGCCCAGTTGCTTTATATAGATAGTTCTGGGTGCTGAATTAGGCTCTGTTTGATTCTTCGCTTCAACTATAGACTTCATCTCTGACGTGGTATTACAGATTCAGTAGTCACCTAAGCACCATATCTCGGTGTCTTTGACCACCGCTGAACTTCTCGTCCAGTGTACACTGCTGACGAATATCACATAGGGCTAGAGAGCGAGTGAATATGGCGATGGGGGCAAACAGCGGGGTAGGGGGGTGTTTCTACCCTAGCCCTGACAACTTGCTGTTAGGTTAGATGATAAAGGCCAAATTGTCTACCTAAAGTCGCTCGCCATATTGTGGAGAGTCTCTAGGATCTCCCTGAGAAAGCCACATTATAGCAGTTTTCTGCGAGCCAGGTCGTTTGCTTAATCTGCCATACTGTTCGATTGCTAGCAAAGGTGCATTTCTCCAGCACTCGAAGCTAGCCTTGCAGCGGTAACCAGTAGCATCACTTCCATCTGATGGACGCATGCAGGTTACACCCAATTCGGGCTAGGAACCGTCTGCGATTTGGGCTGGTTTCGTAACCAGACTTCGAATGGGTCATGATTGGCTGATGACGAGCCAAGTGACACCTTCGGTAGCACTGTGGCAGCACGCTGACAGAACGAGACGTATGCCTACCATTCCCGGATTCTGACAAGTTCCTTACCACTTGGGCTTAATCTATATGAGCCGGGCCGTGGCATCCTCAGCTGATTCGGGTAATGAAGGGGAGGGAAGCGTATTCCAGGAGAAAAGGGGGTAAGGCCTCGAAGTATGCCAGCCCTTCAAATCCGGGCATCTTGAAGCATATTGGATGATTAGGCCTAGCCTACTTGAATTACTTACGTAGGCTGCTAAATATAAAATGCTACACGTATTTATTCTATCAGAAGGCTCTTAGATTTAGGTATCTTAGGTAGGTAAGTATGTAGGGATTCCTGCTACTCGCCATGCGAAGTCACTTCACTACGTGCTAATATTCAGCAGTCACTTGGTAAGGCACAACATAGGGGCGAAGTACATGTAATAAAAAAAATTGATGCATCTAGGTCGCATCAACTACGTTCCTCTCCTTGTGTTCGTGCTCTTTTGAAAAGGATGGTGTCCCCCCAGAAGAACCTATCAATGACACAGACCTCGCCCACCTGGTCGCATCCAATAGCAGCTACAGATCCTTCGTCATTGATATCTGTCCTCTAATGCCATACGTGACTCCGGTCGCTAAGTACATTATGCTTCAAGGCCACCCAGCCAGACTTTGAGTACTGGTACTTACTTAGGTACGTTACGCCCTGGTTTCTCCTCACTCTTCGTAAGTTCTATGATACATGAGCCCGAAGTGGCTAGGTCTGCAGCTTGTCATTTAATGTTACCTTTGTCCTGCTTTACTGAATTATATTGGGGGTGAGTGTACGAACTGGAGACTCAAGCAGGCTCGCTCCAAACAGCGTCTTCAGTTACAACGCGAAAGCCCACACCAATATGGGGGGCCATCAATGAACCCATGCATAACTGTACGTACCATACCTACATGTTACCTATTGGAGCCTTGAATGAGTTGAGTATGCTCTCAATAAGCCCCAATCAGGCTGCTGCGAATGTGGCTGTATACTGCAGTATCTTTTCGGTATTACACCGTATACTCTCAGAAGATCTTAGTAGGTAAGTGACGATTGATTATCATGAATTCAGACACGTATCCTCAGTCGTGGTTTCGGCATCGCTCCGGCCCCCAGGTGATATGTCTGCATCGTAGTATTCATGGCAATATCGCCTGATATCCAATGAAATCCTGTCTTACACCGATTCGTTCACAGGGGACCTATAACTTGGAACATGAATGGCAGCTCGAGGCTGATGTAGGCCTACGGGTCTATAAAGTGGACAACGATGCATGGAACGCCTGTCATTATATTAACATGGTAGTATACGGCGTAGCTATGGTGTCAGCGAGCTGGGTACCTAGGTAGGTAATTCATGTCCGGGCTAGATACGTACCTAGTTAGTTAGGGTAGGTACTCGTATGTATATGCAAGCCCCTTTTCTCCTCACCGTGTTAAAAGTATACCTCGTACGTACTCGCCCATGGAGGTAGAGACGCATGAAGCTACGTGGGAAAGGATCGGCCCCCCAGGGGTTCGCAGATGAGGCTCGCTGGCTTCGTACGACATGCAGGTTCCCATCGGATAGGAAACTGTCACCCGTGATATTATCTAGCTTGACTTATGAGAGAGAGGGAGCAACTCTTGTGGAGCCTGATGTACGCATTGCCAAGGTGCTGCATCTCTGGTTCCGACGCTCATGCAACCAGGCAAAATACAGCTAGGATTCCAGGTAATTTCTCTAGTCATTCGTAAGGCGTGTAAAAACAAGGCCCAGACTAATTCTTGATATGTACCTTGGTATGTAGTATGTGGAGTTAGGTAGGGGTACGACAGTCATTCCCGCCTTGTCGAAGACGGATATGAGCGTTACAGGCCTCATTTTGGGCCGCACATGCATATGGCGTTGATGGGCTGCCGAGACAGCCTAACCTGCACGGGAGAGAACACTCCCGTCTTCTCATTCTGAGGACGCATTTCCTCGGCTGAGACCCGTTGGATCCGGTCATCTGCTAAATATAGGAAAAGGCCAATAGATAATAAGCATGGTAACATCAATAGGTTAAAGGAATAATATCTAAGAACTCTGATCGAGGCTGGCTATATGTAGGTACCTATCGGTAGGTACCCAAGGTAACCAAGTAAAAGAACAATCCGAAGGAACCGGGGTCTAATTTAGGTAGATATTGCTATACTACCTAGGTAGATAACAGGGGCGTTTACGGCCCAGGCGTTAGAAGAAACTTGGAGCGATAATTGCAATGACTGTATAATAATATGGCTACCCTAGGTAGGTAAGTTATGGAAGACTATACGACGTTATACAACGTCCATAGGCAAGTGCGATATCACGGCTTGTTGTCGAAATCTCTTCGTTCGGCGTTTTCCAAAAAGCTTCTCAGCTCTATCAAATAGCCGGGTCTAGCTCTTAGAGACGTTCCAAACTTCCCTATATCGTATACTATGTAGATTCCAATACCTCTGTGTATTGAGTCCTTAGGTACCTAAGGCACTTGGTTTACACGTTGGAATTTTGCTCGAGTTTTGTGCCATTTCTTAGATTCTTTTCATTCGCTTCGCCCTAACACATTGTCGGCTCAGGAAGGTATATCAGTCGGGTACTTTCACAATGCTTGAAGGCTATGATGGGAGCGTATCGAGTTTAGTCGGAAACGGTGTCATGATTTGAGTGGCCGACGGAGGCCTCGCAGTCCTACCGCTGAAGGAGATTAGTATACCCAGTGACGCAATCAGCGCGCTGCGAGAAGAAGAGGGAAAAGAAGTAGTAGAACTGCTATTATGAGGTCAAACAGGGATTTCCGATGTTTTCTAACGTGCTATCAGGAGACCTAGAGGTTGTGGTGTTGGTGTAGGCGCAGCGGTCAGCGTGGAGAGACAGAAAGTCGACGCAGAGAAAAGCGCTTCCATCTGCCTTCTCCAGCCCCCACATGTCGTCACGATTGTTTTTTTTTTTTTTTTTTTTTTTTTTTTTTTTCCGAAGAAGGGCATTCGTTGGGTGCAAATTTCGGAGTGGGACGGTAAGTATAAGGGTCGGGTTTTCCAGTCGACTTCTCAGTGGCGCGAGTATAGCCACGGTTCAGAGAAATGATCAGCCAGGAACCAGGTTTTGTCGAAGCTGACGGCGAAGGCTAAGCGATTAACCGATACGATACTTGGATGTAATCTTTCTGTACCGTTGAGTGCTGTATAATGATTATGCCTCGAGTAAAGAAAAAATAAAAAATAAAAAATCCAGGTCAGTCTTGTGGCGACCTGCAGGAATATTGTTCGAAAGCAGAGGCGGTAAGGTTGTAGGGTTGAAGCCCCCAAAAGGCCGCAAGGGATCGCTACCGCCATTAGGCCCCTGTAGCAGGGCGGACGCCTAAACGAGGCAGCCATTACTCGCTCCCTTTTCGTCTCTATTACTCGGCCCAATCTTGTAATTTTCGAGTTTGATGTGGTCCGCGGAGGGAAACCTTCAGTGGGCCATGGCCAATAATAACAATCGAAGATAAGGCGGTCTGTGGTGTTGTGTGTCGCATAGAGGATTGTATTACGGATTGGGATCGAAAGCGTGTCCCAACCATAAACACGCCTCCATAAGGAACCGGCTAACTCTGGGCGTAGCATTCCCAGCCTCCTGATCCCAATGCCCTTTCCTCCATTATATCCATAGCCGCTGAGAAGCTGCCGCGATCATCTTCAATGCTTTCGTTCTTTCGTATGGGCTTGTCTTCAATACAAGTAAATTCCTCGAGTGCGTTGTGGGTGCGCAAGTGAGCTGTGGACTTGACAGGCCGCTTATGGCGCTGGCGAGCACGCTGAGCACACTGGAGTGCTTCAGCGTTGAGCACCTAACCGATAGAGTGAGCACACCAGAGAACTTGGAAATCAAGCATAATCCGTTTTAGATCTCCGAATCTCGATAATCCATTTCGATATTTTTCTTCTGACCATGCTGCAGTCAATTCGCTTTCTTTTATATTTCGCAATCGACATCTCTAGCCAGGCAGCGGCTGTAATCGGCCGCCCGCAGCTGGCCCCGTCGCTGGAACCCAAGTGGATGGATGGTACCACTGTGGGGGAAACCCCAGCATATCTCATTCGCCGGGTCGTGGCAGTTTCCTGCCCCTTAAGCGCCTCTTTGCTGCAAACCGCCATATGAGGAGCGTCATCTGATATATAGGAGCCAACTAGAGGTGGCCGTCAATTGGGGATGCAGACGCAGCTTCTTATTTGTTTACTGTCGAGCAAACAGGAAACCAAGACCGTTATCGGCGTCTCTGCTGATCATGCTGCGTAAATCGCGCTGCTCGAATGAAAAATCCACGCTGGCTCGATCAGATCAGAAACGGAGGAAAGAGAAGAGACTCGGAACGGCAGACCTGGTCCCCTTTTATTCTTTTGGCGATAACAGGCCCCATCATGATCTCCACGTCGTCTCGCTTGACAAGTCTTCACACTGTCAAGAGTTCCGTGGAGAGAATTACCGTGGTTTTCAACCCCCTACCCCCCACCTGGGCGTCCGCAGGGGTGGGCTTGACGGCTAGAGGACTGGAAATGACCAGTAAAGAAAGCGGAGAAAAGGGGATCTGTGACGGAACAATTGGCTGTTCTTATAGTAAGAGTCGGACTTGTTGGCATGCTAGGTAACCTACCTGTAGGTAGCTTACCAGGTATATCGAGTACCAAGCGGCTTCAACCACGCAATAAGCCCCTTTTTTACATCTAATACATGTAGCTTGTGATAGGCCTCGCTGGCGATTGTCAGTCGTCATAGGCTCATGCCTGCTTCACCGAGCTACTTGCACAGGCAGGTAGCATGCACTAGGTACGCACCCTTGACATTATCTAGGTTGGCTAGAGCAGGCTAAAAGTGACGATAGCAGCGAAAACCCACCCTACCTACGCACTAAGATCTGCCCTCGGTCTAAGTGGAGGCTGCTTACGATACCTCCAAGGTTTAAATCAACTTCATGCCGTGTCTGGACGCCCGGGCCCGTCGTTACTAAACCGCGCAACGGTCTGCGATATCAGCCTAAGGATGGCTCAAACTTGATTGCCTCGATCCATAACCACAGAAGCAGTTCAAGGATGAGAATCGAAACAAGCCAATCGCAATAACCGCTAACCTGAATGTCCCAGGTCATATCCCTGAGTACTAGTAGTATCGGGCGACTGGCCTTCAGCAGGCTATTCGTACTCTTGTATCTCGGCGTGACTATGAGCGCGGGGAAGGGTATTTGCATCCTCCGATAGGGGAAAGCGGTGCTACACAATCTCGTGTATTAGCCAATGATACGTTCACATGCCAAATCCGCAGAGCCGCATTGAGATCTGAACGTTCAGCTTTAGAGCGAGCTGTCATCTCATCTCTTATTGCAGCTCAGAGCAGTAGGCAGCCAGAGCGCCTGCATCAACAGGGCTATCTGTGCAGGGTCGTCAGAGTCGAGGCGATGTCTTTTATAAAGAGCCTTGCCTCCTCTATGCCGCGATATTGCTGATGTGACTCCACCTGCTCATATGGAAGAAGGTACGAAGTAAACGCCACCCAACATCAACCTACAAGCCCCTCAAGTGTCAGCAAGTGAAACAGAGCAGTATTAGGAGGCTGCTGGACACTCCAATACACATCAGAGCTCCGAACCTGTGGCCGTCTATTGCTGCCGTTGAGGTGTATTGCCCCAACTTGTCCATACATCGTCGCTTTCCGCACCCCATTCAGCGGATCTTCATGGACCACGAAACGTGGCTCGAGTAACTCAACAAAGAGGAGGGAGGGGTGGACACGTCGAGATTGAGGTCGTTTCATTTTGATCCCGACCGGCTGCTCGGCACTTGTCTTCAACCTCGACGCCAACCCTTGGCCTTCGAAGGTCCTAAGTGTGTATGTGACGACGCTAGTTGCTGTCTTGTCAAGCCTGAAGTGGGGGAGAAACCAGAGCCCCTCTGCTTGAAGATCTTCAGGCTGGTAGGATAAGGGCTGTCGACCGATAAGGGGAAGCTCTTGGGATTTCGAGATAGCAAGCTTGCCGTCCAGCGAAAGAGAAAAGAAAAGACAAAGAAAGCAAAATGGATGAATCACTAAAAAAGGATAAGCATACCACGTTGTTGGCTTTACATCCTCCAGCAACTGTTGACGACGTGTAGTATAATGGAACACGAACTTTTCACGAGGCTATTCGGCGCTCGTAGACGTGAAGTCAATATTGTCATGTGAGCTGCAGTCCTATTCCAACCTGAGAGTCCCTTCCTGTCATTAAGGCTCCGTTTAGTTGACGAGGCTGCCAGATACAGCACTACGTCAGTCGCAATGGGTAAATTAACCTAAAGGGAAAAAAAAAAGGAAGATGAATAAATACAAAATATTCCCCTGACCAATCATATGTGAAACATTTTTATTTCCCTACACGTTCTATCACTGGTCTAAGACAAGCTACAAGTACTTGTGGCACAAACAAGAGCAACCAGGTACTCCACGCGATTAGATTTCCTTTGGCTCGCTGAACACGAGGGAGTGCCCCTGAATCTTGGCGGATTATACCTCCAATAAAAAGGTGGCTGGTAAAGGCTCTGGTATCTGAGACGTGCAGAATTATATTCAGAGGTGCCTAAGCAAATGAGATGGCGTATGCCGACCTGCCTGTACGTAGCTATAAAGTGTATAGGTAAATAATAAATATTGAATTAAGACTAGCCCCTTTAAGCAGCCTTACTCCCAACCAACACCACCCCCCAATTTTCCCCTTCTTTATTTGGGTCAGGAAAGATATTAGTGATCTATTACATGAGGCCCCCCCCCCCCAGCTCCCCCCAGGCTGGGGCGGCACAATAGACCGACTTTAGGAGCCCCGGAGCCCTGGAGCCCTGGAGCCTCTGGAGCCTTTGGAGCCTTTGGAGCCTTTGGAGGTTCGAATTTTTCTTTCACGCACCGCGCGCGTAATTGGCAAGCTCCTTTCTCTCTAGCTGCTGGCTGCTGGCTGCTGCGCCACACCAAAATTTGAAAGATTTCCTAGTCGAGAAGAATCCCTCACCCACTTCTCTCTTCACGCCACCCCTTCTAAAGTCGGGCATTGGATCTAGGGCCAACCGGAATGAATATGAGGAAATTTTTTTAATTACAGCGTAACTTTAGAACAACTGTGGAAAATCCGATAGAAGTTTCCAGGCATCCTTTCCACGGCCTTTTCCTACTTATCTGCTGCGTTGCACTCTAACGCTGATCTTGATGCTAAAGTATGATTGCATATGCGGTGATCCCTCCCATTTACCAGAACCAGAAGTCACCTAGGGAGCTCGTTTGCTATCCTGCAAATTTAAATGCTTTCAAAACGGTTCGGCTCGGCAGAGAGCTACATAGGCGAGATAGAGCCTACCGCACCTTGCCGACCTGGCCTGTCAATATCCAGGTAGACGACCTGTCAGAATTCTATAGTTACATTAGGTATGTATGGCAGGCACGGAGGCCCCCCCCCCCCCCCCCCAGGCATGTGTAGCATACCTAGCAGGGTGGCGTTATGATCTACCGCCGGACAGGGGGACCTGGCCATCAACTGCCTGGTCAGCCTGGCTTTCAGCACCTACTACGCAGTACATCATGTAGCCGCGGGGCTCGAGCTGTGTCGTGGGCTCATATATTTGGCGGCGTCCGGTCTCGAGTATTCCGCCTGACTCAGCTGTAAAAATAATACAGGTGCCGCGTACCGTAATTCATATGAAATGAGAGTGGGTTCGTGTTTAAATTGGTAGCGGGCAGGGAGTAGATTATCACGATGGTGGCTGATTATCTCTGTCTGGCTATCTAAGCAGCACGTGGTATCAGCGTACGCGGCGCATCTGGGACCTCAGGGTGAGCAACGCGACCGACGAGTGCCTCAATGGCGTGATGTAATGGTACCAGTGGTAGTAATAACCGTGCCGATGGTACTCATAGTCGTTCCAGTAGTAGCAAACCATGCGAGCCACTATAATATGTCCTTTGCCATCCTTCAATACCCTAGACTTGCTCTCGTACACTTACCGGAGACTGACGAGTCAGCACCGCTATGGCCTCCAGACATGATACATGGCTACGCATACTCAATGCCCGAGATGCATATATGTAGGTCAGTGTACGATCCACCAGTACCATCCCGGCCAGGTCGCTACCTCTCCACTCTCCTTTCGCCTGGCTACTAGGTAGGTAGTGAGAGCAGCATATCCCCGCCCCGAATTAGTCAGTATGCCGACAGTCAAGAAGCGAAGATAGGTACCTACCTAGGTAGGTGGTCTAGAGCGCCCGTCGCGTCCTGATTTCTCCTCTTGCGTGAGGCTATGTTGACGAGCTCATAGGAAGGTCTCACCTCAAGTCGTCTTACCGTAAAGACGAGAGTCCCACCGGAACCATCTTCCGGTAGGATTTCCCACTCTGACCGTAACACCCTCAATAACACTAGTCTTGGCTGGTTCTCACTTGCGGTGGATGGAGCGGCTTGACTTCGCATAGTACATGAACCGGGATCAGTGCTGCTTCTCGAGGTCAGCGGCGATTCTACGGTCCTATGTAGCTCGACTTGCGCTGATAGGCAAATCTGCAAGGCATAACAGGCTTCCGGCACGGATCGACAATCACACTCGGAGCCTTTCAGGGGGAGGTTCCAAGCCGGTCCGGCTTATTTCTTTTAATTGGTGAACCAAGAATTCGTGCCGTTGTGCCCGTTGTGCCTTTGACTGGCAGAAAGGGCCGAAGAAACTCACTACCTGTAGACCACTATGGAGCCTTGACACAGGATTGATGTGGCTCCTTAGCCCGATAAACTACATCTTCTCTTAGAAAGCCTATGGAAATGAGTTACCCGGGTAGGTTCTTATGAAAACAAGCTTGTGGCACCATTTCTCGCCAGCGAGAGCGACTTGAATATATATTATATTATCTAGAAAGATTGGAAAGACGAGAAGAGAACTCCGTGCCAATGCATTCATAGGCTTACAGCCGTGTGCCGAGTCATTCAGAAAGGCGCAATTGTATAATAGTTGTACGTTAGCTACTGTAACACACTGTGACCATTGTAAACTGTGTGTACCCCGCGGCCACTCTACTGTCCCTTGACCCCCCTAGCACAATCATTCCTTCATTTCCGGTTTATCGTTTGGCTGTTGGGAGCTTTTGGAGTAGGAGGGACTGCACTCTGGCTGGTCTCCGATAACTTCGTATCGTGAGATTGACTTAGCAAGCCTTTATTGCTCTGGCGGCCGTGCTTTTGGTTGTCTTTCTCGGGTTTTGAAGAAACGCAACCCATTTTAGTCGAGCTTGGTTGGGTAACGGGGCTGTTGCAGTAGCCCGGCTGTAGTGATGGAGGAAAAGATGACCTACACACGCTTTGGAGTAAGAATCAGGCTAGTCATCGTACCTAGAACATCACGATGACGAGAAAAGCTGAAAAGTAAGAGCGACACACTTACCTCGTCCAAGGTACCTGTCTCCAAGGAGTCTTTTGTCAACCGGCCCTTACAGATAAGCGACTTAAGGGGAGTAGGCACTGGTAGGTCGTATCGTGCTGGTTCAGGTCAATTCGTCAACCTGTCGTAGGGAGGGCAACCCCATTTTATACACCCCAGCCCTGTGGCATAGGGCTCATAATCGAAGAGGCTCATTTGGAGAACGTATGACACTGCTCATCGCTGTAGAGCTCGGCATGGCTGTCGAAAATAAGCCTACAAAGCACGGTACAACCCATGTACAGATCCACAAGATCGAATACCAGGGCCGTCAGATGCAGAAGCAGGCTGCGAGTGGACCGTATGGGCGAGGGAGGCAAACATTTCTTAGCGTCAAGGGTATGCCGCCTTCGCCAAAGGTAGCAAACTTTCGCCGTCGCTGGAGATAGCCCAAGAATTAAAGCAATCGAAGCCGTGGCGTCGTAGAAATCGCATCGGGAACGAGACTAATTTCCTCCTGGCACTAGAGAATGATCGGTGCGCGGAACCAACCGAGGTGGCTGCTGGTAATATAAAGAAAAAAACATTTCTTTCTTGAATCCGTCACGACTGATATCCGCTGAAAGTGCAACTTTCCTAGGTCGGTCCGGCAATAGCTTTGTCAACAGGGGTGCGCCGACGGAACCAGCTTCTGGACAGCCCAGATCATTGGCCGTCAGTGAAATAAACTCTGAAGGAGGGGCGCCCTTTTCGAGATTTTTTCTCCCTTGCTTCTTAGTGAAATCGGGACTATCCGCCGGGGACATGTCCCGGCGGGACATTTTTGTCAACATTCGCCATTTGTTAGACCGCGACCTCGTGGATTTTCCAAGGTAACCCCGCGACCGGAACCTCAAATTCGAAGCGAAAGGATGAGTAGAGCCGGTCAAGCACCCAGCTTAGCTCTCTGATTCGCAATCGACTGTCCCCTTGATGCCAAGGCATCTCAGCATCAGATTGGGGAGCCCCTATCCATCTGCAGCTGGGCCCCCATGTGGCTGGTGACATGTGGCTTGCTTCGTGGCGGTGCCGTGTCCACGTAGCGTTTTCGCTGATGGAGGTTTGTGTCAATTCTGTTCCCCCTCACTCTCCCAAAGACTAGTCGCGATGTTGACGATTAAAAGGAACCAATGATTCCCCATGATAAAGCCATCAGGCTTTAAATCGCAGAATTGCTCGTCATATCAGACGAGATAATGTTCAAGGCGACAGCGCGCTTGAATAAGTCTGCGGCGCTCTCCACGATCTTGGGACAATGCGGGGTATGTCTCTTCAACCTAGGCTGTTCCCAGGGTGTTGGCTCGCCCGGGGATTTCCCCAAGTTGGTCCAAGAGGTTGGGCCAGTCGTCACATACATGACATGTTGCCAATCAGCTCTCGAATCTCCTGTCACGAGCCACGTCAGATTCCTGAGAGGATTGGGGGGTATCTCTCGCCAGTCTCAATGCTGAGGCATCGCACCAGAGATCCTCCATCGGGCCATCTCACGAGTCCAACGGCACTCGTCCCTGGCCAGTCGTAACTTTTCATCCATCTTGTCGCATCGACAGCGAGCGTATGATCTTGGTGACGATCTTGTAGTTGATCCACGGGGACGGGGACGAGTTAGGAGTCCATGTTGTTGAGTGTAGATAGGCGTTGGTCTGTCGGTTTGGGAGCAAAGGGCTGAGGTTCAAGCTAAGAGGGAGCGGGACTGTGTTCAGCTTTATTGCTCAAGCTGTATGGGTGTTGGTAGCGACGGAGACAATCACCCAAAGCAGAGCTCTCTACCACCCTATATGCGAACGATCGTAGGTGATAGGCGTTAAACTACCTGGTATGTGGAAAGTCAGACACGGCTCTCCAGAATTCCCATGACCTTCTCAAGTATGCGAGACATTGGAAGTCCGCCTGCAACTCGTCATTCTAGGAAGCGCCATGGCTGCGTAAACGCCACGAAGCATCAGGACTTGTAATAAATGTGTTTCTCCGTGCAGCATCCGATCAACTCGTTCAGTCGCTCTCTTTCGACCCAATTTCTGCGGCTAGAAGAGAATAGTTACTTTTGATCTCGAGTATAGGCAGAACACCGAAGCGCCATTTTTCTGCCTCGTATACATCGAATGCGTAGGAGAAAACTCCATTATTCTCCCATTGATAAGCTTCGAAACATGTTCCTCTCATGCATATGCCGACATGAGACATCTAATCACCATTCTCCGAGATGCCGTACATGATTGCCATGATCGCAGCTTATGGGAAACAGAAAGAGGCATGGCACGGCCACTCTCAACACTGCATCTAGCAGGCTCCTAGAGCCGTCGACCATAATGGACCGGGGCCGAAATGCTCGAGAGACGACTTCATTCATGTAGTAGCAGGGAAGTATTCTATCGCTGTATCCTTTCCCTCGTCGCGCCATAGAAATCTCTTGGTCGTTGGCAGCCCGCACTGCTGGCACCAAAACATCCTCAGCTACAAAAACACGATCTTCCCGGCAAAAGCTCATTATCGTAGCTCTGGACCCCTTTCATACGTTACGAGGATTTCTAAGTCCCATGCGCCGGTATTGCCCCGAATATACTAAGGACCACCCCTATCCAGTCGCCCTACCACCCTCGACACCTGTGCTCATCACGGCCTCCCACCCTTCGCATCTACGATCAAGCGGTCAATGGTCATAGCCACAAGCCTCGTCGAGCTTTAGTCTTTGTATAGGTAGAGACCCCTGAACAGATTTGATGCCCAACGGGACGATAGATAACAGATCCCCTCGACTCTACGCTTGGAGCCTCCATGATGCTGGTCTCCTCTACGCGACGCCCACCTTACTCTTACAAGGCAGGCTCCGTGACATACCCCGTCTGCCACGCGTCATCATCGACCGATAAGCCTTCCGCATAGAGGACATGTTGGTTCAACGCGCAGTCCAGAGTTGCACTCGTCCTCGGCGCGTGCCATATATCATTGGACAAGCCCTGACGTCCCAGAAGCCACACTATCTCCTTCCTCTAAGTGATTTGTGTAGAATTGCCCACGAGATTTCTGCCGGGCATCTTCTATCCTCACCGCTTGATTGCGCCTCTCTGACGAACTACAGGCGCGCAGTAGCTCTTCGTCTCATGTCCATTCGCAACACACCCTTCTTTAAGACAACGACCGTTTCCTAGGCCTCGTCGGGGGCCAAGTCAGGTATCCAAGCATTTCTTCGCCTTTCTGCATTGATCTGATTTGCTAGTCGTCATGTCGAGTACCGATGCGATAGTGCGCCTTGGAGCCTCAAGCCTTCAACCCGCGAGCCTCATAACTCAGAGTCTCGAGCGTCCCGTGCCTATAAGTATATGGAGAGTCAAAGTGGCCAGCGTTAAGGGAATCAAGCCTATCGAACTTTTCTCATCGTCTCCATCAACGAGAAATGGCAAGCTCTTTTAGCGCTGCACCGGACATTTCTCCGGGCAATGTCCAGTCAAACCCTCAGAGCGACAGCAACCCATATAGTCCAGCTACCCCTTTTCCGCTTTCCCAACTTAGGCCACAACCGAAGACCTATTCTGCCATTTACGAAAAAGTAATTGCAGGTAAGTGTAGTCCAATGAATAGAGATGGCGACTGATTACAGAGCTAATAATGCCCGCTCCAGCGAAGGGATTGGCCGGCGAAGGCACCGACGGCTTCTACGACGACTCAGACGTCTGTAAGTTACCTCACAGAAAATGCCACGCTACAGAAGTCTTCATAGCATTAAACATTATCAAAAAGATAAACACGCGCCTGCGGGTTGGCCGTCGCTAGCGGCGACGCACATGTTTCCCAATTACGACTCGCACCGGGCGTTCAGGTACCCTACCCACCTGATCCTCGTCGCCCTCGCGCAGAAGATCGACTGCCTCGCGAACAAGCTGGACGAGATGAACTTCGAGGACGAAGGTGATAAAGGAGGCGAGGCCCTGAGGTCGCTGCCTTTCGACCGGGAGAGGTTCATAGAGCGCTGCGTTCAGGGGTCGGCGCATCCACTGACGCCTACCCCTGGATCTAGTACGGGTGCTACTGGCAGATCTAGTTCTGGTGCTCTGGACCGCGCGGCGCAGAGAGAAAATCTTTTGACTTGTATTGCAATCTTGCTAAAGGAATACTGTAAGTTACATCTCAACCAGAGTCCACGACTAGACGAGCAGGTACGGTGGCTAACCAATGAACACAGTCACGCTGCTGCACATGCACAAGGAGAACCTGCAAATGCCGGGCGTGAGCCGGCGCGCGCACCGGGCGCACTTCGAGACGGCGCGGCAACGCGAGGGCCTCGACGACCAGGCATGTTCCTTCATGAGGTACATCGACGATTGGATCTGCCCCCGGCCCGACCTCATCTTTCAGCGCTTCGAGTCTCTCCTGTACATGAACTCGACGGGTCTCAAGGTACGTATGGCTCAACCCCCCTTCTTCCCAATTCCGCATAAGCACCTCCCAGCTAACACCCCACCCCTCTCCTCCACCAGAAGTTCCTCAAGCACCTCTGCTGCCTCTTCTGCCTAGACCCCTCCTCATCCTCATCTTCCTCCTCCGCCTCCTCGTCCTCGGACGTACTCTGGGGCGTGCGCGGCTTCGACTGGCTGTACAAGGCGCTTCTAGGGCTGAGCTCGCTGGCGCTGCTGTCGGCGCCCGTGGCGATCCTGCACCTGGCCGACGGCGGGCTCTCGCGGGCCGCCGAGCTCGGCGTCGTCGTCGGCTTCTCCGCCCTCTTCTGCGGCGTCTTGGTCGCCTTCGAACCCAGCGCCGCACGTCTCCTCGTTGGCCTCGCCGCCTTCTTCGCCGTCCTTGCTACCTTCCTCTCTACCTCGAGCACCGGAACCCCCTGCGTCGCCGCTGCTGCTTGAGAGTGGCCCCGGGAGGACGTCAGGTTGGTGTTTCTCCGGGGCCGGGGCCGGGGCCGGGGACATGGTGGGAAGGAAAGGGGTTTGGGTGGGGGCGGAATAAAAGGGGCTGCGTCAAGTAGGGGAAGACATCGGTAATTAGACGATCTCCTTTCTTATATGAGAGACCCCCTGGACCAAGCACAGTTACATACTTGGGGAGTTAGAAGGGGCAAGTTATAGAGATGTGCTGGTTGGGTAAACTTTCTTGTCTATTCAATTTTTTTTATCTTTCTAGCTCATGTTAGCATCTATTCCGAATTCGTCTCTTGCTGCCTAGAATTGAGTAACAAGGATTTACTTGTAATCAACCAATCATGATTCAACTGGGACCATGGCCGCTGATGATTTATTCAGTCTCTCTCGTTGCGCGACAGTGTTGAATGTAACTTGTGCTGCTTCATCAGGGAGACGCTAATCAGGCCCAGAACTGTCAACCCCAGCATGGCGAACCACACGCTCCTGAAGGCCTCCATGAACGACGCGATCACACCGTCGTGCCAGCCCTCGGGAAGGTGCTTAAGCTCGCCGAGATCATCCCTGATCCTGCGGATCTCGTCCGGGGCGCCGGGCAGATCACCGAAGCGACCCCATAGCTGCTTCTTGAGCACGTTCTGGTAGATGGCCGACGCGATCGTGATGCCCACCGTCCCACCGACCGACCGAAATGCATACGTGGCCGACGTGACCGTGGCCTGGTGGGAGTGGTCCACCGCGGCAAGGCAGGCCAAGAGAGTGACAGTAAGCATGGCGCCCTGGCCGCTTCCGAGGAGCAGGAATGCGACCATCAAGGGCCATTTCGGCGTGCTCTCGTTAAGCGTGGTGAGGATGATGACGCAGAGAAGTTGCAATGTCACGGCCGTTATTCCCAAGCCAACCTGTTACGGGGGTTAGCTTCGTGCAGCGGGTGCCAAACATTGCTTACTGTAAATATCTCGATTTAGAAGGGAGAGGGTTGTATGCGTCTGTCATGAGCCGCCCCCGGAAAGCGAATTATGGATAAAATGCTAAGGCATTGTAACTTACTATCGCATGGTTAGTGGAACTGCGGAACGGATAAATTAGGATAACGGGAGAAGTCGATGGCGATTCTCAAAACGAAAGGACAGGGTCACAGAAGGAGACATTAAACATACCATAGCGACCAGTTTTCTTCATAACCAGACCGGATCCAACCGAACATATGCAGATACCAATGGGCGAGAACAGAATCACTAGGCCAGAGTCCGTGGCAGAGTCGCCACGCGACTGCAAGTAGATTGGTACGTAGAACAGAGCCATCATATTCGTCATACAGCACAGCAGATTCGTCATGCAGGCCGTGAAAACGGTTCGATCCAGCAGCAAGCGGACAGGGATCACGGGCTGCTTGGCGCGAGACTCCCAGACAATGAAGGCAACGAAGGCCACCAGGGATAGTGGCAAGGTGGTTAGCGGAAGTGGACTGACCCACGGGACCTGATTGCCGCCTGCGTTGAGACCGAGGAGCAGCAGAACAAGAAAGACGATGAGCGAGAAGGAACCGGTGAAGTCGATGCGGGCCAGGTATGATTTTTCGGATACTTTGGGTGGCACCCGAACCAGGTAGGCCACCAGGCAAGCAGAGACCAAGACCGGCGGGACCTGGATGAGGAATGCAAGACGCCATCCCCAAGAGGAGTTGTCGTTGACCAGACCCCCGAAAACACCGCCTAACATAGCTCCGGTTCCGTAGCAGATATTCCCGATCCCCTGGATGACGCCTCGGTTTCTGAGAGGAACAAGGTCGGTGCCGAGGAACGTGGATATGGACATGAGGCCGCCACCTCCGATACCAGCAACGACTCGTCCGAAAATGATAAGGTTCTCGTCCTGAGCGAGACCGCAGATAAGGTTACCGGCGGCGAAGAAGACGTTGCTGAAGACCAGGCCGGGCCCCCGTCCGAAGATATCCGTCAGCCGGCCGGAAATAGGCTGGCACGCCGCATTAGAGATGAGGTAAGCGGTTGCGAGCCAGGACAACACGCTCAGGGACTGGAACTCGCTAGAGATGGGTGCCGACAGCGTGGCTATTATAGTGGAATCGATGGCGCCGAGGAAGACGCCTATCCAGCAGGTGAAGAGGATGATCCATAGTTTGAACCCTTTGACCTCCTCGACGACGACGGTCTGCTCGTCGTCGTTGCTCTCCGGTGGAGGCTCGTCGGGAGAGACTGTGCTCTTGTTCTGATCGCCTAGTAGCGGCGTGGTTTCACTGCTCCCAACCTGTGATATCTGGTCTTCAGGCACTGCCTGGACATCCTGAGCCGGGAGGCTCTTGTTCGGAGCCATGGCTGCGGTCTTTCTTCCCTTCCTTAAGAAAAGCCAAGCCCCGCTTCAGCTCAAAAGATATGAACGGCTTCAATTCGGAGATAACGTTCCCAACCCCTCTCGATACGGCGAAACCTTGACCGTTGTTCAGAACAGACTGTGAGTACCTATATGATTTTGGGCGAACTGGAAAAAGGAAAGTTTTGGAAATTAAGAATCCCGGGTCAGAAATTAGACGATAGGATTTATGAGATTTGAGTCAGATCTCTATCACCGTGTTATCGTGGTCCTGAGTCGGGGTTAAGTAAAGCCAATTACGACATGGGCCAAGGACGGGATAGCGGGCTCCAGTTATTTGATCGGCAGCGAGCCCGGTCCGCGCCCTTACGAGTCCGAGTCCGGCTCGCGAACGCGGCTACCCGCGTCCTACATACACTAGGTAGCGAATACAGAGGTAATACTGGATACAGAGGTAATACTCACGAGATCGTACGTGCAGTTACAAGAGTGCTTGTAAAACATAAACTTCTCTTTATTGTTTGCGTATACGTAGCTTAAGGGTCCAAGTAGGTATCCGTACCTCTTAGATAGGCCTATTGGATCTAGGGCCAGTTAGATAGTCCGTTTGGCAAGGTAATTCATCCTTCGTTATATTATATACCGAGTCCCTGGAACCTACCTAAGCTTTCGAGATGCAACGATCCGTAACAGGATGCATGTCGATGAAATATGCTGTGGACGAATGATCCTCGAACGGCGCCGGCATCATTGACGGCCTTCGCCTTCGGACCTCGTGCAGCCGTGCAGCCCGCTATTGCACTGCCGCACCGGCTCTTCAACGGAAGACTTGGAGCCGGTTGGCATGGCATGGCTCGGCAGGGCAGAAGGATGCATTATTTACATCATCTTAACAAGCTGGCAAATTGTAGGACTGCAGGGATGAACCGTGGCTGTGGGTATACGTAGCTATAGCCTACGCCTTAGCTAAGTGTCCGAGGCCCAACTTATGATAACCTCTTGAGCTTGGAGAGAGTGAGACAATTCGAGCATGGAGACCTTACCATGTCTCAGAGTGCGATGCCCAAGATAACGTACTGAGCGGTTTTTGAACCATTCATTCTCATTTCTCGCGGCTGCTGCGGATTGGAGGAATAAAATATCTCTCTTTGGCCATCTCACCAGTCTCAGCTTTGGAAGGGAGAATGCCCCAGCAGTCGTGGCTCAGAGCTGCGTTAGCTTGTCGGTGGCGCTGGACAAACAATCTGACAGGCAGTGTTCGTCGCTAAACGGGCGCCAAGATGCTCTGTTCTCCTCTCAAAATCTCCCAGTCAACTGTGGCTGAGCCTAAAATAGCATGCTGGACCCTCCCTCTCTTACGTACGCGCAATGCTACCTCATGGCGTATCAGCTTGGGATAAACGTCAATCATAACAGAACATCCAAGATAAAACAATAAACTACCAGTCCTCCTTTCCTCGCCTTTCGCTTCCCTTCTCGAGATCGAAACTTGGTAGCGACTTGGAGAACAATACAGCAGAGCGTACATACGGCATTTGCGATCGTCAGCAACAAAAGAAAAACAGATTAGATCGTTCCGAGCCGAAACCTCCTAAGGTTATAAACCCTTGTCCGTTTGGCGCTTCGACACGACGCAGCCTTCTTGGCTGTTTCTACCAGCTTCACGCACTTGACAGGTAATCCATATTTCTCCCAGCTGCTCCTCGTCTGCCAACTTCAACTCTCATTTGGCTTTTGCCAGCGCATATTAACCTCCCATCTGACAGATCATAGCCGTCAACAATGGCCTTATTCGAGAGCCTAGATATCAACCCCGATAAGATACCAAACACCAAGCTCGCCGTCCACATCTTCCAGGCCATCCTCGGCGTGGTAATATTCATCCTCGAGATCGTCTTGTTTCGGTCAGAAGGGTCTACCATTAATGGCAATAATGGATGGCCATTCGGATTGGTACGTTAGAGAGGCCCTTTGGACTGTCGGTTGCTGCAAGGCGTCGCAGTTTGCTGACGGAACATGTTGCAATAGTGTTTTCTATCTATCCCGATATGGCTCTACTTAGGCATGGCTCCGCGATTCGAACGGACTCGAAAGCTTGCCGAGCCGCACGCCATGGTCGTCGCCGACGTCGTCTTCACCATCTTCTGGCTTTCGGCCTTCGCTAGCCAAGCCGCGTACAATACCGCGAACTCGTGTGGCCAAGGATGTGCTGTCAGCAAAGCCATCGTCGGAATTGCATTTTTCGAGTTGTAAGCTTAACCATAGCCCCGATCTATTGCGCAATTTCGCAGTTTTTATTTTCCTTTTTTTCTTGGTCTTATTCTAACATACTCTACAGCTTCAGCTTCATCCTGACCTCGGCCATCAGCATCTACACGCTGCGGTACTGGAGGCAGACGGAGAGCCTGCCCGGGTACGAGAACCTGGGGACGCGGCAGAACATCGACCCGGACAAGGCGGCCTTCTCGATGGCGCCGCACGACGAGGAGGCGTACGCGCCCGTGCAGATGGACGACCACCACGACGACCACGGCGCCCCCTACGACCCGGACACGTACGCCCCGCGCTTCGACAACGACACGGCCTACCGCCCGCACAGCGTGTCCCCGGCCCCGCTCGAGAACCCGTTCGACAACGCCTACCGCACCCAGAGTCACTCGCCCGCCCACAGCGCCGCCCATAGCGCCGACCCCTACGGCGACCCCTACGCCAGCTCGCGGCCGCACATCTACGCCCCGCCCGCCGCCGAGGACTACAACGACGACCGGCCCGTGCAGTTCCCCAGCGCCAACTACGACCGCACCCTACGCTAAGGGGATACGTTTTAGATGGGGACTTTCCATATTAGGATAATATATTCCCCATCTCGAGAATAATGTGGGCGGGCAGTTTCATATACGTCTCACGGGAACTTGACTTTTCGGGAAGATAGGATAGGGGCGCGGAAGAAATAGAAAAAGAACTGCTGGAATATAGCATGGGCGAGGTTTCTCTGTATAAAGCTCACGAAACGGTGATAACTCGGATCGGTGTTTCGGAACGCTTCTGTTTATAACGGCATTATAGGAGCGGCCGGGACGGTGTCTTTAACGACTTACTGCGATTGTATTTGTTTCCAAGATATAGGTTAGGTAGTTTATTCGGCTGGGCCTACGTATATCGGTTCTATATATCCAACGGAGTTGATTTGGTACCGGCTCACATGTCTGCTGCGAATTAGGCTGATAGTCCGGGTTCTCACGATGATAGTTTTGTCACAGTATGTTCATTTGAAAGTCTTGTATGCAGGTCTGGTCTAGACTTGGCTGCAGCAAGTATCGAAATCCGTCAACGCCATGCAATGCAAATCCTCTTCACATTATTTTATTCACCCCTTTTTTTCTAAGCCGAAGTCCCCTTCCACTTTTTTATCCTCCGCGCGATATCCGCCTCGGTCTGCTGCATGGGATTCAGCTTGCGATCCCGCGCCATCGCCCCCGTGTCGTCGCCGTGCCTGTCCACCAGCCGCTGCAGCCACTCGACCTCGCGCGAGCTCGGCTTGCGCTTCTTCTTGACGACGGGCCGGTTGGCCTCCGCCTCGAGCTGCGAGAAGATACCGCCGCCGCCGGCGGAATCGTCGTTATCGTCTCCGATGCCGTCCCACTCCTCCGCCTCCTCCTCGCCGTCGGACTCTAGATCGTTCAGCGGGTCGTTCAGCGGGTTGTCGCCCGGGCCCCCGAGCACGCGCACGATGCGGCCGTGCTCGTCGCGCTCGACGCGCGCCTCCGTGACGACGGCCGCAGAGGGCTGCGCGATGGCGAACGGGTCCGTGGGCTTGGTCGGCCGCCCGCGCTGCTGCTTGCGTGTCGCGGCGTCGGGCTCGACGCCGCCGGTCGGCGCCTTGAGGCGCCCTACGAGGCCCAGCCGCTTGTAGTTCTGTGTCGTCGTCTCCTTCTTGTTCCTGCGGTTCGTCCAGGGTTAGCGCACTATTTTGGGGGGGACAGGGGAAGCAGCCATACCAGTTCTTGGCTATGAGGTCGTTCCCTAGCGGGTTTAGCAGCCGCTTCGACTTCATCGACGACGACGGCTGGCGGATGGCTGGGCGAGACGAGCGCCGCTTGCGCTTCTGAAGATCGCGACCCATGTTGTTGTTGTTCTCTCTTCTGTTTTTGTTGTCTTTCTCTTTGTTTCAAAATTCTGTGGCCAGTCTTCTGCTATGAGAACCGTTACGCTCCCAATTTGTTTTCGTGATAGAGTGAGTTTCAATGCTTGTTCAAATTGAAGTCGTATTCTACAGCTTAGCTGGACTTTGGTTGCCACCAAAATTTCTTACAAGCAGATAGTAGAACTACTAATCGATAAGATTATCTTATCTCATCATCTTGGCCCCACCCTGCCCTTTTCTCGTTTTCTCAATGTCCTCGGTAGGTACATCTTGTCTCGCATTGATTGTCTCCAAAAAGAAATAACGAAAAAGCGCTCAGTCAGACACTAACCCAGCTCGTGAAAAGGCAAATGAGTTCCGGCGGGTCGTCTTTCTGCCCAGGGTTTACAAAAGGTCGATACGAAAACGATGGACGGCGAGCATCTTGCCGGATTGCGCATGTTTGCCGGCCTTGGCGCGCTGGAGAGGGGATCCAGTTCAGATGTGATGCCCTGTCGTGGGACCGAGATGGTAGGATGGATCTCACATCTGTAGTGCGAGGCGCGAGGTAGACCAAGTCCTCCTCAAGTACCTTGGCTATTTATCACGAAGTCCACGACAGGGTCAGCCCACCGTCGACGTCCAGGGTCTTGACTATGCGAAATATCGCTATCTCTCAGCGCTCTTTTCCGGCTCAACTCCAACGGAGCAAGAAGGGGGCAGTGCAGGTCTTGTGTCCAGTGAGACGGAGCGCCATGTACCTGAGACGAATGAAGGACTGTCTGTCACTGCATCCCCAGCTCCAGAGTAGGTGACTTTTTTCTATTTTTTCTTTTTTACATATTTCCAAAAGATGGCCACTCCACGCAACGTACACGAAGCTATACACGCACGTATACATGTCATATACGTAGTATGCCTGCATGACAGGCAGCCTTCTCCGCGTATAGACACGAACACCCGAACCCTTCCTGTCATCCCATCAAGTCAGATGTACTAGGCGTGCAGTCGGTTACTTTATGCTCCATCCTCGTTCCCCCCCTCCCCCCCCCCCCCCCGTCTCTTGATCGGATCGCCGAACTGCCCTTGTCGCCTTCGTTGATGCGAGGGTAAGCCGCCCACCAATCGGCAGCCAGGCAAGCTTCTGGAACCGGCCGATGCGGCCAAGCCCGCGAGCCCGGGCTCTTGCAGAGTCGCAGAGCAGGGGCGCAGGTTACTTATAGAATAGGGAATGAGCCCCGAAGCGCCCTCCCACTTCCACTACACCCCTTCGAATCGCCCACCTCAGCAACTTCCGAGTTCTCGAATCCCGGCGCCAACCACTCAAAGCGGGGCCCTGGCTGGCAGATCCGGCAAGCTGCTAGAAGGCACGAAGAAGGAGCTAAATTTCGAAGAAAAATAGGGCAAAATTGGGGGGCGGGAGGGGATTATTCACACACTTTCCCCCCTCCACCCTCCTATTCGTTCTTCGGACATCTTGCATTACTACCGACGCGGGATGTCCATTGCTAGCAACCATCGCCCAGGTCGAAGCGCACACTACCGACTACCTACCTGGGTATGAAAAGAAACCCCCATTCTCATTGTATCTCTACCAAGATGCCTGTCCTAGGCTTGTAGATGTCGTGCTTGCTGGCGGAAGATCTCGGATCCCGGAGTCGGTCTCTGCCAATGCATCGTTCGTTAGACGATGAGTTGGTCGATCAGTCCGGTGGAGGGTCGCAAACGGGGGTCCTGGCTCGATCAACATCTTTCCTTGCGAGGGCAACCCAGCGGCCGCTAAGGCAAAAGGACAGGCCCATAGCTCGCCACACGATCTACGTCCTATGAAAATCGTCCAGATTTATATACATGACGGTACTTGGCGAGCTCCCGATCTAGACCTTACCCGCGGTGTATTCCTGGGAACTATGATCTATAGTCCTTACTACCTACATACATACATACCAGGGATGCCGACCCCGAACCTGCCAACCATCACGTGCGGTCGGTTTTCCTGGGAGAAGCTGTGCGCTGGTGATCATATGAGCCATGCCGGCAAGCAAGCTCTCAGACATCTCCATGCAGAACTGTCAAAAGACACGCTGGGTCAAGTCACGCGTAGGCGAGCCAAAAGGAACGCAAGCCTGCGAACGGACGCCGGCCATCTACCGTAGCCCGGACGCTAGCTACGGTACATAGCAGATCTATGTATCTGTGGTCCTAGTGGTGGGTCTGGCATACCGAGCAAAGGTGACCGGGGGGGGGGGGGGGGGGGACTAGGGAAGCCGTCGTCGTATATCGTGTAGCTACCCTAGGTTGGGTACCTAGGTACCCAAGGTAAGCTGTGCAGCGACGATCACTCCGGTACGTGGTCATGGCCGAGAGGGTGGGACGAGTGACGAGTAGTCACCTTCTCCCTTCTACCTACCTGGTATCCTGCCAAAGACTAGATCCTCCAGGTATCTGAAGTGAGAAGAACGAAGATAAACAGAATAAGAGAGCAGCTAACGTGAATACAGACAGTAAACATCCGAGGCTGAGCAAAATACGTGATAGATATAGGATACCCAATGTACCCATACCAGCGACTACTGTGCTGTAACTTCTTGGCTCTGAACGCTTATCACTGACAGCTGCCTAGCTGGCTATAGCTGGATAGATTAGGGCAGATAGGTGAGGTACTCAGGTAGGCCCCGACGTTAGACACTAGACTCGTCCGATGTCTTCCTCGATCCCTTTCCCCTTTCGCCTCACTTACATACCCGTCTATCTCGTACATCGTTAGGCACGTCGACGAATGTGCGCAGTTGGGGTGTTGAGATTGATAAGTCATCTTAGTAATGCATTGCGTCTCTCGGTAGGACAATCTCTCGCCCCCCAGCTGAGGCTTTCCGCTCTGGCTGGCTGACTAGATTACCTCTGCCTCGGTTTCCTCGCCTTCCTCCCTATTTAGGAAATGTGTGGGGTGTGGGGGTTCCTCTCTTTCTTCAAGCACAAGTTCGACGGAGAGAAGAGTGAAGAAGAGAGGACGAGGAAGAAAGACGAGAAAGTGATACGAGGGGGGGCAAGTAAGTGCCCATGTATGTAGTAAGAAGGTCGCCAAAGGTACGAAAACGTCTTCCCGCCAGCAGTCCGTGCTAATCCTACCGCGGCCATGCAAGAAGACATATAGACGCCTTCTAGAAATTATCGCGGGTGCTATAGCACGGGCCCAGAGTCTATAGGAACGCTTTCCGCAGGTAGCCCTTTTTTTTTCTCTATCGCAGCCCGCTGGGTGGACACTTCCCGCTGCGCTACTGTGAGATGAGATATCTACCGATCGATGGTAGGCTGGACGGTAGATCGATTCGAGTTAGGGAGAGAGGAAAAGAAATACAAATAAATGTGGCGGTGTGCGTGTGTGTGTCTCTTGTCTTCCTCCTACCACTTACCACCCTAGCCCGCCCCTACCCTCCATTACGACCACGGTACTTGCTAGCCGTGGGCTGGCGTCTAGATAGGGGAGGGACTGAGGGAGGGAGAGGTTGTCTCTCCCACCCCCATATTGAGGCGCTATGGCGTGACGTCGGACGCCTGTCCGGGAGATCTGCTTTGCGTGCTGACGGCTTTTTTCGCTCACATGCGCCCCCGAACCACATATCGAGGGTGTGTCAGAAGAGAGACATGTCGTCGTGGGTGACAGGAAAATCACGAGACCAAAATAACGAACCGTCATATCTTGTTTTGGGAGGGAAAAAATGCTTCGTCTCTTCTTCCTCGTCTTGTATGTATGTCCCCCCGTCCCTCGCTTCATATGCGGCGTAAATCTCATATGCTGCTGCTTGCTTGCTTGCTAGATACAGTAACTCAGATAAATTTCCACCCTGGTAAAAAGACACAAAATGCCTCTGCCTTCTCCTGGTTTCCCATCTAGCAATAGATCCCAGCCCAATATTTCTTTCTCTTGATGTAGAACATCCCAGTGTTTTAAAAAGACGAATAGCAACTATATCGAAACGAGAGAAAAAGAAATAAAAACCAGTCCGTTCAAATCCGCCATAAAAAGCCATAAGCCCGGGATATCCACATGCTGTGCGTGTAATAATAGTACATATCGTGATAACAGTATGAAAAGAGAAAAAAAGTAGGAAGCAGAAAGGGGAATGTTCAAAGAATCCAAGATATCTGACAGAAGTGAAAATCATTCGCGCAAAAAAGGGGATTCATCATCTCTCATGTTCCCAGTACCGCCGCGCCCGAGCTTGCCTCCCGATTTTTTTTGTACAAGTCAAGATAGTTTGCGTGTGGAAATCGTATCAAAACATAATCCATTCGACGTCGACGCCGGGTCCACCAATGCATTTCGTCCAGTTGAAGCAGCCGCGTCTCATCCCCATCTTGTTGCCGGGACTCGCGGGGGGCTCGTAGTACTCGCCGGCCCAGAGTCGCTCTAGGACCTCGATCGCCGCCAGGTTGTTCATGTAGCCGCTGCGTGACATGATCTCGCGGCACCTGTTGCGCACAATGTTCTGCTGTAGCTCGTTGACGCATTCGCTTCCCGCCACGAAGAGCGGCCAGAGCAAGAACTTCTCAACGTTGCTTGCCGACTCGAAAGACGTGGCGTAGTAGACAACCTGGCTCACTAGATTGCGGAAGTTGTTGTGGGTCGAGGGGACGTTAGGCGAGGCAAGGCGCTCGGTGTAGAGTAGAGCGGCATAGCGGAAGGCTTCGGAGAGCGAATGTAGGTCGCGAATTTGGCTCTGCGTTGCCGAGTTAGGTAGGGACGCGGCCATTCGCTGAGCATCGAATTCCCAGTTCTGAAGAGCCATGCGCGCTTCCTTCCACTCGCGCCAGAAGGTGGAACGCTGCTCGTCGTAGTGCGGCGAAGAGCAAAGCCCGGTAGACAGAATCTCCTCCTCGTCAAGCTGCGAAGTGAAACCATTGCCATCGTAGCGGTGATGGTTGATGCTGAAGAAGTCCCCGATCGAAGGGCCCGGCTGCTTGAATGAGTGCCCCAAAGGAGAGCCCAGAGGAGAAGAGGTCGACGGTGTTCCGACGCGGCCGGTAGGTGTCGTGAGCGCGGACTGGACTGGAAGGTGCTGCGACAGAAGGTTCAGGCGACCAAGTCTGCTTATAGTTCGGAATAACTCCCTGTCACATCCAACTAGGTTCTCGATTCCGGGAGGAAGTAGGTTGGCGTCAGGGGATAGACCATAGAAGTTATGGTTGAGTTGGGCCTCGCGGTCGTTGATACTGGCCGAGATAGAATCGAAGTAGGTAAAGAGGGCTTCCATCCACGAGGACTCGCTTGATCCTTGGTAAGGGGCAGAGCCTCGCATGCTCAAGATCTTCTTGACTCCTGCGAACTGGGTGTGGAACTTTGCGACTCCTGATTCCACCATGCGGTAGTGGCAAAGGAGGAGGATGGTAGCCAGGACAGAGTCGTGGCACGATTTCGAAGGGTCGTTTAACTGTTGGTTCAGGAGATGAACAGCCAAGTTGCGATGCTGGTGTTCCTCCGTCAAAGAATGGTGGTCCGATTGCATGTCCGAGTGTCGTTCGACACCACTGTCCGGGTCTCTGCCGTGTTGACCTAGACTAAGCCTTCTCTTCATCCTCAGGTTGCAAGCGGCTAGGGCGCATATAGCATGCTGCAGGCTTCGACTACCCGATGCCAATCGCAGGATGTGGTCTCGGAACGGATTGTTGGGTCCATCCACCAATACCATTGAAGGACACATAATGTTCTCGTAGTAGTCCATGAAGAACGGCATCTTGGCGATGAGGTCAGGGCTGACCTGCACGGGCTGGCTCTCGTAGGAAACGGCTGAGGCGGCCGAAGCGGGTTCCACAGCATGAGGCGTTACGTCGTCATCCCTTGGTACCCTTGGTATTGAAGATGCCCATTGCGGGCCGCCGGCGGAATGCGGGCTGGTGCTGTAAGGCTCCATCTCAGGGACGCCTGCGAGGAGTTGTCAGTGAGCCGAGGCGCAGGGTATCGGAACGCTTGATCCTTACTGAGAGTATCGCTATCCGCAACCAGCCTGTGCGGCTCAAAAGAATCGTGGTGGGAGCTGAGGCTCGAGCTGGGCTCCGACGGGGCATACACCAGGCTGGGACACGAGGTCGGGGCCCGCTGATCGATCATGATGGCGTTGGCGGGGCTTGGGGGCACCGACGAGCTCTGGCTCGTGTAGGTGTCGTACATCAGGGTTGGGCTGTGCACGAAGGGGATCTCCTCTCTGGGGTAAGAATGTCCAACAGGCGACATGGTGTAGTCGACGTCGCTCAGCGAGTCCACCGACGATGACAGCGAGTCTCCCATGATGGGGAAGTGGTTCATCGACGTGCCGAGCTTCTGATACCTGGACTGGTCGTGAGCGTTGACGTTGCCGCCGTATGCTGGGAATCCTCCCCAGGCCCTCTGCGGGGCTGGCGGAGCGGCTCCGCCATGGGGGAAGCGCGAGTAGTCCGGATAGCTTCCATATTGCGTCGCGGGGACGGGGGCGGCGTGCTCTCCGTTGATCTCGATATCGTCTCGGTGAGTCCTGTGCGAGCTCTCCTCTGGGTCACTCCACTGTGTCGAGGTGGCCGAAGAGCTTGCTCTTGTCCGGCTTGCCGTCTTCTTCCCGACGGGCGCAACGGGCGGCGCCTTTGCTATGGGGAGCGAGAGGCCTCGTAGCTTTCCTCGGCTCGCCACACCCACTCCCCAGGTCAGCTGCGTCTTGTAGCCGGAGCACTCGTTCCCAATCTCCAGGCACTGGGAGCAGTATGGCCGTCGCCTATCGCACTTGGTGTTTCTCTTGATGCAGGTGAAGCAGTCATCGGCAGCTCCGCCGGCTGGTGCCCGTCTGCGGCGCTTGCGGGCCTGGGCGTCCTTTGACGAATTGGACTGTGGAGGGAGTGAGACTGTCATGTTAGGGTGTGCAATGTAGCGAAGGCGTGATGCAATATAGTTCTAGCAAAGACGCATCCGGGACGGCAGTGGTCTCGACTCAGGTCTCGAAGCAGCACAGAATCTCTTGTCCTGTCAGGAACGAAGGCGTTGAGTGGCGTGGGTAAATAGCGTTAATATGGAAAAGATGGTCTGCCCAGGCAAGATGGTATTGATATTGCATGGAAGAGAGAAGTAGACGGGGTCAACGGGGGCTGGAACGAATGGGACAAGCAGATATAAAGTCGAGATGTGCTCTCTACATATATGAACCGGCACACTATCTCAGAGCAGGGTCATCTCATCGAGTCGTAGTCCCCACCCGGCCCTGGCTGGTACGAGACAGGTACAAAGACCCTCCATGACCCTCCACGACCCCCCTGCCCCCTAGTCGTCCCCAGTGGTCCCTGGTCGAGAGAGGCAAGAAGTGCATGGAGGTAGCATTCGCAGCGGTTGCAGGCCAAACTGCAGAAGAGAGTGAGTGAGAGCATGGGTGGGCCCCGGCCTGAAAGGGGGGGGGGGGGGGGGAGGGACAGGAAGAGAGACAAGGGAGAGGGAGAGGACGGCGGGCAGAAGTGTACATAGTAACGCTGGCTGGCCGGCAGGGGAGGGCAGAGGGCAGAGGACGGGGAATCTGAACTCGAGCCTTTGCTAGATGGGTCGAGATGGGTTGTGCGAGATCGAGGGGAGCGAATGAGGATCCGGGCAGGGCGAGTGGACCGCTCTCACATTCAAGATCAGCAGGATATACCCTCCCCCATGTACCATAAGGTCGAATAGGTCGAGGTCGTTAGAGGGGGACGGGCGACAAGGATAGGGGAGCCCTGCAAATGCACGAGCTGGGATGAGAGAGAATCATTGCATGTACTTTGTATAGGACGGGATTCTGATTTCTTTCAGACTCGGGCACTGGAGGAACAGACAAGGGTAGGCCACCGAAAGCCGAGTCCTAACGAGGCCTAGCAGGCGAGGTCTGGTTGTATTTCTTTGTCTGATCTTTTCTCCTTTCCTATTTGCGATGATAGACTAGCTGTCTAGGGCAAAGGTGGACAGAGGCAGACGGCGTACAGGTAGACAGTTTGATATCTACAGTCTTTGGGAGAATACGAACGCAAGGGTTCAACGTCACGCGAGCAGACACTCTCTCCCTTCCTGCTCGACTCTCCAAGCAGGCCGACTATACAACTCGGCTAGTGAAGGGTCTCGTCTATCATATGCAACAACGGGGGTGAGCAAGGGGGATTAGGAGAGTGGCTGAAGTGTGTGCATACGGTCGTTGTGTGATACTGAACCATACGGGGGGCCATGGGGGCAGCTGAAGGAGAAAGACATTGACAGAGACAGAGACCTCGGTAAGGGTAAGCCGGCGGGATGAGCCACAGGCAGCCCTGTACGTACAGTACCATGTGTATGTACCTCGCTGATGTGCATCGTGGACGTGAGGTTGTACGTATGTATGCAAGTGTTTTGGGTATCAGCTACATATCTTAAGGCTGTGTGTGAGAGTAATGAGTGGGATGGCGGATGGGGAAAAAATAGGAAGGAAAAAAAAAAAAAAAAGGGTAGAAAAGCGGGATTACAGACAGGCACAGCAGCTCGACTCGACTCGGCTCGGAGATGTGAGAGGCTGTTCGGCCCATCGTTCGATCGCGCTGCTTGGCTCGTGGGCAAAGTCTGCCTCGTTTCTCGAGGACGGTAAACGAAACAAGACAGAGTTATTATTAGTCGGGGCATATGAAAGGGGCTTCGTGGTGCTTGCATCGTGCATAGACGTAGTTACAACTTGAACATACTATGTGGCTTCACTCTCCCGGCGCGACGGTCCAGTGCGCAACACAGGCATCAGCGGGGGATACGTTACAGGCCCCCCAGGAAAGACGTTTTGACGTACATGGCGACGGTGATGCCGTGCAGCGGTCACTGGTGCTCACATTAGAACATTGAAAATCGTCGCTAGTTGTCGCGAAGGATTCTTCTATCGTCGGTGTCTTTTTTAACCCCTTCTTGTCCTTTTTTTTCTCAAACGCCACGCGACCAGATGCGAAATCATGAAGCAAGACACAGCCGGTCCGAGACTTCTTAGTTGCGGATATAGCCGCGTCGCCGTCTTTCCGTCCGATGGGATCTTTGCTATACGAAGAAAATTCCATATATTGGAAGCTCGGCTATCCCTGGAGAACAGCAGAAAGATGTGACCGAGGATTTGGGGGGGGAGCAGAGGCGTCGGGTTTCAGGCGAGTGCAAAGCCACTATAAGTTCGGGGAATACTGCCCGGGCCTAGTGCCTTAGGTAGCCTGCGCTGTATTTGGCCTGTGAAGCCTGGTACGTGCAGCCCAAGTCAATCAAGCTAGGGCTGTTTCACGGCGTCTTTGGAGACTGGATACCCGCTAGGAAGCTCGTTGAAGTCCCTACAGCACCGCTGGTTAGCCCCTCTCGCTTACAGTGCTTTAGGCACCTAGAGGTTCGCTTAGAGTGCTTTTCGCGCTATAATATTTAGTGGTAGCATCTGCTTAGCATGTCTTGGTCACCTACCTGTAAATCGGACCTGTAAATCAGACGTATAATACCTCACCTACAAATCGAATGTATACCTTAGATATTGTATGTTGTATCGTAAGAGACAGATTCTTCGACAGAGCTTCGACCTTGCCCATGTCAAATATCCCATTCCAACATTCCCACTGGCTACGACCTGTAACAAATGTTTCCGATACGCCAGCTCGCGTCCGACAAGCTTTACACATCTTGGCATGCTCATGGTTGCTTACTGTATGTAACCCAATGGGAAACCTGTGAGGTAATGTGACGACTCCAATCCCTCAGCGACGAAGGCTAACCTATACGACGCTCTGTCTCAGATGACAGTGTTTAGAGCTTTCTTACCAAGCCGCTTTCTCAGCTAACCTCTGACCAGAGCACGGAAGATCTGCCGAGGTCCACTGGAGGGAACACCTAACCATCCCCTGAGATGTCCATGTAGGTTCTATGTATAGGTAGGAGGTGACTAGGCTCGCTACCTCTGGGTCAGGTAGCTTGGGTATGGAGCGTGTCTGTGTATGCTATATGCTAGGTTACCACAGGACGGCCGTCATGTTACGGCTGTAACGTAGAATCGCCTCACCCTGCCCGGCGTGTCCCGCTCCGACGCCAATCTCTCTGCGTTGCGGACATTAAAGGAGCACGCCAACATGGCAAAATGGCTCGCGACGCACAGCTCGGCGCCGGGCAGGACGGCTATGTGGGTTACTGTACACCTGGATAAAGTCGAGCTCGAGGAACAGACGGACGAGCCACAACCATATTACTGTGACGAGTGGTCCCCTTGCTCGCGACTGCATTCATGGTTTGACGTTTGACGTCTTCCTTTGGACGTGAGGGTGGGGTTTTCTGGCCCGAATTCGAGGTCGAGGGGCGGTTCGTAAGACACGCACCACACACACACATAGCCCGAACGACACCCCGAGCGATGTGCAAGATGTCATTTAGGAGACATGTCTGGCAGTTACCCCTAGCCTCTCTCAGCTGACCTCTCACGACGCCGGGCGTGGTTGCGTGGGAGCGCTGGCCTGCTATAAGCTTGTGTCCTGTTAATTTATAAGAGAGTTGGACGGGGCCCAGGGATTGGATAAGCAGCTAAATTGAAGTCTGACCAAGAGCGAGGCTGGTGGCGCTATACCGCGCTAGCTGGGTTGGCCGGCCGTGCTCGGGCAAATGTCATGTGTAAGCCCTCCGACTTGTTGCTTCGAGGTGTGAAGTTCATCTTTGCGCAAACCCAGATGAATGGTCCGACACTGATTAAACTGTAGCTATGTGTAACCCATGATACCGGATGACGAGAGACAGCGCAAGCCTCAAGCACGACATGCTCGACGGAGTGTGGATGAGTCTATATTAGGTCTGCGTCTCTCGTACCACATCGACAGCCGTCTGGTATGCCACATACATGAACTATGTAGCCACTAGCTATGTAGGCATGTAACCTAGCTGTATATCTCATTACCTTGTCATATCTGACATGCTCGTCATAGCGGACAAGCATCACGAGATATTCCAAGAACACACAACTACTCACTTACCCACCCGCTTTAGCCTTGATCGTTGACACCCCGGCGACCATCTTGACGTGATCTCAACCTCCCTTTGAGCCATCGGGTTGGAGCAACCGAAGGGAGGCTAGACTACCAGTTTCCACATCTTCACGTAACAGCAAGTATGAGGCCAAGAAGCTAATACCCCCAGAAATGCGCCTTCTGGACCGCTGGAGCCGTCCATCGTCATGCTCTGCTGGTCGGTATGGATTGATGCCACGGTAGTAGCGCGGGCGGTAACAGACCATCTATGTCTCTTATGCAGTACCTTTTGCCTAGGCAATTTAGCAGAGACGGGGATTCGTGTATATATGCAAATGCAGGTGATGCTCGGGCTGGTTAGCTCTGAGTTGCTCTCAGGTATATAACCTCTGGTTTAGGTAATATTAATATAGAGCAACCTGGTAACTTGGCGGGCCGTGTAACGGCCAATTGGTGGGATATGGGATAGTCTAAGACGTTGCCGAGACCTGAACGACATGGCGGTTCTTTTGACATTTTCTTTTCTTTTTCTTTTTTCTTCTATCAATACTTCTATCGTTATCTCAGAACCCCCCCGCCGGCGTCTTCTCTGCAGCTCCCCCTTTCGGACCGCACCCGCTTTAGAAGCCTGTCGAGATAGCTGTCTAAAGCTAGCAAGGGAGAGAGAGAGAAACACGCAGTAACGCACGTCACGTCACGATTGATCCAGGTCGACGTCGACCTGCGATGACCCAAAGGAGGTAATGCGTTACTGTAAGTAATATGCAACGCACGATCGCATCCGTAAGCATATCATGATGATGGCCGCTGCATAGCTGCTACATGGCCGACATGACGAACCGCCCGAAATATCGAAAGGTTTCGGGCCTGAATGCCGAATTTCAGTTCGAGAGGTGCCCGAAGTCTGGGAGCTCAAAGTGCCCCTCCAATGGGGGGGGGGAACCGATCAGGGGAGATTTTCAAGATGCTCGAATTGCATAGGCTTCCACAGACTTTCTTTGCCTGTTTCTCGACCAGAATCCCAGAAGCCAAGATGGAAACATGGCCATTGGAGAATGCTATGTAATGAATCTTTCTTCTCTTCCTCTCTGTCTATGCCTTCTCTCTTTCTCCTTTCTCCCCTTTCCTCTCTTCTTTCCTCTCTTCTTTCCTCTCTCCTTTCCTCTCTCCTTTCCTCTTTTACCGTGCATTTACCAGTCGCCGTACACGCAATACGACAAGCATGCGGATGGACATGTTTGCGCGTCGCCTGTCCGTGTAATGTACCAACGCCCTGGCATGGGATTACATCGTCCTGCCCCACGGATGATGCTGGTACGATAGTCCTTGGCATAAGACATCGCAAGCTTGCTTATCAGCAACACGTACTTTTGGAAAACTGTTGATTCTTCGATATGATGCTCCAAGGTGGGTTTCCTGCCGAGCTGTTCCGTCCGGTGCTAGCCTGGCAGGCTGTCACTTGCTATACTGGGCACTTTAGTATACCCAGGTGGGAATCTGTAGGCCGAGGCGGACCCTGAAGCAGGGGCACCAGCAAGCGATGATGGACGATGGATGATGTGGCGAGTATATGCTTAGATCTACCTAATCTCGTAGCTTAAGCAGATATAAGAAGGTAGCACAAGTATGTACATATACGTACCTAAGGCAGGGCTGGCAGGTAGACAATGACTCCGGCAGATAGGTAAGAAGCTTGTTTGTCAGTTTGTTTACATAAAGTAAAGGTAGAGTTTCGCGGGATTAGCTAGCTGTGTCTCTATCTCTTCTGGCCCTTGGACCCCCCCCCCTCCCCCCACAGCAAGGATCAAGACCCCATGCCTGGCAGCCTAGCAGCCTAGGTGGGCTGGAGCTGACCCCATAAGTGCACAAAGGTAGCAAATGACACGTGAAAGGGAGAGGGACGGGTATGCGATGGCTTCCACTTGGTTACCTTGGGAGGTACCTAGGTAGGTAAGCAGATGTCGGATGTTACTGGCACGGATATCGTCTAATTTCACCCAGCTTCCGACTGACAGTAACTCCATCGAGAAAGCTTTTCCTTTGCCCCAAGTTCCTCATCTCGGTACTGCACGTACTACGCTCCAACAGATGCCAAGATGGGACAGCTGTGCGATTGGCACCAGAGGTCTGCCGACGTAGTTGACAATTCACTCTTGGCAGCTTCGTAGCTCCGTGTGTGCTTTGCAGCAGGGCGGCTCGATGCAGGTCAGGCAGTAAGTAAACCAGGCGTCCCCAATGGTTTGCGAGCGCCGGTCCCCTACGGAACAGCTGCAAACTGCAACCAGACTGCAGTGTGACTCCAGCATGCTACGGTCCAATCATTCCCCTAGAGTTCTCGAAGCCTTCCGGTTCGGGCCCTCTTCGCCGTCAAGACGACCATCCGACCAACATTCGCAAAAGAGAAAAAAAAAAAAAAAAAAAAAAAAAAACTTGTCAGAGGGAGAGCTCTCTCGAAAGGGTTTCACGAATGCCGCGTCGTAGGAGATGGCCGCTCCATGCTGTGTGTTGTGTATATGCTGTGTATGTACATAGACATAGACATAGTACATGGACATATGCGTCAAACAACTTGCCGCCCTTCTCTTCGGGTGACATCATATTTTTCTCTTTATCCCTCCAGACAGAGTGGGTTACCTTTTGGTTCTCTTGTTCGTATCGAGGCCAATTGGGCAGGTTTGTGGGAACCAACGTGAACGGATCCCCAATTGTTTTTTTCTCACAGCTCCTTCAATCCGCTTGCCATATAGCAATACGCCGCCAGGGCAAACGTCTCTTTAGGTGCGACGGCGGCAGTTCTGAGCGCGAGCACGTATCCGTCTAGGGTTCTCGGTTCTATTATCACGGCTGCTATGGGCTGAGGTACGGCTAGAGAGGTACGGCTAGAGAGGCACGGCCACCTAGTCCGGAGTAACACATCACGTCCGTGTGCCTAATGTATTACCATAGTACTATGTATACACGGGAGAACCCTCGAGAGGCTTACTTTCGGGCGCCTCGTACCCGACGGGAGCTAGCACCGACGCAGTAGTGGTGTCCGTCATCTGGACGGGGCTAACTGGTTTCGACCTCGGTCAGGGCCCAGCCTACATCTCAGGTACCCAAGTACACCATGTATATATGTAGGTGCTAAGTACATGCAGGTAGCGTTGGCAATTTCTGTTATCTTACGGTCTACGGCCTGGCTGCCGCTCATTGGCTCTCTGGCCAGACGGCAGTAATGAACAGTTCATACAACGCAGAAATATTGATGGAGACGAGGGCGGGGAGGACTCAGTGCGGTTAGAGGGGTAGCAGAACACCTGCGCGGTACATTTTATAGTCGTAGATGCATATGTACATATGTAGATAGGCGCTAGAAGGACCGACGAAGCCTGCAGAGAAGGACGCCATACGCCAAACAGCCTAGACGCTTAGGCACCTAACCCTAAGCTGGTTAAGCTTAAGCTTGCGAGCCAGCGGCGCATATTGTCCTCCTTACGGTGGTACATGACAAGTTGTACACTTCAAGCCTTGCATGGACAACAGACAGCACTTGTATGTGCCTATTTGATAACGCACTCAACGCCGATAACTTCCAATGACACTTACGGCATGCCGAGGCACGTATTCCTTGCCGCACATAAGAGGATGTACTAAGACTAAGAAGTGGGCTGCTAGACTGTACCTTGTGTACGGCTTATGACTGACTGGAGGTCTGACATCCCGCAAGCCTCTCCCGTCGTGTCCCGCAGCTCGCATCTTGATGGCGAACCCGATAGGACAGAAATTCGTCAAAAATTCCATCATCATAAACAAGCCACTTGACCATCACATCTGCACATCTAGACAACTTGGTCCCTTTTCAGTCACCGACTGCTACCACCACCGCGGCGCTAGACCTCACCCCCCCCTCCCCCCCCACACTCCACCCACGACAGATTCCGCCAGACGGATCGCCGCCTCATTGGTGCGCGCCTAATCCTTACTAACGGAAGACCCGTCTGTCTAATTCACCATTCACCGTGCCTCGGTGCCTTCGTTCCCGAACGCACTGAATATCACAGGTCAGCACGCCCGCCCAATCACAGCCGACGCAGGCCTATTTCGGCCGAGGAAAAAGCATGAATGAGATCCCTTAATATTATAAGGCTCCGGCCGGGTGTGAAGCAGTCGGTGCCGAACGGGAACTACTGGACAGCGACTAGCCATGTCACGATGATCCTCATGCTCGAAAGCATGACAGCTGGTCGTTCGCCATACGCCGGTTGTAAAACCTCATCTCTCCTTATACTCCATAGTCATATCGCTTACAGCCAACAGGCACTCAGAACTAGCCTCCGACACGTAGACTCACTCGCCACCACGACTCCATAGATCTAGATCTATTTACTGTTGATGTTTTAGAAACTCGACTTTGGGGTCGTTAGTTAAATGGCCAACCAACCCCTTGATCTTTTATTTTCTTTTTTTGTTTCTTGTCCGGCAGCTAACTAGGATACCTGGGCATCTTTGGCACAGGACAGCAAATCATCTAAGCTTGAAACCTTGCTCACCGGTCTCCTAGGCTGTTTTTCGGACATTTGTAAGTGGTGCTGAGTGGCCGGCGCCGCTCGCGTCCCTGAGCCGCCGCCGGTCTATATGCTATAATAGACTTGTGATATATACCTTATTCCGTGCTGTACGGGGCACATACCTTATGATCTCTCCTGACCTCTTACAGGTAACGCTTGCGAGCCTCGCGAGCTAGGGTTTCTTAACTCCGTACGGCCATGCATTGTCTATTCGATATCACCTCCCCCTAGCAGCAGTCTAGGGAATCTCATGTTTAGCGTCATGTCTATCGGCGCAGAAGATCCGGGACGGATTCACGCTGTGCCACAAACGTCCTGTGATTCATCGGGCCTGACGGCCTGCCTACGGAGAGAAGACAGGCAGCATAGCGCTGTGAGAGCAACTAGAGCAACAAAGTTCTCAAGTCAATCGTCTTTTTCAGCAACCACTTCTCCTGGGTCCTGGGGTCCTTGGGCCTTTAGGGTTAGAAAGGCTACTCAACTTGTACGTCTCTCTCTCTGATTGGTGGACATTTGATCGTAGCTATCACGCAACGTTGCATCTCGTCCCACGTCCAATCACGAACATGAGCAGCGACCAGGTACATAATAGTTAATGTGGAGGTGTGTTCGTGATGTTGCATCCATCAAGATAAAGCTATTATGTCAGCCGTCCCCGGCACGGCGAAGCTGCGTGTCTCAACACATCGCCCGGGGGCCACAAGTAAGCACCCAATATCCGCATCGCATCGCGAGATGTCAAAGTTATCGACTAATCAAGACACTAGACAGGGCCTCGGAAAGGATCTCGTCAGGTCTTGTATCAGATCAAGTCGAGGCTATGTCACCGTCTCGTCTTTTGGAAGACGTGGCAAGGTGTGGTGCCTCTGTGATGTTGATGGTCGAGTGAGCTGCAGATGCGGCTCGACTCCCGCGGCCCTGCCATGACGCTATTCATAGAACGGCCATGGGGTCCTTGCAATCGGCTTGATTTTCGATCACAGAGCTCCGTCGTCACATCAAAAGCCCACCGAACCAAAGCAAGGCCAGGGAGCATACAAGGCGATACAAGGCGATACAAATGACGAGTCACAAATACAACTGCCAGGCTACCTAAGCTATGGTTCGGGATCCGTTCGCTGAATAGCCATTTGATTTCTTGATTTTCGATCCTATTGCCCGCTTATTTTCTCTCTTTCTGTCTGCCACGCGAGCCGTGACAGCTGCATGGCTGTAAGTTGTAGACAAGACTTGCTTGACTTTGGGTGGGAGGGCAGGAAGACCAATAGCGCGCCTACTGTGGAGCGCGACTGTTAAATCCGACTGGCTCATTCATCCTACCGTATAAGTGCATGTATGTAATACTGTACCTACATTATACATACATGCATGTACACTTTATCTGTTGTCGTGGCTCGCATTCCAGATTTCTCTCTCAAGTGGCTCAGGCCTCGGAAATCAGCATGCTCAAGTCGCGGACAGTAAACACCATGTCGCGTGCCTTACCTTCCTTCCCCCCCCCCGTCAGATGGGATCGAAACAGCTCGGGCATTTGTCAAGTACCATTATCTTAGCATCCCTTCCCATATCTTGCCGATCCTGAAAAGCTTGAGCGAGCCAGCCAGCCAGCAGCCTGACTGTTAGAAGGCGGAGGGCAACGCTGTCAAACTGCAAGTGATGATCCCGAACCTGGCCGACCAGGGCTACCCAGGGGACACGCTTGCAAAGCAAAGTTCACGGCATATTTAACCCAGATTACACGTTCACGGACCCTGCTCGGTCATGTTCAAGACACCCGTGAACATGGCGAGATGGCAAGGCAGCTTTCTCGTCGTGGTCCACTTCACGGGTCTCCCACTATGAGACCCTCAGGCCCCCGTTACGATACGTACTGGCGATATTGCGATGACGGCTAGCTGCTCCAAGATCCTCGTCTCGATGTACAGGAGGGTCGTCAATATTATATCAGTTGTGAGCAGTCAGAAGCCTGTCTGGCCACCACTTCGACGTCATTACCGGACGCCACCATCCCGCAAGGGCGGGCGTGGCTGCATCTATCTTGAACCTGTTTGGCCGTCGAGACGCTCTGTCCTACACACTACGATGATCTGTACCGGCCGACTGGACGATGTCTGACAAGACTTGCTGACATGCAGGTCACTTGTCAGATATCTATCTATCTATCCCATAAGACGGCAAGGACCGAAGCGCAATGCGCCGAACCCTCTACCTTGTGTCTTTGCCCCTCGCTCTTCACGGGATCGGATATAACTGCCGTGCCTAACGTGTGGATGACATTAAACGCGCGCTGGCTTCAAAGAAACGCCAGCCGAGGCAAAGAGAGCTGAGAGCCCTAATTTGATCTTCTAAACACCCCATTCCCAGCGCTCAGCCTCATTACTGTGCGACGAACCCCAGCTCTGCTCTCAGGGTTCTGACGATCCTTACTCCTATTAAGCACCGAGCAACCCCCCCGTGTCGTGCACGCAGTCGAGACCTGGTCGAGTTTCTATCTTTACAACACAGGTGGCACCTAAGGATCCGCTAGCTTGGACGGCACGTCCGGACCCTATTTGCCCACGCAAAAAAGATACATACTAAGATGTATGTAAAACAAAACCCAGAAAATCTGGGGAGCATCAAGCTAGCACCCTCTTGGCACCATCGTGCGTTGATACCTCGCACGATGCGGTGACGACTTGATGCTAAATCTCCGGCCACCCTGGCCCCCCCCCCCCCCCCCCCCCTTTGGGTGCCTGGGACAGGCAGACAGGCTGCTTCTTGCTCCTCCATTCGGGCCGGCCTTGTGAAATCTCGGGGTAAGACAAGGGGTATCCGCCGCATGGCCAGAGGCTATTCGTTAGACTTCGCGGCCGGCCAATATGAGGACATGGCGAGAGGCATCGTGCATGTCCGGTGTGGGCGACCTGCTCCTGGCACAACAGGTTTCATCTCGGGCGTGGGCTTAGTCTAGTCGGAATCACATGGCATTCATCTGGTGAACGGCAAGGCATCTTCATTGCTCACCGAGAGAGCTGCAAGTGTTGTATTATGCCTTCATGCTCTACTGCTGCCAGGAGCCGCTAGAGGGCAGATAACCTACCTTGCAAGAGACCAAGGGACCACACATGATCTCAAGACCAAACTACATACGTGCTCGACAGATGAACCTTACAGCGGACCTTGGTGAAGGTACGCCTCTAGCTCTGCGGATCACAACGACTAACGGGCTCTATAGGATTTAGTCGCCCATATCCTACGTTCGCCCACCCCGATTCGGGCTCGAGGAGCTGGCAACGTTTCCTCCATCCGGCACGTAGGTTTTTCCTTGCCCTCGTCCCATCTCCCACACGCATGTGAGGTAGGGTTCGATCTGCGTGAACCCTGGCATCATGGTCGTCCAGACCGGTGATCGTTGTATGTACCTACCTTGCAGTCTGGCAGTTAGTCTGGAGCCGGCATATGTGTACATACATACTCTCTCACGCAGCTGCCGCACATCTGCCTCGCCAGGATTTGCATGGGCCCCTCTGATACATGATATCGGTGGCGGAGCACGGCGCACAAAGCTATCATGGTTTCCAAACGATAGTTTGATGAGATACCGCTTCCCCATCTACCCTCGTGGACAAGGTCCCATCCGTGGTTCGGAGTGCGAGAGAGAGGGCAGATCAGTGTGCCACCCCTCCTCCTCCATGTACCGGACATGTATCTTGAACTCCAACGGTAGCGAGCCTCTAGCTTGTGTATATTCTATGTACTCTCAGGGGAAGGCTCCCCTCCATCGCATTTCTAATAGGACGGGCAAGCTTGGCTCTCCTCGACGGACACAGATAGGCGGTCCCTTTCGACGTCTCGGTCCACGAGAGACAAGATCCACCCCCAAGGCGTTCGAGCGGTGGGGCATCTTGTGAGCTTCTCGCTCGATCCGATATCGCGAAGGTTCAGTTTAGACGTTACCGCCTTAACTCCACAAATGGGAAAAACTGACTCGTCTCTTGTCGGTGATCGTCGCAGAGCGTTACTCGACGATAGAAGCTCCCCGCATGTGATCCCTCTGCATACACGTTACCTACGTGACCAGCTCTGGAGGCACTCTGGGACCGGCACAACCCTTAGCCGCGCGCGGTGACGAGGCCTGGTCGACGGCAAGGTAGCCTATCTTACTAGGCAGCTTACCCTCCTTCGAGTTAGCTTACCGTATCTCAGGCTTCATCAAGCTTCGTATCGTATCAAAAACGAAAATACAGACCCCCTCATCTGTCGGCTCACCTTCGCCCCCTCCCCCAATATGTACTTCGGTGCGGATATATGTTCTTCATCGTGACCGAGCGAACCGGGAGTGTGCTGAGGACGGGAGGACTAGGCAGCGTAAAGTGGGATGGCAGGCCAACAGCCGTGGGATCGATACGCTCTCCAGTGCGTCAGCAGTCGTACAAGCCTGCAAGCCTACACTGACCGGTCCCCCTGATGGAAAGGGTGGCCCCAGCTTCTCTCTTTCTCGCGCTGGTCGCGGTATGGTACCGTACTATGTAGATGTGCTAGGAAGTGATGTAGAGATATGTACCAATGTCCACCGCAGTCAACGTGCCGAACAAAAGGTGGCGTACGACTGGTCGTTTTACGTACGGTCCCGCCGCAGGCATGGGAAGGGGGCTTCTCGCCAATGAGCGTCACCTGATCTCCTTTTTCCTCCCGTGCGCTGCCTCGCCCTTTTTTTCTCCGCTTATTGATCCTTCAAGAGGCGTCGCCCATCGTAAGACGGGATTTTATCAAGACGGCATAACCTTAAATCGCATATAAGGGGAGGGAGGAGGGGCGATGTGGAATCCTGTGAAAAGGGGGCAAAAAGGGGGGGAGGGAGAAAGGCTTCATCAAAAAAGAACACCAGCTAGCCCAGCCCTGATAAGACCGGAGAAGCAGCGAAGATGAAACTAAAGATGCTATTCTGTACCCCTTTCATCTTTCACTGTTTTCTTTTTTTAAACCTCTCCTAATGACTTGCCGAGGTCTACAGCTGACCCTGGACTCTGGCTGCAGGAGACTTGACTGATGCGGGTTTTGGACTTTGACCTTGACCGCTGCGTGGAAAAAAAAGTCCCCGTGGGTCTTGTCCTCGTTTCTTTTTTTTATTGTTCTTTCTGTGGCCGCTTCGTCAAGGGGATGTTTTTTGCGAGAAACCCCCCACGGCAGTAGTAGTGAGGGGAGTGGAAGGATCGGGACGACCAGAATCGGGGTTCGACTGTGCCTCTCTTCTTACTCCTACTGCTTTATAACGAAAAGGCGTACATTGACAAATCCCCATTTCCCTCTTCTATCTCCCATCGTTTCGAGGCAGGGTCTCTGGCTGGAGCTAGCCTGGGTTGGGGTTAAAGGGGTCTCTTAAGAGAAGCGCGACCAGGTGAGGCTCATCTAAGGTTTCGTTGCGCGATCCAACGATGCTACTTCACTTACTACTCTCGCAGCGCCCCGTCGTCAGCTGCACCTCGAGGCTAGCTCGAAGGATTCGTTAGGTCCCTTGGTTTTCGTTTTTTTTGCCGCTGCGCTGGTCTTTTTTCTTTCTTTCTTCTCTATATCTCTTTTATCCTCGATTACCGCGTTTCGCATGGGGGGAGCTGGCACTGACCCGGTTCGGGCCAAGGGGATGACATCCAGGCTTCGCAGGCTAACACGGGTTACAGACAAGAAGAAGAATCCCATCATCGCAACATGGCTGCTCGTACCAAGCTGCCTCAAATCCTTACCGCGGGCACAGCTGTGGCACGTATTGTAGCCACGATCAGTCTCGAGTCATTGCTTCGTCGAAACCGTTCGCCTCTCTCGGCGAGCGCGATTAAAAAATCGGACGGGGGGGGGGGGGCGTCTAGGCGTCTGAGCGTCTGGCGTCTGGCGTTTGTTTGGGTATGGAATCCTTCTCGCCACAACCCAAGTCCGAAAATAGGTTGGGCGGGCAACTCGATCGGGTAATGACGTCTCTTTTTTTTAGGTCCCGGTTTACCTTATCTCGCTTTGGGATCTTGGCTCTCTTCTGGCTTTTGTTCCTCGACACCTTGTCTATCCACCGACTCCTTCGGTTCTCGCTGAAGTCCGTATGGGCCCCGCGTTGGGTATGGATAGTCTCGGCGAAAGCGAATTCGTTCGACTCGGTGTCTGCGACTCGACAATCTCCCATCCGTCCGTGATGGCACATTCGGGTCGTCGGTGAGTCAGGTAGGCTAAGGATCGGTTCTGTCGTGCGCGGCCTTTTGCGGCGCGTGTGGGGCGTTGCGCTCGCGAAGGGTCCTCAGGAAGGGTCTTGAGATAGCCTTCATCTCTTCCAAAGTACTCTGGAAGTAGCATCGGTCCGCCACTGAAAATCGGGGACGGAAGCGTATCGGGAGATACGAGCTGCTGCGGCGTTCGAAGACTGACGAAACCGAAAGTGGGGAGTCTGACTTGGTCGAGATGAGCAAGACAGAGTGTGTCCTCTTTTTGTAGGCCGGACCATTCTCTGTGGCCGTAGTGAGCTGAACTCGTAGCTGACCCGATGACCAGGGCTGAGATGACGTGAGAGTTCTGTGAGTAAGCCGCGCGTCGTCGTAGATAACGAGTGTTAATGTCCTTCAAAGGCGTTTGTCTGGCCGACAAGCGATATGCAAGTGATGGTCAATGTCTGTCGAAACTGAAGATACTCTCAAGTTGTGAGCTACTTCGATACACCACGTATGTCTATCCCGTCTTTGGACACGAACTCGGGGCTGTTCTGTGTTCGCGAAAAGGCCAGACATTGCGATTATCGCGACGACCCTTAGCTTTGGGTATGGCTGGCCTAGTCGGCTTTATGAACGCATAGTACTACCGAGTTGTAAGCTATGTTGCTGTCGAGACTGGTCTCAGGGGAGTAGAAGGGGAAACTCCTGACTTGGTTGACGGCTGGAAAGGGGCGCGTATTCAATGTTATCCAATATACCACCGTCCTCTAGACATACGTCAAATACTCTATGAGGTGATTGACGGTACTCAGGGATAGCGCGCTGAGTTCCTCTATGAACTACCTAAGATATTCGACTGGTCAACTCCTACGCCCTGTCGTGAGCGTGCCGTAGACTGTCCAAGGTATGTTCGTGTAAGGGAGCCACGTAGTTGTGTTCAGACGATATGTCGAGATGAGGGCGAGAACTTCCCGAGAAGGCTGGAACCTAGAGACCCAATATATGAGAGCCCCTAGATATAGTACTCTCGAGCGGCATTTAGATATTTAAAGACATGTCGCAATGGTCATGAAAGATATAGGCCAGCGGTATATTGATTGTGTCGCGAATACGGCCATCTATGAGGGATTGCTGTAGATGCTCCGACTGTTGCGACATGGAAACTGGATATATACTAAATATTAACAAGAGATATTCATACGCCTGCATCAGGGAACGCGCACAGAGCGTTGTGGGCTGGATCACACCAAGAAAACACAGTTGACAAGCCTTCAGTTGCCTAGAATGGGAGATTTATTTTATATTATATCTTAGCCACCCTATGAGCAATCGTCAACACGAGCTGGCGATACGCTAACAGCACGAGAACAGGAAACTCCGAGTCGGCAGAAGGGACTTACGCCTTCGCCAGCTCATCCAAGATAGGCTTCTCCAGGGACTCAGGCTTCGTGGTGCTAGCCCACCGTTCCTTGACCTTGCCGTCCTTGCCGATAAGGAACTTCTCAAAGTTCCACTTGACGCGCCTAGGATACGAAGACAAGTTGTGTCAGTAGGTGGTTCCCATGATCTCGAAACTTACAGCTTCTCCTGCTACTCCGGCAACAGATAGGGGATGATGATAGAATGTCATAACTCACTGCAAAAAGTTAGTGACGTAAACGGGAAGAATTTCAAGATAACTTTAGAAGAGGGGGATCAGATCTTCTAAGGCGACCTGTTTCGACACGCACCTTTAGACCCATCAGACCGGGCTTCTCGGTCTTCATCCACTCGAAGACAGGCTCAGCCTTCTCGCCGTTGACGTCGGTCTTGCCGAGGATGGGGAAGGTGACGCCGTAGTTGACCTGGCAGAAGCTCTGGATGTCGTCGTCGGTGCCGGGCTCCTGGCTGCCGAACTGGTTGCAGGGGAAGCCGAGGATGACGAAGTCGTCGGGGTGCTTGGCCACGATGTCCTTGTACAGCTTCTCGAGCCCGGCGTACTGCGGCGTGAAACCGCACTTGGACGCCGTGTTGACGGCCAGCACCACCTTGCCCTTGTAGTCGGCCAGCGGCTTCTCGGCGCCCTTCTCTGTTGCGCGGGAACGAGGTCGAAGCAGTTAGCTCAGCTCATCTTCCCACTCGTCTTGTGCGCTCCTGGTGCTACGTACTGTCCTTGACCGTGAAGTCGTAGAATGATGTAGCTGACGCCATTGTGCTGTACGTGCTTGTGCTCGCGGGGCGATTGATTAGTCTATTCGCAAGAGGGACGGGCGATGGAAATGGTATCGATCTTGATGTTGATGTCGCAAAACTCGCGAAGGTAGTTTTCGCGGCGGGGTATCCGGAGGTTACAAATCGGAAATTGGACAGAGGTATAGCTCGCTTTCGCAGTGGATCTATATGTCGGCGGCCGTTAATAAACAGGACTCTGCAGGTGAGATCAGGTTTGCTTTCACAGATGGGATACGTTACCAGAGACAAAACGAGAGGGATGACAGCTTCTTATTATTTGGCGCATGAATTCTTTTGATCTTTCCGTCTGCTTCTAAATCAGGGACGAGTGTCAGGAAAAGATTCCCAGGACTTTGATTCGTTTTTAGACGCCGATGACCGAGCTTGGAAGCCTCGGCAAGGTCCCGATCCGAAACTCTTCACGTCAATGCGGACGAGCTGCGGGCCTGTTTCGTTAGTCTTTCCGCCAGTGCGTCCGCCACTGCAGTGCGCCAGTGACGTCTTGCTGGGCTCGCTGGGTACCCCAGCTTAAGTAAGCATCCCAGTACCTGCCAATGTGAGGTAAGAGCTTGGGCCGAGGCCTTCAATCTGGGCAAGCTCGCTGGCTCGCTAAGCTCGGAGCTGTCATTCTCCCGATCGCGCCATTACTGCCGTTTGTCCTTCTCATCGCATGTCGTTGTGGCCTGTATGCCCTGTTTATCTGTTCCTCTGAGACAACATTCGACCCCCGATAGAATGTCGGTGGCTTCATGTTGATCCTCGTTGGCTGAGACACTTACCCGAACGGCGACAGCTGTGAACGGGTAGATCCGAAAGCTCCTCCAAAGTCAAGCCTCCAAGCGCAAACGACAGGAACAAAGACCACGGGTAACCTACGCATACCCAAGTAATGTCAATACCTAGTCGTAGCTCAGGGTTCCAGCTCCGAGTCTCGAACCCAGCATCTAGCATGTGAATCTCAGTCGTCACTCTAAGAACAACCCTGATGACTACAGCTTCGGTCATGTCAAATAGACTATTATGGAGCGTCGTATGCCCGAGCCACGGCATATAGTGATTATAGGTAACATATCCCGATCCTTGTTCCTCGACCATCCCTTACATGCACGAGATGGGACGACACAGACTCATTGGTCCGGGCCCGGATTCAAATTCGAGCTTAGGGTCGGCCTCGAGCTTGGAATTGAATGGAGATTGAGAAGCAAACTATAACGTGCGGTATCCACTAATGCGCGTCTTCAGGCGGTGGTGTAATCGGCACGACAACGGCATACTACCTAACCCGACATCCCACCTTCAACACCGCCATACATCACATCACGCTTCTCGAGGCTACTTCCATAGCAGCCGCCGCATCGGGCAAAGCGGGCGGGCTCCTCGGTCTATGGGCCTATCCGACCTGTCTTGTCCCTCTCTCCTACCGCCTCCACGCCGAACTGGCGGCCGAACACGGTGGCGCCGAGAAGTGGGGATACCGGCAGCTCGGATGCGGCCAGATCGCCGCAACGGTGGGGAAGGACAAGACTACGAACAGCCCTACCAAGACAAGGAAGAAGAGTAATCCTGGACTGACCAAGCCCGAAAATGGACAAGCCGTTCTCCAGGCAAACGATCAAATAGAGTGGCAGAAACTACCCAAGCAGGACGAAAAGGCAAGCTCGTTGCTTCACGAGTCTGTCCTGCCGGCGGATTTAGACTGGATCAACTCTAGCTTGGTGCACGAATATGCCGAGATGGGTCTACCAGGCTTCACCGAGACGGCCCAGGTGCATCCTTACCAGTTCACCACCTCGATGGCGGCGCTAGCCCGCAAGGGCGGCACCGAGATGCACGTCAATGCCAAGGTGACGCAGATCGGCCTCAACAAGTCGGAGACGGCCGTGTCGTACGTCCAGTACGTGGACCGGGTCACGGGCAAGACGCGGACGATCGAGGGCGTGACGGACGTGGTGGTAGCGGCGGGGCCGTGGACGGGGCGGCTGTGGCCCAGCACCAAGGTGGAGGGCCTGCGGGCGCACAGCGTCGTGTTCGCGGCCGACGTGAGCCCGTACGCCGTCTTCACCGACATCGCGCTGCCGGGCGACTGGGTGCCGGCGCACCGGGCAGCGCGCGGCGAGCGTCGGCGGCGCCACCGCGGCAACGTGGACCCCGAGATGTACGCGCGGCCCGGCAGCGAGGTGTACGCGTGCGGCGAGCCGGACGCGAGCGTGCCGCTGCCCGAGACGGCGGACCTGGTCGAGTGCGACGAGGCGCAGTGTGATGACCTCGTCGCGTACATCGGCGCCGTCAGCCCCGTGCTCGGCGCCGCCACCGTCGCCGCTAAGCAGGCGTGTTACCTGCCGCGCCACGTGCGCTTCGGCCGTGAGACCGCGCCCCTCGTCGGCCCCACGTCGGTCGCCCGCCTCTGGATCGCGGCGGGACATACGTGCTGGGGCATCCAGAACGGCCCCGCCACCGGCAAGCTCGTCAGCGAGCTCATCTTCGACGGCCGCGCCACGAGCGCCGACATTGCCGAACTCGACCCTAGGAGATACAAGGTGTAACTTGATTTATTTACCCAAGTTACCTCAGGTGTTACAGAAGAAGCGGTATAGAGAACGAGGGTGGTAAAGGAAAAGGTCTAGAAAAAAAGAAATTAATATAAACCACTTTAGACCGAAGACGTGGGACGGCTGGGTCGATGGGGGACTGGGTCGATAAGGCTCGCGGGGGTGGTGGCAATCTCAGTCTGACGGGAAGAAGAAGGGAGGGGGGAACCGGTAGTCCTTCTTCTCGTCCTCTTGGCTCATGCGTGTGAGATTAGGTGGTGTTAGAATATGCCAGGTCGGTGTGGTCTGTGGGTACCGTGTCTAACGATGCCGTGAGCGGGTAGGAGAAAAAAGGGGGGGGAATATCAATATCGTCGGGTACGTGGGTACATGTCGCATGATACGTCGATCTGCCTCGAAGGAGGCTGAACGAGAACGGGAACGTACAGGATGCTTTGCATGGCATGCGTGGGGTGCGGAGGTGTGTGCGAACCACCACGATCCCGACCCCGTCCAGGGAGAAGGAAAGCGGTGTGCGCGCGTGTGTGCCCGATCCGTATCATCTTGTTCTTCCCTCGCTCTTCGGGGCTACGCGTTGGGGTAATATCACTCTCCGCATAAGCACGCTATTTGCTGTACCATATGTATAAGAGAGCTGCATTATTATAAAAACTTTTCGAGGCTTTGCCGCCGTCGCCGCTATGGCAGGACGCAAGGTGGAGGGCCAGGTGATCGACCAACATCTCGACCACGAGACGGGCCGAGCCGTAGAAGGGGTCCAGGCCGGGGGCGGGGGGAGGAGAGGAGAGGGGAGGAGGACGGGGCGCATCGGGGAGGGAAGAGGGGGAGAGGGAGGGTAGGAAGGCCTCGTGGGGTGACGTTTCAAGGGTTCAATCGTCTTACGGATCGTCGCCAACTTACTACACGGTGCCACGTTTCTTAGGGTGAACCATAGTATATCTCTCTCTATCTCTCTCGCCGGACCCTAGACACATACGACCCCGGGAATGCCCACACGAACGACTTGCGTCGAGGTCGCATTCAACCCGCAGCGTAGCTCACGAGATAATATACCTACGACAAGACGCAATACCACCACACGATCCCCCATGAACAAAGCGATCCTAGAATTTGCCTGCCGATACCCATGGCCCCCAAACTCAGCAGATATCCATGGTGACTTTTGCTTACCACGGGGTGGGGGGTTGTTTCTCTACCTAGGTCGGTAGGGAGATTGACAAGATGAAAACATTCGATGCATGTGAATCCAATTCGCCTTTCCTTCGGTCTGTGTTCCGAGGTGGTAGATATGCCAGGCAATGATATCTAATGGACCTCTATCTACATATGATGATACCCATGTGTTCTATATAGTTAAGCTGGTTATTGGATGATGATAAACGTAGATTTGCTATGCTAATGAGATGGTAGAAGAGACGTGAATGATCTCGCTGTAACCGTGATGCTAGCAAAATGCAGGAAATATGAGAAAGCCGCAGTAGCAGCAACAGTAAGACGCAGAATATGGCTGAGAGGTTTGAAAGCCGCCAGCCGCCTCCTCTCGGTCATCCCCTCTCTCATGACCCCGTCCGAGACGAGGGAGTGTTGAACGTTGAGGCCGGTCTTTAGAGCCGGAGAATAACTGTTTTTCTCTTTTCTTTTCTTTCAACGTCAGGACCTGAGGAATTTGTTAGGGACCAACGAATGTTCCTGGGGTCTGCTCATTGTCCGAATCCAAACAGGAATGTGTATAGAGAGAGAGACGGAATCATGGTCAAGATCGGTATGAAAAAACGTATTTGTGAGTTGCAGGCGCCCTTGCACGCGTATCGAAGAGCCTGAAAAGTTGACCGACGGTAGAGAGCGTTTCCACCCTCCCACGAACTCGATAGAGCCTCATCCGCCACCCCGGATTTTAAACCCCGCACTTTCCAAGAATAGGGGGATTAACGGCCACGCGCGGCTAATATCGACGGCATATAGCCGGTCCCTGCGGGTTTCAGCAGACCAAGCTTCCTTGGTAACCCCGTCTTCGTATCAGCTTGTCCGTATCACAGCGATTCCTCGACCTCCATCGCTTCCCGTATCCCCTCCGCGATAGACGCGACCTTGGCCTTCTCCAGGCGCTTGAGCGGGCGCCGAGGGTAGCCGCCGTAGCCGAAGTAGGTCTGGATCGCTTGCTTAGTGCCCGCGATCGCCGCCTTGGTCAAGAACCAGTCACCTCGCGAAAGCACTTTTTGCAGCGCAATCGCTTCCTCCGTTTTCCCCTCGGCGTACAGGTTCCACACTTGGACGCAGAGCTTAGGCATCACGTTTGCGCCGCCCGCGATGATTCCGCTTCCTCCCGATACCAGAGTCTGGACCGTGAAGTCGCAGATACCGCCGAAAGCCATGTACCCGCTGCCCTCCGAAGAAGGTGTCTTGGCTTTGGTAGCCAGCGCTACGCGGGTAAGCTTGCCGGTGCTGCCGCACGTGAACTTAGTTCCGATGATATTGGGGTGTTCGGCGAGTTTGATGAGGACGTCCGAGTCTAGGTCAATGCCAGCAACTGCGCCGGGATAATTGTATATCACTATCGGTAGCGGACTTCTATCCGCTACGGAAGTAAAATATCCAACTATGGCCTCTTCGTCCATCTGAGCACGGAAGTAGCTTGGCGGTAGTAGCAGGACGTAATCTCCGCCAGCAGCCTCCGACTGCTTGCAGAGCTCAATGGTCCCCTTGACGCTGCCTTCCGTAGCCCCCACGACGATGGGAGTGGCGGTGAAACCCGCGTCGTCCAGAGCCTCTCTGGTGGCGCGAGTCACTGCTACCTTCTCCTCGCGCGTGCAGTGAATTGCTTCTCCATTGGACCCCATAGTGACCAGTCCAGCAAGCCCGGCCTTAGCTAGACGCTCGGCATGCTTCTTGATGGTGGGGATGTCGAGCTCTTCCGTCTCGGGATCGAAGAAGGTCATAGTTGGAGCATAGATGCCACATGGCAACGGCCGTCTTGGGGTCGCGTGGCTATGAACATCGTTGCCGTTCGAGACAGTCATGCTTGATTATGCGGCGGTAGGAGGATATCTATGGTCAAATCCACGGGGCGATATACACCGAAGGGCATAAGCTCAGAACGAAGGAGTAGATACGAAAAGGGGCGCCGAGAAAAAGAGAGAAGCCGGCTTCACCAAGAGAAGGGATTCATAGCTATACTTATAGACTTGACGACATAGTATTCGATGGACGGCAGCAGAGTACGTTTTCCATAACATAATGGCTTTGTTCTCTTAAGTTGCATGCGATACCCTGTAGGGTGTGGGTCAGCAGCGTACGAGTCTTACTAGATCCTTTGCTCGTAAAGACATTGGTCCGAGGAGGGCGACGATTGGGTACCCGAAAGACGACTAAGGAAAAGAAGCTAATGGAAACGGGCCAAGGCCAACGCATGGGCTTCGCGCTCTACGGCATGGAAAAGTCACAATGTCGATTGCGGATGAGCCGATTTCCTGACAACGAGCTCAACGGCCTGGGAGCCCCTGGGGGCGGATGGGCCACTCGGGCCTCAGCTTCATATCAGGGCAATATATCGTAGATAGATCAAAAAAGTCACGCAGACGGCTCGCAGTCGTGGAGTCTGGACAGCCCGAGCCCGAAAATTATCGGGTTGGCGTGCTTCGGCCGCGTTACTCGAGAACTGCAAGTCAGACTTTGAGTCAAGGCAAGGGTCCAGAAACGGTACAATGGTTCCCTAAAGAGAGCGTGCCTTATTCGGCAGCTGCTCATGCAGTGGGTAGCCTGCGATACGTCGGGTCAGGTCGAAGCTAGATTGTTGTGGTGGTATTTGCAACGGCGCCGTGATTGGCCAGACCCGACCAACATCTCCGGATGGGCTCAGAACTGGGCTGATGGAAAACTGGGAGGATCTGCAAACGGAGCCGATCAGAGACTCGGCTGAAACCGAAGTACGTAGGTTGATGAGAGGATGATTTCATCACCGGGGCACATGAGAAAAGGGTCAGGAGAACCGAGAAAGCCGTGCGTTGCGCGGTGAAAAAACATGCCTACCTGGTAGGCTACCCAAGGTACGGTAACTGATGCGGCGATGCGTTGTCGATGCGATGTTAGATGTGTGAGGAAGCTGACGAGGCTCGTCAAGACGTCATTCGCATATACCAGACCGTCTTGTGACCCTCCAAAGGAAAGCACCGGAAAGCAGCTCGAGCTCGAGAAGGGCAACAGTCTGGCAGACGGTCGAAGGATAGCCGTCTGCTTGGCAGGACTGAGAGGTGTTGGTGGGTGGCCTTTGGCGGGGGATGGGGCATACGGGAAGCCGTCTCGCTCTAGAGGGAATAATTTTGATGACGGTGCTACGCTGGTTGCCGCATTGTGGAGCAGGCCAAACCGTCTCCAGAGCTAGGAAGCGGGCGGATTTGGATAGGTTCCTGAGATAGACACTTTCTGTACGTCCCGAGCAAGACTGCTATTGGGCATTGCTGTGTAAACAAGCTGTTCGATGACCCGTGAACCTCGTCGGGCCAAAGGGTCATTGGGCCATAATAACGTGGAGTATGCGGTATGAGGTATGTGCTAAGTGCTAAGTTAGAGTGGATGGTGAGTAGCACAAAGCTTGCAGCGCCGAACTGCACCGTTCGTTAGCAGAGAAAAGAGGAAGACTCTGACTCCTCAATATCTTCCACCGCCTTTCTGGGGTAGCTCTACCTAACCACCTACCATGCTGTGACTGTGAGGCGTACCGTGCCTATGTTCAGAGTCTTCTTCGTCTGCAGGACAGACCGGATAAGGCTTAGACGGCACGGAAGAATGGTATTGGTAGTTTTTCCTCCAGTAAAGAAGGGGGAGAGGCTTCGATGTAGCCAAGACCCAGGCTAGAAGAATTCCGCATATCTCGTCTCCCCCCCTCCTGTGCCCGTGGGAAAGGCTTAGGCTCGGGCAATAATCCACGTTTGCTACGTGATTCACGATCGCGGCGTATTGCAACCCTGTGCTAGGGACCCTTACGGGTACCCAAGTAATGACCTGTTTGGTTGTCCTGGTATCGTGAGTTGTTCGTCTGCTCTGGCTCTAGTCGCTCAAGATCAAAATCCTCATAGATTGTTTTATTAAAGATAGGGATTCGTATTTAGCCGGTCGACATTGATGTGATATCTATGATTTCGACCTTCCTATTTCTGTCGATGTCTGGCTTCATTTCTATATTGTGTCGCGATGGAGGTCGTCAAGCTGTTAGCTGAGGAAAAAAAAAGGAGAAAATAAAAAGAAATTCGAGGGAGAATCAGGCCAATGATAGGCCGATGCCGGGCTGGACGAGCTCGAACCCCGCCAGAGCGAACGCGGGGCAATCAATTTTAGGCCTTTGGTGGGGGGCGGGGTTATCGCGAAGCCCAAGTACTTTCCTCCATTTCCAGATGTAATAAAACCCGACAACTACGACTCAGTCACTTATGAGACGAGGAATGAAAGGGAGAGCTGGCTCATAAACTCTTAATTCCGGCTTTTTCTTCTCATCTTGTATGCATTTTCAAAAGGACTAGTGTCGAAGGGTCTCTTGGAGGAGTGACAGAATCCAGTATCGCATTCTCAACTCAACTCTTCCAAGTAAGCTAAGAGTTGACGACTCCACCGAGCAAATCTCCGACTGCCCCTCAATTCTTCCATCTATAAACGTCCAGGTAGGCATAGAAGAATCAGCAGTAACAAGTAGTAGACACAAAGGCCCGAGGGGTAGCTGTAGAGAAGCCGGAATAAACACCCTATTTCTTTCTGCTCCCTCCCATCTCCCTTTCTTCTCCTGCTACGTACCAGCAATATCCGGAACTCGTACGGAGAAATCGCACGCGCCCTTCACGAGACCCGAAGACCAGCAGCATGGCTACCGAAGCGATCAAGTCAGCCGTCGTCCCGACGAGCTCACCCTCGCCACTGAACGTGCTTATGGTGTGTATCACATGATACGTGTATGAGAGATCGACGCTGGAGAGGCTGACGCGCGCGCCCCCCAAAGGTCGGGACTGGCGAGTACACGACGGGTTTTGTCGGAGGAGGAGCCTCGGGGTCCGACAAGAAGGTGGGAGTCGTGGGCCTGACGCTGTTTGATCTTCGGAGGAGAGGAAAGGTGGCGAGGTTGGGCATGGTCGGCACCAATGGAGCCAAGTTTCCCGCCATCAGTGAGCCCTTCGCTGCCTAACCCCAAGCCTTTTACTCCTTTCCGCTCTCTCGTCCGGAGCTGCGTCGACGACGACGAAAACGGGTATTGACCGCGCGAATAGGGCAGCACCTCGACGCCAACATCTCCCAGGTCTACAACGGGCTAGACTGCTCCTTCGACTCGTACCCGGCCAATGATGTCAAGGACCCGGGCGCCTACAAGGCCGCCATCGACGCCCTGAAGCCGGGCGACGCCATCACCATCTTCACGCCCGACACCACGCACTACCCGATCGCTCTGTACGCCATCGAGCGCGGCATCCACGTGCTGATCACGAAGCCCGCCGTCAAGACGCTGGAGCACCACCAGGCGCTGCTGGCGGCGGCGCGGGAGCGCGGCGTCTACGTATACGTGGAGCACCACAAGCGGTACGACCCGGCGTACGCGGACGCGCGGTTCCGCGCGCGCGGCCTCGGCGACTTCAACTACTTCTACAGCTACATGTCGCAGCCCAAGTCGCAGCTCGAGACCTTCAAGGCCTGGGCCGGCGTCGACTCGGACATCTCGTACTACCTCAACAGCCACCACGTCGACGTGTGCGACTCGATGGTGTCGCAGCTCGGCTTCGCGCCCGTCCGCGTCTCGGCGTCCGCCGCGCGCGGCGTCGCCGCCGGCCTCGGCTGCGACCCCGCCACCGAGGACACCATCACCGTCATGGTCACGTGGCAGAAGCGCGACGACCCGGCCCGCGTCGCCACCGGCGTGTACACGGCGTCGTGGACGGCGCCCCAGCGCGCCGGCGTCCACTCCAACCAGTACTTCCACTACCTGGCCGAGGGCGGCGAGGTGCGCGTCAACCAGGCCAAGCGCGGCTACGACGTGGCCGAGGACGCCGCCGGCCAGCTTGTCTGGTACAACCCCTTCTACATGAAGTACGCCCCCGACGAGGAGGGCAACTTCGCCGGCCAGACTGGTTACGGCTACGTCTCCTTCGAGAAGTTCGTCGACGGCTGCCGCGCCGTCAACGCAGGCACCCTGAAGCCCGCCGACCTCGACGCCAGGGGCCTCCCGACCCTCGCCAACACCATCGCCACGACGGCGATCCTCGAGGCCGGCCGCCGGAGCATAGACGAGAAGAGGGAGATCAAGATCGAGTTTACTGACGAGGTGTGGAAGTTAATTTAAATCGAAGGGGGCTTTATACGGAGTCGTTTGGGACAATTACTTGTTACTACTGTGACCATATCCAATATTCCCCGGAAAAGGGGGTGACTTAATAGACGTATATTCGCCTACAATCTGATTTGCTGTCTGCCCAATACATGGCGCAGTATCCTCTGTTATCCATTCTGGCCCTCCTTCCGCGTAAGATAATCCTATCATAGCATCCACAAAGTTAATTTCGAGAAGGAGTCCTCGTCGAAAGGAGCATCTTTATCCTCTGGACGCAGGCGACCCCTGATTTCAATGGCGCGCGACTTGCATGCCTCGCTCTCTGCCGCTGTGCCTTTCTCCGCGTATAAGACCGATAGCTTGTACAGCGCGCGGGCCAGCTGGCCTCCGCCCTCGCTTAACGACTCGGATATGTCTACCAGCTGCTCAAGAAAGTCGCTTCGAGGGGTATCAGTTTATAGTTCATTACGTATCTGCGAGGCTCGAGACCACGTTTAAGACTTACATGGCGATGACAAGATGGCCTTGGAGGTACAGAATGCATGCGACGTCGTACAGCGAATCGCAGGTCTTCAGCCGGTTCCCCATCAGCTTCTGGCGGAACGCGAGGGCCTTGGAGGCCAGGCGCAAGGCGTCGTCCACGCGGCCCTGCCTGAGCCGGATCCGGGACAGAAGCACCATGTCGCCCGAGAACCTCGGGTTGCCTGTGCTCAGGAACGTCTCGTCCGTAAAGTCCTTCAGAGACGGGCATCTAGTGAGCATCATTTCCGCTTCGTCAGGTTTGCCCATACGCAGAAGCAGGCTGGCCATGTTGCTGTACGAGTTACCGATCCTGTCGCTGTTAGCGCGGAGCCGGATCCCTGTCGCCTGCTGGTGCGTGGCGTATGCCTCTTCCAGGTTTCCCATCTCCGTGTGCGCCAGTGCGATGTTGTTCAAGCTGGAGGCTACGAACGGGTCGTCCGGCCCGAGCTGCGCCTTGCGGATTTCGAGGGCCTCTGTGAAAGGCTTCAGCGCAAGTGATGGCCGGCATAAGTCTAAGTCAATCAAGCCAGCCAGGTCGAGGGCGCTGGCAAATGCCAAGATTGACTTGTCCTCAAACGTCTGGATTGCATCGTATACTAGATTGCCTGCTACGTCGTAAGTTTCTCGCTCGTAAAGATACCTATGTGCTCAGTCAGATCGCCAGTTTCCCACTGGATGATAATAAGAAACCGCTGACCAGCTACAGCTAAGTAGGAGCTCTGCATATTGCTGCAGGTTCGTAGGTCGAATATCATGCTTCCTATATAGCTTGGAGATATGCTTGATGTGAGGTAAGCACTTTTCACATCTCTTCCAGGCACTGACTTGGTGGTCAACATCTTTGCTCCAGGTATCGGGAAAGCCCCAGGACAAGAGCTGGATTGCTACATCGAAATATCTCGGCCGGTCTAGAGTCGGTAGTCTGTGAAGAGCGGCGGACTGAATTAATCGGTGGACTGTGATCACAGGCTGCTCCATGGTCTTGCTAATCAAAGCTGTCTGCAAGAGAGGCTGCTCTGCATCGTTGAGACTGTGATACGAGTTAGGGTCTAAATGATAACTCGCCAGACGTCAAGCCAGTTATTAGATAGATGCTGTACCTACTCCATGTAGTGTGCGATGAAGTCGAACTTGGGGTTGAGAGATTCTGTTCGCGAACCTTGTAAGAATATTTCTTCGTCCACTCCGTCTGGATCAAGGAAGACCAGCAAATTTAATAACATGGCAGCCGTTTCTGGTAGCTTCTGAAACGATGCGTCCCAGACGGTGCTCAGGGTGTGTTCATAATCGTCTTGAACAGTCTTCCTACCGTCTATCTCTGCGGTATATCGCTCGTAAAGGCCAATAAAATCCTTCAGTGGCAGTCTTCGCTGCGCTATGAAGCCTCCGATCTGGCTCAGAGCGAGGGGTAGTCCACCGAAAGCCTGAGTAATCACAGTTGCGTGCTCTTTATTCGAAGCATCAGTGGGATTGACCCCGACCTGCTTAAGCAACATCATGGAGCCTTCGGTGTCATCAAAGGCTTCGACATGTAAACACCTGGCAGCAGGAATGTTGGCCACGTCGAAGTCTCTAGTTGTTAGTAGTATTGAACCATGAGGACCAGTAGGCCACGCAGTCTTGAGAGCTTTGAGGTCACCGGCATTATCAAATACTATTAACCAACGAGTTGCTACAGGACCTGGTCAGCTCTCGTCTTATGGCTACTGTGTAAAATAAATAGTGACTTACACGTGGTACTCAGCCAGTGCTTAACCTTCCATATGGCAGCGGCTGAGTCTTGAATGTCATCCGGAATCTCATAGAGTTGCAAACCCTGGGCTGCGTCTTGAAAACTCCGGCCAACGGTGATGGTGTTGTCGGCAGCGATCCATAGTATTACGTCGTATATCTTGACGCTTTGATGGACGTACTGCAGTGCCAATTGCGTCTTGCCAATCCCGCCCATCCCGAATAATGCGACTAACCTGTTGGAAGAGGTTTTCCCGGGCTCAAGAGTGCGCGCTATCGTGGATATAAGAGACTCACGACCCGAGAACTTAGTATTGAGTAGAAACGGTATCTGATGATACTTGGCACCATGCTGATTATCTTCATTGCTCTTCGTAGAGAAGTTATCCATAAGCTCGATCACTTGTTTATATTTGTGCTCGTCGAGCCTCATACAAGCAAGGTCAGCCTCACTCTCGACGACAGAAGAGAGCCTATTGATGCGCATGGTCGTCCTCGAGAAGTCGCCCAGAAGTCTTTCCCACGCGTTCAGTCGAAACCGGACATGGGGATTATCCCGAAAGAGGTGGATTGTCCTGGCGTAGAAGCATATTACTTCGGCGTATACATCGATCAGGGCCCCCTCCAGCTGATGGCTCATTGGCAACGTGTTTTCGTAAACCCGAAATCTCGGCAAAGTCAAGCTAAGCTCTTCAAACATGTCCAAAATATCTTGGAGATTGTCTCCTGCTGAGACTGCCAACGTTAATATGAGGCGGATGGTTCCCCATGCAATCGTTGTCAGTGTCGCATCGACCCCAAACGTCAGTGCCATGATTGCCGAGAAATCATCCACGAACTTGAACTTTGGGGCGAGCCTGTTCATAGATATCAAAGTCTGCCTGTATCCGGATGGTGTGGTCTGGATGGTGTTCATATGATTCAAAAGGTCGTCGAGAGAATGTACTTCGTGTATCGTTTGGTGGTCCTCGTTTCGTCCCAGCTCTTCCCCATACCTTTCCAGCGCCCGATGCCACAATGGGCTTGCATTTTCAGCCGACCTTACCAAAAAGAATCAGCATCTAGGCTGAGTACAGTATTGGTGTCCGATACAGCGTGTGTATTCGTACTTACTTTTCCATCTTTTCGTTTAGTTCTCAGGCAGACGATAGGATGCAGAGACCAGGTATAATCGCTCTAACCAGATCGCGAGCGAGATGATGTTTCTTGATGGCAAACTGTGCGGGGTTGAGCTGGAGGCTCCAAGGACTGCGACTATTTGATGCTTCGTAATGTGTCAGATGTGCCCAGATCAGTACGAGAGAGCCTCGTGGCCAATCAACCAGGCAATATATGTATGAAGATAGCCCCCAAGGTGGTAGAGGATACGATGGAGGTATCTGAGAATGTTCCTATAGGCTGAGCCAGGAGATGGCGACCGGCAAGGCGTACCAACAACGCTTGAAGTATGCCTGACCCAAAAGGGCAGCCCAACGTGGATCAATGAACTCTAAGCCTCTTCTCCTTCTTCTATTAAAGTAGGAGAAAGATGAGGACCTTGAGGCCTAAGTGAACTATTAGTTAAATTACTATTAAATGGCTAATTCCAAGCTCTAATCAGCCCTTTCCACAAGCAAACGGGGCTGCATGTCCTGTCGTACAAGCGCGTAATGCTCTTTAGATGCTTTTCGCCCAGCGTACTTGGGGACTACACAAGCCCGCTGTCACTACTGAGTCACATAACTACACAAATGCTGTGTATATTAAGCTAAGGCACAGAATAGCTCAATAAAACCTCAGTCAAGGCACTCCTGTTCCGCATTTTCCCATCTAGCCTGATCCCCTGACCTTAGACTTGACCAAATGGTTAGAGGTGTGCATTTACCTTCCTGTACACTTACTAATACGTAAGAACACTCAAAACTAGCCCTGCTATCTGCTCAGTTGTGAATCTTGGGAAATATGAAGCAGTTGACGAAAAGATCATTACACGCGCCATCGTTTAGTTTGTTGGCGTGGTACAACCTGCGACCTCGAAACCGATAGCGTTCCATGAGCTTACACTGTCATGCGGCCAGCCTTACGATGAGGCAAACAATGACGTTGCTGCACAAGTTTTGTGTATAAAGCAGCATCCGGACAAAGAGGCATATCTAGTAAGGGGAGCACTCCTGTCCCTTGTCAACCTCTTCCTGGGGGTATCTTGAGACCTTCCAGGAGGTCCGCTGAAGCTCGTATAGAGGAAAAGGTCCCTCATCTCCTTTCTCTTGCGGTGACAATCTTTTAGAATCACACAGCTCGTTCAGCCCAGCTCTGAATGATACCTTCCACCGTTGGTTCGTATTCTCTCAAAGTGACAGCTTCACCGTCGATGAATGTGTTGGCTTGCACATTCAACAAGGGAGGGGGCTTGTTGTCAATGACAATCTGTCGCCATTCCAGGCACTCTGCATCTACGTAAGAGAGATCTTCGTAGTACTCTCGGCACGCTTGCACATCAGCGGTGCAACGGTACATATGAAGGCGAAGTAGCATCTCGCCAAGAGCTTTCTTTCCGTGGCTTATTATCTTGGATCGGTCAACATTCACTATGATCTTCTTAGCTTCCTTACTGTGGTAGACTCTGACGCAGCCACCGCCATGCCTCAGCAGACACTTCAGCATTGCAAAATGTGCCTATATCCCTGTTAACATATCTTGTATTAGCTCTTGGGTGACAAGCTGGTTACACACGCGGCTGTGAGCCTGTCCCCATTTCTGTAGAAAATGGTTAGCCGTGCAGAACGATAGGAGCTGATATGATATCACTCACCATCCCATCAACGTTGAAATTAGAAAGAGCTCGAAGACCGTCAACTCCAAGTTGCTGGTATAGGTTGTAGGTCACTTTTAATAGTTAGTACTGGGCTTGGAAGGTTGAGCAACTTGGGCTATACGTACAATCACTCGCCCGTATCTCCGATTCGTCTGTATAGCCGAAGAGAGCCAATAGCTCTGTATCATCCATGAGGTAAGCCCCTACAAGCTCAGCCCGGCACTCATCTACAGTTGTTGCCAAGTCCTCAAACTGGCCAGTCCATGTTTGACTTGGCTTGTACCAAGTTTTGATCGGCTCCCCATCCAGAGGGCTTAATGGTGGACTCGCTGGGTCGAAGTTGAACTTGCCGGCGGGCTCCTCAACCATCATCTTACCTGTTCCGTGACCCAATAACTCGTGAAGTACAACCCACCAATAGTACGCGGGATACTTGTGCTTCTGAAAAGTCTCAATTTCGGAGTCGTCAATAAACGGCCATTGTACCGCTGCGCTTTCAGCTACCATGCGGTTCGCAATGATGACATTTTTGAACCCAAGATCTTGGCGGATATCATTGTACTAATTAATGTGAGACTGGCTGTGGATGAAGAGCATAGCCTTGGGGTGCATTGACATTTGGGAGGTTGATTCCAGGAAATATTATGCTCGAGCAGTACGCCAGCGCTACAAACATTAGTACTTGTTTAGGCCAGGAAGGTGGTAAATTATGAGGTTCTGCTCACTGTGGATGCTGGAAAAGTCTGGTGGCTCGAAGAGAGATTTCTCGAACAAGCCCTTTCCATTATTCTCTGCGGAGGCCCAGGGCAGCCTTCGAATGAACGTGTCAGAGCTCTCAACCAGTTTGGACAAGAGTTTCGTTTCTTCGGCGTCGGCAATTGCGACTAAACCCTCAAACTCGGACCGGGTGCCGGCCGGGTCTCTGTATGGCTCGACGAGCCCGAAAATGTTCTCGATGCTCGGTGCTTTATCGGTAACCCACGTTCGCTGGGAGTCGCGATATGCATCAAGGCTGCCTGTTCGAAAGCTCTTGATATACTCAGCCAGGAATTTCTTCTGGGTATCATTGGCAGCATGCTCAGCAGCTCTCGAAAGATTGTCGCAGACCCCTTCCAACTCCTCGGAGTGATCTCCAGTGGAAATGGCTACTTACGTGGACGAGCTCGGGATTTTCAGCGACAGCGCAGCTTCTTCCGTCAGAGCTGAAGCTTGCAGGACTTCGTATGTGCCTTTCGCGGTTTTGCGAAGCCTGGTGTTCTCGGGAAATATGGAGTGGAAAGCTGAGTACTTGTTGACGAGAGCAATCTCGTCTTTCTCCAGCCCCCCTTCATAATAAGCGCTCTGAGCTACTGCACTGGGATATCCCAGAGTAAAAGGGGGGATGGTCACGAGAGAAGACTGAATTCCTTCATAGAGGTTTGAGAGTTTGGGTGACAAGGAAGAAAGTCTCTGCAGAGTGGTAGGCTTTGTGCGCGGAACGAACTTCTGGTCGCCCGACCCCTTTCGAATTATTAACACATGGCTCAGAAATGACATTATTGACTTAAGACTTACATAGTAGTTCCCGATGTTAGATAGAAAGGTGGCCGCATATTCGAGCCAGGCTTGCATTTCTTCCTCGTCAATTCCACCATCCCTGGAAAGTTGCTTCCAGTCGCCGCCGCATAGCCTATGCAGTTCCAAGATGAAGTCGAAAATTGCTATGGATTCGGGAGAGACCTGCCGAAGGATGATTCTGGTTCCAGACCAAGCAGCCCTGAGTCTTATGTATTAGCACTCATTCGACCTCACACTGCGGCGGAGACGAATGATAGACCATTCTGACCTTGACATGTAATGACTGTATCGCTTCTCTTGCTCCGACAGGCCGGCAAAGAGTTGCGCAATGCCCAGCTTGTAAATCTGTACGGGAGCAGCCATTGTCTGATTGTTTACGTATCGATCATGTGTTAGATGAAGAGATGTTGGAGGTCATAAATGCAGGAGAAGACGAGATCAGGCGAGGTTACGCTCTTGCAGATTGCTTGCTGTTGTGTGACTCCAACTGCTACGAGGAAAGGTCCCCTAGCTTCAGTTATTATTTATTGAGTATCTGTCAATTGATTCTATTTCCTGCATAATTGAACTCATCTAGTAACATATTGCTGGCTCTACTCGAGCTCTGTAGTATGAATTCCCGAGACGTGTATAAATCGCGGAGAGCTTGCATATCGACATGCGCTGTCGAGACCCTCCGTCTACAGCTGGCCAGGGGCCCAGCAAAGTCTGGTCTAACAAAGAGAAGATATTCTTGACCATATTATCACGACATGTGTAGATACTTATTGAGAACATGTCATCAAAGAATTTTCACATGAAGAATAGGCCTTCATCAAGAGTTGGGTATGTGAAAATGGTTAGGTAATATAGGAGGTGTGTTGGAGAAGCTGATAGGCTTCGCGTCCCTCGAAAGTCGAACCACCTCGCCTGTAATTTCTACTTACGAGGAGGCATGCGCACTCACAATAATTCTACATCCAATTAAAAAAGGATAACCTATGTCTTCACGAGCATCCTCGCCATGTCGCAAGTATGTTTGAACACATAGCACATAATCTGCCGAGAAGTACTCCCTGTCTACCTGTGCCGATCATTCGTTGATCGTACAGAAACCATGCATATGTCGTGAAGAGCCGGGATATAAGACGGCCAAAATTTACCGAGGACATTCGAGATTATCCGCCAAGCCTCGATAATATTTCGAACACTCTTAACAGTCGCCTGAGATTAAAAGTGATGGTTCCCTCCAAATGGGAACCTC